>CM077504.1:33759715-34359715 GCA_039654745.1 Houttuynia cordata
ATAGAAGACTGAAAGACCGTGAAAGGAACTGTGAAAGATGCTCTCAGATGTCGAGTTCCAAATTCTTATAAGCATATTAATCCGTCCAACGGAAACGAAAGTGAGAAAAGGGTGATGGAAGAGCTCACAAAAGGTAGAAGCGGTGGAAGTAAAGTTGGGAGGCCTTTTGGGTGGTAGTTGTCGTTTGCATTAAAAGATGCCCCAAGTTGCGTGAAGTAGGAAAACTGTCTCGATGCATTGACATTTTGAGGGACTTTACCGACTTCACTCCTTGGCCTTCAACTGCAACTATTCCGAATCTTCAAGTATTCTGCACCCGCAGCATAAATTGGGAACCAATCCATGTAAGACCGTCTAATAGTTGAAAACTAATATGCTGAAGCCCAGCTTTGCTTTCTCGTGAAATTTGAGGCTATACATTTATATACCTTAGGAGAGGAGGTCATGGATTTCACACACTGCAGCCATAAGTCAGATATTGGCGGTTCGTCATTGTCCAGAATTTCATATGAAAAACTTTTCATTTACATGACTGGAGCATGCCAATCTTCCAAGTAAATCATGGTTAGCAAAACCAAGGTATCATCTGCCCACTCCCTCTTTTAATAGGAACATAGTACCAAAATTTACATGTCGTTGCCACTGCTACCAATCGAAATCAAATTCCATTGTCCGGCTATCCTACTCTCAAGTAACAAAGCACCTATGTTTGTCTCATAGTTACACCTAAAACTAATAGAAGGTACCCCCTCCCTTCCTCAGCAACCCGCTGCCTTCAAGAAGTTATCATATGGGCTGGCTGGCGGTAGCTTCAGAGCCCTCCATGATTCTGGGCATTTTGTAGTTCCTTCCTCAGTTCCACCGAGACTTATCTGCACCAAACATTCATAGGGTATTACAAGTCCCATGAAAAAATGAACAAAAATGTAGAAAGAAAAAAAAACTATATGCATACACATGCCAATATATTAATGGTTGTAGCTCTTTAGCCCTTCTTGGGTGGTGCTTGTTTATTGAATCTTTTTTTGAAAAAAAAAGAGTAGCTTCATAATTACCTTCGATAAAGCCATCTGACCATCAGGAGTAAAAGCAGGCAGTAATTTGTCCATTTTTAAGTCGCCCCCCAGCCAAGTAGATAACTTTTTCCTAGTGCCAAAGCCAAGAGCCTCACATTGGCTAGCCATTGCACTATAAGGGAGGGGTGTGGTTGAGATGGATGAACCAGCAACCTGACCAGCGACTTCAAGTGCCTGCGATCACATCATTTCTACTTCAGTCATATGGACAACTCGTATAATACACGTAAGCAGAAAGAGTTGGATTGAGCTTACCGATTCTAACACCTTGCCTACACCAACAATTTGGGAGAAAGATGACGAATTGTCATTATTAAGGATCCGAGCGAAATTGCCCACGGATATTTCACCCCCTGCATCATCCTCAGTTGACGGGCTTGGCAAAGAGTCCTGTTATACACCATTGTTGTTTAAAAAGACCATCTACAATTTGCCTATTCGGACAATGTAATACATATTCATTATGCTAATGCTTGTATACTTCCACATAGAGGGCAACCATAGAGTACTTGACCTATAACTCACATGTAATTCCAATTTTTTTGAAAATATGCATGAATAACCAAATAAAAATATGCTACCGAATTTACAGAAAAACGAATTGGAATGTCACACAACCTCATCAAAAGAAGCTGAATTTTTGGAAACTGCAAGTGCTTGAATCCAGTTCAATTCAGTAACAGATTGCAGACCAAACAAAAATGTGTCATCTGGTGTGAATGCTTGTGACAATTGTTTGCTTATTTCCTCTACGTCCATCTGAAGAAACATAAGAGAAGTACGAAACAATTGACACATGAGAAAAAAAGAGAGCTTAAGTTTAGATAATTTAAGAAAATTACAAGTTCTAGCTTACAAAATTACTATGAGTTAACAGCTGTGATGGTAATAAAAACGCCAATCAGCTGAAAACTGAATTCAAGAATACATACCTCAGTTTCATATGACAGGCTACGAGCTAAAATTTCTAACACAGCCTTTTCTGATTCAACCGCAATGACTTTCAATTGCATGAGTAACTCTAATGCACCATGCTGATCCATGGAGGAACCATAATCTCCTCGATCTGCTTGAGGCTTCAGATAAAGTTGCATGTCATCACCCACATATAAATACGGGTCACCCTGAAAATAAACACTATATAAATTACACTGGAAAAGCTGAGATGAAATAATTATATATAAACCAATGATAATTAGTATTGTTCCCAGCTATATACAGTCCCCTAGAGGTTATTACTCTAATCTGCCTTGGACAGTATCTGCATCTATTTAGTAAACACATCTCAATTTCAAACCAACATGATGCAAATGCATGAGTAAAGCAGAGATATATTAAGCAAGTTCATCATCTTCTTAGGCAATGTCAATGTAAATAGACTTCTGTCATATCATCTTTTGCGGCTATCTGCTAGCTTAGGGACATCCTAGTCTCGAATCATCCTACCTGAGTGGTTCATCCCACGTTATTATATAATGATTGATGCCACAGTAGATCAAAAGATTCGTAAAATAAGTACTTACATCACTGGAAATGGATGACTTAAGGAAGTCATTTAACTCCAAAATTTGATAACTCTTTGCAGCAAATAGTAACATTGATGTTGAAAGAGTGAAACAAGATCTTTGGCATGATGGAGACAAAGCTGTTGTAAGAATCATTAATCAGATTTTAACAAACATGTGAGAGTATCAAGGTGAGCAAAATAACAAATAATGTGATCGTATCATACCATTCAGATTGAGAGACACATTTCTGAGAGATATAGGAAGTTGAAAGAAGCGGACAGCAAGGCTATGATTAGATTTCTGCATGACCACATAAATAATAACATACAAACAAGTCAGTAAACATCCTGAAACTTATAAACTTTAAGAGTGTACAATGTTGAAGTGAGCAGACAAAAACAATGCAAAAATCACCTTTGTGTTGAAAGACAGAAGTGTCAAGTTATAGGAATGTGCAATGGCTTCAAAATTTGCAGGCACATTATCAGGGAGATTGGCATGTAACCAGAAGGCAGAAAGCAACTGAAACATTTGATCCTCAGTTAACTTTAGAAATTTCGCCCCCTGCATCACTCAAATCAAAGCAAGTTACTCCATGAGGATCGGATGACAGACGACATGTAATTCTGGATAGACCCTGTTGTAAGGTACTTACAGATTCTAATGAGCTACCAAAGCCAGAAACCCGCTCCATGGTAGCAGCACTATTAATTTTATAAAAATTTGGTGACTTTTTGCGGGCCCATCCAAGCTTTCTATCATCCTCAGTTGCTTCTTCCCTATGGCCCTCCCGAGTACCAGTCACATGCTTATCAGTGCATGTGCATTCCTTCTCTCTGCGAAGTTTTTCAAGTAGGGCAGTAGCAGAGGCAATTGCTGAGGTAGTTTTACTTTGCCATCTCCTATTTTCAGAGAAATTCCCCCTTGTTGGATGGTCTGAAGGCGGAGTGAGGAGAATAGCAAATATATAATGAGCGCCTATACGTGCTTCAACATCAGGGTGTACCATAGCCTTCATTAGATGAAGCAGTAGTACCTCCGGAAACACCTAGCAAATGTCCACAAGGGAATTATACAAAAATAGTGCAACCACAGTTCACAAATTAACCAGATAAATTGGAAAACTGAAAACAATAAAAATTAACATAATCACACTTAGAATACCTGTTGTGGGTAAGAGGATGCAGATGCTAAGGAAATAGTATGAGCAAGAATAAGCAACGAGTCAATTAGTGATCTAGAAATAACTCCAACAGGTGGTAATTTCTCGAGCATAATCCCCATCATGTCCAGCAGTGGCCTAACATTGCTAACCTAACAGGTGGAAACAGGAAGAAATCAGAAATTAAGGGAAATGTAAAGGATTTATACAACCGGATAAAACATGCTAATACATAGCTAGGTTGTGAGGTTAGTTTTCAGACTTCCCAGCTTCCAAGTTTGATTACCCACCTCCACACGATTCAAATGAAAACCAGAATAGCAAAGCTAACTTCTTTTTTTAGTAAGAAGAAATTAAATATACTTTGATAATAAGACTGGCAGCATCATGCAACAGAAATCCAGCAATGCAGGGTTTATATACTGATGGACCCTAGTTGGAGAAACAAAGCATCCAAAACTAGTTATCTGTCCAACAACATCAGCATTTTGGGTAAAATTTTTCACGTCCCTAGATTCTGCAACCCTTGAATTTAAGTCTAACAAAATGCTATAAACAATGCCCAGTATGAAAACAGTACCAAAGTTTTCTTTATCAAAAGTACTCAGATAACTGACTTTTAATGCGCATTAAACAACAATATGCACTTAAAAATTTATAAACAAAGAGCTATTCAAATGTCATTAACCTACCCCTTTTGCAATCTCCAATAAGCAACCTTCGATAGAATTTTGAAGGGTGATATTCCAGCTTGTTTCTTGTTGACCAACTACTTCGGTAGTAGCATCAAGGCTTTTCTTCAAATGCCTGCACAAGTCACTCACAACTCCAAGATCCACAACTATGGCTTGCAATCCTAACTGTCTAGCAAGGTTAGTGGCAGTCTGGATGACATCAGATTTTATGTGAGGGTCATGAGACACATTCTTGTGGTCCAGATGCCGGATTGTAGCAGACAAAATCAATTGCTTATTCCCTGAAAGTTGATCAACCAAACACAGGACGGGTTTATGTTCTTTAGTGCTGTAAGTTTGTATGATAAACGACCAGATTTTAGCTTTTTTTAATCATTATATATCATGAAAAGATAATAGTAATATAGACTGAGAAGATCTCTTATGCAATTACCTGGACCCTCTATAAAGTAGGATATATCAGACAAAACACGCACTGCCAAGCCATTTTGTGGATTCCAGTGTCTTCCTGTGTCAAAATAAGTACACACAGGATCCAATAATCGGCGCACTGTTGTACTTTCTTTAGCCAACCCTACCAGGTTCTGGATGCATATTTGTGCCCATACTTTGGGAGTTTCAATCTCTTCTCTGCAACAAAATATATAGCTTGCAATTGACATCATATCGGATATAGAACTTCAAAAATAAAATGACTGCCATTGGCCAATGAAAAGACTTATACAAGGAACGAAGTGAACGGTAAGAACTACATATCAAAGTTCCACTTTGACCGACCATTCACAAACCGTAAGCGGTGCAACTATGTTACCTTGTTAGCATTGACGGGTCTTTTACTTCGGGTTGTGATCTCAGAGCCATATAACTAGGACTGACATCACTACCACCACCCATACCGCTTCTTCCTTCACTATTGATTACCTCATCAACCCAATTATGGATTGAATCTGCCCTATCTTCATCATCAAGAGCATCAGCCCCATAGTTATCTAGGGTAACATTGATGATCTATAATGTCAAAGCAGCAGTATAGGTTAGAGGGCATATAGAAACTAACAAAAAATTAATATATAAATGGCACCCGCATATAGCCACATAATCATGTATAAAAAACTACAATAAGTGCATCGCTAAACATGGAACTGTTTATCATTATGATGCACACATTTTCAGTTTGGAATTTAGCAGTGCAAAATTCAACAAAGCTAATATAACATTTTTGAAACGCCAACCTCATCAAACTCAGAAAAAATGTGGGAGAACTCTGTCATGAACCAGATCTGCAATATTTAAAAAAGGCCAAAATTGCACAAGTTAACTGTGATGCTATTAAAAAAAAAGACATTGTGATGTAACCAAAGATAACTACAATAGTCACCATAGCTGAGAGACACTGCAAGCTAAATGCTCTCAAGCAACGTTTATTGTGTTCATCCCCACTTTCACAAGCCAAATAACAAACTTTAGGAACCAACTTTTCTATGCTATGAGTGTATGTGCCATCCACCTGTAACAATTAATACACTTTGGGCCGTTATCAACAAAAGTAATAATCGAAACAATCAGTGAAACACAGATACTCATCAACAAAGCTGTGAAGAAGAGAACATGAAAAAAATTGAAATGGCACAACATCCTAAACTGCAAATTAATAAATCAACAAAATGTAATTGTCAAACATACATAAATCTGGATTGCTGACAAATAACTATGATTATTACAGACGATAAAAAATTAGCATAAAATCACCTGACTATATATGAATTTTGTCAAGGTTCGACACCCTAGAAGCTGTAGGTTATCTTGCTGCCTGTCGTCCAATAGTTCCGTCACCACATTCAAAAGACTCATAGCAAAATAGGCCCTAACAATTTAAAAGAGTCATTATCAAAACTGGCATTGAGCACAAGACAAGAAAGAAGAAATGGACCTGAGGGGAAAAAAAAGAGGAATAAGATTTAACATGAGATTTTCTTAGTTAAGCCAGCCCTCATCTTCTTTAATTTCTACAAAAGTAGCTTCCCTTTTTAGTTTTTCAAAGCCATTCTACTGCTTAAGAAAAAGATTTGCTCAATTTATCCAGCCTTCATCTTCTTTAATTTTCACAAAAGTAGCTTCCTTATTTAATCATTCAAAGCCATTCGACTGGTTAAGAAAATCGTTAGTGAACTTGTTTTCGTTTCCTGAAATTTGGTTAAGAGGTGCTCATTATAAAATTCACAATAGCTCAGCTACTCAGGTTTGACTTGCTAAAATCAGGAACCTTGAAATGATAAGAAATCACAACGAAAAGCTATATAAATTACGGAACACGAGAAATTTATGAAGAACGCTTGCAGTCAAATGTACTCTTTTCACGTTCTAAAAGAGCACTTCAAATAGTGACCGAAAGAAAGAAACATATAGTTACGCCCATGTTAATGTAGTTAGCATATTTTCCCCAGTATTGAGCTTTTTACTGCGCCCAAACTTGTTTCAGGTGTCAAATAGTTCATGACCAAAAAGGATGAACCACTTTTTTAAGTGTACTGATTTGTAAAGGGATTGGACTTAATGCTTAGTTATTTCGTGATTTGAAAAAGAATTGTATATATCCGAAAAAGACGAACTATTTTTAACTGTTTCGCAATCATTTTGTAAGTTAATTACATGCTAGAATGAATAAAAAACGAACACTCAAGAAAATAATTGAACACAAATACGAATTGCCATAAGAAAAAAAATAGGTAAAATTGGTGATAATCTAATTGAAAAATATAACGGAATTTCTATGCCACATGCTCAATTCTTGAGGTGGCGGTTCAGTACATATTACCCTAATTAAAGCGTAAGCATGTATAATAAAGTTCTTTGTCTACTTTGAAAGAGATCAAATCATTTGACAGAGAGGATAGGCTTTACATCTGATCTTTACATATACACAGCAGCTTGTCATAAGTGTCCAGTATAATTGTGATGATTCTGGTGTGTGCAGTACGCAATTCTTTGGAACACCTCTGCTCCAGATACTTGGCAATCTGCCATAGAAAAGAACCAAAAACATGTGGTAAGTTCGGTAATCTGTGAGATACATGAAATGGAAAGCAGCAAGCTTCAAAGTTACCCACATTACCTTTGGGATGCGGAACGGGTTTTTAGCAGCATATTCACACAGCTTCACTATTTTCCTATCATTCAGAGGACAATCCTGACCAGTCATTCAAATTTTTGTTGAAAAAGAAGCAGACGTTAAATGCATGACTCCTCAGTAAATACCCATAAGAACAAGATTAAATATATCGCTAATTCAAATACAATTACAAACTTTTTGATGAATATTAGAATGATGAAAAACACATTGACCGACTACTCAGGTCTGCAAATACTCCCTCTGTCCCACATCAATAGGTCCATTTGGCTTTTCAAATTGAACCAAAATTTCATTTTGAGAAACCAAACGGCGCTATGGAATGTGGGACGGAGGGAGTGTAATGCTGGTCTAGCATGTCTTTTCGATTTGAGTAATAGCTCAGGGGTACTAGTTTACAATCAACAAGATTATAATCTGCACAGGGAAAGAGAAAAATCAAAGCGAAAGCTGAAACTTACAGAAGATTTGGGGAAAATTTCACCAAGCAACTTTTTGTAGCGTTTGACGGGGTGACGAGATCTCGACCTCAAAGCAGGGCAGCAAACACACATGTTGGTACAAGCGGGCAGAACCTGCCTCGAAATGAAACCCATTCCTGCGAAAAAAAAACACAACAGTGAAATCGACAATCTCAAAAGCTTAAAGCAACAAAAAAAGGAAATCACTACACACCACTAGTGGAGAAGCACTACAATGAAGCAAAGTAGAAAACTTTGGCAGAAATTAGAATGTAATTGTAAGTAAACTGAACTGATCAGAGGCTCAAAAGAGGCAGAAACATTACTAGACAAAGATGAGTAGAAGCATGAAACTCAGACCGTTATACAAGCACACAAAAGTCAGAAAAACAAAATGGCAAACTTGGAAGGACTCTCCAGCTTAAGAAAACTAGAAAGCAGGACAGAGAAAGGCAGCAAGCGAGCTGCTTGGTGCAACAGAGAGATCACAATGTAGCAGACAAGGACCTGAAGAATGGAAAAGAAGGGGCAAAAAAAAACCTTTTTTCAGCACAAGTATCAGCCAAAAAGATGCATCTGCGTCTCCAAATGGAAGGGAAAAAACTGTAGTTTGCTCCTGATCTTCCCCTCTTCTCCTCCACACTGGAAGACCAATCTAAGTAGAGCAACGGAGCAGGCGCTCCAGCCAGAAAACAAGAAAGAAAAAATAAAAAAACAAAAGGATCACGTGACTGTTGGGCAAAGCTTTTCCTGCATTTGTCAGAGCTGAGAGGTGCTTTTGTTTGGCCAAATGAGGAGGGAAATGGCAACATTTCAAGGGCCTGTTTAACACTCTCTTTGCTTTTACCTTAAGATTTGTACTATTTAAGCTAAATACCTCCCTTCTTTTTCCCGGAGCTAAACGAGCCCAACAAAAAGTAAGAAGAGATTAGGGAAAGTCATTAAGAAAACTAATGATAATTAATACGAACTCTTTCTCAATTATTCTTTAAGAAAATCTGGTGAGTGAGGAGTCAAGAAAATAAGAGCGTCCTTTTTCATAGAAAAAAGAAATGCGGGCGTCGTTTTCAGTTTGCAAAGGGGGATGGGCGTTTGGGGCACGATTAAAAGCAAAACAACCAGATGGGATGTTTTGCTATACCGTAGCATTTGGATATTTTATATATCCAGCTGAAATACCTCAGGACTGGACGTGTTTCAGCTGGATGTAAAAATCCACCTGGATGCTACAATAGATATCCAGAATCCAGTCTGGATGTTTTGCAATAATCACGCCCCAAACGGCCCCTAAAGTACATGATTAATCACCAACCCCTCGAGGCTCAAAGCCCACTAATTAAGTTACTTGTCAAAAGCTTGATGGTCGCTAACGAAGCCACCTGATTTCCGCTGTTGCGTTCCTGGCTTTGGGACCACATCCAATGCCAGTCAAGCCACTCCCGTACAGTCAGCGACCAGATGTGCAATGCAAGCCACCTACCTTACAAGCTTGCATTGGTCATTGGAAAGTTCGATTTTAAATCAAATATTTTGTTAACCACGTAGCATTGAGTATATTAACTTCTAGAGAGGCAGGCCTATGGTTACAAGCGCATCCAATATAGTAGACTTGTAGATCAATTTCTGAAGCAGAAGGGAAGACGGAGGGACAGAGGGGGGCATAGCATGCAGCTGAGCAGGTAGATCACCCGCCATGTTCAATGCTCAACACATAAACATCAATGCAACGTCACCGTGCCTGTTTAACAACTCAATCACATAAACATCATCATCATACATAATACATATACAATGTCGATGGAAACTGAAGTCCTCGGTGGATGATTAATCAAACAGGGAGATATAAATCAGGATAATCAACTCCTCCAGGCAGATAAGGCGAAGAGGGGCAAAGGCTAAAATCTGTTTCCCGCGCGCATTTCCTTTAAACGGGTGCAAGCGCGTGAATCGAAGGGGGGTCTTTGTCAACGACGGAAGGGAAAAAGATTCTCTCGGAGCATGTGTGGTTTGGAACTTTGTCCAATGTCCATGCGTGCCTTTTTTAGTTTTAAAAATTGCACCAATTGCCGGATCAAAAAGACTCTAATAGTGACCGCACCCAACTTGCTCGCGAAGATCCATTTCTCCTCCGCCTCCTCCGATTCAATTCTAATTTACTGTTCTTTTAGGAAAAAATTATTCCAATTTCAGATTGATATCACCTGAAACTGACACAAGGTTTTCTTATTTTTTTAGGCAACACCGGTGGTTTGTTCGTGCCCAAGTTAACATGGCTCCAAAGATAATGGTTCCAATTAAATCCAATAATTCTCTTGGGTTCAACAGTTCAGGTCAATGATCAAAATGACTGAAACCATTTCTTCAAAGACAGAATTTAGAGCTCCAATAATTGCTGATCACAGAATTCACGTTGCAATAGCGAACTTCGCATGCTAGCGAGGGGCATGATCGTTAGTTACTTTACAAAACCCTACCTCCAGCCCACCAAAAGAAAAACTGTATCGCTTGGATTTGGATAAGATTTTGAATGCATCAATACCTGAACATCGCCATATATAAAAAAAATAAAAATAAACATGGCCAACTACGACAAAATCACGACCCCTGTTGACGATACTCTACCACGGAACTTGGCAGATGCTGTTGAAGCTTGCCACTCTCAAGGACAGTACTTCGGATAAAGACGATTCAGTGTGTCCGACAGCTTGGCTGGGATTGCCTCCTTACAGAATACGCTGTTCCATAGATTCTTCAGATCTGCTCAAAAACATATCAAATGCAACCTAACGTTTAGAAGGCAGAATAGCTTGGGGCAGAATGTGAGAAAAAAACAGAGAAAAGGCATTTAGCATACCAGCTTCATCCTTGGACGACAGAGACATGATAATTATATCAAATCGTGGGACACTCGTTAAATTCTCTAAAAAGTTAAAAGCCAGCTCCATTTCAGTTCTGCACAGTAGTGTAATACCACAAGAAAATGTAAGGAAAAATATTGCCATGAAGCAATGAAGCAAAAAACATCTACTAGCCTTCAGAGAAAAAATATTGACTTACATGAAAAAAGTTGATATGCACTTGACGATGTCAACCAATAGAGGAGCAGATAGGGCATTTTTGAACAATTGCGGTAAAGTGGGTGGGGGTATAGTCTGGAAAGACAATGAGATATGTTAAAACACATAACAGTAACAAGTCACAAATAGACCTATATGTATACAGACCTTCAACAAACTAGCCTGCAGTTCTGGACTGTCAGAAAATCCTCTCCATGAAACCTCAAACTGGTATGCTGATTTTGGTGCTTTCAAATCTTTCAAACCAGCACTGGCCCTAGAAGCTGCACGGGAAGCAAGATCTTGCATAGATTGATTCAAATGCGGCTTGAAAGAACCATTAAGTACTATCTGCGGTTTGTTGTTCATAGACAAGTTGTAAGCATAGAATTAGATACAACAATTTGAAGGTAAGATAAATGATGAATGATACATCTTGTCATGTTCAAAAATGTCCACTAGACGTAAACGATATCTCATCCATATCCTTCTATTTCACTGAAAGCTCTGATATTTAACACATCATTTGTATGGAATACAAGTCCAAATTAGGTCTGTGAAGGAAATGCCAACAAATTGTACTAGCTTAACATCCCTGTGACTTTGCTCTCACATTATATTTAAGGAGAAAGGGAAGTAGGCAACCAAACAAACATCAAATATCCTCATATATTAGTGAGTCTCAAATTCACAGTAAAGCAAAAAAAGACATCATTCAACTGTGGAAAACGGCAGACCATAATCTAACCTTCACCTTATCAGCTTCAACAGCAGTTCTCTTGAGTTTCTGAGAGCTATTTATGACAGATGGAACCTCATGAACAATTCTGTTGACCTCATGTTTTTTCTCCTCCACTACCTGAATGCCTCCTCCAGATGGTTTAACTTCTTGAGAGGCTTTCTCAAAAATTTTCTGCATCAGATGGTCAAAAAAGGTGTTATTCCTCTTGTATAGTTGACATTGGAAGCAAATGACAGTAAAAACTGTTTCACCACCCAGCTGACATACACTGGCCATGGGCTATTTTGCAGTAGAATGCCCATGAGGGCCCGCTTATTAGTATGATGTGCACAACAAAATAATGTTCCTGAATGTCTGCTTAAGTAGAAATGACATGAACATACAAAGCAACCAGCAGACAAACAGCAGCAAATGTAGAAGTTCTTGAACAACTTCCATATGAATTTGGCTTTAATTGGCAGAGAACGGAAAAGGCAGAAGTGTGTTTGTTTGTGTGTGTGTGTGTGTGTGTGTGTGTGTGTGTGTGTGTGTGTGTGTGAGAGAGAGAGAGAGAGAGAGCACCTTCTCATACATTGCTTTCACCTCTGCATATTGTTTCTTAAGCTCTTGGTTGTTTGGTTCGAGCCTCAGTGCAAATTCTGCATCTGCATTCAGTCAAAATATTCATGCAGAAGTAGAACATCCTTCTGCTCAAATGTGAATTTGGAGGTCAATTATAATCTTTAACACAAACAAACTCAAAGTTACCTTCAATAGACGCTTTAAGTTTTCCAAGCTCTTTTCTGGCGGTGGCCCTTCTGGAATATGCTTTTACATATCGATCATCCAAGTTTAAAGCTTCCGTACAGTCATTTTCAGCATCCTCATATCTGTTAGAACATGGTAAAATTTTTCTCAAATTTCTTTTCAAGCATCTTAAATGTTCTAGGGTTCAGACAAACAATGTTAGAGAGCTCGAAATATGAGTTCGGAACATACACAATCCAAAACCATCAGTTTCTGACCCAAACCCCAGTTTACTAAATAAATAAAAAATTATATCTGGTGTTGTAACATAATAGACACGATCCAAACTATTGAACAATAAGATTTTTCATTCATGATATTACTTGCCAATTCTCACGCTAAAGCACTAAAGGGTATTAGATCAGGCTAAATAAATTGGAAAAAACTAACAGCTTCTTACTTCAGGGTACGGGCCCAATGAAATTCATCATCGACACAAAATAATAGGGAAAAAAGCCATGGACAGAAATTGGCAAAAAAATAAAAGAGAAAAGGTGTTGGAATGAAAGCATTGTTTCTATACTCTTTACAATTTTAACAGAAGAGAGTGCAGAAAAGTGAAAGCTTGCCCTTTGATTTTAAGATATGCCATGGCCCTGTTAGCAAAAGCTACAGCTGTAGGCGAAAAAGCAATGCTCCTTGAATAGCAATCGATTGATTCCTTAAATTTCTTTTGCTTAAAATACTCGTTTCCCTGTAAATAAAAATCACAATACATGGTGAATGTAAGGAAGACAGTTGCAAAAAGGAAGCTAAGAGTCAAGAGATGCTACCAATTCCTTCTCTGAATTTGCATTCGGGATACCCTCATCAGATAACAGGCTACTCAATCGGTGGCCGATAGCATCAGAGCCCAGGAATCTGTATTGTTGAGCATCATTACTGCCAAGGAGAGTTGGTTTGTTGACTTCTGCCACTTGGACTCCTCTTATGGATCCTCTATTTCTGCTTTCGTTTTCACTTTTCGACGAGGAAGCCACCTAAGAACATAGACCATTGTTAAACGCCAATACATTCTACTGCGTGACTTCTACTGTAAAATAGGTTCTCTCCAAATATCAGAAATTTAGCGAATGCAATCAATATAAAACAATAAATCCAATCACAACGCATTTACGAACAAGAAGATTATTACCTCTTTGCTATCGCCACGGCTATGAGATTTGAACTTATTGTCCTTGTCCAGAAGGGAATGCTCCCAGTTCTGCAGGTTATGCAGTAAACTTTGATACTCCTGTAACAGAAGAAGAAATAAACTTCAAGCCCTTGTCACGTTTCAGGTACTCATCTTCCCTAATCTTCCACTGACATTATCCACGCCTACTATCTAAAATACAGCATTAAACAGAAAAACTTCAAAGCAAAACGGGAAAAAGAGGAATCAAAGAAAGCAATGCTGCCGCAATTCGAAGTTCAACAAAAAAAGCAAACTTCGCATGTCACGAGTTTCCTTTTATAAATCCTGAAACAAATATCTGATGGAAATTTGACATACAAGGGCTTGATCGCGGTTGGAACTGCTGGAAATTCCCGCCATTTTCTTTCTCCGCCCCAGGATCTTCAACTCGCAGGTTCTCCGCCGCGGAAACGCGATGCAGGAGCCAATTCGATGAACTTCAGCAGGCGGTCGCCGGTCGGTTAGGCCGGACGATCTGAATCAATCTCCCCTAGGCTGAAGAGCTTGTCCTCTGTCTTTCGCCTTTTCCTCTCCGGTTCGGACTCGCGACTTTCTGGACTCTTCTTCGACCGGTCCAAGGAAAAAAGCTGTCCGCTCGTGACCCCTCGCGCACCACTGCGAGCGTGCTGCGTGCGCTCCAGTCGTGCGCAGGTTTTAGTATCTTCTCTCTGGCAGCCCTGCGGCTGAGCTCATTGTCGCATATCATCGAACATCTGGTCGACTGATAAGCAGGACTGCTACTATCTCTCATTGTCGGGGGAGATGAAAAACACCAACAAGATCCTAACAGTCGCCCAACGATGCAAGGTCTGCCTCTTCTTTTTCTTAATTCCTGTTTTCTACATTTTTTTCCCATTCATTGAAATTTGATCAAAGATTGTATCGTTTGTTGTTCTCGAGCTCACAGAATATCTTGGCAAGTAATTTTCGTGGTCAACTTCACACCATCAAAGCCGATGCCAAAGGAAGGTACCTGCTTCCTGCCCACCTTTTTCTTTGGTTACCGATAGATGCCTCTGTGAGAATGATGTAAAAAGAGGGAGAGGGAGATTTAAGAGAACTTCGATGGAGTTAATAAAAAAAAGATATGACTTTACTATCTCTTACAAAAGAGGTAGCCTAAAACATGCCTGAATGGAGGAGTAAGATCTACGTCGCTGACCCTAAATAGTTGGGAAAAGGAGTAAGATCTATGTCGCCGACCCTAAATAGTTGGAAAAATGCGCTACTTGATTATGATTATGATAAAGAGTATACACTTCTTTGTACTTTATAGACAGTGTTCGTGATAAGTTGAGAAAAGATCGGTGGGTTGGATTATTGTTCCAATTGCTTATTCTTGGTTTCGCTATAATTTTTGTTCTATTTCCTTAATCCTTGTTGCAGCAAAGACGAGATTCATAGCTCACCAGTTAAGTATTTCTTCAAGAAGGGAAAGCCGTACATTTGGGTTCCAGGTGATGACTTGCACAATGTGGTATGGTTTCAGTTCCTAAATAATCTATTTTACTTAACCATTATCTTTTGATTAATTCCAACTTTTTGTAGTTTTGCTGATACCCTTGGTTCTCTTGTTTTCAAGAATGCCATCATCGATGAACGGGGCGCTTTCTCTGTGACCAACGCCCTTCCAGGTCCTTTGACGAGCTTGCTGAAGTCTTTAAAAAAGGTTTGACTTTGATTTGTGCCAAAATCTTTCTAATTGAAGTATACATTTCGAGCCTGTATTCTCTAGCCTGTGAATACAGGCAAGCATCAACAGAGCAAGTAGTTTAAAAGCCTCTTATTTGATTGGAATGTAATCTGGAAATGGAGAAATTGCTGAAATGGGGGATCATTTCCATATTTCAATCGTTAGGGGCATCGAACAAGACATTTTCAGCTTTTCCGCAAAAGTGCCAACTTACAGGAAAATAAGCTGTATTTCCTCAATTTCATTCAAGTATATACATGAGGGACTTACTATGCCATGCTACTCGCAAAGTTGCAATGACAATGACTGTGGTTGGATGTGTGTGCATAAGCATTACAGAAGATGGCATTATATATTACTTGAGCAAGTATATACATGTAGGACTTACTTTGTAGTGGTGATGATTATGTGTATTGCAGTTACCTGCTCGGGTTGCTGTTTCTGGTGACATAGTCCATCTTAAGGATGACAAGGTGGTAATCTAATTGCGATCCAGACATCCTGTTAATCGTATTTTGGTTTCTTATGGAAAGAAAACTCATCAACTTTCTACAGGTTCGATTGATCACAGAAAGTCTCAGAGAAAGCATTATATCTGAACGAAATGCGGCCAAGCAGTTCACATACCCAGTTACGGGTATATTAAGCTCTTCCACATTATGCTTCAATTCTAGGAGCGAAAATCTTTTGGAGATTATTGATGGTTGCAGTACGCACACAGTTTACAAATTTAATATTAGGTATGAAAGTTTCTTGCTTTTTTGACACTCCTGTTGTTTTTCATAAATTTTGCGCATGAACTGCTCCCACCGTCACATTGTAGGTGTCCTGTTTGGTTTTTCAAAATAAACTAATTTTGGTTCTTTTTGAAAAACTAAAGAGGACATGTAATTGGGATGGACGGTGTATTAAACATAGGCATATTTCTGACAGTGTTAGAGATGGCTAACTCTTTAAGATCTCTTTTAGTTCGTTGGCTTATGTTGATGGTGATGGAGGCTCTCATGAAGTGGAATCGGCTGATATTGAAGCATGTAAAACCGATCCACTAGGTTAGAACTTCTGTCGAAGAAGACTTGTTTTCCTTTCAGTAGCAATTAGATGTTCTACTTGTGAAGAATTCAAAATCTGCTGATTATAAAAAAATTTCAGAGGGATAATTTCTCTGAACTTCTTTCTTAGTCATTATAGTTACACTAGCTGAAGTTTCTAAATTCCCGATTTGATTACTAGAGATTATTTTGAGTAAGCAGAGGCTCATTATTCTAACACCTTTTTGTGTTTATGTGCCTCTTTGTACAGCTCCATTTGCTGAAAAGCTACTTGATGGGATTAACCAGAATAGGGCAAGACGCAGAGCATTGATGCTTTTCTGTTTTGCCTTCTTAAATATAAATGCTCGAGTAAGGATCAATACTTAAGTTTCCAAAGAATGGATCAGCGTTGATCTGTCATGTTTTGCATTTTTAAGAGCACACTGCTAAATTCATCTTTTGGTTCCTGGCTTGCGTTTGATCTTAACTATGTTCTCCTGCTGATCAATAGTGCCATGCTAATTAAGGGATCATCGACACTATTCATTGATTGGCTGTTCATATTTGTGTAGGACGCATTTATGCTGTCAGTTGATTGCAAAGGGTTTGACATCCTTGGCAAGGTTCCCGGTGAGATGACCAAAGATGGCTTTGGACAGTATGAATGGAAGGAGTTCAGATTTGATTTCCAAGAAGCGGCCAGTGATATTGAATCTTTTTGCCGCTTACTGGTTGATCTGGAAGAGGAAGCTCTGAAAACTGTTTCGAGCTTCAGCGGATTAGGACTCTAGGTTTATTGGTAAGAGAAATCTTCTGTATCGTTCAGCCCATCACCTGGTTAGGTGACTGGTAACGGGAAATGAAGACCAGCACCGGGAAATGAAGTTTTGAAAAGGGCTTATTTCTCCTCGAATGGCTATTCGCTCACGCTTGGGTTTATTACGTATTTCAATCAAGAAATTTGTTAAATTGGGTTCCAGCATCCACTAAAATTGTCCAAGTTAATCAATTTTCGGAAGAACATAAGAATGACTAAGATAGCCAACTTGCTACTATATACAAACATAGGTGTCAACCACCAAAAACGGTAAATATGAACCACGTGGCTGTTAAATTTGCAGTTCAACATTGTGGAATACAATATTTAGGTCTAAAGCGGCTTCTCGTGAATAGCTCGACTTCTGGCCTCCACTAAGTACTTCCATTGGGATTAAAAAAGTGGATGGGTGTCAACTATAGCAACAGTCTACCAATTCTCTTTTCGCCATTATTATAGGTGATTACTGTGAAACTGAGTCCCTACAACTGGAACAACAGAGTTAATGACAATTGAAAAATTGGGCAATCAGCTCCGATCTATGAAACAGACAAGATAATACTATTAAAAAGACGGAATTTACAACTTCATTTATCAATGTTGAATAGAAGAGACGATGTGCTTCACAAGCTAATCAAGGACTATTGTGGCAAAAAAAAGCTACAAGGACCATTGCTCCATATTGCTTCCTTTCCAAGAAAGCCAGGGAAGAGCATGAAATATTAGCAGGTTGTAACAGCATTCGTTCCTCCATTCACGGCTTTGTAGCACTGAAGACTGCAAAGAGGTAGATTGGATTTGGAGTCCCGGTATTTGTATGGATTTGTACATGACGGACCAGCACATTTTTCGCGGGGAGGAGGATAACTGCAATCATAGGTCAAGAGTCAATCCACATGTATAGTAACCATGAGATTAGTTGGTCAAAAGTAGAGCACTCCCAAAGTATGTTAAACTCAAACGCTTATGAACGAAAAAAGCTACTGATCAGTGTTCTAAAAGAAACAAACAAAAAAATACTCCCTCCATCCAATGAAGCCTGCCACATTTAGAAAAACACGGGTCCATCATTACATGGCAAACTTTGATCACTCGTGACAAAAACACGGAAGAGGGTTAACTCTTTTTTTCTGTACGAGCCGGCCCTAAGAGTCATTAATTTTTCAAATGCAGACAGGCTTCATTGGACGGAGGGAGTATATAGCCACAGTAACCTTGGGGTTAGTCGATCAACATATGTAAATGTCCTGCCACATTAGCTTGAAGCACCCCACACCTTGTGGTGGGTTCCTCATGCACATGCAGTGTGGTCAGGCATATGCCTCCCAAATGGATTACACTGCATGAGCACTTAAGCTCTTGCCACTGCCCCCCGAGGCATTTCTTAACGCCTTGTCTTGAGAGCCACCTCAAGAATGCTTTTCAAAACGATGTTGCACTATCTTGTAATACACAAATGCAAAAGTAGTAGATGCACTTGTTGACAATGTAAAACAACGAAGAATAAGTACACAAAAAGTAACTTGACAAGCAAGAAAAGGAGAAGCTTAACCTGTACGGCCTCGAGTTGAATATACTTGGAAGGCCCATCTCTTTCGGAAATATGACAATTGTCCCAGTAGGACCCATTACCCATCTCACTGTGTTTCCTGCAAGTGTGGCAGCATTGGCAGCCCTCTCCTGTGCCCGAGAATTCCAAAGTATCAATATTCTAACTTGATATCCAGGTATGGCAGGAAAAGAAAGAGAATTCAAAAATATCAAACTGCTAACTTGACTACCACACTAACAGGAAAAGAAAACAACTCGCACTTAATACCTGTGCTCTTTCATCTCTGCGTTTCCGTTCCTTGTCTTCTCTCTTTTTCCTGTTTGAATCTTGACCCAATATCTTTCTGATTGCCTCAGCCTATAGAATCAAACCAAAAAATGACCTTCTCTGTTAAAAAAGAAAAAACGACAAAAATGCAGACCGATAAGTGTGAAAGAACACAAACCTCAGACTCTCTATTAGCCTTTTCTACTTGCATCCTCCTCCGTTGAGCAGCCTCAGCTTTTTTCAGCTGCTGATCTACTTCAGAAAGCTTCTCCTTTTGTTCTAAAAATGGGAAAAAAATCCAATGAGATTACTGATGACAATATCAATACCACCTTCAACACTCTACATGCAAAATCCTTTATCATGGAAGACAAATTTAATGTTCAACGATTTAGCAAGAGCTCTGAAACGGTAGAACTTACTTCTTGGAGGAGCAGGGGGCAAACCATTGGGAAACTCAATCAAACTTGACCCGGTGCCAGATGATGCATCTTTGCCAGATTGGAGGGCACGTTGACGCATCGTGAGAGCTATCCCCTTCCTCCCATCCGCCAAAGAATCAAGAGATTCCTTCTTTGGCTTCTTTCTCTTTAGCTCATCTCCATCATCTGATCCTATGTCATTGTCGTCATCTTCTTCTCCAACGTAATCAGTATCTTCCAAGTTTCTATCCGGTCTCAACTTCTTCTTACCATCCTTGGATTTCCTTGAAGCACCATACTCTTCCACATCATCGTGATCTCCATGACCCATTTTAATGTTAGAAATTTCTGACAGCTTCCGTTTTTTTTCATCTTCTTCCTCATCTCCATTTTTTATTCCATGATCATAACTAATTTTGGCAGTTTTCAGCCTGCCAAGGTACCGAAGCTCCTCATCCTCATCACCTTCACCAAAATCCCCATCAAGCACACGCCTCTTTGGAACCCGCTTGCTCTTGCGGACAGGTTCGAATAATTTCTCTGTTTGCCTCACGGACCCACTTTGCTCGGATACTTTGCCTTTTGGATTTTCCTTTAAACCAATACCATTCTCGCCCAAATCCTTCCATGAGGTCCCTTTTGGATCATTTCCTTGGTCAAAAAGAGAAGGGTCATCATCTGAGTTATCCTGCAGGAATGAAAGTCAAAACACACATTTGATGTTAGCCTTCGTAAATCAAGACTGCAACAGAAATTTAATAGCAAACAGCATGAAGGCTGATTTACAAAATAGTACAGTGAAAAAAGAATCTCCTTAAGCAACCATCCACAGAAAGTTCGAAGTCCATTGTAAACATATACAGATATTTATGCAGGCAAGTCAAAATTTTTTCAATTGCACCCAGTGCGCACAGCACATCCACAACAGAGCACTAAATTCTCACAACCAATGCTAGATAATTGCTATTTATGCATACAGCCACAATCGAGAAGTAATTCATCCGCATCATGAACAGCTGTCTCTCCATAATGGGATAATACAAAACAAATTACTATTCAGATAGCTGAACACCCGATGAAAAAAATTACTATTCCCTTCGTAGTTCATTTTGGAAAATCAAATGCTTCTATTGAAGTCGGATGGAGGGAGTATTTAATAGCTAAAAAACAAAGGCACACATATTACGAGCATGTTTTCATCAGGAAAAGTCACAGCACCTGAATAATTAGCTTTTGTCGGGCACGAGGACCATCAGAAATACAAGAGGTTTTAGCAGACGAACCACCAGAGGCACTTGCTTGTATGGTGTGTGTGACACCCTTAAGCTTCAGAGTAACTTTCTTCAGCTTCTTGTCATGTGACAAAGCCTCCTCCTTACCTCCTGAATCGTAGTTTACCTTATTGGAGCTCTTCCAATTAGCAGGGGCAAGCACCCCTTCACTGGACCGTTTGTAATCCAATGCATTCCCCTTAGAACTTATGCCACTGTAGACGCTGCCAAATTCCCCATAAGTGCTTTCATCCTTTCTGCTTCTTTTGGAAAGTTCTTCACCTCCAGTTTTATTAAAAATAAACCTTGACGAAGAAGGATTATTAAGATTGAACTCTTTCTGCGAAAAACTTGAACTTTGACCAACATTATCGTCACTGGAAGACTTGCCCGCATTTTCAGAGGGTGGCGTTGTGGATGAAGGTGAGATTTCTCGGGCTTCAAATAAGGTATGAGAATCAGGGCGAGGCCGCCTCAGCGTGTTACTCCTGCGCTTCTTCACAATAGCATTCATGCTACTTAATCCAGCGGCTCCAACAGCTTCCATTTGCCAAAAGCTATGTGGGGGGAGATTTCACTTTTTGCAGTTCAATTGACCAACTATCCCAGCTCAAATATCACTGAGACAAGATGAAATAGAACATTAGAATAACTCCATTATTGGTTATCCTGAAACTTTCAAAGCTTAAATTTATGATAATGTGACATACGGGGAAAAAACACAAACGAACTCTAAAGATAACTGATGAAGGTGCACTGAACTCAAACTGCACCGCAATAATAACCCACGGTCAATAAAAAAACATAATAATCTCCAAAATCTGCACTTGATTGATTTAATATACAATGTTGTCCAAGAGAAACGAGAATGTGGTGGAAGAAGTGAAAAAACAAGACAACAGGAATAGAAAGAATGAACACAGAATGATGAAAGAAGTTTAATGCACATACAACACGAACCTGCAAACAGCTAATGCAATTGTAGAAAGTGAACTTACAGATAGTATCAAAGGTACGGTGTATATAAAAAGCCTCGTCAAATGAGATGATAAAACACAAACTGGGAATGGACGAAGAGAAAAACGGAATTTAAAGATAATGATAGTTTCAATAATAAAAGATAGAAAAACAGACATCAGACAATCAGACGAACATCAATAACCCTAAACCTGCCACAGTGTCGCTCAGAAGACGAAGCAAAACCCAGAATTCCAAAAAAGAAAAACCCACACATCATCTAATCAACCCTCAAGAAAAGCAGCAGCAGCATTGGAAGGGCGAGTGAACGAATACCTGTCGCTCCATCGAAGAGAGAGAGCGAAAGCCGAACGAGGAGAGAAGAGTCGGGCAGGCGGCGGCTCGATCGCCGGAGCAAAAACCAGAGGAAGGAGGAGGAGGAGGAGGAGGAGATGGTATCGAAGATTAGGGTTAGGGCAAATAGGAGGAGGGTGAAAATAAAAGAGCGAGTGTGGATGAAGATGGATGGAAATCGCGTGCGAGCATCCATGTCTTTACGGGATTCTCTTTCAGCTTTCTTCTCAGACGCAGGGAGAGTGGTGGGGGTTAGACTCAGAATTGACGGGCCTGACGGTAAAGTTCACGGCAAAATGTTCACCGGGCCCACTTGTCGTTTTGTGTGTAAAAATCAACGGCCGTCAACTGAATCCTGCCCACTTGTTCGTTTTGAGTACTCCGTCTGCCCTGAAATTGGAAGCTGTTAACTCTACACCAGTGTAGGCCATAGGGGCTGTTTGGATACGGGAATGCAACGGAATCGAAATTAGATTCTAGCGGAACTAATTCCGGCAGATAACACGTATTTATGTTTTTAACATTGTGAATCGGAATTGTGTGAACAAGCCGAATCTCCTCTTGAGGAGATTCAGTGATTCAGGCAGAATCGGACTTGAATCCTCCTTCCGACGGAAACAATCATTCACTGAATCTTAACATCCAATATGAATGCTTAGATTCGTCATGGCACGTGACCGGGACTTCAAGATCGTCCACGCACACGCTTCTTGCATGCACCGCAGTGCAATAATAGCTGGAGCACATATGGGAAGTATTTGCGCCGTCAATTTTCAGGATGAAAATAGTTTCACTGCAAACACTGGCTCCCTAGTCCCATAGTGTGAAGGTTGCCCGCTTCGGAGTATAACTTGGGTTCACTTGTACCATGAATTCACTTACTCTCTTTGTCCAATAAAGGTTGTATGACCTCTAATGGCCATACATGAAAACAGAGCCTCTCCCCTCTTCCGTATTTTTTAGTCATGAGTGAGCGAAGTCAACTATATAATGATGAGCCCACGTTTTTTCAAATACAGACAAGCTTCATTAAATAGTTAAATAGAGAGAGTTTAATTTTTTTTATTTTTTTAGTACTACTACAACACCATAGTCATAATCATAATCGAGTAATATATTTTTTCAAATATTTAGGATTGGCATAGACCTTATACCTCCATTTAAGCCTGTTTTGTGTCAATTATTTTATAATATATAATAAAATTATATTTTTATATTAACTTCATCCAAGTTTTATTGGGTATCCATCTCCCTCTTTTTACATCATTTACATGCATCCCTTCTCATCTTATAGGCATCTATTGGTCTTCTTTGCATATGCCCAAACTACTTCAACCTACATTCCCTCAGCTTCTCCTCTATATGAACTATTCTTAAATTCTCACAAATATAAGTATTTATAATCCTATCTTTCTTAGTTATCCCCCTCGTCTACTTTAACATTCTTATTTTTGCTGCATTTAACTTATCTATATAATATTTATTTGATGCTCAACACTCCACTCCATATAGTATTGCAAGGTTAATGGTTGTCATTTAAAACTTCTTTATAAATCTACTTAACTTAAATCTAAGAACTCATATTTATAAATCCAGGGGCTCATTTCATAACGGGCCCAAATTTATAAATCCATTATCATCGACACTTTCAATTATAACAATTGCCGACATCCATGTGACCTCCAGGGACGAAACTATGAGACGTTTGTGTGTAAATATACACATCTACTAGTTAAAAGGTAACCTCACCTTAGAAAGGTTATCCTATACATATTTGTGGAGGGTCTGAACGAAGATAATCAAAACATAATTACTGAAATAATGGAGCCTACACATTTCATGCTTATTTGAACACATGGACCCTACTTCATTGAATGATTCCACTCTCTTTTAAGTTTTAACATTCACCATTGAGATCACATTTTATGATCCCCTATAGAAGTAAAATAAGGCATGCAAGGGTTTAGAAGATTCCCCTCCCTCCTTTGTAGGGCCGGCAATGGTACCCATTATACCACTCTACCAACCATACCATATTACTAAGAAAAATAAATCGATAATTTTATCCAACCATTTTCAGAATGGAATGGTAATGGAAGAAGCTCTTCTATATCTGTTTACCGCTTACCGTTACAAATAGTTCACTAGCTAACTTTATTTACTCAGATTTTAGATGTGTGAAGTCAATGTAACTCATAAAATTTAGATGCATATAACAATTAATCTTATTTATAGTTAGGTGCTTTGAATTTAGATGCACAATATTCACTTTTAGGGAAACTCTTATTGGAGGTTTCTTTGGACTCGATAAGATTTATATGCACAAATTTATGTAGTTAGATTTTCTATTTATTTAGATTAAGCCTAATTTTGTTACATTATTGGTTGTAAATTATTTATTATTTATTTTATTTTTAGGTTTAGTTGTGTTTAAAAGGTAAATAATGCAACTTTAGGAAATAGATAGCGGTGGTAATGATTAACCGCTTAACCTTCTCATTAACGGTGGAACAGTTATAGACAAAGATTTAATAAACGGGGTAAGCCTTACTGCCGTTGCCAGCCCTACTCCTTTGATGATGGGGCACATGAAATTTGGTGTTATTTTAATATGCAAGACCCATTTAATTAACCTCGTCAAATTTCAGCCATTGATTTGAGGTTGAAATTATAGCAATCCCGGATTAATGGGCCCCATTCATTGTATGACCAAGCTTTACACATACATTGCCTGAACTAATCATCAAACTAAATCATGTGCAGGTTCGGTTAACAAGTATGCTTTAAACATGATCCTGCTCTATAGTCCTTATGCTGCTCATTTCCATACAAGGAATTTAAAGAAGAAACACCGAGCAAAGAAAATGAAAAGAAGGAAGAATAACCCTTTACAAACATCCTTTGACTAGCCACGAGGGTTGAAAAGAAATTTATATTTTGGAGAGAGTAAATATCCAAAAATGAAAAACTAACAAATTTAAAAAGCCATAGATAAATCAATAAAAAATTTCACTGGAATATGGCAATCAACCTCCTACTAGGAAGGAAACAATTATATGGATTATCTGGTTTCCAGGCACCTAGTCCACTGCATTTCAATATTTTCTCATGCCAGAGAACTAAAGAGTGTTCTTTGTAGCTGAAAAGTGCAACAGATAGCTGAAAAGATGAAATCGCTAGTTGTATGTTTAGCTGGATTGGATTTCAGTTTGTCTGGAATAAGTAACAATCTTATATGTAATACATAAACCAGGAACGTCACATCTCACACAACAATAGTAGTTATTCACATCATGTCTCTGTGAGATTGCACGCAAGTACTGTGTGCTTGTGTTGTGTGTGGTGTGCTGGTGTGTATGCGCGTGTATGTGTTTTAGAGGAGACAGAGTACAGAAACAAAGAGCGTATATCTAGATTCTTCATTTGACAGTACAGAGAGTATCTAGATAATGCACAATTGCTAATCAAATTGTTTGGGATCAGTAATACTCAGTTTGGCTTGCACTTGCCATCCAATTTGGGAAGAAATATTCTCCAGCATCAAAGAGGACTCTAAATTTTCGAACAATTCATCCAAATTTGAGAATATTTGAGGACAAACTGGAGTCTTGTCTCACAGTAAGAGATGACAAATTATGGTACATAAGATCTGCGTTCTCTTTTGTGATTACTGTCTTTTTAATGCAAAAGGAAACCCCGGCAACACTTTTAATAGATAATTGATTTTCAAATAAACTAAAAATTAGTTCATTTGAAAATCAGCTGTATCAATGAAAACTTAAAAGTGACCAGGGAGTAGAAAAAAAAACGCTTCTTTGCAAAAACCTTTACATGTAAATTGTCTCAGAGCTAAAGAAAAAGCTGCATTTTTTTATCAAAGAAAGTAAAAGGAATGTACAAAATATATCATGTAACCACCACGGCATATGCGCATGGGAAGAACAGAATGAAAATTTTCCCCATGACCCATCCCTTTTACAACCCAAACTACATTTAAACTTACCACGATGGGCCTTACATAAAAGTCTCATCTTCCTTCATGCAGATCTTCTGAGAAAACTGCAGTCCGAGAGATATTTTCAGTATCAAATGTACTTAGGCCTGAAAAAGGACCAGAGGAGAACATTGAGGAAGTTCCATCCGATTCATATGTGGTAGAGGATTGTCTAAGATTTGGGCGACTAGAAGTTGTTATGGATTCCTGGTACTCCATTACGTGCTGGACCATTTTGAGCGACTGCACAACCTCTCCCATGGTGGGCCTCTGGCTTGCTTCTGGTGCAACACAAGCTGCTGCTATTGTGCAGACACGCACAAAATCATCCTTGGGGTATTTACCTGCAAGTTTTGTGTCTGCCAGCTCATGTAATCTGTCCTTATCTCGCAGAATTGGCCGAGCCTGCTCGTAATATCAGCCAAAGAAATAAGTTTTTAAAGTATAAATATACGAGGAAAAAGGATCTGAATTGCGACTATAAAATTGATGGCATCTACTGACCCAAGTTACAAGGTTCTCTTGGCCTGAAGGTTGTGTCATATCCACTGGTCTTCTTCCAGTTAGTAACTCAAGGAGAACAACTCCATAGCTGTATACATCACTTTTTACAAGCAAATGTCCTGTCATGGCATATTCAGGGGCCACATATCTGGAAAAGTATACACAGTTTAATTTCACTGCATTAAACTGAAGGCACATGCAGCACTAGTGCTTAAAAACTTACCCAAAAGTACCCATCACACGAGTAGAAAGATAATTCATGCGACCTTCAGGGGCCTGTTTTGCGAGACCAAAATCTGCAACTTTTGCGTGGAAATCATTTTCAAGTAATATATTTGACGCTTTAAAATCACGGTGGATAACACAGGGCTGGGAGTCTTCGTGCAGATAGGCAAGTCCTCTTGCAGCATCAAGAGCAATTTTCATCCTAGTGTCCCAATCCAAAGGGCAATTAGCTCCCAAGGGGCCTGAAACAATATATCATAGCAATGATCTCAAGAATTTATCAAACTTCGTAAAGACAGATTATATTGTCTTTTGTAATAAACAAATACTTTGCTATCCATTACTAAAGAGTTGGCACAAAAAAAAGTTAGAATGGAGGCGTAAGATCCATGTCACCGACCTCAAATTGTTGGGAAAAGATGCTATTTAATATGTAATGATATTTGTAAGAGTCTCATTCTGGTTAGTGTGCGCTCTGGCTCACACGAAGGAGAGCATGTGCCAGAGCAGTGCAAGCCGTCAGATTTTGATTCGATGGCATGCGTTAATACAGGGGACAGGTAGGTGATTCTCAACAAAACCACCTGCCCCCTAAATTAACACATGCCATATTACTGAACACATTAGAAAAATCAAATTATTGAATGCAAGAAACTGGAATTGTTCCTATTTGAAGTGGCGGTGAAAAATTGTCCAAGTATCAATGCGTTTATAGAGAAAGTCTCACATTCTCGATAACCACAATTATCTAACAAAGCATCCTAGCAATATCAAGAGAATTAAAAGCAGTAAGTGGTTTCAAACAATAAACAATGATGTGTTAAGCAGAAAGCATACCATGCAGCCAGGCCTCTAAGCTTCCATTAGGGACAAGCTCATAACATAAGAGGTTTTGAGAAGAGTCACGATTGCTGTAGTAACCAACAAGCTTCACAAGATTGCGATGATGTAGCCTGCTCAGCATTTCGACCTCAACTAAGAATTCCTTATCACCTTGATGCCCACCATTCGTAAGCTTCTTAATAGCAACCGCTGTGCCATCGCTTAGGAGACCCTTGAAGACCCGACCAAACCCACCTTCACCAAGCATACTTTCTGCCTCAAAGTTGTTGGTTGCTTCTTTGAGCTCTTCATAGGCAATGAACCTTGTACTGGTAGGGCGAGAAAGAGAACCATCTCTAGAAACTGCATCAGCAGCCTTAGGCTTCACTGCATATTGTACTGAAGCATTTTGTTATTTGATGTTTACTCGGTAAGGATGATATAGTTGCAATGTAAGAAAGCTTCATCTGAAGCTACAAGATTCGTAACCATAAAAGGAGGCATAACAAAACATAATACGGGTGTGAGCTAACAAGCCTGTAAGTTTACTGGATCACTGAATATAGATGTTAAGCCTCCAAATTATCGTGCTTCATTAGATTTAATCTAGATATATGACCTTGTCCAAGTGTTTTCCCAAAATTGAATGCAAATGCAGCACAGGACATAAACAGACAATGTTTGTTTGTCTATCCGAGTCCATGTCCATCTAGAGCAAACAAGACATAATTTTGTGTCCATCCTAGTTAGCAGATGGATACATTACACAAACTTTAGATATCCGCTAAGACGTGTTTATGCGTTCATTTATTTGGTCATTAAGATTTACCAAATTTGCATAAGAGAATCTTAAAGGTTTTTCCATTCAAACTGTTAATTAATAGTTTTTACAAAATATCTCTTTTTCAATTGACCGTTTTAAATTAAATACACTTTCAGAATCATTAAATGTTTCCATATTTAATATGCAGTATCTTAGAATATTCATTGATGTCCATGCCCGTCCATTTACACCTCCATGCAGTGTGTTTAGTTGTGGCAGGTTCATTCTGAATACTATTACATTCCATGATCAAATTGGTGACATTGTTTTTATATCTAACATAGATAACATAGATACTTCAGTATATTCTTAAATGCCCGTGCCCGTTCACTTACACCCCCACGCAGTTCAGTCAATTAAAGCAGGTTCATAGTGAAAACTATTACGAAATTTCCATGATAAAATTCGTGACAACCAACATAAATAACAAGAAAATGATAGATAGAGTATCTATGAGGCCTAGAAGGCAATTTTATATACAATAAATAGCAACTAACACTCTATAAAGCTTCTATAACAGAAGTGCAGAAAAAAGTACCAGTTTCTTTGCTAATGGTGGCTTCCTCCTTTCCTTTGTTATTTGTGCATGAACAAATAATGAGCACGGAAACAATAATGACAATCAGAATACCACCACCTATACAAAGAATAAGAATCAAGCTTGAATGGTTGCCCTCATTGCCAGATGGTGGGACTCCCACATGAGGGTGAGAGGCTACTGCTGGAGCAGGAGATGAACGTGAAAAGGGAGCTGCAAGCACATAGGAAATGAAGTGGAATCATGAGCAACATAAAAGAAAACGAATTAGAGTTTTGACCTGGTATAATAGAGGATGACATACTAGATTGACATTTGCAGCAGAAATAGTACAGAAAACAAGCAATTTACTATGTTGATTTGGTCAATCTCCCACTTGGATTTCTAACAAGACTTTGCAGCCTAACTATACAGCTTTCACAACAATCAATGTCAATTGACATAAGAAATCCTGTTGTACATTGTCTACACATGCATGAAATCCTCAATCTGAACAAGGGTCCCTTAGTAACTGACACTCTCCAAAGAACGTCTCTAAATGTACATGAAACTTCAACTGGGCGACCCAGGTTTTAATTTCAAAACAAAGATATCCTCCAAAAAAATTTGCCTCTTCTTCTTCTTCTTCTTCCGTTCCTTGTCCTCTTCTTTAAACTTGGGCAAATTCTTTTAAAGGAAATTTGATCTTAAAACTTATACGCTCAATAACTCCCCTCGTGGTAATTTAACAGTGTTAAAAGAACAACTTTCATGCATGCAGTTTTTGATAATATTAAGCCGTTTGCTGACAATAATATCAGAGTATAAAACCTTCAGCTAAATCCTGGACTACAGTATGTAATTGAAACAATAAACGGAGAATCTGATAATACTTGCCAACATGATCAAATTGCCACTCTAGTCACATGTTATACAGAAACACCACAAATTAGCATAGAACAGTACATATTCAGTAGTTACCTTCTTATTTAGCCATGCACCAACAAGAAGCTTATTTAGATAGTCATTTAAGTAGCTAGTTGAAGTTTGCTCATTGGAATTACCTGGAGTTGGAGGAGGTGGCTTAAACCAAGTGAGGTTAAGGAGTCTGTAGTCGCCAACTAGTGAAGGGTTAAGATGAACCTTATGCCTAGAAAGTGACAAATTCATCTTGGATGCATCATCAGCAGAGAAACTGATACCTATATGTGGTTCGATATCCATACTAATATTCAACCGGGATAGGCCAAGTACATAAAAGTTGGTAATCTCAAACTGAGATACACGTAGTGTAAGCTGAGAAGCTAATTCAGACAGAAAATCAGAACTCCAATTTGAACTTAGTGAGACATTCACTAAGAGAAGCTCAAGCTTTATCGGATACACACAGTGGCATGTTTTGCTGCCTCGCTTTGGAACCATGTTTTCCTTGCAACAGTCTGCCCAAAACAATGAGCAATATTAATAATTTAAACAAAGCCATTGCTCCATTAACACAAGAAAAAACAAATAAGAAATGCAATATTTGACAACTACAGCATCATCAGTGGACATACGCATTGCTTGTTACATAGCTTACACTAGAAAAGCTCCAGATATAATCATACAGTGATTCTGGATCCAATTGGATAAGTTTGCATGAACAAAGCAGAAATATTTACCTGATACGTCTGGAGACAATGGAGGTTGACCCAAATCAGCAGGGATTGTGCTCGCCTTGGAATGATCTGGGGATGGCGCCACTAGGTCAGGCGGTGTCAGACCAGATCCAGAGTCAGGGCTCTGATTTCTTTTCACTGATGGCTTGGACAAATAAGGTGAATGAGGAGATTGGCGAGCAGGTGATGTCAATGAGCTATAATTTGGCGACTCGGCTGGCTCTGGAACTGGGGAAAGTCCATGAGATGAAAACAGCTTTCTATGAGCCTTATGGATGAGCGGAACCGTAGTAGGCAAGGGCAAGTTGTCGATGGAAAGATGACTCCATCCAGTACTTTCAGATGCGAAGGGTGCCATGGTAGTAGATTCAGGTATATGACGGCTTGACAACTCATCTCCCCAGGAAACTAGTGCCATATAAGATAGCACTACATAATACCCCGCAAACAACCTCATGATTCTTTTCATTGTTCCTGCAAACAGAAATTCCATCTTCAAGCAAATAAAAACACATAAAATTTTACCTTTGCCGCTATAGGAAATTCAAAACCCAATCTCCTCTGTGGCTTAATTAGTTAAAATGCAAAAACACCACCACCGACAAGAGCCACATTGTAGGAAACAAGTGAACGAACTAACGACTTAGATTTCCTCACAAATAGATGACAAAAGAAGCAAGCAATTAAAAAAGTTGCTAAGCTCCACTAAAATGGTAAGAAAATTAACCTCTAGTCACGATCAGATATGAAATACGATAAACAATGAAGGACACCACCTATAAGTCTATAACATCACAAAGTTATCGGCATTGCTCGTAATGACAACTTGAAGCTCACAAACAATGCAGTTGCTCGCGTCTAAAAGTTTTTCTACTGACATGCCACAGCGCATAAATGCGATTCATAAACTTAGATAAAAAAACAAATGCCAAAAAGCATAAAAAGTACCTCCTCGGTCGGCAGCCGAAACCAAAGAGCCTAAAGCCGCCATTGCAACTCCCCCGTGGACCCAAAATGCTTCAGATCTGAGCCGACGGAATCCTCGGGAGCAATATGCGGCGGAGGAGGCAGTGGGAGAGTGATCAGAAATGGAAAATGATAAATAGAAGAAGCATCAAATGGAGCAAGAGGAGATTGAGGAGGGGAGGGGCAAGGAATCCAGAAGAGGGTAAACGAGCCGAGTGGGAGCTCCAGAGTGCTGGGACGGGAACTGGAAGCGAGAAAACTTGGGGAATTTGTTCATCTCCATGGATAAGTGTGTCAGAAAGAGAGCGAGCCAAGCTCAGTAGAGGAAAAAAAAGGCCCAAAGCAAGGCAACGCTTGAGAGATTTACGTTCTTCTTGCCTTTTTTGGTGGCAGTTTTTAGCAGCTGAGGCGCTCTACCCTTTGGCTTGGGGGGCTTGTAGTTGGGGTTTGGGCAGAAAATCGTTTTTCTTCTGCTTCTTCTTTGCCTTTTTTTTGGGGCAAACAAATCTAGCTGGGAAGGGTAATCACGAGGGCGAATAGAAAAAAGAAGAAAGGAGCGCACGCAGGCGCTGGGGTTGGTCGTTCATTGTATGGACCCCCGCTCTCGGAGTGATAACGGGCGTATTGACGGCAACGTCTTGTAACGGTAAAAACGGAATGGCCTCACCGTTAGCATGGCAGGAAAGGGCACTTGGTCGGCCACTGATAACTTGAGCTTACAGCTGAAGCTGTCAGCTGGATTTGCAGCCTTTTCATTTCGAACCTTTTATTTCGAGTCTTGTTACCCTTACATAAACTCACCCACAATTTCACCCACGGGATAAAATTTCCGAAAGGGAAAGTGGTGATATTATTGTCTTTTTAGGCTTGCCACCTGAGTGAAATTGTGAGAAAGTTAACGTAGGAAAATTATTTTTCTTTTATTTTTGGTTAGGGAAGCCTTTTAAAATACAATTACAGATATTTTAGTTGAATTAAGCCAGCACTCCAGTAAACTTGATTCCAGGCTAGTTAAAATAAGCGAGTTAAAATATACGCCAGATGGAGTAGTTAACTTGACCTTTGCTTCCTAAGTGTTGGTATGAAGAAAGAAATCTAACACCGCATGCTGGACTCCTGCGTGCGTTTTATAATTATTAAAAGCTTGATGGGATATCGGGATTGAAGCTGCATTTATATCATAACTCTAAACCAGATCTCTAGTTGCTGAAAAAATGTAACCCAGAACTTACCAATTTTACTACTTATTTAGAACCTCTTGATTTTTTTTTTTTGAGTAGAACCTCTTGAAAGTTTTCTGCTATCAAGAATACCTTGCATTCATGTTTCTATAAACCTTATACTGCGCTGTACGTTTATAAAGGGAAAAAGGGGCTCACGATGATCCACCGGACTTTGGACTTAAGGGGATCGAAGAGGGGGTTTGTAAGCAGGGGCTCCATATATGAGCATCCTCACTTATCCGTACAAACGTACAGGATGCGGCAGAGCTCAACAAACTCCAGCCGTTAGGGGCTATGTTAACTGTTAAGCACCCAACATCGCACTATGATTATTCAAAGTTTACACCACGCCATCCCAGTTGAAAGAGCACATGTCTAACGGTCCATGAGGCTGACAATCACTGCCAATTTTTGTTATCTAATACTCTTGAGGCAGACAATACCTCAAATGGACGTTTTCTGGTCGCCATCGAGTCCCACGGTAGCAATTTCAATCGACAAATGCATTTGCAAAAGGGCAGACGTTATCTCATATCCCTACGCCAATTTTCCTTGCAAATTCTTGCTGGCTCTGCGATTTAAAATGGGATATGAATGTTATAAAAAAAGGGCTATGAATATGATAACGTCAACGTTAAATTGGAAACTGCAGGAGTGGGTTTGTCACCCAATACTTCGGGGATAACCAGTCGAGCTCGAGAGACATGAGTGCGCGTGAGGGCTGGCAATTCACCAGGGCCCATGTGGTTGGTATGATTGCCGATTGTTTTATGCTGCTCGATTGTTTTAGTAGGGAGTGGGGGTGTGTTGATTGATCGTCACGGTACATATACAAACATATTTTAACCTCAGTGTTGTACATTTGCCACATCATGATTCATGTGCTACATCACACATACCGACAATAATCCGAGGTGAGTGATGCAACAGATATAAGTTTGGTTAGTACCGCCCCATGACTTTGAAGGAGACCAAGGACATTGCAACTGTTACATACGTTCTCCTATATTACTTATTTAAAGTCCGACAAGGTTTTTCAAAATGAACCACACTTACTGGTAGTGTCAATCGAAGCTAGCATCCAGTGTACACCTCAAGGGCTTAGAAAATGTTGATCCCACATGAGATCTCTGAGACTTTGTTTCTTAAACTTCTTCTTTGGGAAAAGTTTTTGTTCCGAATGTATTCCATCATTTCTATCATTGGCTTCCCTACTAATTCAATTCTGACGTCATTGGTGAGGCCAGCATGCCACTTATTTTTTGGATACATATAGAAGACCTCACCCTCATTCCCCCCCAAGTGTCACAGGCCCCCATTGAGCCGGGGGCCTCCTCTCTCCACAGGATAGGTCCAAACCACCCTACCAACGGGTCGATTAGGACGAGCATGCCACTTAGTGCAGTGAAAGCAGAGCATATTTGGAAAGTTTGTACCTGTTAATAAGTCAGCCGTCGATAGCAAATAATCTCCATGAACTAAATCCGAGGCAGGTATCTGACATGGTCGATTCCTTTCGTCCAATGAAGGTGAAAAATATGATGTTCACCATTGACCAGAATGATTTCCTCTTTACTATGTGCAGTATGACCTCATTTAATGAATAATTTAACCTGCAAAGACTTCAATCACATCTTAAAGCACGAGCAATCTCCCATATAGAAGAGGCAGTGTCAAGCTCATCGTTCCTCATCTTGCTGTTCACGAGTGAAACTGTGAACGGTTCGTGCTCAAGTGTATAGAGATACATAGCTTGTTCGTCCTAAATATGGGAACAAGAAACAGAAGATTGAACATTATAAGATGCTCTCTGAAGCTATAAACTAAATTTGCACTACCAGCTCTAAAGCATATAATCGAGCTCAAATTTGAAATGGACTAAGATGGTCTAGAATATGTTAGATGGTATTTAGTTCTAGCCACTACTTCTATTTAATATAAGAACTGTCCACCATTCCAAAATCCCTAAGAAGAATGCATTAACTGAGTCGATGCATCTATCTCGAGGAAGCACGGATAAACCAAAACAGGAGCCATACAAATATCGTATTCGTATCATACCCGTGTCCCCATCGGATAAGGCTGCATGCATGTCCTACCTTCATGCCAGGCACCAACTATAAATTACTTCATCAAATCCTTATCAACTACTGCAAACATTAAGCAAATGCGAGATTTTCCGTTATAATTAATCTTTTAATGTAAGAACTAACCTAAAATATAACTCAATATGTATCAAACCTAATATTTTTAATATAACTATCTCTCTTATCGTATCCTGATTTTTTGAAAATTACCATATCGCCGCTCCTGTATCATATTGTACCCCAGTGCCATATCCATATCCTTGCTTCCTTAATCTATCTACCCTTACATAAGAATTTCAAGGTTGCCAAGAAGCAGATAAGTTACCTCGGGCAACTCATAGAATTCATCTGGAGAAATCTGCAGCAATTCACTGGCAGTTTGACCGGCACACCATGCATATACCTCACCACTCTCATCTGCCAGGGTCAATTCCAAATAGAAGGTACGAAGTATTTCACCCTTACAAGTGCAGCAGCAAAAGTCACACACCTCAAACCCATTATCAGTATCATTTAGAAGTTGCCCACATATGGAATGAGAAAATCTGGAACTTAGCCGATGATACTGAATTGGTGCAAGCCGAACTCTGCATACCTGCTCAATAAACACAAATCCACACTAATAATGTTCATGCCTAACTAGCAAACCTTCACAACATTGAAACATGAAAAAGTATGTGATCAAGATGACACTAGAATCTTAAATAGAAAATTGACATTGAAAATTAGAGAAAGTGGATAATCTGTACAAGAATTATAAGAACAGTGATGCTACACCTACGACCATTTACCTACAGGACAAACCCACGGGCATTTAGGTAACCATTGATCTATGGGTCCTGTGTTTGCAAAAGACGGTTATGATCACTTTCAATGAAAGCCCGTGTTGCATCCTGTGTGTAAGTGCCTGTGGGCTTAGCATTTATCTTATAACAAACGCCTAACTATCATTAAAACTTTGCCTAACAACCAAAGGCAAAAATAATAATAAAACATCATCTGATTAAGCCAAAATGGGCGATATTTTTAAGTCATATGTGCAATGTAAGGGGTTATCCATAATTTATAATACAAATCTTTCTGTTTACCCTTGACATGTAAACATGTGAATCAAATGGTGAAATTTCCCTCGACAACTCACCCAAAGGCAGCAAGCATTCTTTGTCCCCAAGAAGTCCAACTAAATAAGTTTATAAGTATCAATTAAAACTATAGTAAATCCAACTAATAATATTGGCAAGCAAGTCAAAACAAAACCAATTCATAATAGACACCATTTTTTTTATGATCCAACTGATAATTATGAAAACACAACTTAACAGACAAGTGGAATTAGGCATGCAAACCTGTGTGGCAGGAGTGTTCGAGAGATCAGAAAGACGTAATAAGTTTTGCAGACATGGTGAGTTCAGAAGTGCAGGTAAACAGCTCAAATTAACTAGAGTAGCCAACGCATCCTTCTCAAACCATGTTACCTCATGCCTTTTGAGCCAAAAAACAAAACATTTAAACAAATTCAGTAAAAAAACATAGTGATCAACACAAAGATATTAGGATAACCATAATATCTATATTCAAATTATGTAGTAGCTTTAAACAATCAAGCTGAACAAGTATATATGAGCCACCATTTGTGAAATCAAAACGCAGCTTGCATGATGACAAAAAAGTTGGAAGGGGAAAAAAAACTAACACGTTTTGCTTTGTCAATCTACATGTTAAGCCAGCAATGTACACAATGTGCCCAAGCCCCAATCTGCCTAACGGCCTAAAAAAGACGGCTTAAGTCAGTGGTTCAATCGATTTGGTGAATGATAAAAAAGCACTAGGCAGGCAAGAGGTTAAATAAAAATGCAGTGAGTAGCTTCTAATTGTTACCATGTCTGGACAAAATGTAACTTCACAACAGCTTCTCCTGTTGTATCTTTAATTGTCAAGGAAAAGACAGTTTCTGGTATACTGCTGTCCCGCAAAATGCTTGTAACTACACCATAAAGGCTGATGCCGGACATCTTGTCTCGAAGATCAGCAACAAATGTCTATAACATAGTAATATGATGACAATTTTGACAAGTGCACATAATGATAATACATTCAACTGGAAGAAAAGGGAAAAGTAAGTCTCAAATCTATGCATTTCTATCTGCCAACACATGAGAGGACTGCTTCTTTTAGGTTTACTATCTCCTCATAATAAAAGAAAATGACACAATAAAGTTAAAAGTTTCATCTCAACCCAATGAGTAAGGGCAACTAGTGCAGCACATGATCATGAATGACCATCTCTAGATCTAACCCTTTACACAGAACATTATACAGCCAAAAGGTCATTTGCAAAGAGTAAAACATTTTTCATTCAATTGGAAAGTAAGGCAACTTCCATTTCTCTTGCTGGGTCACTTCTTCTTCATCATTCACTTCCCTTCTACTAGTTACTCTAATATCTCCTAATTATTTTTCTAGCATTTTTTATTAACGTTCTTTACCTTTTCTCAATCAGCTTATCTGAAAACTTCACATCATAATTATACACAACCATGTCCGTTTCACAAGTAGTAAACTGTAGATACAAAAATTTGGTATTAATTTCAGATTTTCTACACAATATATTAGTTTGCTTTTTTAAATTTAATGAATACCCAAAAAGTCACGACATCCTCCATCAAGCATTACTGACATGGATTATTGACCTAGGGAAAGCTTTCATGTGCAGCAGAAACTTGGAAAATTTGATACTCCAATGGAAGTTTAATTTTCCATCATGATCGTTAAAATGACTTGGCTCTAATTTCCCTACACAATCACAAGCATGATATATTTTATTTTTCATTGCAATAAAAATGATATAGAGAGATAACAAATTATATAGTACTAACTTGTAAAGGATAACAACTGTAATCAACAGAACCCTGAGAATCACATGGCAGCGCCACTTGAGAAACTTTGAGACTCCCATTTTGGTCCAACTCATTGCAGTGCCTTGACCCTTGGTAACGACTTTGAGTAGGTGTAACAAGAACCTAACCAAAAGAAGCAGGTGGTCGAGACATTAGGATTTTCTACCAGGATACATCAAATTTGAAAGGGTGTTTTAGAAAATAAAATCATCGCAATGTTCTTTCTATGAAGGTTGACAGAGCATTTGCAAATCGCACTCCTCCCACCCCCACAAAAAAAAAGTGCCATTAATTTCTGGTGGGTGTGCTTCCAGCCAAATACAGGTGAGTCCCTTGTTCGCAAAAAGGAACCACCATAAAAATTGCACTGAAGTGCATAGATGTACGCAACTTTTTAATTTATATATATTACCTGATCTTCATGCTGAATGAATGGAACCAAGTACAGTTGTGTGGCACTCCCGTACTCAAGGCAAATTTTGTCAGTTACTCCGGTATCAGTTTCCACCTCATTTGCAATAAAAGGTCTATCCAATGCAAGCATACTTCCTACACTGAAAAAGTAAATTCACTATGAATGCATAATAGTTCACAAATAACTGCATAGGTTTTTTTTAAAAAAAATTGCCACGTAAGTCAAGTTATTATGTGCATCGAAGCCTGATGTTGAGAACAACAGAGAGTAACCTGAAGAGATTTGCAAGAACAACTTGATCACCCCACAAAAAGAACTGTAACTTGAAACCATCATTATCGACTAGAGTTATTTGCTTTCTTTGTAAAGAACCATACTTCCCATGAGTTTCCAAACTGCCTATTGATTCAATCCTAAAAACATGAAATGCAAATCATAAATGATAAGGGTAGATTAACCCATAAAAGGAATTTACATAGCTAATGATTATAAGAAAAGCAAATTGAGGCAGAACAATTGCTATACAGAAACACACATACGTTTTTTTACAATTTAGAGTCACACTGCCACTCAACAAATGAATGTTCAAAATATGCTTAAGCTAAAGTCTGGAGGACAAGCAAAAACAACTAGTACACGGCCTTGCCTTGCATAAAATGAATACGATGCTCCATTTTTAACAGCATTGATTGAAATTGAAGAAAAAGAATCTGAACAGAAATTTGCCCCCAGAAGTATAGCATCTTCATCTTTGTCCTACAAGAAATAATCAAAGTAATTATGATCCATAAGTAGTATGCCACCGATCAAACCCTTGACAGAAGAAGATCAACATAGAGAAAACGGCAAATACTCAACTTTTTTCATTACCTCATCTAAAATTATGACAAGATATTCAGTCGGCAAGAGTCGTGGATAACCACATCCTTCTACAGCAGTACGAAGACAGCATCCGGTCATAAAAATTTCACGTCCTTTCTTCAAACCTCCGTGATTAATATCAACCAGGTCATAATATCTGGCATGAAAAACACTTTGGATTAACAAAAAATATGCCAAACCCCATGATCTTAGAGATAAAGCAGATTAGTGCTCAGTGAATTATTTCCTTGAAAAGGTAAGTTTAATACAAATTCATTCTGCCATTACAAAATCCAAATGCCAGCTCAAACAATAAAAAAGCTTTGTAGAAGCCCGTTAATTTCAAATTATAGATGTCTAACAGGTGTAGCATAAGAAAACAAGAAATGGGCTAGCCTTCCTTTGCAGTTAAAAAATTTAGGAGATCATGACTGTTTTGCAAATAGCTTTTCTCTTGGGACCTGACTTTCAAAATAGTGAAAGAGTTTAAATTTCTAATCATAATTGACATCCACTAATGTGCCTAAAGATGAGCCCTCTACAGAGTTAAGCATTTCTCCTTTTATCTGCGCACAAAAGTATTGCACTCTCAAAATCAAATAGTCAACCACTATAGAAGAACACGGATCCTGATCATTCAAAACCATTTCTTTTTTGTCTGATGGGCAATTCTAGAGATCTATTTAGTATATTTCCCTTACAGGTAACACCCCGAAAAGAAAAATTACTATGTAGCAATTAGGCATGTAAGTGAGGGAAAGCAAAAAAAAGGCGGGAAACCCAACAATTGTGTAGAGCAGTCAAGCACATCTTGGAATGATTAGAACCTGCGATGTAGATAAAGATCAATAGTACTGGAGCTCCAATAGTCCCCCAAATTAAGCATGTATATGTCAGTACCTGAAAGAAAAGAAAATATTAAAATACAAGGATCGAAGATACAGCCAATGTACTCCATATACTACTATATATATACTTGTATATACCAGAAACCACTTAATTCCTCTATTTCCCTGTTCCCCGCTTCTCTATCTAAAAAATGTGCAGACAGGTCATGGAACTCTTTGATGATGACAAAATCAACAAAGAATTTTGACAATAACCATACATGGAAAAGGGTAGTTGACAGTAACCAGCCGCTAGGCAATACTATAAGTGTCAGAAAAAGGTACCTTCTTTGAAAGGTAAGTAATATCAAGTTTTGTTGCTAATGTATCTAACGAAATTGTCTCACAGGTCTAACCATTCAATAACATAAAAAGGATATTTCTAGCACAGGCTTCGTCATTTCTCTACTCATGAATAGAAACGAACAATGTATTTCCAGGTTTCCATTTTTTCCTTGAAAAAGGAATGAAGTCCACACCTTCCGCTGCCATATGATCAGCTGCCCCATTCATCGCTCTTTTACGCCACAAACACATAAAATTCATGCAAAAGAAGTTGAGAAAAGCGAACCTGGAAGCACAAAAACGTCCAAGACAATCGCCTCCAAAACGCCGTTTGGAGAAAGGAAATTCTTTTCGTAAATCGAGTCAATCGTGACAGTATTCGGAAGCCTCAATCTGCGGTGCTTCTTCGACCAATTAGTCCCACATTCTAAGTACCTCTTCGGCGTCCTACCCCTCCGCTGTTCACTCCAGGCCTGGACGAAAACAAAAACATCAGACAAACATCAATTCGAAATGCTCTGAAAGAGGAAGATTACCATAAAAAAGGAACAAGAGATTTGAGGAAAAGCGAAGCGCAGAGAGTGCCTGAAAGAGATCGGAGAGAAGAATAGCAGAAGTGACGCCACTGGAATAGGTGAGGCAAGTTTTGAGGGTTCGAGAGGCGATCCAGCTCCAAGAAGGACCAACGCCGACATCGTCGGAGTTGGGATCATCCTGCGAGACCAGAAGGGTTCTCGCGTAATCGACGAACCGGGCGAAGGCATCGTTGGATTCCACGGGATGCCCAAGAGCTGCGGCCGCCATCTGAGGAGGAGGAGAAGCAGAAGTTGGTGGCCAATCTCAAGGACTCGGCTTAGCTGCAGATGGAACTTTTTGGCGCGAAAATAGAAATGTCATGTTTCTTCAAATTTAAGTTAAGTTGGTCAGAGCCGAAGGTTGCGGGTTCGAGACCCACCGGGATCAGCTCGTGTCGGGATGAATTATATGGCATTTTACTGAAGATATATAGTACTACAATTTTTTGACCGGCCACTACATCAAAATCCATTGTCGTCTAGTCCGGTTAGGATATCTGGCTTTCACCCAGACGACCCGGGTTCAAATCCCGGCAATGGAATTTTTGTTTTTGTGCACTTCAGTGAACTTTTTTTTGTTCTTTTTCGATTACATTGCCAAGGACCTGGTTTTCGGCTGGGCAGCCATCGGCTCTGCTCACGCGGCTCCCGACCTCGGGCGCACAAATCCCGCCGACCGGAGAAGCTGCAAAATGGAGACGGAAGTACTGGAAGAGTTGATGAATGTCGAAGCCGAGTTGCAGCAAGTCCAAGGCAAAATAACAAAAACACAATCTTTTTCATTTCTCCGTTGTCTTTGGCACACGAATCTCCTTGTAGGATGTTGTTTGTTGGGTGACTTGTAATGTGTTTTTTGGCTGTTTTTGTTATGTTCAGACCAGATAAAAGTGTTGCTCGATCGACAAGAGAAGCTGTATGAGCGACAGTCCGAGCTTCAGGCTTTGTTTGAAGAATTGAGTGCGTCTGGAGGTCCTGCCGTTGTTACCTCTTCAGTTGCCGTTGAAAATTGGTCTGGGTCATTTGAGTGGGATTCTGAAGCGGATGACATCAGGTTCAACGTTTTTGGCATCAGCAACTACCGTGCAAATCAGAGAGAGGTCGAATACTTGTCTACTATTTTTGCTACTTTGTTCATTTCATTAGTCATTTGAACTCTAGGAGAAAAGTATGAGCGGGGCGCTAAGTCACAACGCCAAAGACTTTGCTTTTTTAATGCAGTAACTTGATAGGACTTGCTTGCGAAATTTACGTCAACTCAAGTATAGTGACTGCGTTTTCCGTAATTCGCTGTTTACTCAATCGTGTTAAGTTAGTTTCTTCTTTAGTCTATGTTGATATGGGACTGCTGTTTGTTCTTTTTTTTTTCGGCCACAAGTCTGCCAATTGACATATTCCATAGCTGTCTGTTTGAACCAAGAATAGTTGCTTTCTGATGATAAGAATTGACATAAGCTGGCTAATTTTTCTTCCAAAAAAATAATTTGATATCAGTGCAGGTTATAAACGCTATTATGAGTGGAAGAGATGTATTGGTGATAATGGCTGCGGGAGGTGGAAAAAGCCTTTGTTATCAGCTGCCTCCTATTCTTCGTGAGGGAATAGCTCTGGTTGTGAGCCCCCTTCTGTCCCTCATTCAGGACCAGGTACTTGCTATTTGGTGCATTGACCTCTTTTGGACATTGGCCCTATTTGTTTATTTTTTGTTCTTATCGTACTGTTGATTTAGGTGATGGGATTGACTGCTTTAGGCATTCCAGCTTACATGTTAACTTCAACTACCAGTAAAGACGATGAAAAGTATATCTACAAGGCTCTTGAAAAAGGCGATGGAGATCTTAAAATTTTATATGTCACCCCTGAAAAAGTTTCCAAAAGCAAGCGATTTATGTCAAAACTTGAAAAATGTCATCACTCTGGCCGTTTGTCACTAATTGCAATTGATGTAAGTAAATGACTTCAAGCTTGCTCTTAAAAATTTTAAGTATTTGAAGTTCAAGTATGGCAGTGAACGTTGTTCCACATAAATGGAAGCTTTTATTCTCTTCATCACTGAACGAATTTTTTTTACTTGTTTATATCTCTTATATTGGTACATGTTATGTCTATTCTCTTGCATTGACATCGTGTGGATGTAGGAGGCTCATTGTTGTAGTCAATGGGGCCATGACTTCCGTCCAGACTACAAGAATCTTGGAATCCTGAAGACTCAGTTTGCAAATGTTCCATTAGTTGCACTGACAGTATGGTTCACTCTTACTATTTCAATTTTTTTTAGTTGGTAGCCCAACTCTTTTTTTTTTTATTTTTGAAAAATTATGTAATTTATTAGTAGTAAAGCCTTGGATTTTAATACTGAGCTCTTTTGATGTGTAATTTTGACACACAGGCGACTGCTACTCAGAAAGTCCAAATTGATCTGATAGAAATGCTTCATATCCCAAAATGTGTCAAGTTTGTTAGTACAGTTAACAGACCCAATCTTTTCTATAAGGTAAAAGATTTTGCTACCAACTGTTAGCTTTGTGTTTAAAATTTTTTAGCGTTTTCTCTACTTCATTGTAGTTGAATTTGCTGCATTTTAGGTGCTAAAAAAGTCATCTACTGGAAAAGTAGTTATTGATGAAATTGCAGAATACATCAAAGAATCATATCCAAATAATGAATCAGGCATTGTTTATTGCTTTTCAAGAAAGGAGTGTGAGCAGGTTTGTGCTACTTTAAATTTGGCTAGAGAAAGAATGTATGATATTGTTTCTTCCCATAGTTCCTTTGTTAATATTTTGTATAAATATTTGTGATGAGTGAGGTCATTCAATGCAATGGCTTATGATGGTCAGTTCTGACACTGCCAATGAAAATTGACATATTATTGCTGACTAGGTTGCAAAAGAATTGTGTCAAAGAAGCATATCAGCAGATTATTACCATGCAGATATGGATGCTTATGCAAGGGAGAAAGTTCATATGCGGTATGCTATTATGTTTTAAACTTAACCACAATCTGGTTCTTAAAGATTATTGTTAAAATAGTTGAGAGTATGTGTTAATTCATGCTTGTTGATGTTGAACCAGATGGAGCAATAACAAGTTGCAGGTTATAGTGGGTACGGTATGTACGATTGTCTTGTTTATTCTTTTAATCATCTTCTTTCTAAAGATTGATCACTCAAAATTTGCTGGTCATCGTGCAGGTGGCTTTTGGTATGGGAATAAATAAGCCAGATGGTGCGTGACGTAGTTAATGGCCATATTCCTCTTTTAATATAACATGTTTTTATCCTTGTCTTGCATATAGTATATATTTTCACCATATGGGACAATTTTTGTCTTGTTTTCTTTTTGCTGCCGTATTTCCCTTAATTGATTGAATAATTGATCGGGTTCTACAATTGGTTGTAGTCAGGTTTGTCATCCATCACAGCTTAAGTAAATCAATGGAAACATACTATCAGGTAGATTTGCTAAGTGGTTTTTCATTATAGAGTATCCGTATTTATGTTTTCTTAACCCTAATTAATTTTAGGAAAGTGGACGAGCTGGACGAGATGGTCTGCCATCAGAATGTGTTTTATATTTTAGGCCAGGGGATGTCCCCCGGCAGGTAAAGAGATAGAACACTCAAGCATTCTTTTCTTAATATTGCTGTCACTTAGTTCTGATATTCACAAGATTGTCTTGATGCAAGAGTTCAATGGTGTTCTATGAAAACGCTGGCCTGCAAAATCTTTATGACATAGTACGTTATTGCCAGGTAATCACCTTTTTCAGAAGTATTCTTATACCTGGCATTCACACAGACTTGCTTGCATGCACATGCGCAGAATGCTGCGTTTATTGCTTGCAAATTTTTTAATCCTATCGAAAAATTATTAGTACTGTTATGGTGTTTAGTTCAAAGTAATTTTTGGTGGACCAATGCTAGTAATCTTTTCAGTACAAATATGATCCATAGTCCTATTATAATTTACTTATTAGCTTTAGTACCTTTTTTTAGATAGAGAAGGAAAGTAAGTTTGTTTATATTTGTGTCCAACTGTGTCTGATGGACTGTCGTGCAAGAACACGAACATACAGTTATATGTTCATCTTTGACAAGGCTTTTTCAAGTCTGTCAGACTGGAAGTCCAGAGAGAGAGGCTCATCCGTTACTCCAATGTGGCATGTACACATTTAGTAATGCCACACTATCACACTCACTTTGATTATATGCGACAAGTTCTCAAAAGACTAAACTTTTATGCAGAGTAAAAGAATATGTCGACGCAGTGCTTTTTTTCACCATTTTGGTGAACATGTACAAGACTGTAATGGTAATTACTAGTGCTTGATAGGGTATATTGGTACTGAACAATTTTTTCACTTTGATTCTCTAACCATATTAGTGCCTATATGTAATACAGGGATGTGTGACAATTGTGCATATGAAGTGCAACTCAAAGAAGTCAATGTTACCCGTAAGAATCTTTTCAATCTTATCAAAGTCTTTATCTAGTTTGCTTCATTAGTAGTTTAATTGTCTTCTTATTTGTTTGCTTCCACCTTGTACTTGTTTTGTTATTGTCCTTGCCTTTGACAAACATGCTCATCATATTGCTGTATTTTTTTATATTATAAAACATATATTATGCTTTTACGCTTCAATAGACCCATGTAATGTACTGGTTCTCTTAAAGAGCATTAAATTGGTGACAAATGTAAGGTAAAATGATTAGTGAAGTTAATAATCTTGCCTTCTAGTGCAGTTATTTGGAAGGTAAATGGTTAGCCAAGTAATAATCTTGCCTTCTAGTGCAGTTATTTACATTGGAAGATGCTTTTGGCAAGTTTTTGCGACAAATGCCCATGTGCACATGTTTAAAGTCCATCGCTCCTGTATTTATCAGGGCGAAAATGGTGTTTCAACTTTGTTGATTTTGGATGTCCGCTTCGTTATTGGCCCATGCTCTAATAGAAAGGGAGTGCATGGAAGTGGGAGGTACTGGTGTTGTGAGCCATAGGTTTACAAGGTATTTGGGAACTAAATATATGAGATAAAGAACAGATAATAGGGAGGGCGTGACAACATAGGGGAAGGAATTAGGTTCAGGAGGAATTTGGAAGAGAGGAGGTAATCAAAGATGAAAGAGTGGGCAGAAATTTACATGGCGAAATGGGAGAAGTAATAGACGATGAGGAGAATGAAGAGATAAAGGCGAAATCCGCCAAGTATTGCTCAATTCAGTTCCATTCATGACTGATGCAATTAGGGCTGTGCCCTTACATGTTATTGGAGAACATAAACTAATTTATCCTAAAACACAAATAATCATAAGTAATGGAGATATTGTAGCTTTGGAATCACAAGGTTAAATAACCAATTAAGCGACTCAATCACTAGCAGGCCTCTATAGCAGCTCATAAAAACTGGTTATTGGAAGTTCACAATTCCATGTTTTACCAAGAAATAATGTCCACAATTTCTTTAAGTAGACCTGTTTCGACTCTTCAAGGCAATGCTTTGCATCAATATTAAACTGGCTACAAGTTAAATCGCCCCCAGTTTTTTCAACAAATTAGCATAGAATGTGTTATGTGGTTAGGAGATCTAATACCATTTTGTACAGAATATGTTAGAGCTATGGCCTCAGTATTGCGGGAGATGCAAGATAATGACCAAAGGGCAACTATACTGCAACTAGTGGACAAGATAAAGGTCAAACAGAAGGAACTCGGTATGACCGCCGAGAAAGCACATTCATTTTGCTCCTTAATCAGAATCAAATTGCACTTTATTTTTTTCTTCAAATGTGTCTCTGCCATATCTATATCTTTGCCTGTTATATTGGTTTTGTTTTATATCTTAATGCTGGATGAATACTTCTGTTCACTCAGGCAAATTGTCTAACTTGGTTTCGGACCTTAAGGAGGAGTTGGAACAGCTGATCGTGCAGCTTCTATTAGACCGTGTTTTGGTAAGACAAACTTTTGATATTGTGGCTGAAACCTTTTCTTGTGTCTTTCATCTGTCGTTATGCTTGGGCCATAAGTAACAACATGGGATTGCCAATTCTATGGTCCAATAATAGAGCTCTCTGTTGATCTGTGGAAAGCACATGGACAGTGATTTACCTCTTACTATATTTTCATGTTTTCTGTGTGCTAATTTATCCTTTTTCAGTGACCCCTCGTATGTTAGTGGTGTTTTTCAATTTCTCTTATTTTTCTTCATTTTTACTAGAGTTTCTTTCTATCTGCAGAAAGAAGAATTTCAGCACACAGCTTATGCAACAAATGCGTATGTGACATTGGGACCACTATGGAAGCAAGCAATGCAGGGTGAGTTGCGGCATGAATAATGACAAGAGATGTGAAACAACATTGCTACTTTTTAGGTTTTTGTTGGTTGAAGTTCAATCAGTGAGTCTGTTCATAATCAAATCTTTTTTTATTGTCTTGAAGAGAACAAGGTATTCAAACTGGAGATCTATAGTGGACAGAGGTGTAAAGTGAATAAAACTGTGAATGCGGTAAAGCGTGTGCCATCAGTTTTAGAGGGTAAGCTTGATGAGCTGCGGAAAGAAATATCTTCTAGTCATGGGGGCATTTTTCCACATGCAGTTTTATCCACTCAGCAAATCAGCTTGTTGAGCACCAAAAAGTGCATATCCATGGAGCAAGTAATGGCTTTTTCTTCTGATCTTTATTTGTCGACAATTTACTTTCCCATCCCTCATAAGAATATAATGATCTCTTTTATACAGCTAGAGAAGCTGATTGGGAAAGTGAAGACCGAGAAATATGGTAGTAGAATTCTTGATATTATTGACCAGTATTATGATTTGGAGCAATCCGACGGTCATCTAAGAGAAAACTCTGAGAAGAATGAAGGGAGAGGGGAGAAAAGATCAAGGGAAGGTGCTCCTCCTGAGAAAGTTGAACTGGGTGATAGCCAAAAGAGAGCCAAGTCGAAGGACAATCACTTGCCCAACAAAGTTACAGAAACTGAAAGCAAGAAGCAGAAGAGCTCTAAAAGAAATTTAGTTCTTGTCGAGAGTAGTAGCGAAGATGATTTCTGTTAAATTGGGATGATGTTATCCTATGGATCAATGATAATTCTTACCAATAGCCAATATGTGAAACTGCTGTTTCACTACTATTATTGCATTTGCATTGGGCTGAGTTCCAGCTGGCCACCCGGTCGTGATTATATCCCGATTTACCTTGTGCATGTGATGGCTCTGCGGTATATGCAGTTAGGGGATTGTTAGGGGAGGCAGGGTTAGGGGAGGCAGGGTACAGTGCTATGAGAGATCGGTCGCCCTCTCCCCCCTCCCCCTTCTAGCCAGGTCCCCAGGAATTAAAAAACAAACATCAACCCTCATTCCCCAAACACAAAAAAAAATAGGAGTAGATTTTTTTAACAAAATAAAAAAACTAGATAGAATCGCAGAAGTGTACAAAAACAAGGAACCCCCGGTCAAGTTGGATTCTGCAGAGCGGTTGCTCTCTCTCGAGTTTCGTCGACTGGTATCGAGTTGCCTGCCTGTTAGGACTCTTTAATCTCTTGATCATTGGCCACCTCCAAAGTGTTGGATCTTGTGCCTCCTCCGTCCTCATGGCCGCCGCTTCCATATTCCCTCCCATAATGCTCAGCTGCATGTTCCTCTCGTTCTTTGTGTGCTGCTCTTTGGCTGCCTCTTCAACTCGTCCCATCACCGTAAGCTTTACCGTTCCTTTTCTCTGCTTTCCGAGACAAATTCGATGCGTTTTGACACTCTTACTGAAACTAATAGGATTCTGAAATCAAAGAGAAGAAAGACGCTTGCTATTCCGATATTGAGAGGTTAGCCTCATGCAATCGTCTGTCAATTTCACTTATTTAACGTGTTTTGATTGTACTCAACTTTAAAGTTCAAATCTTTTTTTGGTGCCCATGTACCTGGGAACTAACAGTGGGTTGTGGGGGTGGAAGTGTAAGTCTTCGATGATAGCCAAGGAGAACTGCGCCTTGCGATGCCTTTCTTCCGCTTGCTACGAGCTCATCTACGAAAGCGATCCTGTAAGCAATTCCTTGTCCATGGCGTTAACCTCTTTCATTTTTTCCTTTTTTGCTTTTGTGTCGGTGGGAATTACGATCACTTTTCCAAGGCTTTATTTTTTCTACTTTTTGTTACATTTTCTTATACATTCATGCTCTTTTTCTATGTTGAAGCTGGAAGAAGGTGAAAAGGATTATATTCGCGGCCAGGAATTCAAATATTGTATGCACAAGTAAGAGACTTTCTGACCTGCAATATTGCTTTGTAATTTTCTGAATTGTCAAAATAGCAAAGGTTGGATACTCTTCTGGGGAAGAAGTTGAGCGTATAAAACTTGCCAAACTCTATTTCATTATATTTAGACTTCTTGCATTGTTTATGTGCTCCCCTTTCTTGCATGCTTTAAATGCATCACATGAATGAGTACTTGTCTAAGTACAATCTCTGCCACTATCACTGAGTATCCCCTTTCTTGGAATGATTCCGTCAAATAGAGATTACTGAGTGGTGTCTCCATTAGCACAGTCAATGAATTTGTTGCTACTGATTCAGTTAGTAGTGGTCCTGAGCGCCTGTCCTTACGATTTTCTGACGCAAGGGTGATTTTCCTTGTTCTTCTGGCATTGATTGAGTCACGTTTTGCAAAATATACATACCTAATCAGCACAACAACCAAAAAGAAAGATAAAAAATTATCTTCTGAAGTGAACCTCACAATCTTGTGCTTACTACGTGTATTCTGTTCATATTTAATATTTGGATTGAATTGCGGGATTGCTTTCTTGGGAATGCAAAGAAGAGAGTACGTAAAGGAAGAGCATTGGAGAGCTGTTGGCCTAGGATTATTTGACCTCACATGCCATGCATAACTTTTAGTATCCTAAATGATAGCTTAAATTTTGAGAGGCCAGCTGATGTACGCAAAGGCTCTTGAGCTGGTAGAAAACCAAAATAGTAAGAAGCAACAAAATGAAGGAAAGAGGCATCTACCAAGGGTTGAATGAGGTAGAGTCAAATCAACAAAAGGTCCCTACATTTTGCCAGCACTCTTGCAGGGGGGGGGGGGGGGGGGGGTAGTCATTCTAGATTGGAGAATGCCATGATTGAAATCCAAGACTCCTCAATCCAAGACTGTAGAAGAACAGATTTTCAAATTTTATATGCCATATTTGGAGGGGGGGGGGGGGGGGGGTAGTCAATCAGGATTGAAAAATCCACACGGATGGATTCTCAATATGGAGTTAGTCAATTAAGATTTGTAATATTCCAATTTGAATCCAGCGTTAGTGGTTTCAAAGGATTTTGAGTGATGCGTTAGTGGTTAAGTATTCATAATATGGTACTACTAATATGCTCTTAGTCAAAACTATAAGGAATTTTCGGGTTGACAGATTTTAATCCCCTTTTTAGTCTGAAGTATAAATAGAGTTGTCAACTTCCAATACCTCAAATAGGTGGTATTGAACAATCCAAGGCGTACAATGCCCTTCTTCTCCTTCTGCACGACCCTCTTCTCAGTTGTCCTCTGCAAATTCTCCCTCCTGGTATGAAAAAAAGTATTTTTTATTACTTCAATGGTTCAAATTTTTTTATTATTTTTTCCATTCAAAAATTTGTCTTTTGTGATGATAATTTTTGTTTTTTGTATAAAATTTTGTCTGCTAGTGATTGACCATTGCTCCTTGGAATCTATAGAAACTAGGAAGTCCATGTGCGTGAAGAGGGGAACTGTGTAGAATAGTAAAATTATGTATCTGCGAGAGTTCTTGTTTTTGACACATCTGCTAGAGTTCACTCGTTCCTCTCCTTTGCTATTTTTTGTCAAAGCCAGTGTTGATGGCTGCCACCAGGGGAAAGTTCTATATAGCCTTCATATAGTACTCCCTCAGTCCCATATTAAGTCATTTTTAGGTTTTCAATATGAATGATTTCTAATAGTTCAAATTAAAAATAAAGACTATTAATACGAAACGGAGAGAGTATAGGAAATCTGTAAAGGAGCATCCTAGCTAAAAGGAGCATCAGTCTTTCTTTCTACCCATAGTTAGAATGTATATCATTGTGTCATACTTATGACTTCATAATCATAATCATAATCAAATAGCGCATTTTCTCAACTATTTGGGGTCGGCGACACGGATCTTACTCCTTCATTTAAGCCTGCTTTGGGCTACCTCTTTTACAAGAGATTGTAAAGTCAAATCCTTTTTTATTAACTCCATCCAAGTTCTCTTAGGTCTCCCGTAAGTAAAGTCAAATACTTATGACTTCGTTGACTAATAATGGTATTGCATCACAACAACAAATTTACATAGCCAGGTCCAAATACAACTAAAAACATATCTAGTTATCGCCACAAATTCAATGTCATCATCAATATGAACTTTTAAATTAAGGCATAGTATATTGAGGGAATAAATAGTAAAATACTATCTAGGGCACAAAGTCATCATCAATATGAACTTTTAAATTAAGGCATAACATATTGAGGGAATATATAGTAAAATACTATCTGGGGCACAAAGTTATGTGACAAAATTAAGGCACTTTGATGTTAATTGTTCATGTTTTATAATTTATTTTTATAAGTTTTCATACATGTTAGTATGTTATATACTATAGATATGGCAACCAAAGCTAGCAAAGGGAAAGGAAAAAAAGGCAAAATTATGAGAAATGGTCGGACACTGAAACCAATGTGCTCATAGCACTCTTGGTGGAAGAAGCAAAGAACAGTAATCGATTGGAGAATGGGACTTTTAGGAAAAAAGTAATAATTGAGAGTGTTCTTTCCAAGTTGAATCAAAAGTTCAAGATTAAGAAGACATAGGGACATATTAAGAACAAGTTGAAGATTCTAAACAAAAGATACAACCTATTGAAAACTTGATGGCTTACTCTTCTAGATTTGGTTGGGATAGGCACACACAAAAGTTTACTGCTCCGGACGAAGTGTGGGAAGAGTACTATCGAGTAAGTATTGAATACAATATAAAATTACTTTACATTTGATAATATGAACGTAATATATACTTATATACCTTTTCTGTAGGCCTATCCTGATGCAAAAAACTATTGCTAAAAGGTTGTATTAGGCTACGACACTTTGATGTTAATTGTTGGCAACACTAGTGCAACTTGAGCTGGGGCGGCTAGTTTATCATCTAATGGTGTTGACTTCATGTGGATCTTGTGTGCTGTACTCACTAAGAGGATAGCGAGTTGCACGATATGGTGCTAAAAATGTGCATCTATTCGGGTATCCACAGTCTATCAAGTAGAACTTCCCTACTACTATCAAGTAGAACTTCCCTACTAAGAAGACCAATTGCAACCCCGTCATTTCATATGAAGTGGATTCATGGTAGTAAAGTAAATCTATCCGTAAATTCCCAAAAAAGAGAGACTAATCTTTAATTATTCATAGTACTCTTCCCACATATTATCTAATGTAAAATAATTTTATATTGTATTCAATACTTACTCGATAGTACTCTTCCCACACTTCGTCCGAAGCAGTAATCTTTTGTGTGTGCCTATCCCAACCAAATCCAAAAGAGTAAGCCATCAAGTTTTCAATAGGTTGTATCTTTTGTTTTAGAATCTTCAGCTTGTTCTTAACATGTCCCTTTGTCTTCTGAATCTTGAATTTTTATTCAACTTGTGAAGAACACTCTCAATTATTATTTTTTTCCTAAAAGTCTCATTCTCCAATCGATTACCGTTCTTTGCTTCTTCCATCAAGAGTGCTATGAGCTCATTGGTTTCAGCGTCTAACCATTGCTCGTAATTTTGCTTCTTTTTTCCTTTCCCTTTGCCCGCTTGGGTTGTTATATCTATAGTATATAGCATACTAGCATGTACGAAAACTTATAAAAATAAATTATAAAACATGAACAATTAACATCAAAGTGCCTTAATTTTGTCACATAACTTTGTGCCCTAGATAGTATTTTACTATTTATTCCCTCAATATGCTATGCCTTAATTTAAAAGTTTATATTGATGTTGACATTTGACTTTACTATCTCTTACAAAAGAGGTAGCCCAAAACAGGCCTGAACGGAGGATTAAGATCCATGTCGTCGACCCCAAATAGTTGGGAAAAGGTGCTACTTGATTATGATATTGATGATGACATTGAATTTGTGGCGATAACTAGATATGTTTTTAGTTGTGTTTGGACCTGGCTATGCAAATTTGTTGTTGCCATGATTGAAATCTATCTGGGGTCTTGTGGCGATACCATTAGTTTATCATCTAATGGTGTTGACTTCATGTGGATCTTGTGTGCTGTACTCACTAAGAGGATAGCGAGTTGCACGATATGGTGCTAAAAATGTGCATCTATTCGGGTATCCACAGTCTATCAAGTAGAACTTCCCTACTACTATCAAGTAGAACTTCCCTACTAAGAAGACCAATTGCAACCCCGTCATTTCATATGAAGTGGATTCATGGTAGTAAAGTAAATCTATCCGTAAATTCCCAAAAAAGAGAGACTAATCTTTAATTACTCATAGTACTCTTCCCACATATTATCTAATGTAAAATAATTTTATATTGTATTCAATACTTACTCGATAGTACTCTTCCCACACTTCGTCCGAAGCAGTAATCTTTTGTGTGTGCCTATCCCAACCAAATCCAAAAGAGTAAGCCATCAAGTTTTCAATAGGTTGTATCTTTTGTTTTAGAATCTTCAGCTTGTTCTTAACATGTCCCTTTGTCTTCTGAATCTTGAATTTTTATTCAACTTGTGAAGAACACTCTCAATTATTATTTTTTTCCTAAAAGTCTCATTCTCCGATCGATTACTGTTCTTTGCTTCTTCCATCAAGAGTGCTATGAGCAACAGGCCTGAACGGAGGATTAAGATCCATGTCGTCGACCCCAAATAGTTGGGAAAAGGTGCTACTTGATTATGATATTGATGATGACATTGAATTTGTGGCGATAACTAGATATGTTTTTAGTTGTGTTTGGACCTGGCTATGCAAATTTGTTGTTGTGATGCAATACCATTATTAGTCAATGAAGTCATAAGTATGACATAACGATATACGTTCTAACTATGGGTAGGAAGGAAGAATGATGCTGTTTTTGGCTAGGATGCAGGAGCCATTTTGTCCAAAATGATAGGGTTACAGATTTCCTATACAACCTCCGTTCTGTATTAATAGTCTTTATTTTTAATTTGAACTATTAGAAATCATTTATATTGAAAACCCAAAAAATGACTATTAATATGGGATTGAGTGAGTACTATATGGAGGCTATATAGAACTTTCCCCTTGTGGCAGCCATCGATACTGGCTTTGACAAAAAATGGCAAAGGAGAGGAACGAGTGAACTCTGGCATATGTATTAAAACAAGAACTCTAGCATATACATAATTTTACCATTCTACACAATTCCCCTCATCACGCACATGAACTTCTTAGTTTCTATAGATTCCAAGGAGCAATGGTCAATCACTAGTTGACAAAATTTTATATAAAAACAAAAATTATCATCACAAAAGACAAAGTTTTGAATGGAAAATATAATAAAAAAGTTAAAACCATTGAAGTAATAACAAAGTACTTCTTTTCATACCGGGAGGGAGAAGTTGCAGAGGACAACTGAGAAGAGGGTCTTGCAGAAGGAGAAGAAGGGCGCCGTGCGCCTTGGATTGTTCAATACCACCTCTTTGAGGAGGTATTGGAAGTTGACAACTCTTATTTATACTTAAGACTAAAAAGAGGATTAAAATCTGCCAGCACCACTAAAATTCCTTATAGTTTTGACTAACGGCATATTAGGAGTACCATATTATAAATACTTAACCACTAACACATCACTCAAATTCTGTTGAAATCACTAACGCTGGATTCAAATTGTAATATTATAAATCTTAGTTGACTAACTCCATATTGAGAATCCACCTGTGTGGATTTTTCAATTGTGATTGACTACTGTCCCCCCCTCCCCCCCTCTTGGAGTTGCACTAAGAAGCAAAGAGGCATTGCCATCTTCTAGAGGATGCATAAGGCCAGAAATTATAACATTTTCTTTCATTTGATATAATAATTTATATCTAGCATTTCGTTTTTAGGAAAAGTAGATTATATATAGTTAGTTACTTCATTGAAATCTACTTTCCTATATTTACGGAGCAAATGTTTCTTATTTGTAGACTCCGAACCATTAAAGATGGCCCTTAGTACTACTCATTTAAGCCTTTGAAGATTATCTATGGTTAAACTTGACATATAGGAAGGTTTGCCTCTTTTAATAAAGCCACACTATTCCTTGTAAATTACCAGAGAAAAGCCCCAAATAATAAAATAGTTATCTTTATTGCTTTGCCTTAAAGTAAATTAAATGCACCATTCTTCTAATTGTAGAATGTTTCTCTCTAACAATTTTCTCATATTTTTTATTGAACTTACATGTCCCTTGAATACAACCTCTTCAGAAAATTGTGGTTTATCTGATGTGTTGATTGAATTAGTACAAACTTGTTGGCTGCCCTGGACTCCTGGTTGACTATTGTTGAATGTTTCAGGGTATTATGCTTCCATCAGTTTTTGCAGAGTTAGTTTTTACTTTTAATACTCTTTCTTATGGGGAATCTGAATGATAAAACACAATTATGTATCACAATAAACTCCGTGATGATCTTTCTTCATGTATACTCCCTCCGTCCGGAATTATTATCACCAAAAGGTTTTCCAAAGTGAACTAATTTTAGTTCATTCTGAAAATCCTTATGGTGATAATAATTCCGGACGGAGGGAGTATTTATCATGGTCAGTTTTAATGATTTTGCATGTTCATGTTTACATCATAAAAAAGACTCTACATATGCAATGATTGATTTGATATTCTTATTCTTCAGGGTATCACTGGGAGAAAGCTTGGATAGAGTGAGAGGATCCTTTGACTATTGACAAATTGTGAACTAAATAAATTATCTATCTGGCCCCAGTAATTAAAATTATAACTCATGTTGATGTAAAATGTGAGGTATGATACGGAAAATACTGGTGTGTTTCTGATAGGAATTGTAGGCTGATAGAATGCAAACTTTGTGTCACATAGTACTTGTCAAAGAGAGGTGAGTGGTTACAACTTTAAATCAAGCATTTAACTTGATTTGGTCTGATTACTGAGTGGTGTCTCCATTAGCACAGTCAATGAATTTGTTGCTAATGATTCAGTTAGTAGTGGTCTGAGCGCCTGTCCTTACGATTTTGTTATACAAAAGTCATTTTCCTTGTTTTTCTAGCATTGATTGAATGATGTTTTGCAAAATATACATACCTAACCAGCACTGACTGTAAAATATGCATACTGCAGGCTTTTACACTCGGTATGTTTTGTAGGCATTGAGCCCTGGTATTCTATTTTTTTGGCACTAAGAGTCCCTGGTATTCGCCCCGCCCATGCATATGAAAGCCACTGAGGGAGCTGTAGAGGGCATCCACCATAGGACGCCTGAGACCTTGAAAATTTGGGCTGTAGGCTCTTTATGGAGAGCACGATATGAGGGAAAGCATGGAGTAAGTTTAGGAGTTGGCTCGAGTTGTCGGATCCAGAAGTGTGTAAACTGAATGTGCCTAATAATAAACTGTAGTGGTCTCTAGTGCGATTGGGTTCGGGCAAAGTCGTTGTGGTGCTTTCGAGTTTCAATAGCAAAGGTTTTTGGGGCCATTGTATTGCTTTGAGTTGTGATAACAAGGGTTGTGGGGGCGGAGGGCCTCTTTTCCCGACGATATGTGTTGCTTTAAGTTGGCGCAGTAGCGCTGGTGCGCTGGTACTTGAAACTTGAGAGAGGGCCTACGAATGGCTGTTGATTATTGGAGCAATCAGACTATCACGAGGGCGTTTCCAGTTGATAAATTCGTCCCATTAAAGCAGAGTTGACTCAACTCGGACTTTCTTTTGTGGTAAATGAAGACTCTTTTTCTTTCACCATAAAGGCCTTGCCCAACTGGAAAAGCATCGAACCCAGGCGAATCCTCAACTGTTTCGAGCTGGCTGAGCACTCCTGCGCTCCCAGATAAGCCAATGGCGTGGCTCATTGCTTGGTCCGTGGCTTGCCCCCCCCTCCCTCCGTTTTCCTGGAGGTACCCATTAAACCTAGACTTGTAGCTTTGTTTCTCTTTAATGAAATTACCATTTCCATAAAATAAAATAAAATAAAAAATGGAAGAGCATCTAAATCTCCGGGTCAGTTGCAACCCAAAACCAGCAGACGTGCGTTTTTCAATCGTGCAAAGAAAAAAAGAACAAAATTTCCTGAAAAACGAGTGAAATACTTTTGCTAGGAATAAAGGTTGTAGTAAGAACCACTCATTTTTTTCGGGGAAGGCCATTAGCTATTTAGCCTCTCTTTAGCTATTTCGCCCTGCTCGAATTATTGAGCTAAGCATTTCCTGAACTCACATGCATAATGCTGGGTCTAATTCACGACCATCGCTTTGCTTGAAGTGAATTATCTTTTTTGTTGGAGGTCCTCAAATAAGTATACTTTGGGCTTGGCCGGCTTCACATGCTTCAGAAATACATATGCGTATCCATTCTTAAGTTTTTTTGGCAATAATTTCGAAATATCCTTGGGCGTATTATGAACTTCCACACTGGTGGCTGCAACAATTAACCTTAATTGCGTTCCTCTACAGAAAATGAAACAAAAAATAAATAAAGTTATTAAATAAATACTCCTTCCATCCGGAATTATTATCACCATAAAGCTTTCCATTAATTCATTCCAAAAATCCTTATGGTGATTATATTTCCGGAGGGAGGGAGTATAGAACAAATATAGATGCAACTAGCACATCCCACTCGAAGTTTTTTCTCCTTCACTATCCCAGGCTACCAGCATGATTCGTAACCTCATTGGAATAAGATAACGTAGTCTCTATATTCGTCATCAAGTTCAACATCAACCCCCAACTCCCTCCAAAAAAGTGACAGACCCTATAATTTGACATATCTCATTTCATTCATTACGAAAAAATTTGACTTACAAAAGAAGTAACCCAAAACAGACCTGAATTGAATGAAAGAGTAAGATCCATGTTGCTAACCCTAAATAGTTAAAAAAATATGTTACTTGATTATGATTATAATCTCATTTCATTGAGACCTCTGTTCAATTTTTCACTTCCATTCATCAGCAAGAAAATCGGTCTGATCGTATACTTCAATTTTTTCACATTACATTACAATGAGAAAATGTTACTGTAGTCTACTCATCGCCCATAGGCCATGATATCTAGTACTCCCTCTATTTCATATTAACAATCCTATTTGATTCTTCGAAATCAAAAGTTCATTTTGAAAAACCAAATGGGACTATTATTTTAGAACTAAGGGCGTACAAGGTAATCACAATACTGTAAGCAATCCAGAAAATATTTATTCCTTCTTTCACCTGTACAGCTAAAAAAACAAAAAACAAGTAAATAAATTAAATTGCATCGGTGCTCTATACTGCACGGATATCGAGAGGACCATCCTAAAACTGAGTCAGCTAAGTAGGAGTTCGGCATAAAGATGATGACGCTGTCTTCATTAAAAAACTTCCTACAAAAAATTCAGAACATTATCAAAATGACTTAATAAATGGTGGCTCACATGATGACAAAAAGATTATTACTCACCTCCGTTTCCTTTCTCTAGGTCATTTATCCGGAACAAATGCAGCCAAGTTGAAACAGTGAGAAGCTCCAAGACACAGGCATCCTGTACTCACGCCTGGAGGAACATTTCCCAATTGTGAATCACACATTAAATCAAGTATGTATTTCCAGTGTAACATTGAGAGGTCAGGCCCAAGGGGTTTGAATGCATAACATCAAAACTGTGGATCAAAAGCAAAGAGCCTCCGCTGTTCATCGGTGGGATTTGCCAACCACTTACAAAACATCCATGCAGCTCCTACCACAGATGAAACAGAGAGCATTGCCAGAATTCCAAAATGTGAAACATCATTTGCAATTATAGCCACGCCCAACATCAAAAACTCTGCAAGGCTTGCGAGTGAAATCTCAGTGGTCCCAATTAGATTTGCTTTATTTGACGGGATTCCAGTCTGAAGAATCTGAGCCCCCACTACATCATATGACATATGCCCCAACCTTGACAAAACCTGCAAACTCATGTCAAAAAACTATATCAGAACAAAAATTTTCAGATCATTTTAACCCCCCAGTAAAATACGAGAACTGGTACAAGTGAAGTCTACAACCACAACTAGTAACGGAATTGATGTTGAACTCAGCACAAAACAATCATGTTCCAGGTTTAAAAATGTGTAAACCCATTCCAAATATAGCTCGACATGAGCCACTAGATGAATGTAAATTGTAATATAAGGGAGACAAATACAAGTATTAAATGTTAGATAACCAAGTTCCTAAAAGCTCGAGCTTTTAGGAAACGGAAATATTTATTCATTTATTGTATATTCTAACATTGAAGGGCCAAAGACGATGATTGGTGATGCTTACAATTAAACCGAGGAAGAACATAAGGGGAGTCCTCTGAGAAAGGGAGCCACTCCAAAATACAGCAACAGCAATGGTGAGAAGTGAAGCCTGGAGTATCAGGCCAGTAGCTCCAGCCTAGCATTAATAAAAAAATGAACAAACAGTAAAAAAAGCAAATGGAACTTTGGACTAAAAGAGGTTAACAAAAGATAATAAGCATATCTAAACCTTGAGAATGCCAAGCCGCTTAACAAGAATCGAAGAAATAAATGTCGCTGCAACTCCCATAAAAGCACATAATCCACTAAATCCACCAATTATGGACGGATTTAAACCTGCTACCAACAAACAAATTTAGCTATCTTACAGCACATCAATGGCTTCTCTATATTCAATTGTAAATCATAGATGAAAAACTTGGAGACATCCTAATTAAAAGTTAATCTAGCCTCAATGAATGACTAAATACTAACCCTGGCCTGCTACTGAAGCATTATCATCAGTTCATAAGTACAATAAGACACTGAATAGAAAACAAACATCTATGATGCTAGCAAGGCATATTACATATCCGGATCAACAAGTTTAATATATTGAGCAATTCAACAAGCTATTTATTGTCAGAAACCAAGCTGCCTCAAAAGATCGAGCTGTTAAAAAATGGCCCAAAAATATATGTTACGCCCAGATAGACCCAAACAGACATATGCAGACAGACAGATAGACTATTGAGCACCACCTTAGCTCTGATTCCACATTAAAAACCAAGTTGCCGCATAAGCTCAAGCTGTGAAGGAATGGCCCAAAAATGTATATCAACCCCAAGCAAAGAGATGCAGACTGATAGACAGACTATCCAGCATGTATCATGTCGTAAAGTTAATATCAATAAATAAATGCAAGAGAAAGACAAATACCACACTGAGTCAAGAAGGCTGTCATTAAGCCACCTGGCGTAAGAACTATGTTGAAACATAGAAGCACACATGCCAGACTTGCAGGGAGAACAGGCTGCTGGTTGTACTCGCTCCATCCATGTTTGATGGCATCCACACATTTTTTAACTAAACATATAAGTTGATAATATTGTGATTAAAATCTGCAAAAGCTCAAAATTTCTTTCAAAGAAAAGGCTTATCTAATTAAAAGAAAATTAACCTAGATTTCCAAAGGTTGTCAAGGATAGAGGATGACTGGCTCTTAGAGGTTTCTCAAGAGAATGTGATAACTTGCAGCGATCAAGGACACCAGTAGACAGCTTGTTGGTTAACAAGACAAGAATAACCTATCCGGAAAAGAAAAAAAAAGAGCAACAGTATTATTAGAGTTAAAGAATGAACCTTCAGCTCAAAAGTTAGAGTAAATAGCATAAGAGAGTTATATTGTCAGGTACTACCACAACAGGCAGAGTGCACATCATTAAACCAGCAGCAAGCTTCAAGCAGGTAACAGGATCATACTTCGATAGAAGAATGCCAAATATGGATGCTCCAGCTATCTGCAAAAAGAAAATAAGAGGGGAAAATAACACACCTAGCGTGAACAATAAAGAGCTAGCAATCTGCTCCACCCAGCATGTAGTAACTGAACGCTAGTGGCAACAATGAGAGTGCTGCCAGTAAGATAGCTACATTGCTTAAAAGTGATTGAAAATGTTATCTCACAGCTTCAAATTAGCATCTTAGATAGTAGAGGGTATAATTATTCACAACACAAAACATTGGATAACCACTGTAAAAATAACTTTTTAGCATCAATTATTAGGAAATGAAGCCACACAGATCGGTATACAAAAACGAGTATAAAATATATAAACACCAAACTTCTTCCCTACTTACCTTCATAAAAACAGACAGTAGATGATACTGAAATAAATAATACTCCCTCCATCCTGTTTTAATAGCTCCATCTTAAAAATATTAGCTTTTATTCGATGGTGGAAACCCCAACTAATGGGGGAATAAGAGGTTCAAAATCAACATAAAATGACCAAATGGAGTATCTAAAACGGGACACTTTTTTCCCGATGAAGCATCTAAAACAGGACGGAGGGAGTACAAAACATACAGTAAAGAAAGACTCCACAATGATCACCCCCACAGACAAGAACCAGCTGTTGAATTTTACCTCACAGAGAAGGTCAATGCGACATAGCACGGCATTAGCTTGGGCCAGTGCAATGGGCCTATTAGGCCCCGCCAACTGCATTAACATACCAACATTTCTCATCAGACCAGAAGCATCAGCTAACCTGCAAACATGTAGATAAAAGAGACTATAAATTATGTGTTACCAGAACAACCCAATCACGCTCCATGGCAACTCCTAACGCCAAGCCAGAGAGCCTCTCAATTGCCCCCGCTAGAACAAGTACAATAAACCAAGGGCGGAGAAGTACTGATGAAGCAGATGTAGGGGGAGCACTACTGAGTGCTTGAATCACCATTGCAGCAGATAACAACTGAGCAGCTGCCTGACAAAACACCAAAATATTATACAAGCAAAAGCATCCATATGGAACAAGATAGCTGTACTTAACTGAAATCAAGGAGCAACGAGACATAATAGTTGCAAGGACAAAAGTCACACCTGGACTAAATTCAGTAAATTATATGCCATCACTCTAGGAAAGGAGTCCATAAGATTTCCAACTAAAGGACCACCGACAAAAATAGCTAGCTGGACATCAAAGAGAGTTGGTAAATCGCCTGTCACATGAAGTACTAAGATATTAACAGTACATAACCTACTCTTCTGAAGATATTGACATACTTTTGTGAAGAAACCGACAACAGCCACGGGCAGAAGGCTCGGATGTAGCAATGCAACTGCCGCAGGCCAAGCAAAACTCCACATCTGTTCGACAAAATTTCCAGCCAGGGAACAAGCATACAAAGCTGGGCAAAAATTTTCAGATATTATAACCTGGTTGGCTTTGCGAAAAGTGGTGATAAACGCCTAAAACATGACTTACCATACAATCCTTCTGGATGCGCTGGGGTTGCAGCTAGGGTATTTTGTTCTTCTTCAGAAAGAACCTAAAAAAATCATTTTCAATTGCCTTTGCAGAATCAAAAGAAAAGACGACAACTATCCTAATACCCATTGAGATTGCAAAGAGGGATGGAAGGGGTACCGGCAATGTGGTGAGAATGCTATCTACGAAAGTGTTGTCAGTCAATAAATTCAAAGGCTCTGAGTCAAGGATCTCGGTTTGTAAATGAACGACGGGAATGGAGCACCCTGATGGCAATTCATCCAGGGATTCTTCCTCCGTCACTATAGGGTTAGTATCTACATCAGTATTTGTGATGGAGCACCTCCAAGTGAACCTCTCCAACCTGAGAAGGCGCAATGTCCACAAGCGTCGGTACTATAATATAACCTCGCTAATATCAAGCATTTCTACTCCCCATTCGACGTACAAACAAGTCAACGAAATAGACAATAGATAGAGAGAAACAATCATAAACTTCAATGGCTAAATGCTAATTACATTTTCGTCATCTGATACTAATTACATTTCACTGCTCTAAATACATGGGCATGTAGGCTTCAAAAAGAAATACGAAACAGGCAGATGAGCAGAATGATGAGTTGAAAGTAAGAAGAGAGGAAGCACCTGGAGGATGGAGGCGAGAGGTTCAACCATCGGCAATGGGGGAAGCGATGATGAAAACGGACAGAAGATGGCGGCAGGGAAGAAGACCAGCGGCGGAGGGAGAGGGCGAGGAGGGGCGGAGGGCGAGAGAGGACAAGCAACCCCATGCTCGCTTGGAGAAGCCGGGATTGTCTGCCGCGCGGCGTTCCTGCCTACTCATGCACGCAGAGAGATTGAAAGAGAAATTGCTCTCGGGAGAGTGGAAGTCTGGACTACGGCCCAGCCTTTTTCTTTCCCTAAACCCTGGAATTCGATTCCCAAGTCCAACACTGAGAGAGCCAGCACTGCAGAGCCTTATCCGATCCTCCCAAGAAGCTCTTCACCTCGCAGAAGCCGAAAAACGAAGCCAGATAGATAGGTAGATATAATAATCGGCGTGTTCTTTTTGCCCTTTCTTAAATTAACAGATTGGCACCTTAGAAGTAGGGGGAGGGAAGGGGGGTCGGGCTATTGCGGCCGGAGGTTGGCCCTACCCGAGCCTTCACAGTTAGAAACTCGGCCCTAGCCCGACTTCAGCCCTAAGCCAATTCCAAAAATCCGGCACGGCCCTATCCCTAAGTCGGCTTCGGGTCAGGTTGCGTGCTTTCGGACCTTTCAATTGACATAGTATTTTTATGACCCAATCTTTATGTTGTGATCATATTACAACAGAAATCTACAAAGGGTGCGTTTGGAAGCTGAAAAATATCACCTTTCATGCCTGAAAAAAAGACTATTAAGCTGAAAAACGTTTATTTACTGAAAACCCAGAAAGTGGTCGGTGATGGTGATAAGTGAAAATTTTCATATTTCACCCCTAAAAAACTGATTCTCATAGAAGTGAGAATTAGGCTGACGAATCGATCGTCATGCCTTTTCAACAAAAAAAATCAGCTCTCTGAGACTCTCTCCCATATGTTCGTCTCCCCAGTGTTCACCTGCCATAGCCGAGGAGCCCTCCACCCCCCGTCGCCGCTGCCTCATTGAGCCCCTGTCTGTATCTCCTCCTGCACCTTCGTGACCACCCGCCTGCATGTAGCCCGTCCATGGAAGACCTTGGCGTTGCGCCCCACCACCTCATCCCTGCAATACCCCGACATCTTCAAAAACCCACGGCTGGCAAAGACAACCGGGTGGCCGGGGATGGTCGGGTCAATAATCAATAAGTTATCTGGCATTGACCTAGCTCGAGTGTCGGTCGGACAACGACCTCTCCATCATCTCCGCCGTCGCTGTCTCCTCCATCCTCACTGTCTTCCCCACTGGCCCGCTTCTCCTCAGGCAATCGGTTGGCACTCCCATGTGTCTCCAGCTAAGGCGCGGTGCTGCTCATTTCACAGGTTACTCGACAAGAGTAGCTTGGAATGAAAACTGGAAGTTGGGTATTTGCAAAATGATTAGTACATAAATAGGAATATGTGAGATGAATGAATGAAAGGGAGGAGGCGATGAGTCGTTGTAGGTTCATCAAGTGAAGTGACAAATATTCTTCAACTATAGGGAAGCTAATTCCAGAGAAATCTAACATGGGTCGTTGTTATTTCTGCTCATTAACAATTACCAATGCTATCGTGTAATCTAACACACGATAACTAGGCTATCGTGTGTTGGATTACACGATAGCCTAGTTATCGTGTGTTGGATTAAACGATAGCTCGGCTATCGTGGAATCGATTACATGATAGCATATTGTATCGTGTAATCTCCCTTTAAAATGAGATAAATTTCAAACGTTCATATCTCCCTCATTTTAGTCTATTTTCAGCTATTTTTGTTGTTCTTCCTTATTTTTATGCTCTTTGTCAAAAATAAAGAAGAACAAAAAAATGACAAAAACGGACTAAAAATGAGGGAGATATGAACTGTTGAAGTTTGTCCTATTTTAAAGGGGCATACTATATCGTGTAATCCCCAATTAAAGTGGGACAAACTTTAACAGATCATATCTCTCTTATTTTTAATCAATTTTTGGCCATTCTTTGTTCTTCTTTACTTTTTATGATCTTTCTGATTATCATGATATCATAATGATCTTGATATCCTATAAACAAATACCACAAAATCCATGATAAATAGTACGCGGTAGCTCAACATCTTTATGATATCATGATTATAAGAAAGAGCACTAAAAATGATGAATAATGAAAAAAAAGCTATTGTTTAATCGTAATCGATTACACGACCGCCTGATAGGTGAAAACATATTTATTTTCGGTTCCCAAACACAAATTAGTGTGATTTATTTTTTAGTTCCCAAACAGATTTCACCTTTCACAATCAGTGTGAAAATTTTCTCCCTTACGCCTGATAGGTAAAAAAAATATTTTAGCTTCCAAACGCACCCTATACATCACTGTGATCCTATTACAATATGTCATTCAAATAAAATAACTTATTTGCAAATACAAAAATTAAATATGGAAAATTTTTACGTCAAAATGCCACTTGGTCCTATTATGATAAAAACACTAGTCTTACACATTTCTTGTTGCCATAGAATCTAATCCAATCCCGTCTCTGCTTTTACAAGTTTTTCTATGGACACGAAATTTAATAGAATCACATATTAAAGTCATACATATAGGTCACATGAGACATATAAAGTAGAGACTGGATGCAATAGTCATAGAGCCATGCGAACAATTTTCACACTTACTTTCCGTCAATCTTAGTCAGAGTGTACTGCAATATGAGAGAGAAAACAAAAAATTAATAATCAATTCAACCATCCATAATATTATTTCTTACTGGCCTACAGGCTTGCAGGCTTAAACAATTTTTTTTACCTATCCCCTTACCCGACCCTATGCCTTAAAATTCTGGCCCATACCTGTAGTTTTATGGGTCGGGTAGGGTCGGGCTCGCGGACTTGCCCACAAAAGTTGCACCCCTACTTAGAAGGTATAGTAAGAAGAATGAGAAGTTATTAAGTGCGTACTGCGTACTTGGGGGTTGCGCTCATCATCAATTGGTGATTGGCACGATTTCTAATTTATGAGTGGAGTAGGCCTTGTGAGTTGTGACAAACAGGAGAGTCGTTTACCTATTGGTGATGAGCACGACTTCCTCGTATGCGACCCCGTACCTAATAATTTATCGGAATGAATGGCAGAATCGTCTAGTAGGGTACAATCTTTACGCCACTTCCTTACATTATGGTAGCCACTATCGACTTTGCTGGGCAGAGGCCCAAACCGACTCAATTCTGACCGGACTTGGGCCTAGAATTGAGAAACTCGACTTGTGCCCAGCCCATCCCCGCTCAAACTAGGGAGCTGCTGCTATCGTAAAGCGCGATAACTTTTATAGATATCTGTTATTTTCCGGACCCTGTGAAGTGTTGCGTTTAACCATAATGATAAGGTCGATGTGAGGAGAAATTTATTTAGACAAATTATAATTACCATTCCCACATTAAAACAGTATACATTAATGTGGGGCTCGTATGGTTAATATAGTTAAAGATTTAGAGACATTGTCGTTTCCACACATCAAAACCGAGTAATGTTCAAATAATTACCAATATGTTCACTCTATGAAATTGCACAAGTCTATGATGATGCAAAGTAATAGACCATCATCCCCATATTAATAGTCCTATTTGTTTTTTCTAATGTAAAATTGAATCACATTTTTGAAATAAAGAAATGGGGCTATTCAAGTGGAGCTAAGGGACTATGTATTACTTCATAATCATAATCATAATTATAATCATAATCATAATCATAATCAAGTGGCGCATTTTCCTAACTATTTAGGGTTGGCGACATGGATCTTACTCCTCATTCTGGAATATGTATTACTTATTCAAATAAAAAATAGGGAGACTCTTTGCTTCTGTCTCAACAAACTATTTGTTTGTTGCTAGCTTTGTGACAAAATAAATCACAATAAACATATGTCCTGCTATTTTCGTGTCTGAAGCTGACTATAATTAAGAAGAGTAAATGATAGTTACGGTAAATCGTCATTTCTTTTGCATAGGATTACATTAGGAATTCCATCAAATGTAAACCTGTTCGCTCTTGCATTATGTCTCTCACATGGGTTCCTCTATTTAGTAGTTTTTTCGGATAAATTAATCATACTCATGGAATAGAGTGTGGCCATCAGTTTAGCATCATACGTAAATGATAAATGATGCTGCTGCTGATGATGATGGAGGGGGATATGCGCAATGCTAGAAGTTGTGCAATTATTCTGCAAGTCACGACTCGCAGTTGCCACTGTTTCATTACCAATCTCAGGGAAAGTAGGCTGTGGAGAGAGTCAGAGGGATGTAATTCCATTATTGTGCTCTATCTTCTTGGCTAATCGAGGAGTGAGTTAGGCATCTGGAGAAGGAAAACTACTACAATGTGTGAGTAACTTGTTTAAAAAGTTCCTACTACTAAATTATCGAAAGTGCAAATAGATGTAGTTTTAAGTAGAATCTTTGAGATACTGTTAACTAGGTTTGGATGCTTGATTTCTTTATGGACTATAATTTGCTCTTGCTCAAAAGTTCCTTTTTGTTCATGTTTCAGGTTTTTCATTTGACATTGAACATGATATCATCAGAAACACATGCTGCAGTAACCAAAGTTATTGAATCCTGCAAATAACCTCGATCACTTGTTGATTATTTTTCTTTCATTTTTTGAGATATCCATTTTGGTGTTGTATTGGGGGGGTCGCGGTCCTTACTGTGGCTGCCGCTGCAGTTGATGTGTATAATAGCAATGAGAAGAATTCATTGTTCTTCACGCATTTAAAATTCAATATAGCCGGTGTTCATATTTTTTTTTTTAAATTAAAAAGTGTTCAATCACTTGACTCTTTCTGATTTGTTGATGTTCTATCTTCTTTTACTGATTCTAGGAGAAGAAAAATGTATTGTAGCCACACAACTATTATCTATTGTTTTACCGAAAGAAAATGGTTAATTCTTTTTTTTTTTAAATGTGTAATTCTATTCATCATCATCATCATTAAAAGAAGAAATTTTACTGTTTCTGAAATTCACTTGGAGATTATCTATGTGGTTATGAGATGTGTTTTTGGGCACTCGCTTGCGGTAAGATTCAATCCTTCTTTTATCTCATTAAGGATAAAAGTGTGATATGAGTTATATTTGTTTTAAAATTTGTCCCATCTAAGTAGGGTTTAGGGTTGGTTTTCCGCAGAAGTGCATTTGGTTGTACTATTTAAGATGAATTCCCAAAAATAATGAAGTCCTAGAATCTACTCATGAAGAGATTTTACGGAAGAAGCTCTCTCTAACACTAAACGCGTGAGGAATTCCATGTTTTGTCCCTGGCCCCTCGTCTCTTTTCTCCTATCGCTCGTCACTCCTGCCTCTTGTCTCCCCTTCACCGTGGATGGTGCGGCCTGAGCTTGAGCAGAATTTAAGATTATGTTTATTCTACTAGAAGAAGTTGTTGAAACCAAAAGCCCTTAGCTTTGCGTTAAAAGAAAACGATTTTTTTAAAAAGTTATTTTTTGAAAAAACAAAAGACGGTACCATATAGTATTAGTATTGAAGAAAAGCTAAATCTAAAACAAACAACAACGACAGATTTATAGGAGTGTTACAAGTAGGATCTATTATTGAATAATAGACAACTGTTTATCTGTACAGAGCTAGGAGTGTTAGATTCTCTGCTTTGAATGACCACTAAATTTTGAGAAGCAGCGGGCAAGAAGACGATGAGGTTTGCAACTTGGAAGCAGAGAAAAATATACAGCAGTAAAATAAAGCGAGCTGATAAAACCAGCCGGCCATAAATGAAATGGTTTAAAAATCAAAAGAAAATAGTACAGAAAAAAATCAAAAGGAAAAGGAAAGGGGAAGCAGGAAGGAGTCGAGACTCCACAAAGTCATTTTTGCAAATAGTCGATCATCATTATCAGCTGCATCATCTCAACATCGTCGTCGTCATTTGTAAAGGGAAGAGAGTTGCGATATATCTGTAGCGGCATCCAATCATTTGGTCAAAAGGGGAGACCTCTCTCCGCATCTGGCTATCGGGGTTGGGCCATGGGCGAGAACACCCCAGCGGAGGTGCTGCTTCGGAAGATTCAGGAGCTGGAGGAGGGCCACGCCGTCCTCAAACGGGAGATGTCTAAGTTCATGCTCTCCCGCTCCGACGCCCCCAAATCCCCTCACCAGCGATCCCACTCCGTCTCCCCCCAGCGCTCCCGCTTCGCCGCCGCCGCCGCCGCTGCTTCTACCTCCCCTTCTTCTTCTTCTTCTTCCACCAGGAAGCCTAGCGCCGCCGCTGGCTCCGACTCCGGGCAATTCGCCGCTGCTTTGCGCAGGGGCTCCTCCTCTTTCCGTCATGCTTCCCCGCTTCAGCGGGAAAGTAGGACTGCCAGTGAGGCAGCGGCACACGGCAGCGGCAGCGGCGGCAACGGCAACAGCAGCGGCATTCAGCGTTCGCCCCTGGCCGGATTCACGGATAAGCAGTATTGGAATATACTGCAGTCCATGGGGCAGGCGGTGCATATCATTGACCTTAATGAGCGGATTATATACTGGTGAGTGTTTTTTTTCTTGATTATAACTCTTATGCTGATCAATTTTCGATTGGTTCGTGGACAATCACGAGGGCATTAGATCTTGTTAATACTTACTTTTTACTGATTTTGGAAGCAGCAACTTGCGAGTAGATTGAATTTTCAGTCTCTGTTGTACGCATTTCCTAAGATTGGAATTTAGGAGCAGAGTACCTGCCTGAATTGTTGGTCGATGGTGTATAACGATGCAAATTTTGACATAGATATCTTATAAATTAGACAAAAGCATCCTGCAAATGCTTTGTCATTTATTTATGACGCCCCAACTGAAACTAACATCATATTTTTGAGTAATCATTTTTCTCATCTTGCCTGGTATTTTCGGTTTATGGATAGGCACTATCAGGAATAATACCACATCCTGGAGTAAATGTTATTGTTGGAATTGTGTCATACATTTAGAAAAAAAAGAAAGCAAAGTTGTTTAATGTATAGTGGGCTTGAGTTAGCCTAAATGTCTACCTGTTGGTAATTGAAATATCATATACTCCTGCATATAAATGTTAAAAAATTATAGTGAAGTAAGCTGTCCACAATGATTATGTTCAGTATTAACTGTCTGCCTGTTGGTAATTATACGGTTATAATTAAGAAAATTCACTATTGTAGGAACCGTTCTGCAGAACTCTTGTATGGTTATTCGTCATCTGAAGTACTTGGTCAGGATTCTATGGAGCTCCTTGTTGATGCACGTGACTCTGAACTGGCTAAAAATATTATAAATCGGATAGTCATGGGGGAGAGCTGGACGGGAAAATTTCCAGTTAAAAAGAAGTCAGGGGAGAGGTTTACAGCGATAGCTACCAACACGCCATTCATTGATGACGATGGTAAATTGGTCGGTATCATTTGTGTATCAAATGACTCACGCCCCTTCCAAGAGAATGTCCCCCTTGTTCAATCAAAGTCCTCTGCCAGGGACTGTAGCTTCAGTCAAAGTAGCAGTGGCCCCATAAGCAAGGAAGGCCTAGATTCTCAACAACCTCTTCAAGTTGCTATCGCGTCCAAGCTATCAAATTTGGTAATTGTTTTTTCTGTACTGTAGATTTTAGTATGTTATAGATTCTGTAAATGGTAACATCATCATATTTACCGTTTCAACAATAATTGCTTCCCAGTATCAAATAGTGTCCAATTCTTTTTTGAATAATGTTGAAGGGTTAAGTCTTAATCTTTGCTCTCTGCTTGAGGAAGGGAATCTTCTACAATTGTTTCCACAGAAGCAGATAAGACTAATATGTACATTTACTTGGGAGGCACCACAATGAGCTCATTTATTGAAACCTTCTTCCTGAGAGATATTTGAAGAAGTAACAGATGGGCAGTGAATAAAGAAACTGCACTTTTCATCTTGAGGAGTTGACAATTTGCTTTGAGAGGAAAAGAAATCTGCTCTGCTTGGCACATGATTTTTATTCCCTAACATTAACATTGGCTGATTTCTGACATTGACTTTGGATGATTAGACAATTTGCATGCACAAGAGTTATCTGTCAAATCATTGTTGAAATAAATTCCCATTTCTATAATGATTTGCTAGCTGAGATTTTTGTAACAGGCATCCAAGGTGACAAACAAGGTTCGTTCACGGTTAAGAACTAGCGACAGCAGTGGGGAACGAGAAACTGGGACTCCGGATGTCCAGCACTCTGATCATGACCTATCTGACCATAGAGAGGATGCAACCTCAAGTGGTGCTAGCACACCACGTGGAGAGGTCCCAGTTTCTCAGTTTAGTGCAACTTCTTTTTCCCATGATGAACACTCCCCAAGGAAGGCAACAGAACGTCGTACTGAAGAGGGTGATGGAAAGTCTGGAATTCACAAAATAATCAGTTCAAAAGCTGACGCCTGGATTTCAAAGAAAGGCATATCATGGCCATGGAAAGGAAACGATCGTGAAACACATCGTTTTAATTGGCCTTGGTTTGGCGGGGATATAGAAGATGACCAAGGTCATCAAAAGATTGAATTCAGTCAAAAATCAGACCAACAGACTGGCGAATTTCATCGGCAAGTTAATAATGAGGCTTCTGGATCCGGGTCCTCATTTAATATGAATAGTACAAGTAGTGTAAGCAGTAGCGGAAGCACCAGCAGCAGTGCAGTTCATAAAGTGGACATAGATACCGATTGTTTGGACTATGAGATCTTATGGGAGGACCTTACCATTGGAGAACAAATTGGACAAGGTAGTTTTGCCTTCCGTAGATAGGTTTTGTAAAATACTTAATGGTGCTGCTTTTGGTTTTCCACATTAACTCATGCATTACTTGATTGGGTGGGTTTGTTATTGCGAAAAGTGGGATTTACCTCTTTGTTTTGATAAATATTAATGGATTTTGAGTCTTCAAGTCCACATCCTGTTATTTGGATCTTAAATGGCAAATTTTGACGAAAACTGCACCATATGTTTATACTGTTTAGTTTGTGATGGCAATTTGAACTGTATTTGATCATGATACTTTTTGTGTATTGTGTACTTATATTTTAGTCATAATGTGTATTCTCAAATGTATAACACATGTTTGATTTTCCACTCCGTAAATGTGAAGTGAAATCACGTAAAATCTTGAAGCCCAGCCAAATGGTTTCATAGATGCCTATATGGTCATCAATCTTGAGTGTGATGATTTCAACTTGGAAAATCCCAAAACTCTTTTTCAGTGGTTAACTTATTTTGTTTCCTCAGGTTCTTGTGGGACTGTGTATCATGCTCTCTGGTATGGTTCGGTATGTACGCACTTGCTTTATAATTTTATATTCTTGCACAAGCTGTGCGGAACCCCAATGAATTTATTTAGGATACGTGCAACAGGTTCCAGGATATTACTTATCTTTTTGTGATGTTAATGATAGTGATTCGATTCATGAGAATTTTAATTTATTATCTACAGGATGTAGCAGTGAAGGTGTTTTCAAGACAGGAGTATTCTGATGAAGTCATAATGTCCTTCAGGCAAGAGGTAATCTATTCTGCTATTCTTCGTTTTGATTTTCCTTCTAAATTGTGTCAAAGTTCTTCACATTAAAATGGACAAATGTTGTTGGAAGTGCAGTGAAGGGTATTGATTATGCCTTTTCTGCTAGGTAGTGACTGACCTAACCTCCTAACGTAAGGTGCTTCACCATTATCTTAGATTAGTGGCATATAAGTCTGCATAAATTGTGAAATTTATAAGATTTTTCTGTTTTTCTGTTGATGGCTGCAATATTATCTTTAGCCATTATCTGTGCCTCAACATAGCTATTTGGTGTGGGACGGGCTGGCTTTTACATTGCCAGCTAACTTTTGCTGCACTTCGAATGATGACACAAAATCTTCTTTTTGGACCATAGCGCAAAGTTTCATTCCAGAAAGTTCTGATTTAGCTGTCGAAGGAGGAATCAATGAGTTGAAAATTTATTATCATCTTCTTTTTGGCATATGCCATGGTTTCGTCTTCAGGAAATGATGATTGCATGAAATATTATGTACTTCAAAACAAGGTTGCATCAAAATAACGAATTTGTTATTCCTGTGAAAGCATGATAACGTTTTTAGTGAATGAATCCAAAAAAATATTTTCTAAAGTCAATGTTGCGTCCCAAAGGTTTCACTTATGAAGAGACTTCGACATCCAAATGTGCTTTTATTTATGGGTGCTGTGACATCCCCAGAACGTCTTTGCATTGTTACGGAGTTCCTTCCGAGGTCTGTTATTCACTCTCTCTCTAAGGCCATTAGTCAATCTGTCTTATACTTGATAATATGTAGATATCTTCTCTCATTATTCTTTAAACGCAGAGGAAGTTTGTTTAGATTGCTTCAAAGGAATCCTTCTAAACTTGATTGGAGGAGGCGTGTTCACATGGCATTGGATATTGTAAGTGAGATTCCATGAACTTTACCCGCACACAACATATTGCCACAATATGTAGATTTGAGTTGTATATTATGTGTTTTGTTTGTTTTGATACTCTGACAAACTTCTGTGACAAACTTCTGTTTGTAGCTTCTTCTGTCCTTTTTACTGTCACCATAAATTCATTATTGTACTGTTTTATAGGCTCGAGGTATGAATTATCTCCATCACTGCAATCCTCCCATCATCCATCGTGACCTGAAATCGTCAAATTTATTGGTTGATAAAAACTGGACAGTGAAAGTAAGTTTTATTATTATTGGAAACATTTCCATCCTTTTTATCTTTATATTTCAGACTCGTTAAGACCTCTCATGTTCACTTTTCTCTCTGCTGAAGGTTGGAGACTTCGGTCTGTCTCGTTTCAAGCATGACACATATCTGACAACGAGAACTGGAAAAGGAACAGTACGTCAAATGCAACACCATCAGTTGATGACTTTTCTCTATAAGTTAACAATAAATAGATATATTTCATATTGAATTTTCAATTTTATCTTTGCAGCCACAATGGATGGCTCCTGAAGTACTCCGTAATGAGCCTTCAGATGAAAAGTAATACTATTTATGAATGTGCTTAGGTTTCAATGCAAAATTGGTGAAAGCATTTTACAATTTCTACTCTGATGTACAGGTCTGATGTGTACGGCTTTGGAGTAATATTATGGGAGTTAGTTACCGAGAAAATACCTTGGGATAATCTTAACTCAATGCAGGTGAGGACTTCCCATTAATGAAAACTTTGGCCTCTGTGATGACTCGTGATTTTTCTTCCAATATCTACATACCCTACTTTCTGAAAAAAGGAGGGAAACTACTAATAAGACCATTTTTCTTTTGTTGACTTGTACAGGTGATTGGGGCTGTTGGCTTCATGCATCAACGGCTGGAAATCCCAGCAGACACCGACCCAAAATGGATATCAATAATTGAGAGCTGTTGGCAGAGGTTTTGAATTAATAATCTCTTATACGTAATTGATCCTTCTACTCAATGAAATCTTATGGTTGCTAATTTCCACTAACAGCGAGCCGCAGCAACGCCCGTCGTTCCAAGAACTTTTAGAAAAATTTAGAGATCTGCAGAGACAATACAATATCCAATTGCAAACTTCACGTGCTGCTTCAGGAGAGAATACTACTACCCAGAAAGCATTGGAAAACTAATGACGAGAAGTAAACTGGCTGTACTAAAAAAGATTCAACTCATGACCTCTTATTTATCCGAAAAGTGATACTGATGCATCTAATTGTTGCTGGTACAGATGGCTAGAAACCACCGGCAATTCTTGCATGCAGGATTTGAAGTCTTCAGCTTGCAGCGACTCAAATTTGTAAATGACATTTGTTGTGCGTAGTATGCAAAACTGTACTTATCTGTTGTGATTTGTAGCCGTAAATGTTACATTTTTTTATCACAATCACCAAATCGCGAAGAGTAGGACTTGATATAGCCGTTTATTACTTCTTGTTGTACATTGTACATTGTAAACATTAAACAAATTAGCAAAACATCATGTAATGCAGAGAATCATCTTACCTTCTAAAGTTGATTTGCCACATGCATATCTGGCTACAATTTCATTGCAAATTTTTTTCAAAGGCTCAATTTGGCATTTATTGAAAGCCAACCTACTAGATGCCGTCCTGTGACGACAGTTCATATTACAATGCGAGGTTCTCTTTAGATATTTGGTCTCATTGCCATGTCTCTGATGATTTCATGACATTTGTAATTAGTTATATCTGTAAGCAAATTTTCCAAGGACTGGAATTTAAAGCACGGCCGTCACTGGTGCAAGAGGAGAAATCCCAGCCCGGCACAGGCTAGGTATCTGAGAACCAATTCTCAAGTCCACCAGCATGTATTTTGGATAATTTATCTGACTTCAGAAATTTATTTGTGCAGATTAAAAAGAAATGAGGCCTCTTGTGTAGAAGGACAATGAGGGATGGCCCTTACCAGCTATTGCCGGTTGCCCACGCCACATGCCCTCCTGCAACAGGGACCTCATTTTGGGCTCATATTTTCAGGGAGCACCAAGAAATCTTCTATTGGAAGCATATCCATTTCTTAAACAGTTGACTCCGTGTCCTCCAAGACATGCTTCTTGCTTCTGCTATGCTTATAGCATCTAAACCTGCATTCAATAAATAAAATTCTGGGCCCAGAAACTCTCCATACTATTACACGAAAACCACCTCTAACTTGAACCTGTTTGAGCATCAATACAAGCAATTCAAGTGCCTAAGCATAATAGTTCAAGCTAGTTTTCTTCTTGACTTGAACTTGTATGATCCCCTCCTTAAAATCTTCATGAATCACCTGAGCCAGTTAAAACATGCTTAAGTTCCTTCCTATTGATGGATGGCAAAATAATCAAACCAATAATGAAAACTTCAGCATTTAGGGGCCGTTTGGGGCGTGATTAGGATGTTTTGCTACACTGTAGCATCCAGGTATTTTATATATCTGGCTGAGGGGACGTATTTCAGCTGGATGGAAAAAAAAACATAGATGCTACAGTGGATATCCAAAATCCACTGTAGATGTTTTGCAATAATCACGCCCCAAACGGCCCCTTAGTCTTCAGGCAAGTATTTTTAAACCCTACTTTGTTATGACTTACAAGCCCACTCCACTTAAGAGAAAAAAAGGTGTTACTGCGGATGGGGTGATCAAACAAAAGGGTGGGAAAATCCAAACCCCATGGTGTTTCTATGCATCTTTTTTGTGCCAGCTTTTACTCTTTATTATGAAGATACACTATTGAGCACAGATGTTAAAGGAGTTTTGAGGTAACTTATAAACTTTCAGCTTAAAGTGGTTGCTTTTATCAATACTAGGCTATTGTCTGACGTGTAAGGATAAAGATAACTTCCAGAACTTAGCTAGCCTATTATCAGAGTGCTTAAAACAGATCAATTGATGAACTCCTATAATAGCAAATGTGATCCGTTGATTACGTCTTTCTTATCAATGCGATCCTTGATGAGTGAAGGATATGCCAACCACATTAAGAGTTGGTCCCTCCGTCCCGAAATACCTGCCACATCTACTTCAATCCTAATATGAACAGACCATACCCCCGAGGGAGATAAATGGTAAAAGGTGTGAATTCAGATTTATCACCTCTGTTGCATCACATCTAAGAGCCAGCATGCCAGCTTCCACACAAACTGCCTTCAACTGAGCCCTATTGAAGCCATCAGTTGAGCGAGCAAGTTATTCAAAATTGACATCCGGATAAACATTCATTTTCCTTGAGTGAATCTGAGTCATTGAAATGAGAAAATTAAGTGATATAGACAAAATCATGTAAAGAACAAATAACAAATCAGACACTTCTGCAGGCTGACAAGATAAGCAACCTGCAATATTCGGGCTCTTGCATCTTCGGATGGATGAGGAAACTCAATCTTTCGATCCAAAACGATCTGAGCGCATAAGAGCAGGATCAAAAATGTCAGTTCGATTTGTCACAGCTATAACCTGCATGCTATATATAATTATGCTCAAGAGCAAGTTGTGATTGCCTCAATGCTTCTGCTTAATACCAATTAAAGGAGCCAACAAGCAACTCAATAGGTGTCGTGTACAACCAAAATCAACTTATATACTTCGTGAGAACAAGACATCTTAGAATAGAAAATAGTGATGGGTTGTTATCACATTCTTTCAGAAAAACAAATATGACAAACACAGACACGGCAAAGATGCTAACCTTTGTTCGTTTGTCGCTTACTGAAACCATCTAGTTGATTAAGTAACTCCAACATTGTGCGTTGCACTTCCCTATCTCCACTCACTTAACTGCATCACATCACAAATTAGCCACTGATGAGCACTTCATGTTATAACAGCACTAATTTGAACCATGGAAGCACCGATACGGATATGGGACAAGTGTAGGCTACGATACGGGTGCTGCAATATGACAATTTTCAAAAAATTAGGATACGATACAGGGGAGATAGTTGTATATTTGTATTACAACATCATTTTTTATATGTATCGGTACATTTTAGGTTAGTTCTTGTATTAAAAGCCTAATTACAATGGAAAATGTTACATTGGTATAATGCTTGCTTTACTTAGTAAGGATTTGATAAAATAATTTACCAATGGTATCTGATATAAAGGTAGGAACGCATGCAACCGTATCCAACGAGGACACGGGGTACAAGGATACGTCTCTGGTTTTTGGAGTATCCAACGGGGACACGGGTACAAGGATATGTCTCTGGTTTTAATATTATTTTGTTTCTTGCAAAAATGCATGAAAAAATAGCAAAATGCGTAGCAACAACTAATAAACAAAACCTAAATTGCATGGATGACAAAAAACTGTAGCTCACACAAGTAGCTACATTTACGTGTTACTTCCAGCACAACAGAAAATTCATGAGTGTCAAATTGCAATGATTCGGTCCAAAGAATTTTACATTTCATTATTAATTAAACAAATAAAAATTGGAATAGGCGAAGCTGGCATACCTATCAAAACGTTTAGTACCAATGGCATCAATCTCGTCTATGAAAATAATACAAGGAGATTTCTCTTTTGCAAGTTGGAAGGCATCACGCACAAGTTTAACTCTATCGCCAATGAACATCTGAAGGCAGTCCCAAGATCCCAATAAAATATTGAAAAAAAAGATAAAAATCAAGAAGTACTTTCAAACTACAGCATTACCTACAGCATTGCGGAAATCATCATAGTTTCCACAAATGGAATTTGCGAGGAAGTTATTTCGAGAACCTCTGAATAAAACACTTAATGCATAAAAAAAACGCTCATAAGATTTTTAAGCAATAAACATGTAGCCCATGCAGGTTGAAGCTGTGTACATTGTATCTCTCCCAAGACAGAAACAATTAGTGGATATCCAATATGTTATAGAATAGCATACGAGCTATACCCTGATAAAAAAAGAATGTACTTGTGCTATACTTGCAAAGACAACAGATATTCCCAAGTTGGCTTACCTGAATGAGTTGCGGACCAGCCAGCTTTAAAAAGGTAGCATTGGTCTGTGCTGCACAAGCACGAGCCATTAAAGTTTTCCCAGTGCCAGGAGGTCCATACAAAAGCACACCTTTCAGTGGACGTATCCCTAGTTTCTGAAATCTCTCTTTATGTGTCATAGGCAAGGCAATAGCCTCAACAAGTTCATGAATCTGCCCCACATAATACAACATTCAGTGCAAACCAAGCTAATTATAAGTAAAAGCTGTAGTAATAATCAAGTATCAACGCTCCAGTATTTACAAAAGTGGACTGTACTGGCCAATTCAGTCACTTAATTTATATTTTTCCCTAATTCTTCCAATTCAATGACTTACGACAGTTCATTTATTTATAATTCCCCTGCTTTTCAAGTCCACCAATGTCATTATAGTCTTCAGTTGGCTTTTCGTCAACTTCCATTGCTTTAACACGTGAATCATAATCAGATGGAAGCGTATCCAATATCAAATAACTATCTTATTTTACACCAACCCAAATCACCATGTTTTAGATTGTTGGGGTCAACAACCCCACAACAGGCAAAAAGATGGTCGACAATAGAAACATCAAAATAAAGATTAGTCCATTCACTCAAGGTACATATACTATCCTTTTCCATCTTAAGACGTTATGCTGGACAATAATCTCCTGATAGCAGTTAAAAACTAATGCATTTCAGAATTTGAACTTGAAGCAAAAACCAAATAATATCAGTGGAAGTGACTAAAAAGAAAAGTGAACATGGTGCAGACCTACACAAGCACCAAAAGGTCCTTTGAAAGAACTGTAGTTGTTTAAACATTCAAGAGCAACAAAGGACGTAACAACACGCAGTCAGATTAACATAATAAGAGCAGAAAACCACACCTTTTCAAAAGTACACAAGCATGCAAGACAGATCATACCCTCGTTAGTTTATTTTTACAAAAAAAATGACAAGAAGAAAGCAGCTGCAGTCTTGATAGCTCATTAAACATTTATATCTTACAACTTGACTGGCATTCACTCCATTTATTTTGGAAAAAAATAAAAAGAGAGAGATAGAGAAGGAAGCGCTGTGCAGTCAATTGATAGACACAAGACTTACTCGTGTGTTAAATTATACTCCCTCCATTCAGAAATACTTCGTACATTTGGGAAATTATCTCTATTCGGAAATACTGTGTACATTTGGAAATTATCTTTGTTCGGAAATATTGTGTACAATTGGCCTAGTCATAGTCACGCGACTTCCTTCGATCCCTCCTCTTTTCTTCTCCCCTTTCACTCTTCTTCTCCATCACACTCCCCATCTACACCAGGTTGTCGGGCGCTGCCAACCATGACCGCTCATGTCATCACTTGCCATGTCTATCTGTTGTATCTCCTTAATATGCTTAAGGATCTAAATAGATTAAGTTGAGAAGGTTGGATGAAAGGGGAGAACAATTAGATGAAGAGGAGAAGGAAGAGATAAAGGAAAACTACTTATCTGAATTCTGAAATCACTATTCACGTACTGTAGCAGTAGGGCCAAAGCCCTATTTATAGTATCAGAGATGTAGCCTTACAATTACTTAATTCTACTACGGACAACTAGGATTAACTAAATTAAGAAAGTATTCTAATCCTACTCCAACTAGAACTAACTAATAAGCAGTCCGAATGAAACCACTAATGCCATCTACATAGGGTCCATAACACCATCTCAGCCAACTTGCATGTTGCCGTACCGCACTCTGCCCATACCACCGCACTTGAGTCCCTCTAACTCCGCAACTTCTCCGTCATGTTCACCGTGGACGCGGGCAACATCGCAGGAGGCGGGCGGGCGGAGTTGTGCGAGGAGGGAGTAGAAGGAGGGACTCGGAGGAGTGGTAGAGGAGGGAGATCTTTGGGCGGGGGAGGGTGTCGGTGTTCTCGCCGGAGGGGTGGTGGAAGGGGAGGTTGGTGAGGAGGAAGGAGGAGCGGAGGAGGACAAGGATGTTGGAGCGGGCGGAGGTGAGGGTGAGTGGGAGGTCGGGGTGGCGGCCCTGGCAGGAGTGGAGGCAGCGGGCAAAGTGGAGCAAGGGGATGAGGTGGCCGTGGGCCGCGAATGGGAACAACACCACCGAGCTCATCGTCGACTTCTTCCACAAAACTAGCCAGAGTGAGAGGAGTGGGAGTGCGAGAGAGAGGTGATGGTCACGTGCAGGCCCCATGGTCCAATAAAAACAACCATTTTTTTAAATCTACACACTATTTCCGAACTAAGGGAGTATGTTATTGCACGATAAATAAAATAAATGAAATCAAGCAGGTATCAATCTGAACCCAATAACAGCCATTACACTTGAGAACATGAGAAAGAGTCTTTTCACTCACTTGGCGTGTAGGTGTTTTTAACACAACACACTTCCCTTTCCTTTGTGAGTCAAGATCAATGTTTGCATCATCCTCTTCACCTTCGTCTTCAGGGTTCATCTCTAAAATCTACATTTTAAACAACGACTTTTAAAACCTCCTTAATTGATGTATAGTTAAAAGTTAGAAATAAGAATCATTAAAATCAGTTAAGTTAAAAATAAGAATCCTTAAAATCAGTTAAATTACAAAAAATCATTTCTCAAGACCTAATTACCTATCGTGTCATCGTAACAAAGAATAATTTTAGCTAACTTAACTTGATTACAGTATGCATTGCATAGTAACAGAGTTTTAGTGCAAGCAACGGCTTTTTTTGCCATATGCTCATCTAAATTCCCAGATGGAGCAGAAAAAAAGTACAGGCTAAATCAAAAGCAACCCAAGACTTTGTCCATGCTAATTCTAGAAAAATAAGGTTAAAAATTATGTGCATAATTGTGACGCCACATCCCAGTGCATCAAATAAGAACGCGAGCAATCTTAAAACAGTTTGGAACGCAATTCAGATCTTCCGAGAAGCACGATACGATGGTTTTCTACACATAATCGAGGTCAGATAATCCGAACGATACCATTATCCGTGTCAATCAGAAGGCTCGTTCATAGATCGATAAAAAAATCAAAGTATGCAATGAAAGTACCTCAACAATATTGCCAACGAGGTAAGGAAGCTGCTTGTTAAGCTTAATCTTCTCCTGGCTCTCTTTTATTTTATCCTTATATGAATCAAGCTCCAGATTGGTCCTCTGCGATACTTCCTGCAGCGGGACAGAAGAGAACAAACATGATGAGAACGACACCCTAAAATCAGAAAGCGCAAGAGAGGAGGAGATGGAAAGACATTGAGAATACGAATTTCATTGTCGAGGAGCCGAGAAGCACGAATGATGTCGTCGGTGGACATGGACGATAGCTGGTCGTCTTCGAAAGATGTCTAGTCTACCATCATCGCTTGCGCCATCCCTCCGAAACCACCAATTTAAGCCTCCGAAGATGAAAAGGAAGAAGCAGAGATGAACACCTTCGAACAAGTGCCATGATGGCTTTTGCGACACTTCGGAGACCGTCTTCTTTTCCTTCGGAATCCGACTTGTTCGGATGATTGATTAAGAAGAATTTTGGGCCAGCGACAGCCCATCAGACCCACTTCGACCGACCTAGTTTTACATTACGACTTGGGCCGTCGCGTTGACAGCGTTGGCCTTACCACAGAACTGGGCTTTAACAGGATACAGCGGTAAAAATAAGAGCCGCTGCTTACTCACTAATTATTATGAGTAATTATTATGGGAATAAGCGAGCCACCAAGAGTCAATTTACTCCTAGACGGACGAGGATGCAGATCTGAGATATCACAACAAATTTTTTCTTGTTTTTTCAATGAAACATATATAGGCTAACCTGGTGTCACAACTGTGCTACATGGTGAAGAGGTAGTAATAGTTTCTTACTGATCTGCTAGTTTTGAAAGCAACTCGAACGGCTTAAAATTTTATCCAATCCGGTTGGCCTTTTTTCTCCTCCTGCTGCATGCCCTCATTATGATCTTCTCCGTGTGGACCTATAGTAAGGAAAGACTCGTTTTTCTTCCCGCATTTAAACGTGCCCGGACATTCTTCAGAGTTTGATGAATAACTCCGAGTACGAAGATGGCAAAACAATAATAAAGAAATCTCTAAAGTACTACGAAGGGGAAATTCATCAGTATATTATTTTCAACATAGAATTCATTTATTACGTCGATACTGCTCTATTTCTTGGTCACATAGAGAATCAAAGAGACTGTTTGCGGGGAGTCGGTGAGCACGGCGCTTTCAACATGGTGTGACAGTCCAGATGTAGCATGCATGTGCAATTAAATCCAGATATTAAGCTGTTACCGACAGGATATATATAGGCCAGTGCAGGACTTAAAAATTAAGTAGAAGGCCCGATCAGGGAGTTAATTAACTAATGGAAAGCAACCATGCACCCAACGGCGCTGATCTAGCCCTAATACATCTTCACCTTATACGTACATTATGTACAGACCTTTTCATTCAAATGGAATGGCATGTATCATATGGGCGTGTATGATCAGTATTAACTAGGATGATAATCTCATACGTCGTGCATGCCTCTTACGTAAGTTTTTCTTTCTTTCGCTAAAGCAGCACATGAACACATTTGCTCACAATACCACTATGTAGAATATACTTTTGTGCTATGATATATGGATACTGGTATTTCTTAATTCGCATAGTAAACATGCATGTTCTCTGGGGGGACTAAGGGGCATGGAATGTCGTATCGGATATCGGTAAAATATCGGTCGGCCTAAGAGACGAAATATCGGAGATATATCGGAGATATTGTGTAAAAAAATATCGGTCGTCAAAAACTAGTTTTTACCATATATTTTCACAATCTAACATCTAAAATGAGTTATACTAATTTAAACAAAGAATAGATTTCAAAATATGCATATTAGGATAGAAAACAAACATGAAAGTTTTTTTTTCCCAAAAAAAAAAAAAAAAAAATTTTTTTTAATTTTTTTTTTTTTTTTTAAAAAAGGCCGATATATCGGTCCGAAACCGATATATCGGCGATATATCGCCGATATATCGGCGATATTTGGAAAAAACCTGAAATCCGATACTTAATGGTATCGGCGTATCGGTTTGTGTCCGATACCGATATATCGGCGATATATCGGCGATCTGACATTCCATGCTAAGGGGAGCATTTAGTTAGTTGGAAGTTGGACACTGTCATAATTGGTGCACTGGCATGCATGATCAGTCACTAATGTCTTTGGGAGGACAGAAAATTCTTCCCTACTCAAGAATGTAGATGTTGGTGAGGGAGACACCCATTTTTTCCATGACACTGGGCTAGCTCTATAAATGGATAGACTTGCGTGAGAACTGATTCGTCACTTCCTGGCTTTTCGTACCTTCTTTAGAAGAGATGGGGAGGGTTTTTTGAGGTTTTGGTATTCCGGTGTTGGTCTTGGTTGCTCTGTTTGTAGTGGTCGGCATTGCAGAAAGCCTGTGACTAGAGAAGGAGACGATAGATGACGGTTTTGGTGGCGGTGGCTCTGGAGGCGGTGCTGGTGGTGGGTTTGGAGGTGGTAAGAGTGTCGGTGTTGGTGGTGAGATCGGAGGAGGCGGAGGTGGTGGTGGAGGATTTGGAGGTGGGGCTGGTATTGGTGGAGGACTAGGGGGAGGATCTGGTGCCGGAGGTGTCACGGCCTGGTTTTAAAAACCATTTTTAAATCAGAGTGGTAGCGAAAAACTCGAGGATTGTTCCTCTAAGCGATAAATAATTGGTTGAAAAATTTTTGACTAAGCATTTAGGCCGTGATAACTGGGGTTCACAAATATGGATACAAAACCATATATACATAGAGTAATACAAGATGCAAAGTCGATTAAATCAAAGCAAGTCCTCTAAGTGAAAGTCTGTCATCCATCTCAAAATAAACTAGAAATAGTTGGCGCTCACGCCTTACAACAGAGTCTAGAGCAAACCCGAAGTGAGATGTATGCTCAGCAATTTGAACATCCTCACCGCCTAGCTCCCAAGTGCACGTGAAGTCAATCCTCCACAGTAGCACCTACATCACATAAGGATGCTGAGTATAAAAATACTCAGTGGGATACCATAACACAGTCATCAACATTACAACAAATTAAGATTTGCATTAACATATTATGCAACCTATTACAGGATTCCACTTGAATCTTTTATTAATCTTTCAAGCAAGTCTTTTATTGCTTCCCAAGTTCAAGTTCAATAATTAAGTCTTTGTCCCGTAGACAGACTCACTGAATGTCATACCTACATGACAGACAGCACGAAAACACCGTGACTATCACTCCGGTTAATACCGGTAATCACGGCACGCCCTGAATTTCTCAAAGGTGACTGCCTCGCCCATTCCTTACCTTAGAATGTATGACCGTCGGAAGGGTCTGGCTCCACATCAGCTCTTAGACTCGATGTGGGTCGGGAAACGCAGCCTTCTAGGATGCTAACGTCTCCAATGTTGTGCACAGTAAACCACCTGGCAACTAAGGCCCAGGATGTGTGCAGAGCTTCCACTTGGGAAGATGCAAAAGCTTTCTCTATAATCCATAGAGAATAAGCACGCTCTCTCTAAAATCCATAGAGAAGAGGTAACAGCTTAAGCCTGGCCTATAAAATATGTAATGCTCTCTCTAAAATCCATAGAAAGATGCAAACATGAGCCAAAATAACATATCATTGTTATCTCTAAAATCCATAGAGAGATATAACAGCTTAAGCCTGGCCAATAGAAGTTGGTCCTTATTAGGTACTATGACACAGAGCTTCCACTAGTCGGAAGATGTGAATGCTCTCTAAAATCCATAGAGAGATACAGACGGCAGAGCTTGCACCAGTCGGAAGATGCAACACCACCCCAATCTATATCATATGATCCTTAATAGGTATCACAGTATTACTAGTATGAAACTATAACATACCATTCACAACTGTTGGCTTAATAGCTCAACAGATAGCCTGACCTTTGACTTAATAGTCATTCGGTCACTTGATCGGAAGTCACTCATACTCATACACCGACTCCCAATCCCAAGGGCATTTTAGTCTTTATCTTGATTAGGTTATTCCCAACCCTCAAGCTCAGCCCTCAAGTCATCATTTTATTATCTTTCATAAAATGATTATGTCTCTAAACCATCTAGGTTTATTAGTCGGGTTTTTTTTACCATTTAAGTCCCTAGCTATCAGTCAGCATAACATAAGGGACTAATACCCTTAGATATAAAAACACCAACACGTACCATTAACACGCCAATTAGGGCTTGTAATTATTCAATAAATAGCCCAAAAACCAATAACAGGAGCCTATGTACCAAACTGGCTCTGTATGTACCACACTGCACAGAAATACACAGACGGTCAAGCTTGACCGTCAGTTATAAGCAGTTTTTAACTGTCGGTTGAGGTCCACCGGCAGTTCAAATTCCAAACCGGCTGATGAACCGGGTTTGTTATTGAACCGGGTTCGGTCTGGAGGTGGACCGGGTTCAGTTTAAAGACTAGACCAGGTTTGGTCTAGGCATGAACTGGTTCGATTTATATCTGGACCGAACCGGGTTCGATTTGCATGAACCGGTCTATTTATTGGACCGGTTCGGTCTAATAATAGACCGGTCCGGTCTGGAGTATATATGAACCAGACCAGCAGTCTGGTCTTTGGAGTGGCGGCCGCCACGACGACCGCCGTCGTGCTGCCGATGCCCGGTCGGCGCCGCCCTCCTCCCCATTTCCTCCTCTTCTCCGCGATTCCAAAAATCCACCATGGTCCGGCGGATCCGAACGAAGCATCGACTGGCAGCAGTAGAAAGCTGCTGCCATTCTCTGCCTGGCGGCGACGACGGCCCTTGCCGCCGTAGCTCGTCATCGAAGCTCCGTCTCCGAGCTTACTACCGCCGTCATCGCTTCCGTCAGCGAAAGGAAAGAGTAAAATTAGATGAGAGGATGTGGGATCCTACCTCGTGCGCCGTCGATGACGATCCGCCGCTCGCTGGAGGTCGTCAAGGTCGCCGGAGATAGCCAAGAGCCGCCGGCTGCTAGAGATTGTCCGAGAGCTGTTGGAATTGCCGGAATCGTCGCAATCGCCGTCGCTGCCCGAAGCTATCCTCCCCCTGCTGCTCCTCTCCTCTTAAACCCGCTGCCGAAGATAGCCAAGGGTTGCCCGACGTGGGAGGTCATCATCTTCATCGCTGCCGGCGTCGCTACCGATTGCTAACATTCGCTCGAAGTCACTGACTTCGTTTGGAAAATGGCTCCCGATCGGTGCCTTAGTCGTCTTCCCCAAAATAGCTTTCTTCAAAGGTAAGACACCTGCTAGCTGAAGCAATACACCTGGCTGCTCTGGCATGCCAGGTGTTACAGGAGGTGGGGCTGGTGATGGCGGAGGTTTAGGAGGCGGGTCTGGCAGCGGTGCTGGTGGTGGTTGAGGATTAGGAGGTGGGTCTGGCGGCGGTGCAGGCGCTGGATTTGGAGGAGGCAAAGGTGGTGGGTCTGGAGGCGGTGCAGGAGGTGATGCTGGTGGCGGAGGACTAGGAGGGGGATCTGGTGCCGGGGATGGCTTTGGAGGAGGCAAAGGTGGTGGTGGTGGAGGAGTAGGCGGTGGCTCTGGCGGTGGTGTAGGTGGGGGATTTGGGGGTGGCGCTGGTGGTGGAGGTGGACTAGGAGGCGGTTCCGGTGCTGGTGGTAGCTTTGGAGGAGGCAAGGGTGGAGGAATAGGAGGTGGGTCTGGTGGTTTTGGCGGCGGCAAAGGACTAGGTGGTGGGTCCGGTGCATTGGAGACGTTAGCATCCTAGAAGGCTGCGTTTCCCGACCCACATCGAGTCTAGGAGCTGATGTGGAGCCAGACCCTTCCGACGGTCATACCTTCTAAGGTAAGGAATGGGCGAGGCAGTCACCCTTGAGAAATTCAGGGCGTGCCGTGATTACCGGTATTAACCGGAATGATAGTCACGGTGTTTTCGTGCTGTCTGTCATGTAGGTATGACATTCAGTGAGTCTGTCTATAGGACAAAAACTTAATTATTGAACTTGAACTTGAAAAGCAATAAAAGACTTGCTCGAAAGATTAATAAAAGATTCAAGTGGAATCCTATAATAGGTTGCATAATATGTTAATGCAAATCCTAATTTGTTGTAATGTTGATGACTGTGTTATGGTATCCCACTGAGTATTTTTATACTCAGCATCCTTATGTGATGTAGGTGCTGCTGTGGAGGATTGACTTCACGTGCACTTGGGAGCTAGGCGGTGAGGACGTTTAAATTGCTGAGCATACATCTCACTTCGGGTTTGCTCTAGACTCTATTGTAAGGCGTGAGCGCCAACTATTTCTAGTTTATTTTGAGATGGATGACAGACTTGCACTTAGAGGACTTGCTTTAGTTTAATCGACTTTGCATCTTGTATTACTATATGTATATATGGTTTTGTATCCATATTTGTGAACCCCAGTTATCACGGCCTAGATGCTTAGTCGAAAATTTTTCAACCAATGATTTATCGCTTAGAAGAACAATCCTTGAGTTTTCCCGCTACCACTCTGATTTAAAAATGGTTTTTAAAACCCGGGTCGTGACAATTAGCAAGTAGCAAAACACATTTATCTGTCTTATTTTTTTGTTATACTACTGTAAACGAGTGGCATGCATGGAGTGCCTAATCTCATCAAGTTATCGTTCATGTTATTGTAGTTATGTAGTAGACATATGTTTTGGCAACGTTATTGTAGTAGACAGTTATGAGAGCTGTGTTATCTTTCTTTTGTATTGAAATTTGGTCGTGCAATTGAAGCTAAGTTCAAGAAACTGATCTAAAAGAAGTGCCAGTACGTACATATATTTTTTTGGTTATGCTCTCAAAGAAAAAAAGTGCATGCACAATCCACATGGAACAAAAACACAATCTACAGGAACCTCAGGAGTCCGTTGAGGAAATAAAGACGGTCTACTCTAGCTTTCCTTTCTCTGATAAAATTCGGTCAAACAGGCCAGCATCTCTTCCTGAAAACTACTCCAATATGACTGTATATATGGTATTGACTATTCAAAACACAAAGAGGGAAAAGAAATACGAGTTAGGACCGTCGATTTACAGTGTGTTTTAAGCATAAAACAACAGATTTGGTGAGCACTCTCACTATCATAGAAGAGGAATAAAAGACCTTCATAAACAAAGGAGAAAAAAGATGTCAAGATTTCTACTAGCACAACCACTCCTTGCCGCTGATAAATCAACCGACATGAACTAGGCAGCGACTTACAAGTGAGGGACTCACAGCGAATCTGAACCGGTTTTCGACTCATGTAGTTGTTGGGACCATTTGACACAGGCTGTCTCAACTCCTTGGCCATAACGATTGTACTCTGCCATCATATTGTAGCAAGGATCTAATTCCCCAAATACAAGCGGAAAAGCAAAAAGGGGAAGATGTCAAGTTACTCGCGGCCGGGGAGGTAGAGTTAAACTGTTGCTACTTCCTTCGTCAGGAATTATTATCACCATAAGGAACACAAGAAATTTTATCATTAAAAAGGTATGGAGGGAAGGCAATGATTATGAAGAAATGGACATTTTATGTTTTGACGAATCTTCCTTTGATAATCTTTTTTAGTTCTCTCTTAGTTAGAAAGTCAATGTCATACTATGTTCACCTTTCCCTCATACGTTGGAACCCCAACGGAAGATTTTAGGTCCTTGGGATGAAAGGGAAAAGAAGCAAGTAGAACAATTCTTTTGATTCACTCCCAAAGGTTTACATGTACAGTCCACGACTCCGCGAGGAGCAAGAACACATTCTAGAGGAAACTTAGGAGTCCAGACAGGTAAATAGTGACGGTATGCCTTTCTTATCTCAGATAAAATTCGGTGAAATAGCTTCAGCATCTCTTTCTGAAAACTACTTCTTGATAAGGCCATTATGACTACATATGTAATTTCCATGACTATTCAAAATATAAAGAAGGAAATTAAAAACTAGTTGGGACCCTTGATTTACAGTGTATTGTACGTGTAAATCATCAGATCCAGTAAGCGTAGTCTCGCTTTCATACAGCAAAAAGAAGGCCTTCGTAAAGAAAGGAGAAAAGAAGACGTCGGAGCCCTATTAATAGATGGGCAACCATTCCTTGCCGTCAATGAAATCAACAGTCATGAACTTGGCAGCTTCCGACTCATTGAGTTGCCGGGACCATTTGATACGCCGGGCTAACTCGGCTCCAGGGCCATGACAATGGTACTCTCCCAGTGCCAGATTGCTGCATTAAAATGTACGTAACAAGGGCATCAGCCTAACTAATTATTACACCCATATACAGACGATTAACAAGAAGGGCAAGATATGAACTTACTGGACGGTGTCATCGTAGCTCCAGTTGGTCCAACCCTCGGGGTCAATCGTCTTGGAGAGGTAAGTCTTTGCAAAGATGACCCGAGAATAGGCTGCCCTGGCTCTTCCAAGGTACACTTGCCCTATCCCATATACCTTCCCCTTGAGGAACACGAACCCACTCTCTTCATTTGGATCCCCCCGATACTGGGCCGTGATGGACCCCCGTACGCGCGTTCGCTTGTCTGCCACCACAAACACCTCGCAGCTCTGCAAAGTGCAATTTCATTCTATATATAAGAGACCCATACACAACTCTCATGTAGAAAGTTGTAAGGAAAGTTGGATTTGGCTATATATGTACCTTGAAGATGGAGCGGCCATGGCCAAAGATGAAGTCGATGGAGCCTGTGATGTAGCAATTTTCGTAGAAGTGCCTGCCCCTGGAATCGAAGAGGGTGTTGTGAGAGCTGTAGAAGCCGCAGTGGTAGAAGGCCACCTTGTCGGCCGCCACGTACGCTGCGACTGAGCGGTTGTTTGCAGCCCCCGCCACCCCTACTGGTGCTTCGTTCTACATGGAATCATAGGCATTTTACGATCGAACACAAATTTATTGAAGTATATGTATGATATAAAGCATCCAGGGAACGAAGAGAAGAGTATGAATTAGGGCTTTAGGAGGAAAAGGGCTTGCGACCATATAGCTAGCTTGATCATTTACCTTGAAGCTGATACCCCATACAATCGTGTTTCTGGCCTTGACTGTGAAGGTTGCGGACTGGGCATTGTCTATGCAACTCTCGTTCCTCGCAATAAACGTTTTTCCCTTACCATTCCCTCTCAAGAAAATGTATGGCTTGTTCCGTGGTATATGAACCTTTTCTCTTTTGACGATTGCAAAAACAAGTGAAAGTTAGAATCGACTCAAATTCTAAACAAATCAGCTATGCTCCATTGATGCATGAGCACCATGAAACGAAAAAGAAAAAGAACAACTCCATCTTCTTTGTCAAAATTATTGTGTAGCTAGCTTCAAATTTGATCATTGGTCCAAAGAATTTTAGTTTCAAGATGTGTCTTGTAGTTAATACCTGTAGACTCCGGCCCTGACGTGGATGACAATCCAGCCTGAGTTTCCTTCGGGCACATAATCGATGGCGGCTTGAACCGAAGTGAAGTCTTCCTTGCCGGATTTATCAACCAAAATGGACCGATTGGTCACAACTTTGGAGGTGAGCAGAGGAGAATCAATCACAAGGTTAGGTGTGAAACCATAAAGATCAATCGTGTTAGACAATGATGCACCAACGGTACTGCAGAGGATGAACAAAGCTGCAAGGAAACAGAAAGAGGCCATCTCGTCGGGCCTCTGCAATCTCTCAGGTAGCTGCAATCGAGCTAGCTACATACACACGGAGGAATCTATATCTGTACTACTACTAAAAACCAATTGGGTGGAACGCCTACAATATAGGAGAGTTGGGCCCCATGGGATGGAAAATTGGTTAGTGAAACATTCTTAATTGGTATTGGGGGAGAGAGGGAGAGAGAAAAATACTACTAATTGAGTGGAACACCTGGAATATAGGAGAGGTAGGCCCCATGGGATGAACATTGGTTAGGCCTCCCATGAATTAATTCAGTTTTAGCATTAATCTTATCTATTTTTGGTAGCATAAAATAATCTTAGTTGGTATGTAAGAAGGAGCGGGTAAATATGAGAATGGTGTAGTGAGTTGGGTGCACCAATATGTGACGATATCAATTACAAGTAACCGGGGGGAGTATATTACTTATATAAGCCAGCCCAAAAATATAAAATTACTAGACAATAGGGGGTTCTCCTTCCCGAAATATGGAGCATTTAAAAGATAATATTATCATAGCGACATGATCTCCTTACACTCAGTCCTTGATCTTACATACAACATGGAGCAACGCAAATGGAGAATGAAAGATTAGTAAGCAATGGCGGGCGACCACTGTTACCCTTTAGGTTGTTTTGTGAGCCAGCCTTCTTCATCGATGAACCTAATGTCAGCTAGTCTATATACATCATCAGCGGAGAGTTTTTTCTCCCATTGCACTCGTTGCGAAGTGTTTGAACCTTGTCCCCAGCATCCATGTTCCGCGTATGTTAATCTGTCTCTGAATCAGCAAAAAGCATCATATCAATATAAGAGTGTCAACTTATGCACCCCGACTACCATAAGCTACCAAGTGCATCAAATGCAGCACCACAACACAGCTTGAAGGCCATCAATACAAAGTGGTCTACTTACACATTTCCGGCAAAGCCGGAGGCGTCCCATCCCTGAGGGACTACCCCATTGACCATATTGGTTTGATAGAAGAGGACTCGGGCGTACTCCCTCCATGGTCTTCCCAGATATGCATAACCGGATGACACAGACAGTTCAGAGTTTTTGAAGACGAACCCATTCGGATCACTTTCCTTCTCTCTACCCTGAGCTGTTACACATCCGATGAAATAATTCGGTCGGGGAATCACTTGTATCTTGCATTCCTGCACATACAGCAATCAAATTAAGTGTTGCAAACTAATCCCCAATCGATATATATATATATATATATATATATATATATATATATTGAGAAATTTGATTAATTAGTTTTTTTGGCATAAATTTGTAGATTATCTAACAACAAAGAAACTATGCCTCGTAAATGGACTGGCCAGCCCCAAAGATGAAATCCACGGCCCCGGTGATGAAACAATTTCTAAAGTAATGGCGACCTTGATGATCCCACAAAGTATCCTGCATGCTTGTGAAAGAGCAGTCATAGAAGGCTGTTTTATCTCCGCCAACTAGGGCTGCCACTGCTTGTTTCAGCCCGCGTTTGTGATGCCGCATATTGTACGTGTTCTGCCATGAAAAATGGAGAGTACTTGTTCTTATAATGTACGAATTGAAACAAGCCAACGTAAATGAGTTCATCATAAAGTAGTGAATATATTACCCAGAAGCTTATTGATCTGGCAACAAAGTGATCGGCCCATAAAGTGAAAGTTGCACTTTGTAAAGTGTTAAAATGAGCATCGAAGAGTATATTGGTTTTGTTTATTCCGCTCCCCAGCAGCACAATGCAAGGCTTCTCCACTACAACCTTCTCCCTGCGGATTCAAATAATTTGGTTGGACGAATGTTTTTTTTACAAAAAGGATGAAATAGCCTTACGGATTGGCACAGTACTATATTGAAAAGAGGCAATTACCAATAATCTCCGGGCATAACTACGATTCTCCTCCACTGATCATTGATAATGGGTATGGAATCCAGAGCTCCTTGAACCGTTGTGAAATGGCCATTCCCAGACTTGTCAACTATGATGTTAGACGGTCTCATTGGTGCACACTCGAACTCAGAGCCATGCACCAGCCCAGATCCTAAGCATGCCAGTATACAAACCAAAGACAAGAACGGAACCGATGAACAAGTCATGCCTTGTGAGTTGAAGAAGAAGTAGACGCCACCTCCTAGCTAGAGGAAGAATTCATGCTTCAAAAAGAAGCTTAAAAGGGCCAAATTTATAAGGAATTGAATCCTAACTTCTCTTTCTAAACTGACTCATATAATGTAGAAGAAATGAAAAGGCATCTTACCATATTTAGCTTGCGACTCAAATGAGAAAGGAAAACACGGTGGATTTATGCAAATATAGGAACCTTAATTGCCGGTTAATTGGTTTGAGCAAAATCATCCAACCTTTCATTTTATTATTAATCCAACCTTTACTTTGAAATGATTTTTTTTATAGTATTACTTTCAAGTGATTGGCAAGATGGAAGATTGTATAGATCTTCAACATTTCTTGCACACTTTTATTTTGAGAATGGTTTACATGAGATCGTTCTCATATAAAGAGAATGAGGCCAATTTTTTGAGTCATTAGATTCCGATTCGAGGGTGGGTATTAAATTAGTGGGTATGTGAGTGTGTCAAATCAGTGGGAAGATGAGTTTCTTATAGCTGATTTTAGTCGTCATATCAAGATCCAACGACTACGAATTAAATTGACCTCATATAAGCTATATGAGAGCAATCTCATTTAAACTTTTCCTTTTTATTTTATAAAACTAGTATAAGTTCAGTGCAATTGCACGCACCTGAGAAAGAAAGAGTGAAGCGATCATAAAGCCACTATTTAATTTACATCATGACCATAGTTGTCATTAAAAATGTAAAACAACGTTAATGGTCGGTCTTCCACAAGATTATGAAATTGTGAGAGCACAAAAAATATTGTATAAAGAACAGGGAATAATAAACCTAATTTTTTCTCTAAAAACACTAACCTTTTCCCCGAATATTGCAAAGTACGTAGTGTACTTGTGTTTTATATATGTATATCTACAACATGACTGAAGCAATCCGTCAATAATACTTCCCTTACAAAGAGGAAATTAAATAGTTCTAAGTAGCTAAATTTGATGATTTAGTCCTAAACATTTTATGCCAAATGACACGTGAAAAAGGATTGATCCTGCCTTTCCGTAGTTAAAACGAAGAGGATGTGGCTACCAATGTTGCAAGAGGAGGGCATGCACGGACCAACAGGAATGGGAGATTATGAGTGATCTGTATCTGAGGGAAACTTGTTAAGTTGGAATGGTATCGGGACAGCAGGGTGCCCATCCTTTTACTTAATGATGTCATTAAACTCTTAAACCAGCCACTCCACCTGTTGAAGGCCCACCAGATTGACGGTCTTGTTCAAGTAGGGGTTTTGTCGTCCTAACATTGGAATGTCATTCATCACTAGTTACATGCTTTAAAGATAGAAAAAAAGATATCATCTCATATCATGCTAATATTATAGTATAAAAGGAATATGATAAAATTTTTTATAGAGGTTAGGATTTTATTCACTCCGACGCAATAAAGGAAGTTAGGATTTATTGGATCTGGTTGCCATTTAAATCACATATATTACCTGTAAATGATCATCATCATACTCCTTATCCCAGGGAGTCGGCAAGGGAAAGGAGTGAACTGTGAGCGGTCATGAATGCCTGCCATATGGGCAATCGAATCCACAAGGCCACGGTGATGAACAAATGCAAACACAAAACCACCGAATCTGCCTTCCAGATTGCACAAGGGAATACAACAAACGAGAAGAAAGGTGAAGAGTTGAAGTCACGATTGATGAACTTAGAAAGACTTAGGAATATGGGAGACTGTTGTTGCCGAAAATGTATGGAGATACGCCTCACTGGCTGGCGTGGTACACACAAAGCGATAACAGTGGAATTTGGAAAGTGGAAAGCTGCAAATGCATTATTCTTTTGATAATGTAGAGAATGGATCAGGTGGGATGCTAAGAAGCTGAGAATCTTGATGATTAATAAAGGTCTTCAGAAGATCCTTGGAGTACTGCTCAAAGCTGAAAAGAGGTTCTGATGCCCCTGTAATAAGCTCCATTGACGTTAATTAGATCATAAATGAACTTATGGCGAAAGACGTTTCAAGAGCAATGAGATTTATCAAATGTCATATGAGCCTGTGAGGTACATCACCTCCTCAGTCCTGTTTGATGTAGAGTAGGCAGTCTGTTATCGCACTTAAAAATTTGACCACAACTTCAGCATCGAGGCTTAGACACTTTTGATTGTATTATTTTACGATATCAGTGTTTTAGGATTGTCATTCTTCAACCGAGCTTATTTCAAAGATCTTCATTCTGGAGAAAACAGTTGAAAATTGAGAGATTAATATTTAATCAACTTCTTTGGAGAGAAATTTTGGTCGTGCAGAGGCCACGACAACATAGAACTCAAGGTTCCCCAATCTAATATCATTTGGTTGCTCAAGCTTCCCCGTGTTCCTTTTATTCTTAGGGGCAGTCTTTCTCTGTAAAATATCTTTTCTTTGTGATCCTCTCTGATGTAGAATGTTAATTACCTTTTTAAATGTTTGGTGGCATAGTAGTCCAACTTAACATTATTTTCCCTTGGGTGGACAAGTCTTGTATGAACACGCTATAAAGACTAGTCATAAATCGGGTAGACAGTGGGTGATCTTGGTAACTGATTATAAGCCATGCAAAAGGGACGCTCTTTCTGCATGGAACCCTTGCTGTCATCAAAAGCAATGTGTATCACACACCTAGTCCAACCTCGACCAATCCAAACATGTGATGCACGGCTGAGCTCCTCTTTGTCTAGACTATGTGCTCAAACATATGCTTCTCTCTCTCTCTCTCTCTCTCTCTCTCTCTCTCTCTCTCGGCTTGAGATGAAACGTAAACACACAAATCTAAGTGGAAATACTTGGTTTTGTATAATAAAGATTGAACCTTAAATGGAGATAAGGAAGAACAAAAAAAGGAGGAAGGACTGTTTTCAAAACACACAAAACAGGGGCTGGACGTGGCTGAGACGTTCAGCTCTTTGCCCACTTTTTAGACATTACAAAGGTGACAAGTTTGCCCTTACAATCAGCCTATATTACAAAAGCACTCAAATGCAAATTGGCCATTACAGTTTTTAGTTTTTAACACACTCTCTCTCTCTCTCATGCAGAGGCATGAAACATTACAAGTAACGAACATTTTTTTTGTTGTTGCAACATTAAAACTCACGAACCTACCAAGACGTGTTTGGCTTCCATCAACTTCCTTGCATTAACATTTTATCGAACATTTGGTCATTTTTCCCGCCAAATGTTAGCATGGGCCATGGCAGTCGATGTTGCAGTGTAGCCGATTCTGTTGCACTGCAACCAATTTACCCCCAAAAGTTAAGCAGGGTAATAATGAGATTCTGCTAGCTGGGATTTGATCTTCTTGATCAAAGTTTTAACACTAGAAAAAGCTATCTGCCGCTTCTTTAAAGCGAACCGTCTACCACCATTTTGTTCGGTCATATCTGGAATTCCAGGTTTTAGTCAATCTGCTAATCACACGAAAAAATTGCAACTTACCTTTTACATGTAATACCCATCAATAATGGGCAGTCTGTAGTTAATATGGGGTTTTTAGTTATTGAGATCTCTGCAGTCTTCACAGGCCAGAGCTGGGCAGTCTAATTTTTATCATCTCATAGCAAAATTTAGCTTCTGAAATGTATGCTAGCAGAAGAAAAACAGTTCCTCAATATGAATATACGACAGTGCCGAGACTGCCAAGGCTTCGGTCCGTATTTATAGATTTAACCTGTAGAGTTTGATGGATGATAATGCTCAGCTGCACGGCTTTCTTAAGTTCCCGGCCTTTCATTATTACTCCATCAGATTTCAACTAGATATATCTCCCCAAGACATACGCTTTACATATGTCGTGAACATATGGACTTGGAGGTTGGAAATATAAAGTCCATCTTTAATCTCCTAATGATCTCGTTATAAATTCTCCCTTCTGCAGTGAAGACAATTAGCTTTGTTTACTTGAGCACATGTTTTCTTTGAGGTTGCTCATTAATGACTGAACAACTAACGTGCTCCGTTCTTTGGGGCGGGAGTGCCGGAAGGTACTGTGATACATTGTATAAGATGTTATCCTTTCAGCCTTTTGGAGAATCCCAGCTGGAGGTCCTTTAGCTAGCTTACTGTCTGCACTTCATTCGCATTTTGGTCGCGCCAAGTATGCAGCTTTCTAATTTCAGTCTCGTTTTGATCTTCATCTGCTGTATCGCCACAGCTTCGTGGTCGAGTTTCTGCAATGGGGGTGTAATTCCTGCATCTTTTGTCTTTGGAGATTCTCTGGTTGATTGTGGAAATAACTACTACATCACTACTCTATCCAAGGCCAACTACGCTCCGAATGGAATAGACTTCCCGCCCAATCGAGCGCCCACTGGTCGTTTTACAAACGGGAGAACAATTCCTGACATTATAGGCAATCCCACTATTTTGGATTCTTTAGCTCCTTTCTCTTGGCTGTCTTTTTTTAAAAAAAAATTGTCTTTTTATAGACGTTCTTTATTTATATGTTGGAGAGTTGATCTTATCAGACTTGTACTTCAACAGGTCAAGAGTTGGGTCTCAAACAATTCACTCCAGCTTATCTTGCGCCAACAACCGGGGGAGCTAACATCCTTTATGGAGTTAATTACGCTTCAGGCGGAGGGGGGATCCTCAATGAAACAGGCTACATTTTCGTAAGTTGATGTTGCATTGTTCTAACTTTTTTTCAAGGCAATATCCCACAGAAATATCAAGTGAAGTTCCATTAGCATGCCAGGAAATGAATCAAGTTTTTCTTTTGTTAGTGTACCCTTGATTCCTTATCTTGTGGTTGCCACTTCTTGGTAGGTAGGACGCATCAACATGGATGCACAGATCGACAACTACGAGAACACGAGGCAGGACATGATGGCAAGGTTAGGTGCAGCTCCAGCTACCAACCTACTGAGAAAGTCTTTCTTCTCTGTAGTGATTGGCTCCAACGACTTCATCAACAACTACCTTACTCCAGTCCTATCAGAGTCGGAAAGAAAATGGATCTCTCCCGATACATTCGTTGACATCATGATCGCAAGTTTTAAACTGCAGCTAACAGTAAACCCCGTTCTACCTGACCTCTTCCTATCTTCATTAGTTTCAGTGATAATGATCTCATGCATGTTTCCGTTTCTTTTAGAGATTATACAATCTGGATGCTAGAAAGTTGATAGTGGCAAACGTGGGTCCTATTGGGTGTATCCCATACCAGAGGGACATTAATCCAGCAGCTGGAGATGATTGCGTCGAGTTCCCCAATCAGCTAGCTCGATCATTCAACGAGCGATTAAAGAGTCTGGTTGCAGAGCTGAGCTTGACATTTAAGGAAGCTATATTTGTTTATGCAGATGTTTATCATATTGTGGCTGATATTATTCAAAACTTCACCAGTTATGGTGAGTACGGCTTCGTAAATTGAAATATACATGCATTGATTAGTCTTTCCTTTCCTTCTTCCTTTCTTTCCCTTCTAGAAGATAATGTTACAAACAATTTAGTACAAAAAAAATTGGACGTCGTTTATGTTGCAGGATTTGAGAATGCTGACTCTGCTTGCTGCCATGCGACGGGGAGGCATGGAGGACTTGTACCATGCGGACCAAAGTCAAAGGTGTGCTTGGACAGGTCCAAGTATGTGTTTTGGGATGCATACCACCCTTCAGACGCTGTAAACACTATCATAGCGAAGCGTCTGGTTGATGGAGATTCCCAGGATGTTTACCCTATGAACTTGCGTCGATTAGCCCGAGCTTGAGAGATCCAATCCGATGTGGCAGTGAAGTTAGTTCGATGCCGCTTGTCCTTCAGCAATATCAAATCCTTTTTCTTCACTTCTGTTCTTTAGAATTGTTTGACCATTGCGTTGGGTTAGGATATGTCCATTAATGAAAGGTGTTTTGATATGTATTCATGAATCATGAAAGATGTTGCATTTAATTTTGTGAACGAACAGAAGATGAAAAACTAGCAGTGCCCTCGGATTTCTTGGCCATTTTTATCGAAGAACTGATTGATTTAAATGCTGTTGCGCAAACCAGTGCTAGCTAGTAAAATCATGTGAAAGATCCCGTCCAAAGTGGCACACATGTCGATATACTTCTTCAATTGCTTTTGTTTGTTCAATATATATATATACTCAAACAAGAGAGGGACAACAAAATAATATTCGACCATATAGTGGCAAGTACGCCACACTTTTTGAAGGCCGGCCCTATATATTCATCGGTATGCAATAATTCACATTTCAGGTTAACTGGCCAAAATAATCTTTTTATGAATGAAAATGATTGCAATAACGATCAGATTGAAACAAATATTATACGTTCCATACTATAGGAAACCATACATAGAGTATCGAAATTCTTATTATGATATACAACAGTATCATAATTTTGCCATATAACAACATCATACGATGACTCCCTAAGAGCATCTCCAACAAGATACTTCAAAAAGATGCTGATATGGCTTATTTAACATGAGCTCATGCATGAGTGGAATTTTGAAAAGTAAGTGAAGTCCAACAGGCTACTTTAAATAATTTTTTACTAATATTTTAATCTACTAAAATAGAATCATTCTCTTTAATGAGGAGTTTAAGTTAGTTAAAGCAAATAAAGAATGCATAAAACAAGTAAAAAATGTATAAAGAAAGAAATGGCCGGCCACCCTGTTGGAGAGGGTGGGTCTGCCATTTCTTTCCGTAGGGTGCCACATAGGATCTCTAAGCTCGCCAGGAAAAAATTCAACTTGTGCCGTCGGCCCGCCGCAACATGTCCATAAGTGGGCCGTAACAACTTTGTTGATGCTTACTGGGCTGGAATTGGCCTTGCGATTGGGCTTGGGCCAAGATTACGTACTCAGCGAAAGCATCCGGACAAGGTTCGCAGAAGTCTCTCACCCCAACCCAGGAGTCGTCCTCGTCCCCCGCCGGTGCCTCCATTTTTCCCATTTCTGCTTCAGTTTTGAGCTTCTCAATCTTCACTGCACACGCTCTCGCACTGAAATGTTGGACGATTAGTTCTGTCAGCGCCGTTTGTCATGCCTTTAATCCATCCCTATTTAGTAGTATGATTCTTGTTTGGATCGACTGATCAGAGACGGCGGCGATCATGGCTTGGGTATCCGCTCTCCAGCTTCATGTCTTCTTTCTCTGTCTATTTATCCTCTTTTCCCTCTCAACCCCTGCTTCCAAGGCCTTCCGGAGGGATCCCGGCCACCCGCAGTGGCACCACAGTGCCTTTCACGACGTCAAGGATACCATCCGTTCCGATGTTCGCCACATGCTTCACTCCCGCGCCGAGGTTTCGTTCTTCCAAATTTCGACTTCTGGAGTTATTTGTCTCTTCTTTCTTGACTTGAGAATTGAATTTGTAGATGGCATTGTTTGTGTGCAGGTTCCTTTTCAGGTTCCTCTGGAAGTCAATATCGTGCTTGTTGGTTTTAGTACCGACGGAGGTTACAGGTTCAACCTCGATTCTCACAAACTGGAAGAGTTTATAAAAAGTAGCTTTCCTATTCACCGTCCTTCGTGTATGGAGACCGGTGAGCTTCTCGACATTGAGCATCACATGATCTACAATGCTTTTCCAGTAAGTTCCTACTGATTGAATTTGCATTTGTCTATCTCTTGAGTGATTGGTAACTAGATTTCACTTTTTCTGATGGTCCCGAGCACTCAAACCATGTTCATACTCTGCGTCGTTTTAATTATATAAGTATGTATTATCGCTTGGAGTTTCAGTAATAAATGTCGTGAGGTTCTTTGGAAATACTGCTTCTTTAGATGTTCCACTTGTAAGGCTTGGTCGTTTGTACATGTATAAGCTGATGAAACAGATTAAAGTGAACAACTATATGCATTGTTTGTTTCTTTTATCTATTATTGAGGATTAACTTGTCCATGAATTGAATATAGGCTGGACAAGCAGAATTAATAGCACTAGAGAAGGCGTTGAAGGATGCAATGGTTCCTGCGGGCACTGCTAGAGAGGTAACTTTTATTGCTTTTAATGCAAGTTTGCAACTAATCGGCTTCTCACTTTATGAACTTAAATTTTCAACATCAATCGTTTGCATCTAAACCTTGATAACTGCTTCTTACCTTTTAGACTGAATACGGAAGGGAAGTTCCTCTTTTTGAAGTGGATGCATTGGCTGTAGACCCTGTGTTTGAGAAGCTGTATTCCTTTATCTTTGATACAAACAATGGAGAGTATTCTAACATGGAGACTACCGGTCCTGCCCCTAGTGTAATATTTGTTGTCAACTTTGATAAGGTATAATTAACGACTTATTTCTGGTCAGTAAGTGTTTTCATTAGTCCCGTTCATTACTTACAGATTTTTTCCTGTTGGAAATTGTGATTTATGTGATTGATATTCTGCTCATGTCATAATTCTTGCAGGTGAGGATGGACCCCAGGAACAAGGAAACTGATCTGGAAAGTTTAATGGACAGTAGAATTGGCAGTCTTACATCTGAAGAATTGAAGAAGCAAGAAGGAGACTACATTTATCGTTACAATTACAATGGAGGAGGAGCCACTCAAGTATGGTTGGGATCTGGCAGGTATATATCCATTCATAATTGCTTCTCATATGATAGCTAAAGCACAGTAGTAAATTGGCCATAACACATTTTTTTGTGGTTTATTCTAGGCATTATCATTGATTTTCATTTTACAGATTTGTTGTCATAGATCTTTCAGCGGGTCCCTGCACTTATGGGAAAATAGAGACAGAGGAGGGAAGTGTTAGCTACAGAACACTGCCAAGATTATCAAGTTTATTTTTTCCTAGAAGTTGGTCGGGTGGGGGTGATGTTAGTGGTACTACTAGCTCTGTCCATGACGTATTTGTGGGGCAGTTAGCAGCACTGGTTGCCACCACTGTTGAACATGTCATAGCTCCCGATTTAAGGTACACAACAGTTGTAATGCAAACTTTAAAGTATTAAGATTTTCATGACTATTAAAATCTGTTTAATAAAAAACAAATCTGTTTAATCTGTAGGGCTCGTCTCAGCTACCCTTCATTATGCCATCAAAGACATTTCTTACTGCATCTCTTATAACCTTTTTTTAGTTGGGCTAAAATGTCTATTGTATACTCTTTTACATGTTACAGTATGCAATAATGTGCTTCTGATCATATTAGTTTTACATGAATTGTATGTTACACCTCCTGATTCATGCTGTTTGTTGTTTTCCTGATCAGATTTGAAATTATTGATTTGACAACCCGATTACTTGTACCTATAATTGTTCTTCAAAATCATAACCGATACAACATCCTTGCAGCTGGCCACAATTATAGTGTTGATATCCCAGCAATAGAGAAAGAGGTAATTTTATCATTCTTGGACGTTTGGCCAACATTCTTCGATTTTATAGGTCTATACAATATATTTGACACAATTATGAGAAAGAGATGTTTGTAAACCTGCTACAAGATTGGGAAAGGGGTGCAAGAATCTGGAGAAAAAATGATTTGCGATAAAAGTGTGAATTACTTAGGCCACCGAAGCCACCTAAGCAAAATGATCATTAAAAAAAAGGAATGGTTTCGTTTGAGATCTTTCCTCTATGTTTTCCGATCACAAGTGGTTTATCTTTAGTTAGTCACAAGGTTATAAAGTGGGGTACTTATAAACCTGCCACTTTATTATTCTAGGTCAAGAAATTGGTTCATCCTGAACAGGAAGTAGTAATTGTTGGAGGTTCGCATGCATTACACCTCCATGAAAAGCTATCAATTGCAGTTTCAAAAGCAATGAGAGGACATTCTATCCAAGAAACAAAGAATGATGGCCGTTTTCATGTCCGTACAACTACATACTTGGATGGTGCTATTCTGAGAGAAGTGAGTAAACTCATATCTCTGACAAACTTTTAGATGACTTGTAGCTTTGTAGCTTTATAAGTACTCCCTGTGTCTTATATGAATTGTCTGGCTTAGAAATTCGAAATGAACTCATTTTAGGCTACTTTGGATTTCTAATTCAGACAATTGCTGTTGGACGTAGGGGGTTGCACTGATCATGACACTGGTTGTTCTTTGATTCTTTACAAAAGACAACTTATATTTGCATTTCAGGTGAGATTGAGATCATTTTCTTCTGTTTATCGTGTAAATTGCAAACGTTACAGTAGCACATCACAGAGGAAGATATAAGCTGACAAATTTTAAATCATTATGGTGTTCCTCAGAGCCCTAGTTACGTATATATTTCATATTGTGTTCTTTTGTCTCCTTTGTCACACTATATAACGTCAATAAGAATGCAAGAAGGAAGAGTTATAAGTACATTGCGAGTATGCAAATGCTAGTTAATGCTCAATGTGTGGCTTTGTGACGTGCCATGGCTGGGTTACAGAATTATGCTATGCTTGAGTATGTTGAACAACCCTAAAGTTTAGTAAAAAAACATTTCTATGTTTCTACTGGTGTGCTACTTGGTTTTATATTTATTTTAGTCTGCACTAAGAACCAGTTTTCAATGTACTCCAACTTCAGGAAATGGAGCGTTCAGCTGATGTGCTTGCTGCTGGATTACTTGAGGTTGCTGATCCCTCTTTATCGAGTAAATTTTTCCTTCGACAGGTTTGTCACCTTCATAATGATTTTTTTGCATTTTATGTATCTTTTTATTTTCACAAAGGTGGCTTTCATAATAAGCAAAAGTTAATTTTGATATATGTTTCTTTTGACGGAAAATCTGGTGTTCTTTCCCATTCCTGTCATGAAAATGTCCTAATATTCCTAATTTAACTAGAGAGAAATCTGATATCAACTTGTATCGAAATAATATTTGCCTTACTGTATGGAGGTTTAAGAATAGATGATGTAACTTGTTTGGACTAAAGTTAAAGGGAGTGTTTGGAAACCCCCGTGATTTATGAGTTATTGTCAAACACCCATCTTCTTTGTCTTAACACGTATACCATTGGTCTAACATTCACTTGACATACACATTATATCTTTTTGGCTTTTGCAGCATTCATCTTTCGTAATACGATTGAGATAACCTCTAGTTAACTATTTGATTGCTGATATACTGGGTTTAATTTTCCACAAGTTCCCACATATAACATGGATACCCGCATTATATGAAGCTACATCTTGATATAAGTAGTTATGTTTCTATCAGAATAAAATGTAAATTTTAGTACAAGAAAAGAAACTGGTATGCTACCATGAGTTTCTTTATGCATTCTTCTTTAGCTATCTTAGAAGTTCGAGGGTGAAGTTAAATTTCTTCATTGTAGGAGAGTGCTTTATATAATGAAGAATCCTTTTAGTACCCAAGTACTCGTGAACCTTTAAAGCATACAAAATTGGTGCTTGGTACATAGGCCCGATTCATCAAGTATGGAGCCATCAGATCTTTCATGGATTACAGTGTGCTGTCTTGCGAATTCACAACTCTTTTGGGATTGCTCTTTTGTTATATACATGTATGGTATTTAGTATTCTCAACGTGTGTAAGTTTTATAGAACTGTTTAATTTCTTTTGTTGCCTTTAGCACTGGATGGATGATGCTGATGGTTCAGAGGATTCAGTAATCAAGCAGCGGCCTCTATGGGCAACTTATGGCTCTAAACTTAGGAAGAAGGAGAAATTTTGGAATAGGAAAAAGAACCAGGGAAATTTGCATCGTACATATGGAACCAGAGTGATACCCGTGTAAGAATTTTGTACCATTTAAGTAAATATTACGTGAACTCTTAAATTAGTTTATAGTCATAAATTAGAAGAGATTTCATCTTTGTGGTGCAAGGATAAAGTATACCTTGGTTCTTATATTTTGAACTATTTTACAGCTTTATTCTGTCGCTGGCTGGGGTTGATACAAACCTTCTTATGGAAGATGAGAGCCTTGTATGGACAAATAAAGATGTTGTGATTGTCCTCGAACACAAAAATGAAAAGATACCTTTGAGGTACTGATAAAAGCAAAAATGTATTTCCTTTGTATGACTAGCTTTAATAGATTTTTTTACTCTACTTTATGCAAACCAAGCATACACAGAATAGACTAGGGAACTGTTTAAGGCTCAAGGTTTACAAAACTTATACATTTTAAGCATCTTTTTATGTGTGCTTTATATTTAACAGCTATGTCTCAGAGACTGAAAGAAGGTATGCAATTGCTTCACAACCTCAGCGCCACATTTTGGCAGGCCTTGCGTCTGCAGTGGGTGGATTGAGTGCTCCATATGAGAAAGCTTCACATGTACATGAAAGGCCTGTTTTGAATTGGCTTTGGGCCGGTGGTTGTCATCCCTTTGGGCCATTCTCTAATGCTTCTCAAATCAGTAAAATGCTTCAGGATGTTGCTTTGGTAAACCTGCTGTCTACTCTCTGTTCACAACTCTGCTTGTTAGCTTGTAAAAATCTTTTGTTGATGTGTGCGGTGCTTCTTAAACTAATGTATGAATTTAATGATAATATTGGCCATTTCAAGAGATACCTAAAAGGCTAACTTTGGAAAAGACTTAGAATTCTTGTACTTGATGGGGTGGGAGATAAAAAGAACCATCAATCCGTACAAACTCAGTTGTGCACTTTACATTCAGTAGGTGGTTTTGAGTTTGAGATAGAAGGAAGATTAACATGTAAAAGAAAGAAAGCTCAAATACGCATTGCCTGAAGTACAGCAGCGTGGTGGGTATTGGAACAGAGGCCAACGTTAATAATTCACGCTCTAATATGATTTGCCTGAAATATAGCAGTATGATGACTATTGAAACATATGCCCGAACATTAATAATTCAAAATTTACGTAGTTATTAAACTGCATAATATACTCTTCTTAGCAACTAATATATCTACTTACCAATTGGATCTGGGATGGCATTAAGTTGGTCTAGATCGTTTGCATTGCTAGGGGTTTGAACTGTCTGAAATTTGTGACTCACGAGAAGTTTTTCTTCTCCAGAGAAATACAATATATGGACGTGTGGATTCTGCATTACGCAATATCAGGGATACCTCAGAGGTACTTGGAGTTCTTTTACACATTCATAGTACGCTATTTAAATTATATCTGGTTGCCCCCATGTATTGGATTTCAGTGTTCATCCTTGTAAAATTTTGAAGGATGGTTATAGAGTCCTCCTGTGATAACGTGGATTAAATTGCTAATGAGAGATACATTGTGGAGATACTATAGCTCGAAATTGCTTTGCATCTGCAGGCTGTGCAGGCTTTTGCTAGCCAGTACTTGAAAACGCCTCTAGGTGAGCCTGTGAAGGGAAAAGGGCCAAAAACAAGCACAGAAATGTGGGTAGAAAAATTTTACAAGAAAACAACCAATTTGCCAGAACCTTTTCCACATGAGCTGGTTGAACGTCTGGAGCAGTATTTAGATGTAAGCTGCTTTTTATGTAACAAATGAACTTTTAGAACCAGAATTTCTCTGGCTTATCTTTACTGTTTTTATGTTGTGAATATTTAACGCAATTCTTTGACCACAGAATCTCGAAGAACAGCTTGTGGATCTATCATCCTTATTGTATGACCACAGGATTAAGGAAGCACATTTCAATAGCTCGGAAATACTCCAGAGCACTATATTTACAAGACAGTGAGCCATTCATTCACTTGTATCGTAATTTATTAATCGTAAAGCTATTATAGTGTTATGCTGTTCCTTATGTACAAGACAGCCATCTGTTATGTTGTTTCTTATTTTCTTTGTTATTGCCCTTCTGCTATTTATAACTTAATATGTCGTGCTAACAGATATGTAGATCGCATTCTAGCAACTGAAAACGAGAAAATGAGATGCTGCAGTATTGAGTACAAGATGCCAATGCAATCCACACAAGGTCTCATTTATGGAGGGATCTTAATAGCAGGGTTTTTTGTGTATTTCCTTGTTATTTTCTTTTCATCTCCTGTTCGTTGATGTAACAATTAGAGATGCTCCAATTTTGAATATATTGAGTTTCACCTCCATATTTACTTGCTAAAGTAGCTGCTTGCCTTCAAGGGAACGACTGGCATAATATGTTCAAGGCAAAAGCATACAACCGTGATTCACTTTCTACAAAACAATGCACAATTTCTCCCTTGGCGTATATCAAGCATCATCTCCAAAATTAGGGAAGCGCTAAACACTTGTGTGTAAACATTGAGCGTGTATATAAGGAAGCCAACTTTTAGGCAGCACTCGCTTGCTGTTTGCAATTGAAGAATGTCCATGTTGCTGGTTGAGAAACGGCCCGTATTTTTTTTAAAGGTAATTAGAATGCCTCACATTTCCTTATACCAATTCTATTTGCGGCTCTAATGAAGAGTCAATTTGCGGATGTAGCTGTCAGTCTCGCAGAGCTCGATATTTATATATGTATAACAATGCAAAGCCGATTGTATGACAATGTAAATCATGACACTGCCTTATCCAAATGCTAGTTTTGGTGCTATGATTTACACTCTGTAACACCCGAAAAATTTGTAAGTTTATTAAAACTGAAATTTAACCTTCTTGATGCTTGATTTTGTTATGTTTTGCTTCATGGTGTAAAAAGAGGGTGAAAAAGAGCTTTCCAACGCCACTGACTGTGCGCGATTTGGAGTTTGGAGTAAAAAGATATGAAGCTGATCGCCAGTATTTACGATCGATCGGACAAATTGAATCGATCGATTACCTCGCTAAATGGTCGATCGTAGCTACTGTGATTTTTTTATTGTTTTGTTTTTGGAGCAACCGATCGATCAGCAACGTTTACGATCGATCGGCTGTATCGCGATTGTTTGCGGAAAGCATGCGACGATCGATCGCGGTGTCGCCTATCGATCGCCCATTGCGGTTTGTGATTTTCTTGGCCTTTTTGGCTTGGATTTATTTGGGAAAGATGTCAAATCCTACCTAGACTTGGATTGCACGTTCCTAGAGGGATCTTGGAGCTTTTTTATTGGTGGAAAGAGTCCATGATATGGGAGGATTTGTTTAAAGATATATTTCCCCAAACTCTATATAAACCCTTGTAGAGTTGGCTTATGCTATTGAAACCCTAGACCTAGAACGTCCAGAGCCTTGTTCTTCTCCTTCTCACATTCATCCTTCTCCTAAAGGCTTCTTCTTGGTGGGAGATTCGCAAGAGCTTGGAGCGAGAGCTTGGTTGCTAGCGAGGAAGGCTTACGGCACGCATAGAAGAAGGATCTTCGCGAGATAAGAGTCGGATGGTTTTTCCCTTTTCTTTTCTTCATCCATATGATGTTTATAAGTGTTCTTATTCAGTACCATGATGTATTGCTTTGATTCATGTGAGATTATTTGAATTATGATTCATGCTTTCATGTTAAGTGTCTAGATGGGATTCATACCCAAAGTTGGTTGCTTTATTCATTATTCAGAGTCCATAAGTCCTAATCTTATATTGTTGACCTTAATCCACGTTGATTCTTATGTCATATTGAGTGCCTTGTATTAATTGTCCTATTTGAGATGTGTTAACATCTAAGATTGTGATATATGCTATCTAATATGACCTAGGAGGGGAGTATTGTTGTCTGTTAATAATATATTATTATCTATAATAAGTTATTAAGTGAGATAATCAAGTTTAATTAAGAATCTTAATCTCGGCCAAAACTATTTCTGCGCTAAAAGTTGGTAGTAATTAAATCATAACTAATTCAAAGAAAATCGAAAAAATATAAAATCAGTGGGGTTAGAAACTAGACTCATAAGGGTATTATCAGTAAAAATTTCAGAGGTTAAGTCTTACTGTACAGAGTCCAGTAGCCGTCGGAAGAGGACTGTTATGCAGAAGACAGTGAGTCGAATGTGAGAGAAAATACTAAGTACCTAAATAACATTATGTATTATGGTATGAGAGTAATTAACGTGTCAACATCAGTAATTGGACTATATGTTTATGGAATATCACAGTAAAGTTGGGTTAGAGTTAATCCAATTAGGAGGGACAATCCTTTGATCAAGAGAATCGTAATCATCTATTTTAAAGCGTTAATGTCGGTTTGAAGTTCCACTTGGAATTCAAATCATCTACGACTCTTTGGTATTCTTATCTCTCATATTTTTACTATAAAATCCTATTGTATATGAGGAATTCCTATCTAGGGTTGAGCATGAAGGCATGCATTGATTATATTTATATTCCTATGATGAGTTGTTATTATCCAAGATGTTGAGTTTCCTTGTTATCCCAAAAAGAGAGTTATGTCTTGAGAAACTCTATTGTTCTAATCTACTCCAGTAAATGAGTCATATGTGGTTCAAGACCTTTATGTTCTATTTTGTACTCCATGAGTGAGTCATTATAGTAACAGTTACCTTATTTTCAGAAAGTTGAGATCTATGTTGTTTGATTCATTCACCTATTTCTCCACTATTTGTTTGGTGGAATCATAGTATGCTCACGAGCCATTACTAGGTCCAGCGAGACCTCCGATATTTATAGAATTTTGATTCCTTATTGCCCGAATGGAGGCAAATACGTACGTTTAGGCTGTATGATATTATGGAAGGTTTGCAGTCTCTGCTCATTGTGCACACAAGCACAGATGGGGCCAGCATGCCTAGACGCGTGGCCAGGTTCCGAATGGAGAACCTCTAGGATGTTCTGGTAAGTATCCATGTGGTTGGTAAAGAGCGAGCAAAAATTGAATCTCTTGCATGTTTGATGTTGAGAGGTATTACGATTGTTGATTTGTCTCCTTATACCGTTGACTTGTTTGGAGTGGTATATGTTGCTATCCTTTCTTTATACTTGAGAACCAGGAATCCTTTTGGTGTTGACCGACTTTTCTTTTCAGGTGTATAGACCTTTGGTTCAGTCCGAATGTTGTTGATTATCCATAATCCTTTGTTAACTTTATTTCTCTTCATACTGCGTGATTCTTTCTCAGTGGATTTTTACATCTTACTGAGTGTTTCTATGAAATATTCATGCATCATCTGATGCGGGCGCAAAAGAAAACTGAATTCAGGAAGTTGCAATAGAAGAAAGGCGGTTGGGGGAGCCGTGAAGAGATTGAAAATTTACTTAGTTGTTTGCATTATTTATTTTGATGGTTTTAACATTGTAAGCAGTTGTACTGAGTGTTTATTTTATTTATATTCTTTAAAGGATTATTGCTGGATTAAAAATTAAGTAAATTTATTTCATATTATTTAACAATATCTACTATTGTAATACAATGACTGCGGACATAACCGGTTACACATTCTTTTACAATGATTGTAATCGGTAATGAGATCGACTGTTCGATCACGTGTTCAAGATCTCTACCTCGAAATGTACTTCTCTTGTTAGCTTCCGCACTCCGATCAAGGTGTGAAATTTTAGGGCGTGACACACTCTACCTTATCCAAAAATCTCCCCGAAAATGAGAGGGGAACTGAGGACAGAGAGAGTTAAGGTTTTTTTCACTTATGCAGGGGGTGATACCATAAGAGGGAAAATATGCCTAAAAATCCCATTTATGTTGTGTTTTCGATAGAAGCATTTGAATAAAGTAGTGTCAGGATTATAGCTATCGCATGGATATCGAACACATTCATTCTGATGGAACATAATTACCAAATCAAAACATTATCATTTAATCACCATATTATAAGCGAGTATTAACATGAACAACGTTGGTCTTACGATTTAGCTTGTTTGTTGGCCTTTTCGGCTTGTTTGTTCATACTAGTCCACGGGGTTACCCCGTTCACGCAGCTATTTTTTCACGTTTCAAAAGGAATTTGTAAGTTTGTCTTTGCAAGTATAAGAATGGATTTTGTTTCAAGAAAGTGGATTGATTAATTGTAACATAACATCATGGCGTGTAACAAAGCGATGAACTGCTTATTTTTTCTTGTGCCAAATAAAAAACAAAACAAAATACGGTAGAAGAAATGAATTGAGAATGCGTAGGACGGAATATGCATCAGACATTGCTTTCTAGGCATGCATTTGCATCATTATAGCAGTAAATGCTCGGAGCCCAGTGCGTTTCATCATAGAGAAAAAAAGAGCAATGCTAAAACTTGAATGAAACATTTTTTTTCTTCAGATTTTCAAAAAAATTAAAAAACAGAGGATCCTCAGCGAGTGCTTAACTTGTCATCAAATTGTAAAATCAGGTCTCAAAGATTTTGATGGCATCATAGGACCCATGCGAAATCGTCCAAAATCAGAAGGCTGCGATGAAAAATGATTTTGCAGGATATATATTCACTGCACCTGGAAGTACGCAGGAGAAGCGACTCAACAGCACCTGCATACCATGTGAGCCCTTTCTTCCTCCAACATAGAGAGGAAGAAGAGTGAAAAATCCCTACCCCTAGGCTCATAGTAAGGAGATAGAGCTCCACCAAAAGGCTGTATAGCCAAAAAGATTCAGATAATCAAAACTATCAATGAATAAAATTTCAAAAAAAAGAAGATCAAATAACCACAAAATAGGAGAACCATCAAATTCGCAGAGCCGCTACAAGCACGCAGCTAGCCCCGTCGAATCATATTCTCCACAAAGATAGCTAACGCCCCCATCTCGGCACCGCTCCTTTTTATAGCAACAGAATTAGGGCTACGCAGACCAAAACCGAACCACCTTCCCTTTAAATCACGTGCACATACATGGCCATGTGACACTGCCAATTGCAGTTCTATGTATCTACTAGTCTCCGAAGTCGGACTCCACGTGCTGGACCCCATCACAATAAGTTCAACACTCGGCCATTCCAAGTGTGGGATTCAGCTCTGGGCATGGCACAGAGGTCAGAGATCCCCCGAAGGAGGTCAAAATGGAAACGTGCAGCCCAAGTTCTAGACTTCTAGGGGGGGCCACTCAGACGGAGTCCGACCTAACAACAATCAGTCATCGAACGAACGAAGAGTCGTACAATCGCAATAAACGTCATGCCACACGTCGACGACCTTGGAAGAATCCCATACCATTCCCCAACATATCTGGGCCCCTTCGTTCACAGCTCGCCAGCTCCACAATTTCTCAGGCCCCGACCTGTCTCTCCAGTCTAGTCACTAGTGTATATATGTGCGGGGGCCTTTGAAGCCTGACCACATAGCGGCAAGTCGGCGACAAGGTCCTCCAAGACTGCTTTAAAAACGAAAGGAGAAGAGAGAGCATTCCATTTTAGAAAAACAGAAGAATGTGCCCCTCGAACAGGCATCCGCTGCGGGAAATGGCCGATGGGAAGCCGGGTTTCAGGACGGCGTTTGACGTGCTGGACTCGGACCGGGACGGGAAGATCAGCCCGGGGGATCTCCGGGCATTCTACTCCGGCCTCCTCGGCTCCGAGGCAACCCAGGAGGAGATCGAGACCATGATGGCGGCGGCGGACGCGAACAAGGACGGGTTCGTGGAGTACGAGGAATTAGAGCGGGTTCTGTTAGGGAGGCAGGGCTCATCGTCGTCGGTGCAGAGGAAGGGGGTGGTGGACGATATGTTCCAGGTCATGGACAAGGACGGTGACGGCCGGGTCGGGTTCGACGACCTCAAGAGTTACATGGCCTGGGCTGGCTTCCCCACGAGCGACGACCACATTCGGGCCATGATCAAGATGGGCGGCGGTGACGACCGGCAAGGCGTCTGCTGCGAGAGCCTCATGAAGATTTTGGCCGTTGATCTTTTCTAAATTACATGCGGCATGATCACATATTCATTGCGACCTTTTCTCGTAGGTTGCAAGCCTGATTCCATATGTTATTTTATACATAATGCATAATACAGAGTATGATTTCTTCCTGCACTTGCCGGGCTTTCTATCATCCCATGTTGTGCTTGTTAGATCTTGTTGGTGTTTCATAGAATTGCTACTGGAAACTTTCTTTATGAACAACTTAGAAACACGTTGAGGAAAGAGAACCATTGGAGCTTGGTGCCAAAAAGAACCATTGGAGCTCCAAATTGTGGGGGCTCCTAGCCTCCCGTCGTGAAAGTAAACATAGATGACAAAATGACTGACCTTGTTTTGACCACATAAAACTAGAGGGATTGTTGGAAAAATAAGTTGAATCCTTGTCTCATATAGATTGGATCTTAGATGAATACAAAGCAACATTTTTCTTTTCAATAGGAAAAAGTGAACAAACTGCCTGAATTTGTTCAAGCCAGTCATTGCAAACATCATACATATTGCTCCCAACTCCCAATGTTGAACTCGCATTCTCCAACCCTCCAAAAGTAAATAGTCCCATCCCATGTTTCTTCCAGAAAAAAAGTAATTATGTTTGGGCTACTCGCGGTAGTAAATTTCATTCAGCTGATTTGATGCTAATCTATAATTAAGCATTCTCATTTCAGAAGGGTTACAAAAACAAAATCTTAATTCAGAAGTAACGTGTCCAAAATTGTAAATGATATGGCGTGTTTTTTATGTTGGAAAAGTTATAAGCCCCTTGGTAAAGACATGCATGGCACGGGAATGCCCCACAAAAAAAGGCATACATGGCACGAGGAAGGCACGAGGAATTGGCAAATTGCAATTATGCTCAAAATCTTAAGCAACGCTTTATTTACATCCATTAGAGTTTCGTTCTCTAAGCATCCGTCTCCATACTGTAGAAGAGAAGAATTGAGCCTTTACATATAATTGGCCTTAATTTCTGTCATTTCTTATATGTGTATATTGATATTTTTATAGTGTAGAAGCTAAACCAAAAGGGAGGAAGGTGAGGGACAAGCGAAAAATTAGATAACTTGCAAATTACTCCATATGGGAATAATACCGCATTTCTGTGCAGAGATTCGTAGGCTGAATTGAATTATACGTAACTAGCTCATGTCTATCTGTATTCCTCAAAATTGAGCTCTAGCATTTAATATATATCCTGCGCAACTGTTTTGTTTTAGTTGATATGCTTCCATTGAAATACTTCACCTTTTTTCTATCAAAGTATTTCAAAATGCTGATTTTTTACCTAAAGAGGACGTGGCTGGAAAGTTTTAACTCTCTTTTAAGTTGAGGTCTCATGAGATAAGAAATTGATGGGGCTTTCTAGTAGAAGAAATTCAAGTAAGTGTATTAATGGACTACAATCTGAGTTGAGAGACGTCTGAGCTAGACACACGAAATGAAGTGTTGGATGATACTATCTCATTCCATATTACTAATCCTATTTGGGTTCTCAAAATGAACTGCTAAAAATGAACTGATTTTTAGTTCATTTTGAAAAACCATATAGGACTATTGATATGGAATGGAGGCAGTACTTGTTTTCCTTAACAGACATGGCAAATTATAAGACATTAGTAAATATGAAACTTTCATGTTTACCACCCGGTTATGTTGCGGGTAGACAAAAGAAACAAATTTTAGCAAAATAATCTAGGATACACAAAATAAGGCTTCTCAACAAAAAGGTAGGACGGTTACTTTTCTCGCAGACTTTTGCTTGTGCTATATTGGAATAAAAATGGTAAAAAAAATTATCAGTAGTTGATCATGAAAGTCATTAGGAATGTAAAAAATGTCGGTTTCCATTTTGATAGATGATGGAATCGAAATGTTAACAAAATTAATCACGTTATGAGTTTTGTTTGGTATACATATTTTTTAAGCTTAACATATAGTGATTTTTAAAGCCTAACTTTGTATCATTCTTAAAGAGGAAATATGAATCTGCAGCTTTCTTATATTCACTTTTTTACCTTCACCTGGTGAAGAAATCCTGGTTTTCTCCCTGTTGTCAATGTTGTAAGAAATTAAGCGTGAAGCCAGGCATATCACTAGGTGTAAGCCTAATGTTTGAAATGAAAAGCTAGTGCACTTGAGGCAGCATTTTAAAGGGTATATCATTCAGAAAAATTGATAATACTAATTAAACTAGCATAGTTGTTGTGCTAGAAGTATTTTGAAAATACAAATTTGGCCCTCATCAAAAAGAAAAATTGTGTCTGAACATTTCAACTCGAATTGTTTGCGGTGTATTTCAAATGTTACTCTCTTGAAGGTATACAAATTGGAGTGCCTATCGATGTAGTTCAGTAATATAGAATTTATTAAACATGAAGATTGATGAATGGAAAAACAAAGTTGATTTTCACAATTGTTTTTTTCAGCCTTTAGTACTGGTTCTGCATAACAATGTTTTTGTATGTATATATACATAGAAGTGAGATCATTTTATGCAAAGGCGCCACGCAAATAAAGATTTTTGAAATATGTAAATCAAAGGCACACAAATACCAAAACTCGATCAGTCTATGCCCTTCCAGTTCAGAATTTTAGCTAAACAAACATGAAGGCATGAAGTTGGAACTTGACATCCATGTATTCATGTAAGATAAGAGTCGAACTCTAAAAGTTAAAACCTATAGGGCACATACTACTGATATCTAAATCACATCCTTTAATAACAATTGCAAAGCATATAACACACGGAAGGACATGAAGGCCAGTTCATGGTATTATTTCATAACAACCAGGTACCATTAGGCATGCTATATATTACAAGGCTCTGCATGCATTATTGCATTACACACAATTCACATACAACATGACCCCAGAGAGCGGATACCACAACCTGCTAGGGATTCCTCTGCTCGCTAGTTTTATTTATTTATAAATATGCAAGCAGTCCGTTGTAAGGAAGTACATGTTTACAGTCTAGGGACTCTTTGGTTTACGATGAGCGTTCATATAAGCATTATAGCTTTCGCTATAATGGCCGTTGTCAATAAAAGATGATGCCAAACGGCGTGTTGTGGCTCCTTTACCGCCTTCATTATAGTTTGGTTCACTCATCTTGCCATGGGAAGCTGTTTGAAGGTTATGATCATCTATGTGGACCTTCCCACCGTTGCCCTCTCCTGCATCCACTTTGCGGCCAAGGTTTCCACCTTTTGGCCCCTCAGGTAGAGTGTAACTTATGGGAGTAGCATCTCCCACTTGTTTTTTCAGCTCCCCATATGCCTTGGAGGTGGACAAGCTCACTCCCAGTAAGAACAGCAGTATCACTAGAATGGTCTTCATGGTAGCTAGCTCTGTGATCATGACAAAAAAGTCAGTGGCTAAAACATGGTAAGCGCAGAGAAAGTAGGAAACACAACTTCTTCTACCTTGTTTTCTTACCAAAAAAGAAGAAGAAAAAAACAACTTCTACTGGTTTCTTTTGAAGTTTTATATGCATTAGACAGAGCAAAGGCCAACAATACATATGAAGAAGTTCATAGTTACAAGTTATCAGACTAACCAGATTAGAGGAGGTTTGTCTATACTGATGCTGCTCTAGTCTGGTTTTCGTCTGAGAAGACAACCATATCCTTTTATAGACCAGGGGGGGGATGCTAAGCCTACCCCACTAAGAACGTAGTGGTGAAATGGTACCCTAGGCAACGAATCAAAAAGCTCAAGTGGCCTATTTTCAGAGAGATGTCCGTCGGTAGAACGCTTGATATAGCTGTATAGTCTAGTATCAAGGTATGTTACCCCATAGGCAATAATTTTGACCTTGGTGTAATGGCAGTGGTCAGCTTCCATTATTAGTAGTGTTGTCACCTAGTTAGTCTGTCAAATAGCTTAGTAGAGTTAATTGGAACTGGAGCCATGGTCACCAAGAGAATGATAAGTGTGTGGTTTACAAGAAATTAGAAATGAGGTGCCGTTGTTTTCTAAAATGTTGCCCTGAAAGTAGAGGTCATGCATTGAGTTGGAACCCCTACCTTGTTAGCCAGCCATTGTGTGAACCGTGTATGCGCCTGAGGGGTTTGTTGGCCACACCTGTCCCTAAAGAGGCTAATTGCCCTACTCATCCCCCTTCTAGTCGAGTTCTAATGACATGGACACCAGGTGTTATATACTCTCTCTGGTCAGATTTTCAAATGAACTATATATTAAAACCGACAGGAGGGAGTATAAAGCAAAATAAAGTGTCCCAAGTGTGGCTGATGTATATACACGGTGTTTTATAAGCTTGTGAAGCTTGTTTAAAGAATGTTCTAACAAGGAGCTCCTCTCAGTTGTAGACTAGGAAGCACGGATGCAACATAATGGTTGTTGTATCTGTATTCGATACATATCGAACACAGATACGACAATGATACGGATGCCTACATTCCCTGCCATATCTGGAATTAAAAAAAAGGACACCTTTCCGACATGGCTCTATCTCGTCAGTGGCCCGCAGAACTCTGAGTTCTTGTTGCCGTTGAATAGGGACTTGAGGGCCGTATTAGACTCGGAAATCTGTCAAATGTGGAGGAAGTCGTTGGAGGTGCCGAGGAAGTTGGGGCGGGCAGCGTCGCGGTAGGGGAAGAAGATAGCCTTGATGGGAGGGTAGGGGTGCTCAAAGGTGAGGCGGGGTCCATGCGGATCTCGCCGGTGGAATCGTATGTCATTGAAAACATCATCCATAATGCTCCCAATGTTGAACTCGCACTCTCAAACCCTCCAAAAGTAAATACTCCCATGTTTCATCATACGCCTTATCTGAGCTACCTGGGGCCGGCGGCATGGATTATATATCATGTTTGACTCTTATCGGAATCAAAATGGTACAAAATCCATATAAAAAAATAAGGAAATCAAATACACCCATGTTTATTGAAGAAAATGGCAATTATGTTTGGGCTACTGTCGGTCATACATTTCATTCAGCTGTTTTGATGCTAATCTATGAATTAGCATTCTCATTTCAGAAGGGTTACAGAAATAAAATCTAAATTTAGAAGTAACGTGTCCAAAATTGTAAATGATATGGTGTGTTTTTTATGTTGGAAAAGTTATAGGCCCCTTGGCAAAGTGTCAGCCTGCATGACACGAGAATGCCCCCAAAAAGGGCATACGTGGCACGAGGAACGAACAAAAGGGTTATGCAAGAATGCATCAATCATGCATGCAACTTCCCTCTTGAGGTGCCATGTCCAAAACGGCATCATTTGATGCTAGAAAAAGGAGTCTCTAGTGGCCATTTCCACTTGGTAAAGAGTCTAAAAACTGCTAGTCTCATTGTCAATAACGTACTACCTCCATACCGAGGTGCCTTTGCAAATTGCAATTATGCTAAAATCTTAAGCAACGCTTTAGGTACATCAATTGGACTTTCGTTCTCTAAGCATCCATCTCCATACTGTAGAAGAGAAGAATTGAACTTTTACATATAATTGGCCTTAATTTCTGTCATTTCTTATGTGTGTATTTTTATAGTGTAGAAGCTAAACCAAAAGGGGGGAAGGTGAGGGACAAGCGAAAAATTAGATAACTTGCAAATTACTCCATATGGGAATAATACTGCATTTCTGTGCAGAGATTCGTAGGCTGAATTGAATTATACATAACTAGTTCATGTCTATCTGTATTCCTCAAAATTGAGCTCTAGCATTTGATATATATCCTGCGCAACTGTTTTGTTTTAGTTGATATGCTTCCACTGAAAAACGTCACCTTTTTTTTATCGAAGTATTTCAAAATGATGATTTATTATCTATAGAGGACGTGGCTGGAAAGTTTTAACTCTCTTTTAAGTTGAGGTTTCATGAGATAAGAAATTGATGGGGCTTTCTAGTAGAAGGTTATGTAAGTGGACTACATTCTGAGTTGAGAGACGTCTGAGCTGGACAAATGAAATGAAGTGTTGGATGATAGTAGCTATCTCATTCCATATTAATAATCCTATTTGGGTTATCAAAATGAACTGATTTTTAGTTCATTTTGAAAAACCATATACGTCTATTGATATGGAATGGAGGGAGTACTTGTTTTCCTTATCAGACATGGCAAATTATAAGACATTGGTAAATATGAAACTTTCATGTTTACCACTAGGTTATGTTGCGGGTAGATAAAAGAAACAAATTTTAGCAAAATAATCTAGGATACACAAAATAAGGCGTCTCAACAAAAAGGTAGGACGGTTACTTTTTGTAACGACCCTCGCAGTCTGAAGCAACACCTGCTGAAAAGGGAAAGGGTATCTGTCCTTTGTAGCAACATCTGCCAGAGCAGGTGTCATTTTGTGGAGACCCAGTAGCCCTCCTGTGCGGGTTATAAAAGAGAGGGATGACAGAGCGAGCAGAGACTTATGCCACTGTTCTGGTTTTAAAAGGGAGAAAATGAGAGGGATAGAGGAAGGGGAGCCGGTCGGGGGTAGCCGAGCAACCGTCGGTGATGTCGGCGACTGGCTGCGACGATGGTGATGGCGATGACGACGACCTCTGGTGATGGCGAATCGAGCCCAAATGCGTGTAAAAGTCGGATTTCGTACTTCTTTAGTCTATTTTGTGTTTTTATGCTTTAAGTGTATTTCTGCCGATGGAGGCAACGACGACGCGTACTTTCCACTGATGGAGGCGACGAATGGCAGTGACTCAGAACTATGGCCATGAGTTCCATAGTTGGAGCATGTTAGGTCTGAAGGCAAAGAAAGGTAAGCTACCATGCTTTGACATGAGGGTGAGAGTGGGTTACCACATGAGCATATTCCCACGGCCATAGAGGGCCTTTTTCCACGTGACTGGAATGGGTAGTGGTTATCCTGAATGCAGTTGGGACCACTTAGCTTTGGCATTGGAAACCATGTGGCATGGCTATGATGATCATATGTAGATCAACTATTACAATGCATAGATATTGATGAGATTTGATTGGTAGTGTCTATATAGGACAAATATATAATTATTGAACATGAACTTTGAAAGCAATAAAAGACTCTGCAAGTGGAGAGATTAATAAAAGAATTAAGTGGAACTATGAAATAGACTGCATAAAATGTTAATACAAATCTTGTTGATTTTATGCTGATAATTGTATTACGATATCTCATTAAATATTTTTATACTCAACATCTGCTCGTGATGCAGGTTCTTTAGTAGAAGGCTGTCTTCAAGTAGCACCTGGTGGTAGACGATCGAGAGTGAGGATGACTTGACAGCTTCAAAGTAGGCATCAATCCCATTTATTTTTTAGTGTATTTTGAGATGGATGACAAACTTGTACACAGAGGACTTGCATGAGTTTAATCGACTTTGCATCTGTAATAATTGTCTTTCAAGATATTTGTGAACCCTAGTTATCACGGCCTAGATGCTTAGTCGATAATTTTCAACTAATGATTTATTGCATAGAGGAATAATCCTATGATTTTCCGCAATTACTCTGATTTAAAAATAATTTTAAAAATACGGGTCGTGACACTTTTCTCACATACTTTTGCTTGTGCTATATTGGAATAGAAATGATAAAAAAGTTCTCTCTAGAGTTAATCATGAAAGTCTTAGGAATGTAGACAATGTCGGTTTCCATTTTGATAGATGATGGATTCAAAATGTTAAGAAAATTAACTTCCTTATGAGTGTTTTTGGTATACATATTTTTTAGGCTTAGCATATAGTGATTTTTAAAGCATAACTTCTTTTTTTTATCATTCTTAAAGAGGAAATATGAATGTGCAGCTTTCTTATAATCAGTTTTTGACATTTCCATGGTGTAAGAAATCCTGGTTTTCTCCCTGTTGTCAATGTTGTAAGAAATTAAGTGTGAGGCCAGGCATATCACTAGGTGCAAGCTTAATGTTTGAAATGAAAAGCTAGTGCACTTGGGGCGGCATTTTAAAGGGTATATCATCCAAAAAAATTGATAATACTAATTAAACTAACATAGTTGTTGTGCTAGAAGTATTTTGAAAATACAATTTTGGCCCTCATCAAAAAGAAAAATTGTGTCTGAACATTTCAACTCGAATTGTTTGTGGTGTATTTCAAATGTTAATCTCTTGAAAGTATACAAATTGGAGTGCCTATCTATGTAGTTCAGTAGTATAGAATTTATTAAACATGAAGACTGATGAATGGAAAAAAACAGTTTGATTTTCACAATTGTTTCTTTCAGCCTTTAGTACTGCATAACAATGTTTGGTTCTGCATAACAATGTTTTTGTATATATACATAGAAGTGCGATCAGTTTATGCAAAGGCGAATAAAGATTTTTGAAATACTCATGTAAATCGAAGGCTAACAAATACCAAAACTCGATCATTCTATGCCCTTCTAGTTCAAAATTTGAGCTAAAAAAACATGAAGGCATGAAATTCGAACTTGACATCCATGTATTCATGTAAGATAACAGTCGAACCCTAAAAGTTAAAATGGGCACATACTACTGATATCTAAATCACATCCTTTAATAATAATTGAAAAGCATATAACACTTGGAAGGACATGAAGGCCACTTCATGGTATTATTTCATAACAATCAGGTACCATTAGGCATGCTATATAGTATATATTACAAGGCTCTGCATGCATTATTGCATTACACACAATTCATACACAACATGACCCCAGAGAGCGGATACCGCAACCTGCTTGGGATTCCTCTGCTCGGTCGTTTTATTTATTTATAAATATGCAAGCAGTCCGTTGTAAGGAAGCACGTAGTCTAGGGACTCTTTGGTTTACGATGAGAGTTCATATAAGCATTATAGCTTTCGCCGTAATGGGCGTTGTCAATAGAAGACGATGCCAAACGGCGGGTTGTGGCTCCATTACCGCCTTCGTTATAGTTTGGTTCACTCATCTTGCCATGGGAAGCTGTTTGAAGGTTATGATCATCTATGTGGACCTTCCCACCGTTGCCTTCTCCTGCATCCACTTTGCGGCCAAGGTTTCCACCTTTACGCCCCTCAGGTAGAGTGAAACTTATGGGAGTAGAATCTCCCACTTGTTTTTTCAGCTCCCCATATGCCTTGGAGGTGGACAAGCTCACTCCCAGTAAGAACAGCAGTATCATTAGGACGGTCTTCATGGCAGCTAGCTCTGTGATCATGGCAAAAGAGTCAGTGTTTAAAACATGGTAAACGCAGAGAGAAAGTAGGTAAACACAACTTCTTCTGCCTTGTTTTGTTGCCAAAAAAAGAAGAAGAAAAAAACAACTTCCACTGCTTTCTTTTGACAGAGCAAATGCCAACAATACATATGAAGAAGAAGTTCGTAGTTACAAGTTATCAGACTAACCAGACTAGAGGAGGTTTGTCTATACTAATGCTGCTCAAGTCTGGTTTTCGTCTGAGAAGACAACCATATCCTTTTGTAGACCAGGGGAGGGATGCTAAGCCTACCCCACTAAGAACGTAGTGGTGAAATGGTACCCTAGGCCACGAATCATAAGAGCTCAAGTGGCATGTTTTCAGCGAGATGTCCGTCGGTAAAACACTTAATATAGCTGTATAGTCTAGTATAAAGATATGTTACCCCATAGGCAATAATTTTGACCTCAGTGTAATGGCAGTGGTCAGCTTCCATTATTAGTAGTGTTGTCACCTAGCTAATCTGGCAAATAGCTTAGTAGAGTTAATTGGAACTGGAGCCATGGTCACCAAGAGAATGATCGTCTTGTGCATGCAAATTCTAGGTAATAATCATACCATTTTAAACTGTTCCTCTCGTCAAAATGCAACACAGTTCAAGCAAAATTGGAAAAATAAAAGAATAAGCTCTTCATAGAGCAATGCATTTATACTTTGTAACTTGTAACTATTTCTGTACTGCTATGATTATTATTAAAAGTAAAAGGTGGAACGGAGAATTTTATATCTGTGTTCCAAAGAACCAGTGATATAAAACTTATAATGATTTTGAAAAAGAATCCAAACATTTTCAAACACCAATGGCAAAAAAAAATTAAAACAATTAAACTTATGAAAATCTGATTTCTTATAATTCTTTTGTAACACATGCGTGCGAGAAGCACGTGTGTGGTTTACAAGAAATAAGAAATGAGGTGTTGTTGTTTTCTAGAATGTTGCCCTGAAGTAGAGGTGATGCATTGAGTTGGAACCCCTACCTTGTTGGCCACCCATTGTGCGAACCGTGTATGTGCCTGAGGGGTTTGCTGGCCACACTTGTCCCTAACGAGGCTAATTACCCTACCCATCCTCCTTCTAGTTGAGTTTTAATGACACGGTCACCACTTATTATATACTCATCTTGTCACTTTTAATAGATACAATTGATTTTCAAATGAACTAAGTATCTATTAAAAAAGCGACCGGAGGGAGTACAATGAAAAAAATGTGTCCAAGTGTGGCCGATGATGGTGTTTTATAAGCTTGTGGAGCTTGTTTAAAGAATGTTCCAACAAGGAGCTCCTTCCAGCTGCTAAAACAGTTGATAGATGGCACCGACCGCCATCAACTGCTTTATTTCCCCAATTACCCCTCTTCTGTCGACAACTTCCAATCTTGTACTTTCTTCTCCTCCTTCAAAAGGACTAACTTAATGGTTGGGATACCCTAGTTCTAACTAGAGAATATTCTTATTTTCTGTGCCTTCACCTGAGTTAGGGGTGTGTTTGAAAGCTAAAAAAATCCATCTTTCAGCCTTGAAAGAAGAAAATTTTCACCTATCAAAATGAAAAGTGTTTAAAAGCTGAAAGGATGAAAAGTGGTCGATGACGGTGATAGGTGAAAATTTTTACCTTTTCGGCATGTGCTTGTGTTTGGTTACTAAAAAGCTGAAAAATGGCCCTGAAAGGTAAAATGTGACAATTTTTTACCTTTTACCTTAAAAGGCTGATTTTCACCCGAGTGAGAATCAGGCAGACGAAGGAGAGCTGACAGAAAAAATTACCCACCGCCCACTCTCCCGTCGTCGGGCTCACTCGTTGTCAGCCTCTTTCTCCCCGATGGTAATGGCGGCGGCGGCGGCGACAACCTTGTTGAGCCTCACCCCCCCCCTCCGGTCGCTGCCTCGTTGAGCCCCCCACCATGAAGCTACCGTCGCCCCGCTGAGCCGAGGGAGCCCGTGCCCCCCCTCCCCGGCAACTGCTCGGGTCGTCCAAAGCCGGTCACTCCGGTGTTTGCCTATACCCTTACACCTCCGTCATCACACCGTTGAGCCGAGGGAGCCCCCCCGGTCATATCTCCCTTATTTTTAGTCCTTTTTGGATATTTTTCATCATTATAAGAAAGAGCACTAAAAATGATGAAGAATGAAAAAAAAATCAAAACGGATCAGAAATGAGTAAGAAACGCATCGTTGAAGTTTATCTCATTAAAAAAATTATCGTACAATCGATTACACGATAGCTGAGTTATAGTGTAATCCAACACACGATAGCTCGGCTATCGTGGAATTGATTACACGATACAATGAGCTATCATGTAATCGATTACACTACAAAGCGTGCTATCGTATAATCGATTACACTATAAAGTGTGCTATCATGTAATCGATTACATGATAGCACATTGGATCGTGTAATTCTCCATTAAAATGGAACAAACTTCAACAGTTTATATCTCCCTCATTTTTAGTCCATTATCAGCCATTTTTTTCTTTCTTATTTTTTATGCTCTTTATGATCATCATGATATCCTAATGACCTTGATATTTTATTAAAAAATTCCATCAAATCTGCAATAAATAGTATGTGATGGCTCAACATTTTTATGATATTATCATTATAAAAAAGGGCACTAAAAATGAGAAAGAATAAAAAATAGGCCAAAATGGATTATAAATTTGTAAGAAACGCATCGTTGAAGTTTGTCCCATTAAAAAGTTATTGTGTAATCGATTACACGATAACCAGGGCACGATAACTAGTGCTATATCATGTAATCGATTACATGATATATTGTGTGTTGGATTACACGATAGCTCGGCTATCGTGGAATCGATTACACTATAAAATGTGCTATCGTGTAATCGATAGCACATTAAAATGGAACAAACTTCAACAGTTCATATCTCCGTAATTTTTAGTCCATTTTTTACTTTTTTTTGCGCTTCTTTATTTTTTATGCTCTTTCTGATCATTGTGATATCCTAATAACCATGATATTTTATTTAAAAAATCCCACAAAATCCACAATAAATAGTACGCGGTGGCTCAACATCTTTATGATATCATTATTATAAGAAAGATCATTAAAAATGAAGAATAATAAAAAAAAATGGGTCAAAACGGATCAGAAATGAGTAAGAAACGCATCGTTGAAGTTTGTCCCATTAAAAAGATATCGTGTAATCGATAGCTCTTACTATCGTGTAATCGATTACACGATACCCGAAGATGACGAATATTCCTTTCCAAACACACATCAGCGTGTCACTTTTCACAAATCAGGCTTAAAAATTTTCACCCTGACGCCCGATTACTTTCAGGTTCCCAAACGGGTTGTCACAAATCAGAAAAATCCCCTTGATTATTTTCAAGCTGATATAAATTTTAAACCTTTCACCTATCAGCAATCAAACGCCCCCCTAATTGACTGAAGAAAGACATTGGAAAGTAATTAGTCTAAAACATCATGAGTAGTATTTATTTTGCATTCACGCAAGTGCTTGAGTGTTGACAGCTAAACCCTGCTCGCTAAAACCAAGCTTGTTGAGGAAGAGAGCTTTAGAAGCAAAGTACAACTGAATTACGACAAACTTCCCCATGTTTATGGCATAGTACATTTATTTACTGTTTTTCTTTTTTGAGTCTGGCAGTACCATAATGTCTCATCCAATGAGCAGAAGCTCTCTCAAACAATTGTAGAAGAACAATACTTTCACTCTGAATTTGAGATTGTGTAATGAAAAATCAAAGAGAAAATTGTTTATAGGAGTTTTGAATCCACAAAATGGATCTTAATATCCTTCAGATCTACATAACTCGAATTCACAAGTCTTTTACAATATTAAGGAAAAGGAAGATTAGAGAGTTGAATTTGCAAGACTCTTACCATTTTCAGGAAAATGAATATTACAACTGAGTGGCACAGTAGAAACGAAAACCCATGACTGCAGTGACAATCTGATCTTCCTAAAATTAAGCTGTAAAGCCAACAAGCGAAGTGATTATCAGGCCTTCCACAAATGTTTTTACATCTATTGTTTTGGTGCGATCATTGAGGTTATATGCTAATTTATATTTTGTCTCCATACGTGACAATGGGGGATGCTTCCAATGACACAATTTGATGCAATTGTCTCAGCTGATTCATTTGAGAACTTGAAGCCTGCACCAGATATATTTTTTTGCTGCTGAACTTGAATTTGCCCCTAGTGAGGTCATCAGTTTTTGTTTTTTATTTCCGAAATTTCGTGGCAATTGACTCAATTGATTTACGGTATTATGCTTTTGTATAAAAACATATTATGCTTTAAGGTGGTTGTCATCTGAGAAAGCTTCACATGTACATGAATGGCCTGTTTTGAATTGGCTTTGGGCCGGTGGTTGTCATCCCTTTGGGCCATTCTCTACTGCTTCTCAAATCAGTAAAATGCTTCAGGCTGTTGCTTTGGTAAACCTGCTGTCTACTCTCTGTTCACAACACTGCTTGTTAGCTTGTAAAAATCTTGTGTTGATGTGTGCGGTGCTTCTAAAACTGATTTATGAAATTTAATGATGATATTGGCCATTTCAAGAGATACCTAAAAGACTTAGAATTCTTGTACTTGTTGGGGTGGCGATAAAAAGAGCCATCATTCAGTACAAACTCAGTTGTGCAGTTTACATTCTGTAGGTGGTGTCGAGTTTGAGATAGAAAGAAGAGCCAAATACGCATTGCCTGAAATATAGCAGTGTGGTGGCTATTGGAACAGATGCCAGCGTTAATAATTCAAGCTCAAATATGATTTGTCTGAAATATAGCAGTATGATGACTATTGAAATATATGCCCAAACATTAATCATAATCATAATCATAATCAAGTAGCGCATTTTTTCAACTATATGAGGTCGGAGATATAGATCTTATGCCTCCATTCAGACCTATTTTATGCTAACTTTTGTGTCAGAGAAAGCAAAGTCATATCATTTTTTATTCACTCTATCAAAAGTATCTTAAGTCTCACTCTTCCTCTTTTGAGATCATTTATATGCATACATTCTAGTCTTCTCATACGAGCATCTATTTATTTTTCATATGGCCGAACATTAATAATTCAAAATTTTAGGCGAGCCTATGAAGAGAAAAAGGCCAAAAACAAGCACTGAAATGTGGGTAGAAAAATTTTACAAGAAAACAACCAATTTGCCAGAACCTTTTCCACGTGATCTGGTTGAACGTCTGGAGCTGTATTTAGATGTAAGCTGCTTTTATGTAGCAAATGAACTTTTAGAGCTAGAATTTCTCTGGCTTATCATTACTTTTTTTATGATGTGAATATTTAACGCAATTCTTTTACCACAGAATCTCGAAGAACAGCTTGTGGATCTATCATCCTTGTGGTATAACCGCAGGATTAAGGAAGCATATTTCAATAGCTCGGAAATACTCCACAGCACTATATTTACAAGACAGTGAGCCATTCTTTCACTTGTATCATAATTTATTAATCGTAAAGCTATTATAACGATAATGTTATGCTGTTTCTTATTTACAAGACAGTGAGCCATCTGTTACGTTGTTTCTTATTTTCTTTGTTACTGCCCTTGTGCCATTTATCTGGTATTTATATCTTAATATGTCGTGCTAACAGATATGTAGATCGCATTCTAGCAACTGAAAGATAGAAAATGAGATGCTGCAGTATTGAGTACAAGATGCCAGCACAATCCCCGCAAGATCTCATTTATGGAGGGATCTTATTAGCAGGGTTTTTTTGTGTATTTCCTTATTATTTTCTTTTCATCTACTGTTTGTTGATGTAACAATTAGAGATGCTCCAATTTTGAAAATATTGAGTTTCACCTCCATATTTACTTGCTGACGTAGCCGCTTGCCTTCAAGGGAACAACTGGCATAATATGTTCAATGCAAAAGTATACAACGCTAATTCATTTTCTACAAAACAATGCACAATTTCCACCTTGGCGCATTTCAAGTATCATCTCCAAAATTAGGGAAGTGCTAAACACTTGTGTGTAAACATTGAGCATGTGTATAGGGAAGCCAACTGTGAGGCAGCACTCACTTGCTGTTTGCAATTGAAGAATATCCATGTTGCTGGTTGAGGAATGCCCATATTTTTATTAAAAGGTAATTAGAATGCCCCACATTTCCTTACATCAATTCTACTTGCCGCTCTAGGGGCTGTTTGGGAGGCCATACGATGATTGTAGGAAAGGAAAAAAATTTAATTTTTATTTGATGATTGAAGTATAGGTTTTAGGGATTCAAAAGGGAAAAATGAATGATGGAAGGGTAAGTATGGTCATTCGTCACAAGATTCCCATTTAAAAACCCATTTGACAAATGAATGTCTTCATAAATGAAAATGACTATTATGATCATTCACCTACTAAAGGTAAATGAAAATGAAATGTGCCTCTCAAATGCTTTTTAATGGAAAATGGTAGGAAATGATGGAAAATGAAGTGGAAAATGGCCTCCCAAACAGCCCCCTAATGAAGATTTCATTTGCTGATGTAACTGTCAGTCTCGCAGAGCTCGATATATATGTGTAGCAATGCAAAGCCAATTGTATGATAATGTAAAATCAAGACACTACCTTATCCAAATGCTAATTTTAGTGTTATGATTTACACTCTACCTGATCCCAAAATCTCCCTAAAAATAAGAGGGGAATTGGGGTCAGAGAGAGGTTTTATTTCACTTATTGTTGCAGGGGGTGATACCACAAAAGGGAAAATATGCCTGAAAACCCCATATGTATTGTGTTTTCCCTATAAGCATTTGTATTGTGTTTCTGGACAATTCACATCATCTGCAAATTCTCCGAATCTCTTAATCGTGATTATAGAGATAGCATGGATAGCAAGGACATCGAACACATTCACTATGACAGAACATGATTATCAAAAGAAAACATCAACTTTTAATCACCAAATTATAAGCGAGTATTAACATGAACTACGTTGGTCTTACGATTTAGCCTGTATGTTGGCCTTTTTGGCTTGTTTGTTCATACTAGTCCAATGGTTATCCCATTCAGGCACTATTTTTTCACGTTTCAAAAGGAATTTATAAGTTCGTCTTTGCAAGTATAAGAATGGATTTTGTTTCAACAAAGTGGATTGCTTATTTTTTCTTGTGCCAAATAAAAAACGAAAACAAAACATGGTAGTAAAAATGAAATGAGAATGCATAGGACGGAATATGCATCAGGCATTGCTTGCTAGGCATGCATTTGCATCATTATAGCAGTAATTGCTCGGAGCCCAGTGCGTTTCATCATAGAGAAAAAAAGAGCAATGCTAAAACTTGAATGAAACATTTTTTTCAGATTTAAAAAAAATTTAAAAAAACAAAGGATCCTCAGCTAGTGCTTAATTTGTCATAAATTTTGATGACATCATGGGACCCATGAGAAATCGTCCAAAATCAAAAGCCTGCAATAAAATAAATGATTTTGCAGGAAGTAAGCAGTAGAAGCGACTCAACAACACCTGCATATTATGTGAGCCCTTTCTTCCTCCAACATAGAGAGAGGAAGAACAGTGAAAAATCCCTAATCCTAGGCGCATAGTAAAGAGATAAAGCTCCACTAAAACGTTGTATAGCCAAAAGACACAGATAATTAAAAAAATCAATGAATGAAATTTCAAAAAAAATCAAACAACCTACAAAATAGTAAAACCATCAAATTTAATGTATATGATTTTGACCCCTACCTGGTGCAATTATTCAAATTGATTTTTGAAATTATATATGGATGGCTGGCGGGCTCTAAGAGCGACCAGCATCCCTAACCCTGGTCAGGCCAATCTCTCCAGCCTCCTCTCCCTCTTCCCCTCGACTTTATGGGTCTTTTCTCAGCCTTCCCTCTCTCAATTGGAGTAATTTATTCTCTAAGGCCTCTCCTTCTGCTAAACTCACTCATTATCCGGATCTTCTCAATAAACATTCAATATATATTTCTGATGTTATTTTGAGGAATAATACTCCAAAGAGACAAAATTGCCTAATTGGATATGTCATCGGAAACGCCCTTATTATGTCCGGTTAAAATCAGTTCTCCCAAAAACTTGGAAGGTTATTTTTTAGATGTAATCACTAGAAGAAGGTTTCTTCCTATTCAAATTTTCATATGCTCAAGACTATGAACAAATTTTTAATTCTATGAGGTATGTCAGTGGACATCCTCTTATTTTATGTCCATGGAAGCCAAACATGAAGCCAGCCATATAACTTATTGAAAAGATTCTAATATGGATTCGTCTTCGATTTAGAGCTTCTGGTGGAGCGTTTCAATACCAACAGTCATAGCTTTATTTGTGTTAAGATAGCTTAATATTTTGAATTTCTTGAGACAGTCATTGATTTTGATGATGGTTCTCATGAAAAATTCAAAGTGGTATTGGAGTGGAAGCTGATCATTTGTTATAATTGCAGATGCTTTGATCGTGCAACATCGGTCTCATTATGAGGAAATACAAATTGAGATAAAAATTCTATTAGGTTTATCAGCAGCACTTTGCAATTATCTCATTCTGAGGATTTGCAAAGTGGTGCTGGAATTTGCAGGCAGACTCGTCTCATTATGAGGAAATCATGCTTTATATAAATCATTGAGTTCCTGTTATTACTAATGAAATTGGTTCAATTGGTTGGAGAACTCCTTCTGAAAAATTTTCTTACAAAACTAATTTGGAATTTTTTTGTCAGTGTTCCCCTATTATTGATTGGTAGACTATTGTCTTGCACAAAAAATGCATATACAGATAGTCTTTCATTTCTTGGCTTTCTCTTTCGGGTGAACTTATGACTCTATATTATCTTTAAAATAGAGACATATCATTGCTTAATCATTGCTCTTTTTGCTTTCTTTTAATTGAAAGTTGCGATCATCTCTTTTTTTTAATGCAGTTTCAACAACTCAAATGGCATATTCTGCATTATGTTAGAAGTTTCTTTGGTGAATCATCATGGATTCTATCGTTCTGTCACTCAAATAAATATGTTGGTCATCTTTTAATGCATATCTTCAATGCTTATATCTCTGCAATTTGGTATGAGTGAAATAAATGGATTTTTGAAGAATCAATCTCTTCTTTAAATGTCGTCATTTGCAGAATTCTTAATCAAATAAAAATAACATTTGACGCACTCGGAATCAAAAGCTCAGTCATTCAACATTGTGTATACTTATCTGATTTTTTTAAATTTAGTTTACTTTGATTTTTTTAGAAGTTGTTTTGCTCTTAGCATAATTTTTTTTAGGTGTTTAATCACCCTTCTTTTGTAATTTCTTCCCCCTTTGGGCTTTTGCAATAAAATTTTAATTCATCCAAAAAAAAACCATCAAATTCATAGAACCACTACAAGCAAGTAGCTAGCCCCGTAGAATCATATTCTCCACAAAGAAAACTTTACAGATTGGATCCTTGTTGGTCTCATATAGATTGGATCTTAGTATATGAATACAAAGCAACAGTTTTCTTTTCAATAGGAAAAAGTGAACAAATTGCCTGAAATTGTTCAAGCTAGTCGTTGCAAACGTCATCCATATTGCTCCCATTGTTGAACTCGCACTCTCCAACCCTCCAAAAGTAAATACTCCCATATTTATTGCAGAAAAAAAGGTAATTATGTTTGGGCTACTCTGGGTAGTAAATTTCATTCAGCTGATTTGATGCTAATCTATGAATAAGCATTGTCATTTCAGAAGGGTTACAAAACAAAATCTCAATTCAGAAGTAACGTGTCCAAAATTGTAAATGATATGGTGTGTTTTTTATGTTGGAAAGGTTATAGGCCCCTTGGTAAAGTGTCAACATGCATGGTACGAGAATGCCCAAGAAAAAGGCATACATGGCACGAGGAAGGCACAAAAGGTTTATGCAAGAATGCATTACTCATGCATGCAACTTCACTCTTGATGTGCCATGTCCAAAACGGCCTCATTTGATGCTTGAAAAAGGAGTCTCTAGTGGACATCTCCACTTGGTAAAGAGTCTAAGAACTGCTAGTCTCATTGTCAATAATGTACTACCTCCATACCAAGGTGCCTTTGCAAATTGCAGTGATGCTCAAAATCTTAAGTAACGCTTTAGTTACATCCATGAGACTTTCATTCACTAAGCATCCGTCTCCATACTGTAAAAGATAAGAATTGAGCTTTTACATATAATTGGCCTCAATTTCTGTCATTTCTTATGTGTGTATATTGATATTTTATAGTGTAGAAGCTCAACCAAAACGGAGGACGGTGAGAGACGCGAAAAATTAGATAACTACTCCATATGGGAACAATACCGCATTTCTGTGCAGAGATTCGTAGTCTGAATTTAATTAAACGTAACTAGATCATGTCTAGCAATCTGTATTCCCCAAAATTGAGCTCTAGCATTTGATATATTATCCTGCGCAACTGTTTTGTTTTAATTGTTATGCTTCCATTGAAATACTTCACCTTTTTTTCTATCGAAGTATTTCAAATGCTGATTTTTTTTATCTAAAGAGGACGTGGCTGGAAAGTTTTAACTCTCTTTTAAGCTAAGGTCTCATGAGATAAGAAATCGATGGGGCTTTCTAGTAGAAGAAGGTCAAGTAAGTGTATTAATGGACTATAATCTGATTTGAGAGACGTCTGAGCTAGACACAAGAAATGAAGTGTTGGATGATACTAGCTATCTCATTCCATATTAATAATCCTATTTGGGTTCTAAAAATGAACAGATTTTAGTTCATTTTGAAAAACCATATAGGACTATTGATATGAAATGGAGGGAATACTTGTTTTCCATAACTGACATGGCAAATTATAAGACATTGGTTGATATGAAACTTTCATGTTTACCACCCGGTTATGTTGCGGGTAGACAAAAGAAACAAATTTTAAATAATCTATGATAAACAAAATAAGGCTTCTAAACAAAAGGTAGGACGGCTACTTTTCTCACGGACTTTTGCTTGTGCTATATTGGAATAAAAATGAAAGAAAAAATTATCAGTAGAGTTGATCATGAAAGTCTTTAGGGATGTAAACAATGTCAGTTTCCATTTTGATAGATGATGGATTCGAAATGTTAACAAAAATAACTTCCTTACGAGTCTTTATGAATAATTTTTAGGCTTAACATATAGTGATTTTTAAAGCCCAACTTATGTATCATTCTTAAAGAGGAAATATGAATGTGCAGCTGTCTTATATTCATTTTTTGACCTTATCCTGGTGAAGAAATCCTTGTTTTCTCCCTGTTGTCAATGTTGTAAGAAATTAAGCGTGAAGCCAGGCATATCACTAGGTGCAAGCTTAATGTTTGAAATGAAAAGCTAGTGCACTTGGGGCGGCATTTTAAAGGGTATATCATCCAAAAAAAAATTGATAATACTAATTAAACTAACATAGTTGTTTTGCTAGAAGTTTTTTAAAAATACAATTTTGGCCCTCATCAAAAAGAAAAATTGTGTCTGAACATTTCAACTCGAATTGTTCGTGGTGTATTTCAAATGTTAGACTCTTGAAGGTATACAAATTGGAGTGCCTATCTATGTAGTTCAGTAATATAGAATTTATTAAACATGAAGAGTACTGATGAATGGAAAAACAAAGTTGATTTTCACAATTGTTTTTTTCAGCCTTTAATACTGGTTCTGCACAACAATGTTATTATATATACATAGAAGTGCGATCATTTTATGCAAAGGCGCCACGCAAATAAAGATTTTTGAAATACTCATGTAAATCAAAGGCACACAAATACCAAAACTCGATCAGTCTATTCCCTCCAGTTTAGCATTTGAGCTAAAAAAACATGAAGGCATGAAATTCGAACATTACATCATGTATTCATGTAAGATAACAATCAAACTCTAAAAGCTAAAACCTATAGGGCATATACTACTGATTTCTAAATCACATCCTCTAATAATAATTGCAAAGCATATAACACTCGGAAGGACATGAAGGCCACTTCACGGTATTATTTCATAACAACCAGGTACCATTAGGCATGCTATATATTACAAGGCTTTGCATGCATTATTGCATTACAGACCATTCACACACAACATGACCCCAGAGCGCGGATACCGCAACCTGCTAGGGATTCCTCTGCTCGCTCGTTTTATTTATTTATAAATAAATATGCAAGCAGCCCGTTGTAAGGAAGTACGTAGTCTAGGGACAGATTGGTTTACGCTGAGAGTTCATATAAGCACAATAGGGAACACCATAATGGGTGTTCTCAGTAGAAGATGATGCCAAACGGCGTGTTGTGGCTCCATTACCGCCTTCATTATAGTTTGGTTCACTCATCTTGCCATGGGAAGCTGTTTGAAGGTTATGATCTTCTTTGTGGACCTTCCCACCGTTGCCCTCTCCTGCATCCACTTTGCTGCCAAGGTTTCCACCTTTACGCCCCTCAGGTAGAGAGAAACTTATCGGAGTAGCATCTCCCACTTGTTTTTTCAGATCCCCATATGCCTCGGAGGTGGATAAGCGCACACCCAGTAAGAACAGCAGTATCATTAGGACGGTCTTCATGGCAGCTAGCTCTGATCATGGCAAAAAAAGTCAGTGTCTAAAACATGGTAAAAGCAAAGAAAGTAGGTAAAAACAACTTCTTCTTCCTTGTATTTTTGCCAAAGAAAAAAGAAAAAAAATTTCTATTGCTTTATTTGAAATTTTATATCCATTAGACAGAGCAAAGACCAACAATACATATGAAGAAGAAGCTCGTAGTTACAAGTTACCAGACTAACCAGACTAGAGGAGGTTTGTCTATACTCTATACTAATGCTGCTCAAGTCCGGTATTCGTCTGAGAAGGCAACCATGCCCTTTTATAGACCAGGGGAGGGATGCTAAGCCCACCCCACTAAGAACGTAGTGGTGAAATGGTACCCTAGGCAACGAATCAAAAGAGCTCAAGTGGCATATTTTCAGCGAGATGTCCGTCAGTAAAAAATTTGATATAGCTGTATAGTCTAGTCTGAAGATATGTTACCCATAGGCAATAATTTTGACCTCAGGTATAATGGCAGTGGTCAGCTTCCATTATTAGTAGTGTTGTCAGCTAGTTAATAGGGTAAATAGCTTAGTAGAGTTAATTGGAATTGGAGCCCATGGTCAACAAGAGAATGATTGTCTAGTACATGCAAATTCTAGGTAATAATCATACCATTTTAAGCTGTTCCTCTCGTCAAATTGTAACATAGCTCAACCAAAATTGGAAAAATAAAAGAACAAGCTCTTCATAGAGCAATGCATTTATAGTTGGTAACTTGTAATCTATTCCTGTACTGCCATTATTATTATTTAAAGTAACAGGTGGAACGGAGAATTTTTTATCTGTGCTCCATGTGCCATTGATATAAAACTTATGATGATTTTAAAAAAGAATCCAAACATTTTCAAACATCAATTGACAAAAAAAATAAAAATAATTAAACATATGGAAATCTGATTTCTTAGAATTCTTTTGTGACACATGCGTGCCAAAAGCACGTGTGTGGTGTACAAGAAATTAGAAATGAGGTGTTGGTGTTTTCTAGAATGTTGCCCTGAAGTAGAGGTGATGCATTGAGTTGGAACTTGAACCCCTACCTTGTTGGCCACCCATTGTGTGAACCATGTATGTGCCTGAGGGGGTTGTTGGCCACACTTGTCCCTAAAGAGGCTAGTTCCCCTACCCACCCCCCTTCTAGTTATATACTCCCTCCGGTCACTTTTAAAAGATACAGTTGATAAATGAAGTGACTGGAGGAAGTATAAAGAAAAAATGTGTACAAGTTTGGTCGATGGATATACATGGTGTTTTTTAAGCTTGTGGAGCTTGTTTAAGGAATGTTCCGACAAGGAGCTCCTGTCAGCTGTAGAAACAGTTGATAGATGGCGCGGCGGCTACCCATTGCCACCGGCCACCATCAACCGCTTTATTTCCCCAATTACCCCTCTTCTCCCGACAAATTCCAACCTTGTGTGAGTGGCACCTGTTGTTCTTTTGATCAATTTATCGTTTTGAGCGTCGATTCAGTAGATATCGTTCTTTCTTTGTGATCTCTCAACGGCCCCAACCTGGGTCCTTTTGGCATCAATATCATTCAACAGATCTCGTGAGAGTTCCAGGTTATGGTTCGGGTTTAGTGGCATCAGTGTCTCTCTGTGGTCTGGTTGCAATTGGGTTCTGTGCTATGCTTAGGTTGAGTTTCAGGGTTTAGCTTAGTGTGACACTTAGAGTGGATCAGCTTATTGCAAGGTTTTACTCCCGAATGACTTTCTTGGGTACTTCTTTGTATTTGTGATCTTTTTTCTTGACATGATTTTTTTTTATCATCATATGCCTTATCCCAGCTATACGGGGTTGGCTGTATAGATTCTATACTACGTTTGAATCTTATTGAAATTAAAATAGTACAAAATCCATGCAAAGAAACATAGTGGCAAATTTTTACAAAAGATACCCTTCTATATGATGATGATGATGATGATTACTCGTTGATTTATGGTATGTTGCTTTTAGTTATTTTGTGTGATTAACACTTCCATTGTTGTCTTCTTGTAATCTAATTCTAGTTCTTATACGTGGGATTTTGTCTGTAACATACTTATGTTGCATACCCAAGCTAAAAATAAACTCAACAGGACCTAGCAAAAGTGACCAACTTGATGCCTAGTTCTAACTAGAGAATGTTGTTATCACTACAACAAAACAGGTCAGTAGTGACGCTTTTTTTTCAACACTCAAAAAAAGCGTCGTAAATAACTATCAATTGCAACAGAAAAAATTAAAGTTGCTATTGCATTGGATATTAGCGACGCACAATAAAAGAATGTCGCTATTATTAAAGTAATTGCGACACATGAGGCAAAAGCGTAGCAAAAACATCAAGGTTGGGTGCCAACACTCGAACTATTGCGACACTAATAAAAAAGCGTGACAACTAACGTTCACAATTGTTATAACGTTCACAATTGTTATAGATACTATATGTGTTCTATTAGCACAAGGTAATATCAACATTTTATGCTGAACACCCTTTAATCCCTTATCTATCATGTTTACTACCAGATCACAATCCGTCGATCGGCTCTTGGCACCTGGCACTCTACGAAGTATTCTAATAACAGGTAGGAGCAATACAGTGTCCGATATCAAATGCCCGGTCCCAAAATTAGAGTTGCTGTAAGGCCCATTTCAATCAACGCGTGCTATTTTTTTCGACTTCGCGCCAAAAAAAACTCTTAACGCCCACGTATCTCAAATGCGCCAAAAATTTCGGACGGGTACGAAAGCCAGACTGAAAAAAAGTCGGGGGCACGGGCGAATCGACCTCCATCCCTGCCCTAGCCGCTCATCTGGGGGCGAATCGACCTCGCCAGGGCTTTGTCCGGCAACGATCGCCGGACTTTCTCCTCCCTACAGTTGTTCCTTCATTCTCTTAGCTCCGGCCTCTCTCCATCTTCGAGGTGAACCTCTCTCTCTATCTCTTTCCTCTCCTCTTTGATTTCTCCTCTTCGTGGGTTTCCGGATTCACGGCGTTTCATCCTCAGAGTCCGTCTGGTCGTACTCATCGACGCGCCGGAAGCGGTGGGAGACGGTGGGGTGGCTCCGGCAGGGGAATTTGGGGTGGTGGGAGGAGGCGGCGGCGGAGTAGGGGTTGTGCGGAAGGTGGTGGCGGTGGTAGGGAGGGTAGCGGGTGTTTCTCCTGATAGGGGCATCTGCAGAAGACCCAAATTTATGAAGATCTATTTGGATCACTTGGGGGAATTGTTGGTAGGGCGACTCTGCTTGCTCTCGTGAGCTCATCTCTGTTCTTGGCTGATCCTGCCGCAGCTTTCAAGGTGACATTTTAATCCCAGTAGTTAAAATTTTTTGCATCCTATCGCAGATTTAGGGAAAATGATTGGGTCGCAATATCAGTTGTTGATTTAGCAATCTTTTGTATCGGATGAATGCCTATTTCTTGTAAGGCCGCAGTTTATTCCTCAACAGTCTATGTCTTCTTTTTTCACTAGTGAGTATGCCGTTAATCGTCATATTGGATGCTCTATTGACACTGAATTTTCTACATGGCAATGCAAATGCGAAAGGATGGAGGCCCGTATGGCTCTGAAGTTACCAGAGGACAGGACCTCATTGGCAAAGATTTCAGTGGGAAAAGTCTGATAAAACAAGACTTCAAAATGGTGTGTCTTTGTTATTCTAGATTTACAGAATCTTTACTGACCACAGCACTTGTGGTATTGTAATTTCAGGCAGTTTCACCGAAAATGTACTAATTCTTATATCATCTGTGGTCAATTTTTTTATTTAGGGGAGAGTCTCCTCCTAATGTAAGTACAGATTCTGTTTTCTGTAGAAAATAGTGAACTAGTTGTAGAATTCAGTTGGCTTCATATTGTTTTCTGAATCATGCGCTTTATGGTTTTTTTAGCACTTTTTATCTGAAAGTTCCAATAGTGTTTTTTTGTTGTGGGTTGTGTTGCAGTTTGTGTATATTGTGCTTACAGTAGATATGTAATTTCTGGGTCATTTACATGTTTTTAATAAACAAAGATTGTTTATCATGGTGTCTTCTTCTCTTTATACTTTGTATAATCTTAAATAGGGAAGCAACGTAATTTGTCACTTATTTATGTTGGTCAATGAATTTTGGAGATTTCATTTTTCTTGCGATTCATGTCAGGTTGGGGACACTTTAAACCTCTTGAGTGCAATCTTTTTTGGTGTCCATATGCTTAGAACTGAACAGATTTCAAGAGGTACAGCAAAAGAAAAATTCTTAGCTCTGCTTGGATATGAGGTATGGCTTGCCCTTTTTGGCAATTACCTTTGCGCTGTACTTCATGCGCTAACAACTATATTGATACTACATATTGGGCAATCCTTGCAAATGCAGGTCTGTGTTGTAGCGTTTCTATCAACCATGTGGTATCTCTTAATGGCTGCAGTTGGTGATTCACAAGAACTGAACTTGGTATCTTGGTCATGGGCACAAATGTCAGACTGGTTGATGTTGTTTCCCTGGATTCCTGCTCTTTATACCGGAGTATTTTCAACTGGATTGTGCTTATGGATAGAGGTGGGCTTCCCCTCTAAAAAATTTAGAATCTCAAAAAAGAGTACATTATTTTTAATTTGATAATTATGTCTCCTATTCATTATGATGGTGAATTGATAATAATTTTGGCTCTTTCGAATACACCGATTGTTATACATCTTGAAACGTGATGTATATGTAGATGGTAGACATGCGAGATGTATCAGCCACGGAAACTACCATTATATATCTACTATAAACTTTTTTAAAAAATTATGTGTCAAACCGGGTCAAACTGGTTGAATCGGCGGTTGAACTGGACCGACTAGATTTCCAGGTCTAAGGCTGGTCCGGTTTTGAAAACCTTGGTTACGATCTATATGTTTCATTGCTAGTGTACTCTTGATTGTTAGTTGTACTTTTCCGTCTCCTGAATACTCTTGATATTTCAGAAGAAAGTTTCCTGAATCCTCTTACTTTCACATTAGCATTAGGTTGTGAAAGCCCAATATCTAGTAAGCACACTCATGAGGGGTAGAGGATCAATCATTTCTGTTTCTTGCTTATTTGTTTTATAATTTCTAGATTTAACGGTATTTAGAGAGCACAAGGACCTAAGGAACCGAAGTTTACTGAGACAATCAGGCTTAATACCTAGTCTCGTTTTGGACTATTTGTCTCATGTTTTAATTGTTTGAGGCTTACACTAAGTAGCAAAACAGTATTTGGAGATGGTGTAGTATTAGTATTAGATGCTTGATTATGCCATAGTTGAGTGCATAGTATTAGTATTAGATATTTAACCTTCAAAATTCAATCTAGCAAAGAGAGGTATAGTTGCTGATTCTGATTGTGAAACTGTGTGGAAAAATTGAAGAGACTGCTCTTCATTCAATATTTTCTTGTGAAAAAGTGGCTCCAGCTTGGGCAGAGGATATATGGTTTCACCAAGCTGATTTCCAACAGATTAATAGTCCTTGTGCAATAGCTGAATACATTCTTAATGAATTTGGCAAAGCTGATATGGAATTTATGTTTACTGTTGTGTGGGCTTTGTGGAATGATCAAAATACTTGCAGGACAAGACATTTTGCCAGAGAGTATTTTAGGTGTACTAGGCGAGTGCTAGAATGAAATCTCATAATGGAGAAATGGTGGAAAATAGAGCTATTAATAGTTTATGGAAACCATCAGAAGCTGGTTTTGTACATATCATCTTTGACCTAAGTATTTTAAAAGCAAATCAATGTCCGGTGTGTTCATGATGAAAATGGTTCTATTGTTAAATGCAATAGCAGACCTTATATATATTCTTATAAGCTACTAGGTTAATATTATGCCACTAATGTACTTCACTATTTTTTTTGTTATAATTTGAATATAGTGTCTATATTGCTAATATCTTTAAACCATTATCTTTGTGCAGGATTGATCGAGGAAGATATCAAGTGGTAGAATGATAGTCAAAAGTTAGTGGTGGTGTCTAATTTTACTTTGGGTCATTGAATCAATGTTAGTTTATTTGCTTTTAGTTATGTAGACATGTTTTTTTACTATAATATTAGTCAACTTTTGACTTGACATAATTACATGATTTAGTGTGGACAAATTTGACTCAATTATTTCTTAATGAAATATTAGGCAAATAATTAAGTTATGTATACTTTCCAATTAATTGATATTTTGTGCTATTGGTTGGTCGTCTTAAATAAGGAATATCAACCTTTTTTTAGCGTCCCAAATAAGCAAGATTGACATTCTCATGTGTCACGATTAAGCAATAACGACAATAATGGAGAATTGTAGGCATACCCATCGATAAAGACCATTAGTACTTGCGACACTTTTTAATCTATTATTTTTTGTTGCTAATTAATATTTGTGACGCTATTTGTCTGTCACGACTACTTAATAACGACAGATTTTATATGTTCGGTCAAATTCTATGAATGCCTTTTTTAGCGCTTAAATAGCGTGGCTAAAAGTAGAAAAGTGTTGTCATATCACAATAGAGACGAACCCAAAAATTGACGCTATTATCTAGTTTCGACATTTTAACAACCGTGGAAAATACATTTTTGTGACGGTATAACTGTTTCGTTGAAATTGAGTAGTTGTTACGCTTTAACCATTTCGTCGGAATTGAGTAATTGCGTCTGCAGCAACAGCAACGCATTTAGTGACGCACAAAAAGTGTTGTGAGATATCTATAACAACGTTTAACAGTACTTTACAAAAGCGTCGCTACTGACCTTTTTTGTTGTAGTGTATTTTCTGTGCCTTCACTTGAGTTCTAATTTACTCGAGAAAGACATTGGAAAGTAATTAGGCTAAAACATCATAGTATTTATTTTGCGTTCTCGTAAGTGCTTGAGTATTGATAGCTAAACCCTGCTCGTTAAAACCAAGCTTCATGAGGAAGCGAGCTTTAAAAGCAAACTACAACTGAATTACAACAAACTTCCCCATGTTTATGGCATAGTTCGTTTGTTTACTGTTTTTCTTTTTTGAGTCTGGCAGTACCATAATGGCTCATCCAATGAGCAGAAGCTCTCTCAAACAAATTGTAAAAGAACAAAACTTTCACTCTGAATTTGAGATTGTGTAAGGAAAAATTGAAGAGAAAATTGTTTATAGGAGTTTTGATTCCACAAAATGGATCTTAATATCCTTGAGATCTACATATTAGACTCAAATTCACAAGCCTTTTACAGTTTTCAGGAAAAGGAAGATTACAGTTGAGTGCATATTAGAGTTGAATTTGCAAGACTCTTACCATTTTCAGGAAAATGAAATTACAGCTGAGTGGCAAAGCAGAAACGAAATCCCATAACTGCAGTGACAATCTGATCTTTTTAAATTTAAGCTGTAAAGCCAACAAGCGAAGTGATTATCAGGCCTTCCACATATTTTTTTACATCTTTTGTTTTGGTGTGATCATTGACGTTATATGGTAATTTATTTTGTCTCCATACATGACAATCGGGGATGCTTCCAATGACACCAGATTTGATGCAATTGTCTCAGCTGATGCATTTGAGAACTTGAAGCCTGCACCAGATATATTCTTAATTGCTGCTAAGAACTTGAATTTGCCCCCTAGTGAGGTACATTATCTGTTTTTGTTTTTTCTTTTCGAAATTTCGTGGCAATTGACTCTATCGATTTAAGGTATTATGCCTTTGTATAAAAAATTATTATGCCTTATCTCATATTTTATTGAATATTTGAATTAGTGTCTTGTTATTGAAGACACCCTTGCTGGAGTTCAAGCTGCCCAAGCTGCAAATATGAGGTCAGCTTTAAGTATGTTTTAAGTCTTCTAAATTCACTTTTAGAAATGTCCAAATTTACTTCAATTTGGGGTCATGAGCTGGATGTCTTTTTGTGATTCAAGAAGAAGAAAGTTTGCATATTTTGTATTCTCAGCTCTATAAGTTGGTCACTGATCACAAAGCATTATGCATCGCTCATTCCTTTCTGAGCATGGGATAAACCATAGTATGTTGGTTATGATGCTTTTGCATTTGGTTGATGAAATTTTTTATTGTTCATTGCTTGAAAAGAAAAGGTTTGAATTAAAAGGAAACAAATGAGCAAATGTCCTATTTCAAATCATGAATTTCAATCTTCATTTTCACGAGAGAGAAGCCATTTCTTAGGAATGATGCATGCTTATGGCTCAGCTAACATGGATATAGTTCTAACATGGTTGTCATTTTGCCTAATTTGACTCCATAGCATTCCTTTTGTAGATGCATTGCAGTGAAAACAACTCTATCAGAGAAGAAGCTACTGAAAGCGGGTCCATCACTTATCAGAAAAGAAATAGGGGATATCTCCCTTGATGACATTCTCCTTGGTGGTAATCCTGCTTCTCATTGTAGTTACTTTTGATAATCGATGCTGAGATTTCTTTTGGCACCAGCATTTGGTATGCTGTTACCTACATTTCCAGTGATTTTAGAAAAACAATATGACTTTAGACCTGTACCATGTTTAAAGTTTTTGCCAAAAGAAACGAATTTTTGAAAGAAAAAAAAGTTTACATAGGTGCTGCTGCTTTTTGGATATAAGCTTTTAGACAGTTGCTAATGTTTATGTATTGAGGATGGTGAATGCATCCTCAATGAGTTTTTTGGATTACTATATGCAACATGTGTGATAGAGAAATGCTGGTTAATTAATATGCAGGAACTGCAAATAAAAGTTGAGTTAAAAGGTGATTGTGGAAACACAGTTGTTATAGAGATTAGAGCCTGAATTATTTTGAACTGTCTTGCGTCTCTTGTCAATCAAAGATTCTATTCATTGTCTTCCATGGCAAGTAAGATTAAATTGCAATATTTTCTATCATTTGAAACCCAAAATTTGAGTTGTCTTACATCTCTATCATAATTAGCCCACCTATTAATATTTTAAAGGGAAAAGTTTAAATGAGATCGCTCTCATGTAGCTTATATGAGGCCACTTTAAATCATAGCCCTTGGATCTTGATCTAACAGCTACTAATAGCCATAATGATCTCACCTACTCCATGATATGACACACTCACCCACCCACTGATTTAATATCCATCCTCTGATCGGAATCCAATAGCTATAAAGATTGGCCTCATGCTCCTTATATGAGAACGATCTCATGTAAACCCTTCCCTATTTTAAAATGTGGCACAAAACTGATTCTCGTTTTTGTTTCTTGCATGAGTACATTATATGCTCGAATCAATATATATAGAGCATTTTAAGTATAGAGCGTGAACTGTTAATTTGGCTTTGCAATCCGCATGGTAAGTTGTTTGAGACTCTAGTGAGATGGGCCTGTGTTATTGTTCTCTTTGGGTGCGTTTGACAACGTGGATTTAGACCCTGTGATTTTAAGAATCACGTTATTTGTCTAAATTATACGTTTGGCAACTCTTTTTTAGGTATGATTTGATTCTTTCCCAAAATCTTACCACAGAATGACGCGATTCTGATTCTAACTTGAAAGAGAGTCATCTAAAATGACAGGGCCGACCCTGTTATTTGCCAAATCATACGAGATTCTTTCAATGACGTGATTCTAAGAATCATACCTCTAAATCCAAATCAAGGTTACCAAACGCACCCTTACGTCATTGTGTTAGTGAGTAGATTAGTGGCGTTAGCATAAAGAAGTATCGAAATCACTCATCAAAGTCTATACTTAACCTCAAATTTTCTGTCTACTTTGTTGTCAGAGATTGACGAGTCAATATTTGTTGTAACCTTAGTAGTGTAAATGGCTAGAGAGACAGAGGGGTTGTTTAGTTCATGAATTTTAGTGAATTTGATTCTTAATTAGAGAGAATTAATTCATGCTAAATTGGTGTAAAATGTAAATCTCTTGTTGAATTTAAAATTCACAATTCAATCTGAATTGTGTTTGGTTTGTAAATTTGATAGAAGGAAGGAATTTTATACTTGTGCACATAAAAACCTAAACATGCCCTTACATGAAAATATAATGACCTCCATTGCCCCTAGCCACACAAAGGAACATGTTCACCTCCCAGGCCCATATATGTGCACTCCAAGTCACTACTCCATTCGTCTAAAAGTACATGTCTGTATTAGACGATGGAAGGAAATTTTCACTCCAATGAACTCTAATTACTACTCTCTCCGTCCAGTGCGGGGTGAAAAGGGGGAAAATAAAAATGTTTTCCTCACCACATTTCGTCACCAGGGGGAATTGGTTCATCCAGATGTTCCTTGTAAAATGGTAATTTTATCCACAATTCTAGCCCTCTCCCTCCCTCAGCTTGTCTCCCTCCCGTCGGCCCCTCTCTCCCATTCTCTCTCCGGCTCTTTCTTCCTCCTCCAACCCCTCGCTCTCCCACCCCCATCTCCACTTTTTTTCTTCTCTCTAAAAAATGTGAGACCTTTTCTTTCTTCTTCCTCTCCTTCTTTACCCACCCCCTAGATAGCCATTCCATAAACCATCGGATCTCCCGTTTTAGAGCACGCCCTGAAACCCCAACCTGCAGAATCTCAAGCTCTGAGATGCCCTATTTCGGCCACTTAGGCTCATACAATGTTGGACAAAAAACAATAATTTTTGTGCAAATTTTGATGAATTTTTGGGTGGGGAAGATGGGGGGAGTGACCTCTTTGATAGCAGTTCATTTACCTACTCCCTCCTGTCGCTTCTAATAGAGTTCATTTAAAACAAAACTGTATCTATTAAAAGTGACAGGAGGGAGTATTTTATATTCCGACAGTTGAAAGAGTTGCATGTGGTATAGCCATTGTATTTGTATCCGTGTTCTAATCTCTGGGCCGCAGCTAGAACATAGATGGGATCAACAGGCAGTTGTGTGTCCACAACAGCCTGGGCAGTTCGTGGGCCATTGCAGGTGGATCCACTTTCCATGAGCGCACAAACTGCCCACGCACCCTTGTGTCACGGTGTTTCTCAGTTGCCCATGGTGAAGACGAGGATGATGAAGGACCTTGGCCCATGAGTCGGCGGCACCCGAAACTTGTGTGACTCATCACCCTTGGGGCTCTCAGAACTTGTAGTCACATGGACCCCGCTTCCCCATGTGACCCCTGCAGGACTCAGGACTCAGGACTCAGTAGGAGCTGGATCTAGGAAATTGTGGCCCTCGTTTTTTCTGTTGTCTTCTGAACTCGCTCTTCCTATGCTTTGGAAATTTGCTATGGTTGTAGCCTCATTAGGGTACTCCGCTATGAGGGGGTAGAACGCTGGGTCAATTGGAAACCAAAAGTTCTGAAACTCCGTGAAGTTCATATAATGCAAATTTTATTCGGCTATAAAATCAAATACCATGCAAGTTCTAATGCAATGGTAGATGATCATCTCAACTTATAAAGAAAAAAAGGGAAAGGGGTCACTACTCGTAAGATATTATCACAAACTTTGTAAACTAGAAGTCATTACTTGAACACAGTACAGATTAGGCAGAGAGTAGAAAAACGAAATGAAATGCTTCAATTAGCTTGGAGTAAGCAGATCGATTACGGACAGAAAGGAAAAGTGCAAACCAGAAACAGTAACATGAAGGGAACAATCTCACAGACTAACATGATTGGGGCATTTGGCCTTTTAATAACAATCAGTAGTCCTACCATGATGGATGGAGGCCACCACATTCAATGGATGATGACCTGGGTGGCGATCCACGTGTTATTTAAAAGTCTCAGGTTTTCTTCTTTGGAGCCTTTCAGAAAACCAAATCCGATCTGCAGAATGGTAGGAGCCATACACTCATAATGAGATCCAAACCGTTCAAGGGAGTGGTAGGCAGAATAGAGACTCCGCTTCTCCGGGCGACCTGACTTGGGGCTGGTGTTGATATGTCCCAAAGCTCCATCCACTAGTAAAAGCCTGTTTGGAGCTTTGGAGTAGAAAATCATGTTCATCCCACATGGGTGGGCCTCTTTGAGAAGGGGGGTTGCCCTTTTGGCTCCTATTGCCTGCTAGCGATCCTCGTAACCCGGTCCAATATCTCTCTCAGGCATGACCCCCATTTGATGTAGCCTCACATGGGTGGGCCAAAGGAGCTGCACCTTCATGCTTTGCATGGAGGATCCCAGCAGACGATGATGAATGCACTTGAATATATTTTTTATCTGATCCCCTACAAGATAGTAGAGATGGATGACACCATGCAAAATGGAAGAGGGGGAAAAGATAATCAGATCTGGGGCATGTGGGCAATGTGGATCAAACCCGTCCACTCCTTTAATGGGAGAAAATTTCAGCCATCCAACAGCGACAAGATGAGAAGTTCTGTGAGGCTCAGTCCCCGCCATTCTCCTTGCCTACTTTCAATTCATCATAGTGTGATCTCTAATCAAAGGAGTAGTAATCATCATTTTATATTCAAGCATGTTCTTTTAAAGCCTTCTGGAATACAGTCATTTTTTGGCGCTATCCTTTTGAAAACAGTATTGTTCTTAACACAATAATATGAATGAAAAGTGAGCAAATGCACCCAATCCACCAGTAGTCGGGCCGGTTAGGTCTCTCTCGGTTGTAGGAGAGGGCAAAGGGTCTCTCACGGTGCATGTTCTTACCTGTGCAAAGAATAAATGTAAATGCCAAGAGGAGTGTGAATTGTAGATTGCAGAAGGGAGAGGGGAGTGGCCAAGAGAGAAAGACATATAATTAGCAATAGTACTAATAATAATGTAGGCAACAAGATACGAAGAGGTGGGGAGAAGAACCACATGCGCATTGTGCGACCTTTTTCACCTTTTTCTGTCATCACCCACTAATCATTGCAGCGAATAAAAACAAACGAGACATGGAGCCCTCAGCGGGATAATTAATGGAGGACAACGCGACAAGGCCGCCTAGCGAGGAGTGTCCAATGTAATTAGATTAACGCCAAACAGCAAAAAGAAGGAATGAAAGAAAGGTTTTTTTAAGCCATGGCAAGAAATGGTCCAACTACGAATTTTTAGAGCGGACGATCCGACAATATGGGCTTTCAAGTTGCACGGCACGATGATAATGGGCCCTGGCTTATGTTCTCCTTTCTGTGTAATTTCGCCTTTTTATTTTGCCTCTAGTTAGTATATTATATTATGTAATTCCTTAATAATGACTCTTATCTCTTTTTTTTCTACAACTAATCCTTTGGGTTATGATGACGATAACTAGTTTAGGTGATCGCTTTGAGAGAGTGGTCGTTGTTTGTTATTGATTGCTTTCGTTGATAGGTGTTACAGGTGAGAATTGAGCGAGCCTCGTGGATGGGAGGAGCTACAATGTTGAGCTGGGGTACTTCCGCCCGCCCACCATGTAAGGTAACTCCTGGGAAGGGAAATGAGTGCTGTATTGCATCTGTAATAATTGCAACTGACAAAAGGGCAAGGACTCTTAATCATTTATGAGCACTCACAGCCCAAAGGTCGGTGAAAGTGTCGACAACGTCAACGTCGGGAGATGGGCTAGATTTCGTTTTTTCGGAATGCCTGCGTTGTTTTGGTTTCGGCTGCGGGAACGTCTTCAGACGGCTCATGAAAACCGGCATTAGAAGAAGAACCTCGCCAGCGGCAGAAACAGCGCCAACTAATGCGTGCATGGAGGTCAGGGGGTGCTGCAGGCTGTGTATATAGTGGAAATGCGTGGTAACAATAAACGAGGATGATCAAAGTAGGATACGAATACAGCCCCTCTCTCCCTGGCAGGGCAGGAAGCATTTTCTATCCGTCTGGGTGTTTTCCGCCAGGATATCCACCATGATCATGAAGCGTCGATCTTATGATCGGTGGCGCACATGCATGTCCTGTGAGCTCTTGCAAAAAGCTGTTTTGCCAGCTTTTTACTGGAGAGCACAGAACATGCATGTGCGCCATCGATCATTGATGAACGGCTCCCATCAACTGACGGATATCCTGGCGGAAACCGTCCAGGCGGACAGAAAAAGGCTTCACTCAGGGCGGAGGCAGCTCTTTCTCCTCTCAACCGCCACCCACCAACTTCACAGGCCAGCTCTCTTTGCGCTAGCCAACAAAACAGCGCTCCACTTACATATGTCTCTGTCGCTGAAAACAAAACAGCGCTCCACTTACCTCTTTCGCTCTTTTCAGCGACAGAATATCCAACCTGATCCTGAGCCTCTGAGCGTATTATGGGATCTTGGGCAAGAAGCGATCTATCTAATATCTGTAAATTCACTCATATCTAACATCAAAGATTGATGTCTTCTACTTTTTATCTTTTGTTTTTTTGTTAGATTTTCTGCCGTTTCAAATGAAGAAAAAACAAAAGACGGAGCTAGCAAAAAAAAGACAGAGGTGCCAATCAGAGACGAGAAGTGTAGTATAACCAGTAATAACGTAACATTTGGCGGGACGAATTATCCAAAAAAAAAAAACATTTGGCGGGACGAGCTGGAATTGGATTCCTTTAACCTAATCACCAAACTAAGTACTGCAATTATTTTGCTAACCAAGGTTAGCACACATGTGGGATACTTCAATACATGTCTCTTAATAGATGGCGGCTGTTGGTGGTGGGCTCTTCTTGCCCGTCCCATCATGACGTGATTTCTCTTCTTGTCCTATTCACAATCCAAAGTCGAAAATAAGAAGAACTACTATAAGTCTATAACAGACCCCGAAACGAACTTAGCGACGTATAATTAGAAATTAACAATTAACAAACTACTATAACAGGCCAATAAACGAAGGGACATGATATTTGTACAGCAGATTCTTACACATTTTCCATACACAGCTGATGTGTATGGAAATGAGTGTGTGAACTGATATGACCCCACATCAGTTCACCTACTCATCTCCATATACATTATCTGTGTATGAAAATGTGACACATCAGCTGTGTATGAATCTGCTATAGGGTTATCACTGCCCATAAACGAACTGTTCTGGTGACAGACAAATGAGCCAGGTAAAATCAATAATATTAGAAAGTACTAATTAAATAAACATATATATTAAAGAAGAAGAAACATTAAAAACAAGGATAATAGAGTGAGCGAGAAGTTAAATCATAAATGGGACTATTAAGGGACGCGTGGTGGTGTACGTGTGATTGCTTTAAAAGGTATCCAACCTCGCCCTCCTTCCTCCGACTTCCCCTCTTTCCCTTCTTCCATTCGCTCTTCCTCCCTCTCAGCCCGACTCGCCAGCTCCCCATCCATCCCCTGTTTCCCCCCTCTTCTATATTCTCCTCCCTTCTACCTCTTCTTGCAAGTCCTCAGCTCCTTTCATTCCTTTGTGGCAATATTCTGTCTTCACGTTTTCCCCATTTCATTTGCATCTGTTATAGTTTTGTTCATTACAGCCATATCTTCTATGCCAATTGAAGCTCTCTCTCTCTCTGAGGGGTCTTTGTTCATAGCTTCTCCGAGCAGTTAGATAGATAATAGAGATCATGGCGTCCGTGTTGTCGAATCTGGACTCGACTTCTCTAAAATCCCGAGAACGGAGGAGGAAAAGGAAGCCCGAGTCCCGCTGGAAAACCGAAACCCAGCAGCGAATCTACTCTTCCAAGCTTCTTGACGCCCTCCGCTCCTCCCGCCGTCTCACTAATCCCTCCTCCTCCTCCTCCACATCACCACGGCCTTCCTCGTCTTCCCCTGCAACGGCGCCGAGTCGAATCGTACGTGAAGCGGCGGACCGAGCCTTAGCCGCCGCCGCCAAGGGCCGCACCAGGTGGAGCCGGGCGATCCTGTTGCTCCGACAGAGATTGAGGATACAGAAAGCGGCAAGGAAGGCGGCTGCAACCGGGAGCAGCCGGTCCAACAAGCCGATTGCAGGCACTATGGCAAACTCTCAAAGGCAGCAAGCGCCGGCTCTGCTGACGAGAGTGCGGGCTCTTGGAAGGCTAGTCCCAGGTTGCAGGAAGCTACCGTTCCCGACCCTCCTGGAAGAGGCGACGGATTACATAGCCGCGCTGGAGATGCAGATCCGAGCCATGGGCGCCTTGACGGAGCTTCTCTCCGGCGCCTTACCACCTGGTGATCGGCTGGACTCAGCCGTCGCCGCCACCCCTCCATCTGCAGTCGCTACTGCTGCGCCAAGTTGAGGTGGTGCATCCAGCCCATCCTGCTCTTCATCATTGTCTCCGTTGGAAATTTGCTTCGCCGCATTTCCAATCCAATTTTAATGAATTTGGTAAATGTTGATGTATACATGCCTCTTCTTTTGATACATAGTGTTTCTCGGGTTTGTGACCATCTAGCTGCTCTTGGGGCTCCTCCCCAGATTCTGCTTCGTTTTCTTATTTTGGGTTGTTCGAGGGAGGATGGAGTTGCACTTGTTTTTTCCATTATTACACTGGCGCGGGGTTTTTGCAAGTGCCAACTTTCTGAAAAGTTTGATGGATTTTTTTGCCGTTCTGTGGGGTGGTGTAACGAGTCAGGGCCCTTTGTTTTTGTTCACTGCCATAGTCCAAAACTCGGATCCCAACTTTCAGCAGTGGATACCACGGCAATGATGAGAGCCAGCAGCGGCAACCTATTAGACAAGGGGCAGTGATAACCCTACAGCGGATTCCTACACATTTCCATACATAGCTGATGTGTATGGAAATGAGTGGATGAGTGGGTGAACTGTTGTTTCCCATTAGACAATAGAGCTCCAGCCGGGCTACTTCTCGTTGAGTGTTTCTCAGCCGAGTGCCAGAGAGAGATCGAGAGTGTTCTGAGTAGTCCACTGCTAGAAAAGGGGTACGTTTTTACCAACAAAAAAAAAAGATTATTCATATACAAAGTGGTGAGTTGGTGGGCGATTGTTAGGTGCTGGATCAGTCACTAATCTAATCAATCTATTATCCGGTTAAACTAAAAGCTTCATTTTGGGATGAAAAATGACGTAGGATGAATTTGTTGGACTTCAATTGCGCAGAATTCCTGTTTTCATGGGCTTGGGCAGAGGGGCGTCCACTCCCATCCAATGTTCAATCCACATTTTGGGAGGGTGATTAGTAGAAAAAGATAATTATATACTCGGGATTTGTTGTGCTGCAGAATGGCATGGGTTCAAGATTACTCCGTCCAAAAAACCTGTCTACATTTGAAATGAGTTACAATTTTGGTTTGTAAGGCCTACGACATTTCAACTTTCAAGCCTTGTGTCCTACTTTGTAGTACACTTGTAGCCTTACAACATTTCAAGCCTTATGTCCTAGTTTTGTACTACACTTCCAGCCTTACAACATTTCAAGCCTTATGTCCTACTTTGTAGTTTGTACTACACTTCTAGCCTTACCATTTCAAGCCTTTATGTCCTACTTTGTACTACACTTCTAGTTTGAATGCAAAATCCAGCAAGCTGATGCTAAATCCAAATTTTTTTAAATGTAGCCAGGTTTTTTTGGACATAGGGATTATTATTTTTCCTTGCAAAAAAATAAATAATAAAAAAGGGATTATATTAAAAGCTAGATATCCACAAGAAGAGTCCAGTTTCTACTGTGCGAACAATCCCGAATGTAGTTTATTAATGAAGACGGTTCGGAATGTATCTAATGGCAGGCTTCTTAATTCCATATATAGCATGAAAATTCTACGAATGCCAATCCATTTTAGGAGCTGAAAAAGCTTTATGATGTTTACAAATACCCCTTAATGGATTCCCTGATAATGTAGAATCTACATTATGACACAAATCACACAATACTATCATGGCACTGTACTACAAGCTACGAATATGCTGATTCTATAACTATCCACTACCCAATTCCTTTAGTTTCCATTCTCTTTCTACTTGATCATGAAATTTTCAACAATAATGTCTGCAACTCTAAAACTTTCCTCAAGTAAACTGTTGTTCATGATAAGGTTTATCCAACGCATCTATCGAAGGAAACTCTTAGATATTTGGTCTATTCTAAGTAAACATAGAAAAGTTGCCCAATTCTCCCTCTCCAAACAAACTTGCCTCGTCAATATAGAAGGGTTTTATTGAGCTTATACAAGGATGCCTTTTCTTTTTCTTTTTTTAATTATATCATTTTCCTAATTCTATTGCATGCTCCTCGCCATTGTGGCGAATTTGTGTTTGTGAACAAGAAGATGAAGAGATGAATGACAAAAGATATTAGAGATAAGACTGCATTATTGATGTCAAATGAGGTTGACCAACACGTGTTGTACTGATGAGAAGAACCACCATGTCTATTTCCTCGACAGACACCACCAGAGGACACGTGCAACGTGCAATCTCTTTCAAACAACAAGAATAGGACCACATGCCCCGCCTCAAGAACGTCGGCCCCAGACAATTATGCTTCTCCCCTCTTATGCTTTGGATGTCATTAATCAGGTTACTGAATTGAATGCACTCATGCTTATAAGCCTCCAAATTTTGTGCCTCGTCTATCATCAACTCTTTGTCTGCTGACGCTCGAGGTGATACATGCCTACCTTGTTTTGGCATTGCTGCCCGTCGAGGACCACCACCCAATAGACATGAATGATCAACTTTTAACGTGAAAACGGAACTATTCCTCTTCCCAAAGTCTGCTGATGACGCCCCTACGTGCAGAAGGGTATGGTTTTCAAAACTAGATTGGACCAGCCACTTTGACTATGGATAAACAGAAAATCGGCCAAAGAACCAGTTCAATTAGGACAGTTCACCTCGGTCAATTGAGTCAACCAATTTTCTTGTGAACCAGCCGGAGACAAGAAAATTGGTTGACTCAATTGACCGAGGTGAACTGTCCTAATTGAACTGGTTCTTTGGCCGATTTTCTGTTTATCCATAGTCAAAGTGGCTGGTCCAATCTAGTTTTGAAAACCATACCCTTCTGCACGTAGGGGCGTCATCAGCAGACTTTGGGAAGAGGAATAGTTCCGTTTTCACGTTAAAAGTTGATCATTCATGTCTATTGGGTGGTGGTCCTCGACGGGCAGCAATGCCAAAACAAGGTAGGCATGTATCACCTCGAGCGTCTGCAAAAAAAAATATTATCAACAGTTGAATTTGAAATGGGAACTGGTATACAAGTTACCCAATTCATTAACTAACTAGGCTACACATGTTTTGATTTTAATAATATATAAAATATATATTTATCATATATATTTGAAGTAAGCTTAACTCTTAACATCAAATATCGGGTCATCCGGTTCGACATAAAGTTTGACTGTGATCTAACCGGACTGGCCATCAATCGGGGTCGATGACTGATCCGATTTTAAAAATCTCCTTCAAGCGGTGTTGCATACGAAAGGGAAGGCTAGAGACAGTTCTGTTCGGCAGCCAGCCTGCCAGGCTGAGGAAGGGATGCAGACAAAATGAGGAAAATGAATATAAAGATGTCTCTGATCAGACGTCACCCTCGATGATTCATTTGCCCACGAGCGACAACCACACAACAAGAGTTTTCACTTGGCTGGGCTACAAGTTCACCACTGAATCCCTCTTTGGGAGCTCTCTGTCGGCCGCTCAGGGCGATTGGATCACGTGGCAACCACCTTAACACACATTTTCCCTATAGTGCGACGCAATAAAAGAAACAAGGAACTGTATTATATTCACGTAAAATATTATGATTGATGATAATTGGTATTTAGTTTTGGAATTGTGTACTGTATTTGTTGATAAGGAAAACAAGTGGTGGCAATTGATTAGGTGCATCTCCTTCACTTGGATGAGAAGATTCCGGCCCGTAATTGTTCCACAAGAAGGCATCCGAATTTCATATTGCTATATCGTCCATTGTAAAGCTTTGTTCGTTCTGTATTTGTCACCAAAACCTTTCAATCGCTTAGATGCGAAAATTCTTAAACTTGCTGACATTTAGACGATAGAGAGGAAAGTTTACTACTTCAGCGCTCATCAGTCCAGCTAATTTGTAAAGCATTTGTCACCAGACTTTTCAATCGCCTCGAGTTGTTTCGGTCATCTATGGGAACATGACCAAAGATCTTTGCGATTAATATGGACTATTTTTTCCGAATGCAATATTTAGATGGGAAGGAGAGAGTATAACCGGAGCTTCCTTCTGCCAGCCTTGTGATTGCTGCTCGTTCACTAATCACGGGCTCTCGCCTGGCTGAAAGTTAAGTTGAGCAGCTTGTTCCCTCTTTTTCAGGACTAAACATAACTGAGCCAGGGAGAGGGGGGGGTACATGAAGTAGCTAGGAAAAAAGTCATGAAAAGGGTGGGGCGGGGGTGGCCGCCACCACAATGTCAAATTAAGGACTCTCTAATTCCAAATTACAACCTATTGGCCTTTTGCTTGTACCATACAGAAGAAGACTGCATTAGTAAGGATTCGATCGCAAGGATTAATCTCAAAAGCAGGGAAAAGTGAAGGCTTAACATATCACATGGGTTGCGGGTCAAATTTCTCCAACAAGTTGTTGATCAACGGCAACAATTCTACTATGCGCACACTGCCAATAGGCCCCATGAAACGGGCTACTAGTGTACCTTTTGTCTTGCAAAATACAGGTAGGTGACCCCTTGTTATGGAATAGCTAGCTTTCTTTCCAAGTGGTGGACCCCTGAAGAAGGCGAGGGCCTTGCCTCAAAATGGAAAGCAAGGAACTCGGCGGGCTACTTTTCTCTTCAAAACCGCCAGCGGCTAGCCAACACAAGTACGCGAGAGTGGGTGGTTGCCCAATATCCAAGCCATTCTTCTATCTGGCCTGATGGTATCTTCTATTAGCGGTTGATGATGTCCATGGTGCAAAGATCGACCGACCCTAGCTATAAAAGTGTCATTCCACTTGCAAATAGGCAATGGTTAACCAGCACAGTTGGTTTAAGGTTTGCACAGTTGGTGGAAACAAGAAATGTTGCCATTTTTTTATGGAAAATGATATTTGTACAGCTGTGTATGAAAATGTGTAGGAATCTGATGTAGGGTTATCACTGCCCTTTTTTTTATCTACTTGGTGATTTATACATTACTACCAAGTACCATAATCATCATTTATCTTCCTAAATTAAGGCTCTTCATTGGTCGACACACCATCCTTGACCAACTCCATGTGTCAAGGAAAACCTACCAACTCCATCCTTGACTACCAAATATGGTCCCATGAAGAATTGAATCCTCCACATTTTGGCATGTAAAGTGTGAGCGATTTTCGATTATACATTCAAACACTTGAATTGTCATCGGCACATTAGAACCAAATCAGGGTTTCATCCCGAGCTCGAGTGAACAGAGTTCGTTAGGTGTCGGCCTAGACCGACATGAACCAACAGGCCCCTGGTCAGATGAAGCCCAGTGGACGCCCAGTTATTCGACCCATTGGTATACAAACATTTTTTTGGTAACTAACAGAAACTAGTAAGTGCTGCTATGTTGTAGTGCTATTCTCAACCCCTCTCCGCTCTCTTTTGCGGTTTTACCTCTCCTATTTTCATTTGGTAGGTGTTTTTTTCCTACTACTCTAATGCCATATGAGACCCATTTATATGAGATAGATCTCATATAAAGGGCATGAGACCAGTCTTTTGGGACGTTGAATTCCGATCCGACGATACTCCTTAATATAGAGAGGCCAAACACATACTTATTCGGAGAGCCATCGGATGTCAATCGAACGGCTATGACTTAAACTGGGCTCATATAAGCCAAATGAGACCTATCTCTTTTAAACTTTTCCCTATATATATTATAATATATATATATATATAGAGAGAGAGAGAGAGATATCGGTTTACATGAGATCGTTCTCATGTTTACATAAGCCAAGCTATCTCCATTTGTCATATATCAAATCATTGGGTAGGTAAGTCTAATCATCACTGCCATGTCAGATCTTGATATGATGGCTCAAGATTAGTCGGGCTAATGCAAGCTATATGAAAACAATCTCATTTAAATTTCTCATATATATATATATATATATTAGAACATAGTTTACCAAATTTATCCTTAGCGGGCTCTTGATGCTCTGTTTTAATAAATTATTAAAAATACGGACATTGATGTCACAGCCTAGATGTTTAATCATTGAACTTGATTTAGTCATCGATCGTATAGAAAATACATAAGTTCAAGTCTACTACAAAAGTGTTTAAAGACCCACACAAAAGTTGTAGACTCGTCTTCACGCCCAAGTGCTAAGCATCAATCACGTAGTGAAGCTAATCCTCTCTTGAAAAACCTATATCATGGGCATGCTAAGTATAACAATACTTCGCGGGATAGAATAACACAATCATTTATATCAATAAGCATGAGCATTAACACTTAAAGTCATTTATTGTTTCTCATGTTCATCTTTAATTGTTAAGTCTTGTCCAATATAGGCAGACTCGCTTAATGCTATTTCTACATTACATGCAACACAATCACCATGACTAGCACTCCGGTTACCTCTTATAATCACAACGAGCCCCTGAAGACGTTAGGGAAAAGCCTTCCCCAATCCTATCCCATGAGGGATTGGCCTGTGGAATGGGTTTGGCCCACATCAACTATTGGACTTGATGTAGATCGCGAGAATGCAACCTTCCAGGATACTAACGCCTCCAAAAGTGCATAACAAGCATCCTCCAAAGGGTCTAGAATAGCAAAGCTTCCACCATATAGAAGATACAATCTAGAGCCAGGTTTACATGAGACCGATCTCATGTAGCTTGCATGAGCCAAGCCATCTTCATGTGTAAGATCAAGATCTAACGGCAGGTGTTAAATCATTGGGTAGGTAAGTATGAATCATCACTGCCATCAGATCTTGATATTGCAGCTCAAGATTACTCAGACAAATGCAACCGATCTCAGTTAAACTTTTCAATATATATATATAGGACGATTTACATGAGATCGTTCTTGTATAAGGAGCATGTAGCCAATTGTTGTGTCCCGATGGGGAACACGAACAGTACCAAGCATCATGCGTGAGAAAGGGGAAGAAGAAGGTGAAGAAAGAGGAAGAAGATTGTCTTTTCTATTTCATAATCTAAACAAGAGAGGAAGACCCTTTTATAAAGAGGACTCCATTACAATTATGATGACATAATGACGATATGATTTCTCATTCATGCCTTATTACAATTTATTAATTTATACTGAAAAGTAAACTAGTCATAATAGAGAAAGTTTTAGTTATAGAAACTAATATTGCCTAAAATAGATCATGCTTCTGAGTTGTGCTGGCGTACACAACACCAATATTTTGGGTCGTTGGATTCTAATCTGATGGTGGATATCAAATCAGTGGGTAGGTGAGTTCCTTGTAGCCGTCATATCAAGATCCAATGGCCAAAACTTAAAGTGACCTCATATAAGCCAAATAAGAGCGATTGCATTTAAACTTTTCTTTTATATATATATATATATGAGATAAGTTTACATGAGATCGTTCTCATATAAGGAGCATGAGGCCAATATTTATTGCCATTAGATTCCGATCGGAGGGTGAATATCAAATCAGTGGGTAGGTGAGTGTGTCACATCAAAGAGTGGTTGAGATCATTATGGATATTTGTAGCCATCAGATCAAGATCCAACGGCTACGATTCAAAGTGGCCTCATATAAGCAATATGAGAGCGATCTCATTTAAACTTTTCCCTATATATATATATATATATATATATATATATATATATTACATTTAATGGCATTCACATTGAGTTTTCTTTTTAGTGTACTTTTGGTTGAGCTTGATTATCATCCGGTGGTTGGGAAATGAGGTCGAATGATAGCATGCTGAAGACCATTATTCATTATTTTTCCTGTATATTGTTAGCCGACGACTAGGCTTGGTTCTCACTTTAAACCGTGAGCGATGTCTATCGTTGCTGTCTAATTGTCAACAATGTATTCTTTTTGGGAAAATTTAAATGAGACATGTCTCATGCAGCTTGCATGAACCTGAGTAATCTCGAGCTGTCATATCAAGATCTGGCGGCTACAAGGGTGGGTGATGATCCACATTTACCGACCCACTGATTTGACATCCACTGTCGAATAAAAATTCGACGCCTCAAGATGATTTAGCTCATGTAAGCTGTATGAGACTGTATGAGACAAGTCTCATGTAAACTAAACTCGTTCTTTTTTTTGGGGGAGGGGGGGGGGGGGGGGCATAAATATTGGTGTATTGAATAGTCGATAGTACCTTTACCAAGAAGCCTATATACTGTTGCAAAATAAATGAAGCCTATAGACTTCAGTTCTCAATGCCTATTCGTACGTGTTCATTTCCATGAATCGAAGTAGTATTTGTTTTTCTCGTTGGACGGCCTTTGTTTGTCCTTGTGCAAGCGCTTTCATGTTTGTATTCAGATTTCTGAGAATGTTCCCCGTTCACTGGCACACTTCCCTTCTCATACTTCATGTGTTGAATCCTACCATGCATGGACTCCTGCCTTGCACCAATGTTATGCACGAACTATCACTGCTCAGATCCGTCAAATCTTGCCTTGTCTGTGCATCATTACAATGCGATACATAGTTTTGTCCATTTGATTACATGAAGAACATCAGATGCAATTTTGAATTTAGTAAACTATTGGCTTGGTCATTACTCGTAAGTCGTGAGTGTTTCAGAGCATAAAACTGCAGTTCATCCCCTTCGTGTTTCCAGCATCTGCAGATGCATGCTTGCGTCTAAAGTCATGGCAGCCTAGTCACATTGTTATGTTACATATTACACATGCATGCCATCTAATTAACTTAGAAAAGAAAATTATTTGCTGCGGTGGTGGTCTGGTTCATGAATGCTAACGCATCACCTACTTCCTCATCCCAACAATCAAGATATTCATCTCCCACGTTTGCCGTCTCAAACATTGACACCGACCTGCACTAATTGGGCTTTGTTACTTGGTAGGAAACCCGTTCTGGGTCTTCTGTTAGGAAACAAGTATAGGGGGTCTTCCTCATTTAATTTCTTCCCAAAGTCCTCCAGCGTGGTGGGCAGGGGTTGAGCTCCTTGTCACGCTTGATTGAGCTGGAATGATCAAAATAAGGAACCAAAGCCCTATATTAAAACTGAATCCGCAACCTAGAAGGAACAATCCAGGGTGTTTCTACGAGATAAGATGAAGGGGCCGGCATGAACGTGTAAGCCTGAGAAAGACTACAAGTAGTTTTGGGGTATTGAGGATGGAATCATGTGAATGCATGTGCATGGAGTTGTTGAACATGCCAAAGCTGGAAGCAATGTGGAACAATATTTGCTTTAGGTCTCCAATCCGTTCATTAAAATCCTCGCTCTAGATAAGATCACTAGTAATATTATTGGAATAGGAAGCATGGGCCACCTCTACTGCCTCCAATGATTCCATTATCCTCAATGTCCTCTTCTTTATTACCAATAATTTCGTATTTTCGAACATATATATAACTGACTCTCTCACTCCGTTTTGAAGGACATGAGATTCGTGTTTACCACTTTGTAGCAACCAAGCAGGCATTTCTGCAGCTGTTGTTTACAACATTATTGATTTGTTCCTTTCCATTGCGGCTACTAGTGTCTTGCTTATAATCTCTTTGTTGAGCATTCCATTGTTTTGACAAGCATGGATGCTGGAGATAGTAGCCACCAACCTTTCAGTGCTTTGTTAACCTGCAGGGAAAATGGTTTGGAAGTCGGAGCTGGAAGAAGGCAGCAAGAGGAGAAGGTGGTAAAGAAGAGGAAGAGGGATGCTGGGGTGGTAGGGTGGACCAGCTGCATGGGAAGAGCTCAATTGGATCCGTATAAGAGGAGAGTAGGAAGGAAAGTAAAAGCTCTCCAGAAGCTTGTTCCAAATGGGCAGTCAGTGGGCGCAGATGGGCTCTTCAAGGAGACAGCGGATTACATTCATTGTTTACAGATGCAAGTGAAGATAATGCAGGTCGTGCTCAAGGTGTTAAATGATGGTAGTACCTAATATTCGTGTGAGTTTGTAGTTATATGTTATGTGCAGCCTATATTAGGGGCTTCCTTGATTATCTTTTTCATTTTTACAGATTCTTTTGTCTGAAGGTTGGCAGTGTGTTTTGTTTGCCATACCGAATTTGTTTATTTAATGGAATTTGTTCAGACGGCAAGAAGAGCTTCTTCTGTACTTCTTTCATTAAAATCCATATATGTCGCCTAATTATGCGCTGATCATATGAATTTTTGCCCAACTTGATATATTCGGCGATTTGGAAGCCTCATGAAAGAGGGTGAACTCGTGTAAATGGACGTTCTCAAGACGGGGAAAATCAAATTAAACTGTGTAGAATCTTGAAAATGCCCCAACTCCAGACAATTTCACAGTTTATATAGATAGATGTCTTATGTCTGCCGAATTCCTAAACCAGTAAACTGGGGTCCTTGTTCATCTAAGCCCACATACGTACTAGGGAACAAAATTGTGTTAAAACTTCTGATAATTGGGCTGGAAGAGGCCCATGTACAGCCCAAATAAAAAATCAACTCTCACCTTCAGTATCTACCTAATCTTTGTTTATGGTAAGCTTAACTTTCACTTTCACTCTCTTACAAAAAAAGTGGTGATTAGGCTCAATCCAAGGAGACAATCAAGATTTGACAAGAGAAAGAATCTCTATTTTCAGATCTCTTCAGTCTCAATTACGTTTTCTCCGGATGCTAGCTGGGTGCTTGCTTAGACTCTGAACTGGCCACTTCGGTTTTTTCTTCTGCCCTTCTAGATCGAACTTTATAATTAATCAGGAAACCGGTAGGATTTCCACCACTACATCACATACAAGCAAAAGATTTGCCAATGGAGCATCTAATTAGCTTTACACGAAGTTGGAAATGTTTGATGACTACATGCCTGCTATGTAAATGATCAACAAGCTTTTATAAATACGAAAAGAAGCAATGAGGCCTTTTTAAAAAAATTGAATACCATCAAGCTTCCTCTTCCCACTACATATGTCCTGTAAGCCGAGTCTTATGTACACACCAGCTGGTGCACGCGTCTTATGTTATGAAACGCTAGCTCTCTCTCTCTCTCTCTGCATGTAAACAGGCATTCATGGCAGAACAAGAACGTAGAGACATCAGACATGGCCTGATAGTTCAAAGGGGTGCATCCATGAAGAAAACTTTCAGAAGTCCAAAAATATACTGTTATCACAAAGAAAACTCGCACATTTCGGTCAAACAGATGCATGTCCATTATCGTTCACGTTTCAGTGCCTCTCACATGCTGTGAAATGTGTTCCATAATAAGCGCTACTTCTTTACAGTCCATAGTTAGCCACCCCAGAGAAATGGACGCAGAATTTTTAATCGAAGTTGTCAATAAATGACTAAGGTTGAAATAATATCTAGACCAACATAATGTGACATTAGGACCGACGGAAAGGAATAGTATTCAAATCTTCTTCAACTATCTACAAATAATATCAAGCCATGTGCTAACAGAAGAAATTAAACACGAGTTTCTACCTGATGATGATGAAACTATGGCTTCAATTTTATGCTATTATTCATTTTATCTCTCATTAGTATATATGCTTAAGACAAGAGCATATTGAAGGTTAGGCCCATGCAACAAGAACTAGCATAGTTCCAGATCAACAAAAAAAAAAGAACTAGCATTGTACCTGTGAGAAATTGACAATGATTACAGGAGAATATAAGCCCCACAGACCAGTCTTTGTTTTTTACTTTTATGGGTAGAAATTCAAATTCGCCGCAGAGTCTTGACGTACCAACAATTTGTTGCAAAACTCTTAAGATTAAGGTGGCTTGGAGGTTCATTCAGCAGCAAAATATGCTTTAACTCTAACTCCCCATAGTGGCTCCGAATTTCAAAGTTTTTTTTTTGTGAACGAACTTTGAAGTTGGGGTTAGTGGATAAGGCCCTCTTTTCCTTTGCCAGCCCAATTGACTTATAAGTTTATATATTTTGACCCACACTGCATTATGGGAAACCCAAAGAATAAAAAGTTCTTCGAATATATTTCAATTGCAGTTTATTATAAATTTTTTATGATAGTTGATTTTTTCTCCCTCTTTTACTCTTTTTTTCAACCTCTACCTCCACCAGCCACCTCACCCTCTAGCCACCACCCCGCCTTTGCCTCTTCTTTCCGACCTCGGTCGCCAACCGCCTTAAAAAAATTTTATCAAGAAATTAAAAAGAAAATATCATGGACATACTGAAAACGAGGAGGAGCCCCTCACACTCCTACGTCAAAGTTAGTCTAACTATATTTTTTATTAAATTTTTTGAACTATATGAAAGTTATTTCTTCACTGATCAGGAAAAAAAGATACTATAGGAAAGGAAGAACGGACTTCGTTTTGGCGAAAGAGGTCAGACTTTGAATACACGGTCAAACTCTGGGAAGTCACAGGGACCACCTCGTTAAAAGATTGAAATGACTGCCTTGTAGGACGCAAAGGCAAAAAGTCTTCCACAGAATTAAGGTTGCATACTCACTTTGACACCAGCATTTGCCGTACCGCCGTGAGTAATTCCATGGCGGGGTCGGACGGGTGACTCCATAAGCTGTTATTAGTACAAAAATTACTTTATTGATAGTTGATACGACCATATTTGATATCATGGAGATGGGAATATATTTTCCCTTTAGATATAGATGGCAAGGATTAGCAATGTTAGGAGATACTTTGAAGGAGATTCCTGCAAGGACCATTCACCATCCACCAGTGAGAGCCATAAATGCACTTGAGACTAGTTTTGCATTATGCATTATAGATTGGCTATAGGTATATGTGATTTTAGGCAAAGCAGGGCTCACACGTTAACCCAGCTTGATCTTTCTCTCTGAAACGCGGGACCATTAAAAAGTCCTAAAACTTAACTATTTAACCTATTCGTTCGATTGTGTTACAAAATCTATTCATTCTTTCATTCGATTCTCTTAAAAAAAATCTTTTCACTCAGCATTTTTTCAAATGCGCGGAAATCGTCCACTCCCTGCAATCAACTAAAATTGCTTCTCTCCGTCCACTTATAGAATCCCATGTTACTCACACTAACAAAAAGACAAATATGACAACTTGCAAGAAAATTATAATGTCTCTTTAAAAACAGAAACACCGGTTCCAAAGAAAACTCCTCCATCCATGACCATGAATCGAGATAAACGCCGAGATTGGCATAGTCATCCACCACTAATTATATGTTGGCTTGACCCAGTTTTATCTTAGGTGCTATAGAAGGCGTTGAGTCAATTGTCACGTCTTTTTTTTATAATCATATAAAATCTGAGTCTTATAATAGAAGTTAGCTAGAGTATTTTGTACTGTCACGATAATTGGTTCCATATTTTTGTTCTCTTCTCAATCACTCTTCTATCACGTAACCGTAAAAAATTCGTTTGCCCACCTGAATTAGCAAAAACAAATCGGAAAGTAAATAAAAAGACGTCGAAATTTTAGTCAATCATAAAAAATTAAGCGTAAATGTTCCGGTACGGATTCTTTTTTCTTTTCGAGTATTGTATACACTCATTTTTTTCGCTAAATAGAGCATTATATACATTGACATAGTATCCCTGCCAAAAATAGTGAGCGGCGCTAGGATTATAGTATGTCAAAACATCAGCTGCCTCAGATAATCCTAATCTTCTCTTCCATATAAAAAACTAGAAATATAATCCCGATCGGTCTTTTTTAACTTTTTGAGTACTCAGATGAGCCACAAATGTAGGCTCAAAGTCATTTCAATCCTTTTCTCGTTGTAATCAGCGCTGACTCCCTGGCATCAGCTTCAAGCCTTCTCAACTCATTCAAAAATAACTGGGTCTGAAGTCTGAACCGTAATGGTTTTTTTTTTTTCAAATGGGGGCCCCGAAGGGCGAAACAACCTAAGACTAAAGAATAGAAAACCGAGGAAGAGCACGACCGGAGTACTCGGCCCGCAAGATGGAAGATAAGAAGGTTGGAGGAGTGGACACCCAAGAACATCTGAAGGAGTCACTGGCAAAGTTGGCAAGGGCATCAGCCGCACAATTTGCCTCACAATAAGACCCTGTTTGGTTGCCCAAAAAGAGTTTCTTTTAGGAAATCTCTTCCCTAAAGAATCCAGAATAGCGGTATTTAGTGTAAATTTCATAAAATGACTGAAGTATTTTTTAAAAAAAATTAATGATGAGGATTTTTTGTTATCAAATGCCTTTGTCTTCTTTTGGAAATTATAATTTTATACCACCATGACCTAAATTCATTCAAATGAAGTGAATTTTGGCTAACCAAACACCTTATTTCTTAAACCTAGATTCATCTAAAGAATTTGAATTTCCTACTCTTAAAAGTGCTAACCAAACAGAGCCTAAATATGCCTAAACTTCATACCAGCAAAGCGCCCGATGATGGCTCGAATTTTAACAAAAGTATCTGCCAATCGCCACGGAAGTCGGAGAATCGAATTCAATAGCAGGTGGATGATGCGGGTCCCGAGTCACCTCTAACATGAATAAAACCAATCCCCAAAGAGTGTGCCATAATAAGGCCCCGTTTGGCTCCTCCACCCGGAAAGACTTTTTCCAGGTTGTCCTTTAAACTTCAAAGGATGAGCCAAACGGGGGCCTAAGTAAGCCCATCCAACAGGACGGGAAAGTCCCCGCCATGAGTTTAGACGTATCTGCCTGCAAAAGTTTAAAAATGTGCACGTGAGCATTCCATAGCAATATCTTGATCTTAAAAAAATTTACCGTTACGAGACAACCAAACCGCCACATAGCGTTCATGAATCCAGCCGCCACAGATTTTTTCTCGGATTTGGATATTGCCTGTCCTGAAACATAGACCTTAAAAGCCTCCTTTAAACTGTTAAGTAAAAGGGCAGAGTGTCCACCAGAAGAATGAAACCAGAGAGCACGAAAATAACTACAACGGAGGAATAGATGGGCACAACTTTCAATTTCAGATTTGCAAAAGCAACACATTGGAGGGATCCTCCCAAATGAAACCAGATCCGATGGTGAAGTCCCAAATCTTATAGCTAGGGTGACCGAGGTATTGATGCATTATGGCATGCTTTCCATACGAAATGTTTAATTTTGGTCGGGACTGGGGCAATGCCAAATATGCAGCCAAAAGCTATCAAGATTACGGTCAATCTTACAGGAGTGCTACTCCTCCCGTTTATTTATCACGGTCAATCTCACGTGTTAATGTGGTGAAAGGAATAAAATGTGGGGCTAATAGCATTTCCATGAGGGGCGTTAGAGGTGGTCATTAAAATAAAGCGGAAAAATAAACATATTTCATCTTCCAGAGAAGCTTCAGGGGTGGTACTAGCATGGATCGGATGGAATGTTGTTGATGGTACGCTTTACCACATTTGCGGACTATCCCATCACAGGAAAGGATGAAAACTTGCTGAAGGGGTTACCCGCCCTGGTGGGAGAAGTCTATGACAGAGTTCTTCTCTGTCCTGCCAGGCGTCAGAGGGGACGCCTCATGTCCTTTTCCTGATTGCAGGTGCATTGTAACGCCGCTCGGTTACATCGTCGTCTAGTTTTGCTTGTGGAAGGTCCTTTGTGCTAACGGTAATTATCACTATGTTTCATGAAAAATACTTCTTCTCCCGCTTTATTCACACGGCCACTCCTTTCACCACACTAGCATGTGAGGTTGGCCGTGATAAAATAACAACGCGGGAGGAATAGCACTACGCATGTTCCATACCCTAAGGATGGGGAAAGGACTGGCAAGTAGCGCCAGCTTGAGAATATGGGTGAGGCTGACCGCAGAAGCCCCGAATAGGATAAAGTGCTAGGGACTAGGGAAGTGGCCACCGCCAAGGAAATACTGCCCACGATTGCTCGCTCAAATAACAATTACAGCACAGATAAATGTAGTTCGGTGTAGTCCAGGGCGACAGAGAAGGCTTAGAGATTAGATACTCGCAAGGAGCTCCAGAGCACCGGCTAGTCTCTGACCAAGAACTTTAACAACCTTCAAATAACCAGAGAACAAAAGCCAGCACAAGGACACACAAAAGGGCGAATACCAAGACAGTGCAGTCATAAAGAAACAATCTCAAGCAAGTAACAACCACGGATAGTATAGTCCAGGGATTAAGGTAGGAAAGTGTCACCACCGATACCATCGTAAGCCACAATAGGACTGACCAAGGTAACCATGCACCAATCACCAACTCGCAAATCAAAGCCCCATGCCGCCCATCCCACCCGGAGGGCTTACCTACCCCCTGAGCCCCGAGGGCACCATTGGGGGATGATCTTCAAGTCCAAGCTCGATCCTAGAAGATCTAAGCTCATACTCGGGGTCGCGAACTCCTCCGCTTCACGGGAAAACGTGTATCTTGCGATGACTCGAAAAGTAACACCATTTGGGCACCCGGAATGGTGTAACTTACAGAAGAGCGGATGATAGATTCAATTTATTTTGTTAATAGTGTTAAAAAAACTGCCATCATTTTCATAAGTGTGATACATATAAAATAGGAAAAGGCCAGATGGGTTGTTTTTACTAAGAAATAAAATACTAGTAGATACATAAATGAGGAAGAGTGAGCTTGTTCTGAAAGATACCGCTGATACGGCATGATCGAAGGGGGAGGATGACTAGGTGACATAGTCAAAGAGAGCTTTGGCTTTTGCCTTTCCAACTTGTTCAGTAGGCAGAAATGGGCCTCAACATCATGCCAGTTTTGTCTCTTTATCCGAAACGTATGAATGAAGCATATGGCTTAACTGAAAATTATAAACAATAGTTCTGCATGGTTTATTTTAGTTGATATAGTCTAGGATATCCTAATTGTGTTTAAAGAGATGAAACAAATTGGAGTGAGAGAGTGCCGCTCAAGCAAAAACCGCGGAATATACCCTTCTCCCAAACCGCGTAAGCTCTTCTCTCTCATGTCATGTGCTTCGAAATCCGAGAGGAAAGGGGCAGAGGTCCAATGGGCAGCGATCCACTCGCTGGAGCCAACCTTGGATTTTCGAGATAGAAAGTCCAAAACGTGTGAGAGAAATTGTGGGCCGGACGGTGGGGTGTCGGGTTTCGCGACGATTGCGACCTGGGCCGTGTACTCTGGCCACTTTGTTTCAGCAAATGCCCCCGTCATTGTCACTCTATAAACACTATCAGAGATTTTAAATTGATGTAATCATACACATACTTATCACCACACAAGTGATATACTAGTATCTAAGCTATTTCCAACTGCCTATAAAAAAATTGCCTATAAATGTTAATTATATACTTCAATTGAGTCTTGTCGACCAAATGGAAACTGTGAATTGGAAATGGGAAGAAGGTTTTCTACAAGCAGAGATTAGCTACTATTAGGTTGGATTGCCCAAGAGAATTGCGCAACATTGTGTAAAAGGCAGTTGGTGGGAGAAAGACTTTGGGGGAAAAGCATTTAATAGGGGGGCGAATAAGGATCAGGTCCTTGTTGGAATAAAATCATGGGAGGCTCAGACGACTAGTGGCGGTGCGGTCTGTCGGAAGGAGGCCCAAAACCCACAAAGGGCCGATGTCAGCTACGGACGGATGCTTTTGTCCGACGTGGCTGGGACCGACCCCGGCACACGCATCCTCTGAATCGGCCTACCTCTTCTTGGGTCCACAACTTTGTAGCTACCATCTGCGATCTTGCAATCGTGGATACGAGGCCCAATGGACCGCCTTTGTTTGTACATGTGCAAAGTCGACCCTCCTTTCCAACTAGCAGTGCCACATCCTTTTCTTTCCTCCCTTTGCTTGCTGTAAAAGTAAAAACCCGTACGATTGTCTACGGCCGTAGGAAAGGTCGCAAGTGACTCACGGCGGATATGGCTCTGCCAAAAAGAAGTTTCTTCATCCCGATCCACACTTTTTCAATATTTTTTTGCTGCCATATTGTTTAATTTAGCTGTTTTGAGTATGGAAGCGACGAGGATTCAATAGTCACTTGTTTCAGCTCCATTTCCTTTTCATATTAGAGTGTCCAACGATAGCGTGTAGACGCTAACATGATAACATCCATATCTGTGCCTCCTTGTCGACGTCTCCGTTCCCCGATCTGAGCATACAGGTTCTTTCGTATCGGTATTTCAGCATACATATCATAACCACATGTGGGGACGACAAAAATCATTTAGCCAAAATTCATGCATGCTTCACGTTGTTGAGGTTCGAATATATCCTACAGGGCTACAACCCTCATTCAAATCTGTAGCATTTGTTTGTCAAGCGCGAGTGATTATTATTCACACACTACAGTTCATTTTCGGGTTTTAAGTTTTAACCAAGACAAGTAGAACGGAATGGGAGGAGTGTTTCTCTTAATTACCGCCGTCCCAGAGATAAATGGTCTAATCAAATTAATTCTCTAAGCTGCACAGTACCGTTTATGGCGTCGGCTCTGGCTACCGATGACTGCTACTCATAGCGCCACCAATACCAATTATCACAGCAAATCTTCAAAAGATACGCCTAATACCTTTTCTAATGTTATTGTCCACAATAATAGTATAACGCATTCAAATAAGCTAGTCAGACTCAGACCATTGAATTACCAAGCTCATTTCTCACTGGTTGCGCCTGGCACGTAGTGTTGTAACTTCTACCGGATATAGTATTTCTCTAATAGGAGTATCTTTATTTAGGCAACGATTTTTTTTATTTTTTTTTGTGTGATTTGTGAGAGCATGCAATTGCAGCGTTCCCACGTACAGAAATAGAAAAAGAGAAAAAGAAGAAAATAAAAGAAGAAAAAGCGGGAGATTGATTCGAAAAAGCTTTTTAGACAGACACCGCTTGCACACGAGCTAAAACACCTTACAACTTTACGCCGTAAGAACCTACGTGTTCACCAACTCCGTTCACACTAAGCCTGTAGTGCCGGTCAAACTACCTCCCATCTGAAAGCGTCGACCGCCCCCCATCTAAACAGGCTTTGCCTCCTGACTTCCTTCCGTACACGAGCCTTGACTCTTGACTTGCTATTGCCGGTCGACACCTTGCCCTTTCATCCAAAGCCCCCGCCTTCCTCCTCTCTCCCCCATTCTCCAAGCCTCTCTTCTTCTTCCTCCTCCTTTATTTGACTCGAGAACCTGGCATGACGACGGTAGGATTGGTGGTGAGTTTCAGTGAGTAGACGGCGAGCGAGAACGACGAGAGGCGATGAAGACTGAGAATTTGAGCAGGGTGTCTTCCTTTTCCGATTCCATCTCCTCCACTTTCCCCTTCTCCACCACCTTCGATCTCACCGTCGATGTCTCCGACACTGGCAAGAGCTCCTCCCTCGGGTTCTTGGAACTGCTTGGAATTCAGGATCTGGGTCCTTCCTTTTTCGATTTTTCTTCGGTGGACAGTGCCCAGCTCGACCACCTTGCAATCCCGGAGACGTCTGATACCACTACTGCTAATCTGCCGGCTACCCCCAACACTTCCTCCATCTCTTCCTCCTCCACCGAGGCCCCCGCCGATGACCAGCCTAAAAGACCCCATGACGATGACGATCAAGACAAAGTAGACAAAGTGTAGGATTTTTTGCTCGAAGTTTATGCTTATTATCAATCGCTGTCTTCTCCAAACTAGTAGTATCTCTTCCAGCTATATATACCCACCTCTTTCCTTCCTATGCAAGCTTCCGGTGCAATTGATGATTATCCCTGCTATATAATTAAGCTATTTTTTTGGTTAATTTATAGTTAGTTATCTGATTATTTTTTCTCATTTTCTTCGTCGTTCGTCCAGATCGAAGCCTAAAAAGAAGAAGCAGAAAAGGGAGAGGGAGCACAGGTTCGCGTTCATCACCAAGAGCGAAGTCGATCACTTGGAAGACGGTTACCGATGGAGAAAGTATGGACAAAAAGCTGTGAAGAATAGCCTTTTCCCCAGGTAACAAGCACCACTCTTTCCAGTTCGACCCTATATTTCTTCCTCTTAATTTCACCATAATAGCGATCTACCTAATGCCTACTCCTTAAATGATGACTTTACTTCTCTTTATTATCTCTTAAATCGTTTGCTTTTTTTTCTTGTTGCAGAAGCTACTACCGCTGCACCAGTGCCATGTGCGGAGTGAAGAAGAGGGTGGAGAGATCCTGCGAGGACCCGGCCATCGTCGTCACCACGTACGAAGGCCAGCACACACACCCCAGCCCCGTCGGCACCCGCGGATCCCCAGCTGGCCTTGCTCCTACTGACTGTCACTCTCTGGGCTTCGCTGCTAACAGCGCGGCGACCGGCTTTTCCTTGCCGCTAATTCAGCAGCAGCAGGCACTGTTTCACCACCAGTCCTACCTTCTAAACTTGCCACCCTCCATAAGCTTCAGCTCTTCTCCCTGTGCCACCACGATTGCTCCGTCTCGGTTCGCCAAGGAAGCTGGTTTTTGCGCTTCGACGGCTTCACTTCTCAGAGATCACGGGCTGCTTCAGGATATTTTGAATCCAGAAGGGAAAAAAGAGTAGATGAAAATTAATTGAGTATGTAGTTCTTCTTACTGACTCTACTCGTACCACGATCTCACCCTCCTCTCTCTCTCTCTCTCTCTCTCTCTAAAGAAGAGCCACCAATTCTACATATAAACAGAAGATGATGATGGCCTTCTGATCATGTACGTAGTCACCATATTGTTGATTCAATAGAGGGGTCATTTTGATCATCTCAGTTGGTGGTTTTTTTGTTGTTATCTTTGTATGTAACTAGTAATGCAGATTCGAATGACTAGGATCCTCTTTTGTTTAATATCATCAGGTTTTTTTTTTTTTTTTTTTTTTTTTTGCATTTCTGCATCTTCTCCAGTTATTTGATCATATATAAGCAACTAAAAAGTAGTTTTCATGAGGAAGAGAAGAGTGCAATCTGGCTCTGATGTCTGCTTCTGGTCCTGCAGTAGCCCGAGGCTAGGGTTTCCATAAGTGCAAGTTGGCAGTGGAAGGATCTCTTCGGACTTTTTGGATATGGGAATGTTCAGTGCCTGTTTAAGGGAATTTGAGAATACCCTATATGGCGAACTTGCAAATTTTCCATTCGTGGGAACTGATAAAAAGAAAAAGAGAAGAATGATGAGCACAAGTACGACCGTGGGAAATGGTTGTGAGGAGTAAATAGGATACCTCAATATGTGCATGGGATGTGCAACAACCAAATCCATGATAATCGAGTGCTATCCCTCCTAGTTTTGCCCTTGTAAATTTATTTCATTGTCGTTCTTAACTTGATGCCTCAGCCCCATGCTTGCATTTCATTCATTGATCCCTGGACGTGAAGATTCCGGATCATTTGTTTGTTCAGGTGAAGGGTGCAGACCGGGGATGGTTCTTTATTATATACGTTCAGTGCTCCACTGGCCACTGCTAAGCACGAATAATGCTAAGATCAGGATGTCTTTATTTCTCCATCAAAGGATTTTAAGGGTTGAATTGCTAATCATTTTCGTTCACTAATTTTTATGCTACCAATAGCCCTCGTAGCATGTCGGTTCGTTGGACCAATGGGTGGCTATCTAAAAATTTGTGAATCTAGATTTACTTTTTGAATAATCTAGTAACCGAGAATCCTAGATTTTTTTCCACATTTAATCTAGAATCCTAGATTAGTCAATTAGTATTCATACATGCTTGAATAAAACCATTTTATGTGTAACGATACCCTGTTTTAATGCTTAATGGGTGCGTATGCGTATATCTCCAACCCATCTCGATTGAGCAGGACTTTATGTTAAATGAGCTGAATGTCATGATTTTGTCTTGCAACTTTCATTGGCTAACTTTTTTGGGGGGGTACAATCTCATGGGTGTAACTTAATTATGTGAAATACATCCTGAAAACCTCTTTTGACTGTAAATTTTATTGAGTAGCTCCTCTGATAATTTTTTTTATATCTAAAAGGATAACAAATTTACAATAGCTGTCACTAGATTTTCCAAAATGGCAAAAGGATGCAGGAAAAAATTGGATGCCAAATAAGCCGGCTAACAGATAATTCGACCTTCCTCACCAAATCTCTCTCTCATGAAGAGAAAATTTTTTCTCTTTTAATGCATTAGCAAAGTACCCTACCAATGAAAAAAAAAGTTTAACTAATGACCAATCGAGTATAAAAAACTTAAGAAGTAACTAATTAAAAGACAAAGCGATAAGTGAATCTACACGTAAAAAGCGGCTCCACGCTAGTTCATGCCAATTTATCTTTGATGAGATTCCACGCTGCATTGAAGGTAGGCCTCTTCAAGAAGAGTTTGGCTGTGATATAGGATGAGCGGTGGTGATGAGCAGTTAACCACCCCACAGTTTATCCAACCCACCCTTTGCATAATCGGTGGATGTCCACAGTTCATGTGTAGTGGACATCAGCCATCTGGTGTACAGGAGGGGTGGGCTGGCAGACCGTCGGGTGGTGAACTACTCATCCTTTGACATATTGCTTTGGGCAATCTTTGCCAATTTGTCTCGCATTTCTTTTAGTGACCAATCACCAAGTTTCTTCTATCCAGACCCTCATGTATAGCACGACTTTGTTCCTTTTTTTAAACGACTTGTTGGGCGTCTGAATTGGGCTTTCAATCTGGTGAGCTTACCAGTTCAAACGCTTATTTCTCAAACGCGCTTTAGTATTACAGTTCTTTTTTATTCATCGAACTGCATTTTTGCATTGCATCTAGAGAAAATAGAGTAGCTAATAGATGCTTAGTCGCTTCTATTTTTCTTTCGGTCCTATCTTAAAAAGCTTTATCCAAATTTAAGGGCCGAAGGCATGAATTTTTGCTTGCTTGTCGAAATGACTGCTAGCATATGGAAGAAACAAACAGCTAATTTTAATTGTATACTCCCTCCTTCCAATATTACTTGTCTGCATTACAAAATCAAAATGAACTAAAATCAATTTATTTTGGTTTTCTAATGCAGATATGTAATATTGGATGGAAGGAGTATTATTCAACTAGCATTTGACGCTTTGGCAACTGTAGGTGGTCATGGCCCTGCTTAAACCTGAGAAGTTCGCCCAAATTATGGCATAAAAATATGACATCGTTTCTACAAGCATTTCGAAGGAACGGTTCTCTTCCAAAGATGCCATAAAGAGGGCCATTAGATATGTACTTGCCTTTGACATCGACAAAAAAGCTGGAACCATCACAGCAATAGAAACGATCACCCAATGTGTGACCCGTATGGTGTAAAAATGTAAGGATTGGCCACGAATTCAACAATTCAGCAGTAAAAGGATCAATTAATTATAAGCACATAGCATTGCTATGCACCCAGTTAATGAACTTGTATATGGAATGCAAAAGAATAGCTTAAACCTGAAAACCTCATATTATACATAAAAGATGATAAGTTACTAAAGTTACAAAAATATGAAGGAAAAATTAAATAAAGGGCATGTCTAAGGGGCTGTTTGGATAGTGAAAGAGGGCTGAATTCACTGTCAATTCAGCCCTCTTTCAGGTGAAAGAGTGTGAAATAGGTTTGTGTGGTGAATTTCAGGTGAATTGAAAAATTCACCTGAAAGAACAAATTCAGGGTGAAATAGCACTTTCAGGTGAAAGTCCTCATGAGGACTTTCACCTGAAAGTGAATTCAATTCATCTACGAAAATACAATTCTGCCCTCATCATGATTTATGAACAGTATTCCCTCCATCCCAAATTTGTACCAAGATTTAGTTTTCCAAATTAAACTAAAATTAATCCATTTTGAAAAATTATATGGTATTACTAATGTCGGACGGAGTGTAGAAAAGAGGTCATGCAGGGGTAAAATGGTCAAAATGTAAAAAATTACTTACTGTACACATTCACTATCCAAACACATGACCAATTATATTCATCTTAAAAATTTCACTATCCAAACGAATTTCACATTCATCATGAAAGCCAATGAATTTTTTCACCTGAATTTGATTTCACATCCATGACTCTTTCACTATCCAAACAGCCCCTAAGACTTCACAAACGGCACCCCTGGAAACAATTCTACTTATTCCTAGTACCAGTATCAACAGAAAAAATTACAGTCCAGTTCCAATGGACTCACTGATAAGATTACAAAGGTGCTTGTTAACTGACAGTGTACTGAGATTCCGTCCTCCAACAGCGCACATAATCATAATCATAATTATAATCATAATCATAATCAAGTAGCGCATTTTCCTAACTATTTAGGGTCGGCGACGTGGATCTTACTCCATTCAGGCCTATTTGGGCTACCTCTTTTGTAAGAGATAGTAAAATCAAACTTTTGTTTATTAACTCCATCCAAGTTCTCTTTGGTCTCCCTCCCACTTTTAGTATCGTTTACATGCATCACATCTAATCTTCTCATAGGAGCATCTATTGGCCTTTTTTGTATATGCCCATACCAACGCAACCAACATTCCCTCAGCTTCTCCCCTAAATGAGCTACCCCTAAACTCTCACGAATACATTCATTTCTAATTATATCTCTCCTAATTATCCCACTTATCCACTTTAACATTCTCATTTCGGCTACATTCAGCTTATCTATATGACTACTCTTTGGTGTCCAACAGCGCACACAGTAGAAAAATTTATAAGTGAAAAGCACCAAGTAGGGTACTCATCACCTCAGCCACTTAAGCGCCTTGTTGGACTTGACGATGTATTTGTTGAATATAATCCATATAACTAGCTCCCCCCGTCTGATCATCTATTAAGTTGCTCAACATTAAACCTTCCCTGGGCTGTTCTCCTTGTCTTACAAGATGGCACAATTGATAAGATGATGGATCGCTCTTTCTTATTCTCTTTAATAGGCCCAAAAGCTGTCTTGACATATCATTATCACGCTCAGAAAGCATTACCTGCAATAGTGGAATAAGTAGGGTTAGACGCGTAAAGAGGAGTGGCAGACCACATGTAACAGAAGTACAGAGTCCTTAGTCTTCATCTTCAATACCAAAAGAAAAACAATATCCTTAAGATAAAATAAAAAAAATATTATGCAAGGCTGAGTATGCAAACTATGTACCCTGGACATATCTGAAAAATCAGCTCCCACCAAGTTAACAGCAATTTCAGGCAGCAGCGAACGGCCAAACCATATAATGAAGCGAAAACCATCATCAAAAAGATAGACACCTCTGGGATCCAAACTCCCAGAGGTTAATGGCAATGGTTTCAAGAGGGTTCCCAGATCATCAATATTAGTCGGTCCCTGCAAACATGACAAGTATCATCCACAGTTACGTCCTGAAAGTTAAAATGCTTATGTTAGTAAATTCATCTGTGCTCATTTGGACAAAACGTCTACCTTCATAAGGTACTCGTCAATCCGAGACAAGTTAGGATAAAGAGCCTTGAGCAGCCGTTTAACGGGTAATATCATCATATCATATCCAGCCGCACATCTCTCATCAAGTTGAACATCACTATATCCTCCACGAAGTGCAATGCATTTGGATATGGCTAGCCCATAAAGGGGCAAGTACTTTAAACTGTCTGGAAATATCATCCTGCCAGTCAACCGATGCTGCACAGCATAAAGATTTCTATATTCTTTAAGTCCTTTCACAATCTTCATTTGCACAGCATGGCGAGCATCTTCCAATTTGTTGGACAATGTTTTTTCAATAGCTGCAATTAACATCCAACTGATCAGACATATTGAATTGAAAGTCAATATTAAACTACTAGTTTGTATTTGCCATAAAATTATTATAATGTTACTACCAAGTCTAGAAAGTACAGAAACGATAGCTCCTGTATCAGCCTGACGGTACATCTCGCCCAGTTCTGATACCACAGGAACTGCTGCAGTATGGACTCTGATGCGCCTCTCCCCCGATGATGAAGTGTATCTATTATTTTCTTAAGGAATTCATTGGTCAATAAAAGTGTAAAATTGTCTTTTCTTTTCTAAAATCCAATACCATAGAAGAAAATTTTGCAAACACAAATGGAAAGTGTATTAGTAATAAAATAATTTCCAGACTATTGTATAAATGAAAACTCATACTAATGACTTAAACAAATACATAAGCATAAGAGAAAATACAGGTCTAACAGAAAGAACAATAAACGAAAAAGCAATCAATAATTAGGTAAGAGATCCGCGAAGTCAATCAACGTACATTAAAAAGCAAGAGCTGAAGTTCAAGCAAAGAAAGAACAGGAAAAAAGAACTCTCCGTATGAATCGCTTAAACTAACAAGTCGATATTAAAGAGAATACATGAGACCAAGCATATATGACCACAACTAGATAAAGAGAAGGATACAGTAAAGCAACTTGAAAATAAACTGTCTGGGTTGTCAACAGAGTTTCCTCAAGAGCTAACTGCATTGCAAAAGCTTTATCACAGTCGACAGCAGGTAGAGACATAAGGTCTGCAGATCTTAACATAAAATGCCCATGGTAGGTAGAAAATCGCGCTCCTGCAAAATTGTTAACAAGAAAAAAGAAAAAGCTTAAAGTAATCAAGCAAAATAGTTTTAATTATTAAATGCAATTTTCAATAAGAAATATCTACACATTATACCTTTTCCACATCGTACTCGCATCACAGCTTCCCAAGCAGTTTCCCTCGTAAGGTCTCTAGCTAAGTCATGCGTCAATTTCTCACCATGGATGGCTCCTTGAAAAGATGGATAATAGTATACCTGCCCACCAGTATACTTTGCAAGTGTTCCTATAAAATACGGGACAGATAAGTATGAGATTAACTGATATGATATTAATACATACAACTCAGTCAGCTTGGGATCATTCCTCCACATGCACGGAGGCCTGGCATTTGAATGATCATCCAACAGCCCTGAAAAAGAGGGGGCAGGCAGCTGCCCCTCATTTACAGGAGCTGCGCTATCATGATAGTGAAATTCCTGGCCCCATGTGCACAGGCTAATGCCTCTTCTGAACATACGTATGTGTGTACATGCATACATACGTGTACATATATGGGTGTGGGGCCAGCACATCTCGATCTGGCTGCGCGCACAAGGGGGCAGGCTGCTTTAAAGCAGCCCCTGGTTGCGCATGTGTTGTTGGAACTCGACCCAACAGCTCAAGGTGCGTCTGGCACACCTGGCACACACAGTCACAGTTGTGCCAGGCACATGTTAACTTTTTCCATATATAATATATGAGGATGGAAAAGCTGTACTCAAGTACAGATTTACTCCTTGTAGTCACTACAATCTAAACTTTGCTTATAAATCAAGGGTTGTAAAAAGGCTTATTTAACCCACCCCAATCAGAAGCGGATGGATTGGGTGGGTTTGTGAAACTTTTACGACCTTTAGTTTCAAAATCAAGGGTCACACAGGTATTTGAGTACAAGGATTTCTCTTTACATATACATACACACACACAGTATATATATATATATATATATATATATATATATATATATATATATATATAAAATATGGTCGTCAGATTACAAACTAAAAGATCATAACTCGGACTAGAAACCTCCCCAATGTTAACAGGTAATTTACCTGTTAGCACCAATAGATAATCCAACCACTTCTAGAATATGTTAACCATATAAACAGGTAAATGTGTACCGATTAGCAATTCTATAATAAAATTCCGAATCTAATGTTTAAAGAAAAACCTATTTATTAAATACATTGGCATCTTGTAACGGCAATAATTAATACTTTACCTAGTGAAGCTATGTCTGTATAGTTCTCACTGAAAGCATATACATCCACCCCAATCTGATACTTAGTAAGATCTGCAGCCATTTGCTTATAAAATGGATCTTCTGGAACTCTTAATGCATGCTCTTTATCCGTTCCATAAACACGAAGATCATCTCCACGTAGCTTAAGGCGACCAACACCAATAGATGGTAATGTGCTCTGGAAAATCAGCATTTTTCCTCCAAGTTGGCTCTGTATGCAAAATATCAATCATAACGTAAATCAAAAGCACGCCAGTTGGAGCAACAGATAACATATTCTAAAAACTCATTTTCATAGTAAAAAAAAAAAGTGAATCATATAGCAGCTCCCCATTTGAAAAATTCTCTGTGAAAAAAAAAATTTACATAGCTCATATTTTAATAGTGCCAAGCAAATTAGTAGAAAAAGTTCTTTGTTTCAGGTATCTGAAAAGAGGAAATACCACCTTTCAAGAAAATATATTGAAACCTTAGTGATGTTTATTAATAAAAAAATAAAGGATATAACTAAAAAAATACAAGATAATGAAGCGAATGAGAAAGAATTCAAACCGACATAATTGGGAATTTAACATACCATAACCATGAATGCTGCTTTAAGAGCAGGACCAAATGCTGATTCAATGTTGGCGGTATCCTGGAACATGGAAGGCAAGCTATCCAAGAATGCATCCACTACGCATCTTGATTCTGACAAATTCACGAGCAGGTCATCTGGAAGAGGGACAAATAGGTCCTCCAAATCTGATACCACCATCATTTGTGGCTGGGTCAAAGATGACTGGCAGAAAGAAAATCAAAGATGAGTACCATGAAACATTGCTAAAGATAAGATACTAATGATCCACTAAAATTCATCCAAAATCTTAAGTGTCATGCTCCCAGGTAAAAGCAGACTGGTTTTCATTGTCCAGATTTGTGATGGAAGATGGCTATATTAATATTTCATGTGCAACCATCATATCACGAAGCCAATTCACATAATTGGAAAGGTGTATGATGAATATGATGATGTTGAATCTTTTTATCATTGTTCCCTCTTCAAAGGGCGTTAGGAAGGGCATCTGGTGTAAAAACTTGCCACTATGTTTCTTTGTATAGGAATTATACTATTTTGACTCCGATAAGAGTCAAACATGGTATATAATCCATACCGCCAACCCCAGATAGCTGGGATAAGGCGTATGATGATGATGATGATTCATACAATATAAGCACAAATTTTTTCAGTCACGAATCATAAGATGGATTAATTCCAACTTTCAGCTATATGTTCTCAGTATCCAGGTCATTCTATGCCCAAGTATATACACATGCCTTCATATTATAAAAGTGCAACGCACTGTCAAAAGTAATGAACCCAATTTGTGTTCTTGGAAAACCAGGCAGCTCATCCAGAGAGGACTTTATGGTCTTGGCTACAACCTGCAAAAAGATAAAAAAAATAGGAATGATACCAAATTGCTTGTTAAAAAATCAAATTAGACCATAACTGCTATTTTTCTTCAATAAATATCAGGACTCAGATATCACAATTACCTCAAGCATACCGCTCCTAACTGCATATACTGACACATCAATGAGGAAAAAGTACAACGGTGGCATTGGAGCCCGAACCATGTACTCAGTTGGCGCGACAAATTCTACACTACCTTTTGAAAGCTCAGGTCTTTGATCCGCATCACATCTTCTACCACTTGCATCCAAAAGCGAGAAATAATCCCCAGGAACTGTAGATAAAACATAAAAGGGAACGCTGAATGCATCTTCAGTAAATTATACTCGGCAATGAAAATCAATAACATGGAAGGATACATGAGATAAAAGCCAACCATCATTAAGTAAAGCACAAATGTTGCATCGCCATTTCCTTCCTCCATCTGTAAATGTCACATATGGGTTGATATACGTGCGGCATCTTCTACATCTGATGATGCCTGTTGGTCCAAAATTGACAATCGGAATTTCCTCCTGAATATGGACTCACTAAAATTATGAGCAACTAATGGTAAATAATCAAAGAAAGAAAAAATAAAAGAGAAACCAACAAAGACTAAAAAACAAATCTTTAAACATCTTAGCATTGAGCACTACTCACCCCATCAGGAGCTTCTGCCAGGGGATGAACCACTGCTCCAAGAGGTAAATGCCACCGTGAGAGCAGTGTCTGTGAATTTGGTATAGCACTCGTTGTCAATCTTAAATATCTGGAATGACAATTCAGGGGATACATCTGACTAAAAGAAACCGGCTTCACATCACCATCCAATGGCCTTGGCAATGCTCTAGGATCGATGCCAGCATCAAGTGATCCAGGAACAGATCCAACAGACAGTGAACTGAACTCCTCAACCAAGCCTTGCATGGAACCTAGAGGGGGTCCTCCGCCAGGATACTGCAGCTGTTGGCTTAAAGAAGGTGCTATAAGAGGCTGTGTCATATGACCCCCTTGATTAGCAAGATAAGGAGGACTGACAGCAGAAGACATATGCGTCACTGAACTGACTTGCCTATTAGGGTATCCATGCATCATTGGTGGCGTATTCAGTCTTGGACCAGGAAAAGATGTATCTGATGGCATAGAAGGTGCAATAGCTCTTGGTGAAGCAGAGAATACACTTTGAGGCGGAGGTCCCATTGGGACTGATGGAATTTGTGGCTGAGGAGGTGCAGGACTAAAAGAAAGAGGAGGAGGCCTTAAAGAAGGCTGAGATGGAGGTGAGAATGGCTGACTCAAAGAAGGTGGTGCCTGTGGATGAAAAGTTGAAGAGAAATTTGGCGTAGGTGGTGAGAATGGCTGACCAGATGAAGGCAGACCTTGTGGAACAGCAGTTGAAGGAAAACTTGGCGTGGGAAAACGCTGGTAACTACCATGGTCTGTTGATGAATAAGGAGGCATAGGGGAAGGGACTGAAGGACCATTAAACCTGACTGGTGGTGGGAGCCTAAACCCAGGTGCATCAGAGCTTGGAAAGGGTCCAGAAGACAAAAAAGTTGTAGCCGGAGGCGGTGCTGCAGAAAAGGGGGTCGGAGCAGGCCTTCCTGGAAAACTAGGAGGTCCAGGTTGTTTGCTTGCCATGTCCTGAACGAATCTTGAAGCTTAAGCTACAGTAAGATTTTCATGTGCAGCCTATCAAGCAGAAACATAAGAAACACTAGATAATTCGCATGTTTAACAGCAATAAGGTAAGGTACTGCAGCCTGTTTACTTGCAGTTGCTAATATGATATTTCGAAAATGTAGCATAAGAGTACTAAAAAGCATATCATTCAGGAGCCTGTAATTTCTAACCACGTAAAAATTCAAAAAAAAAATACAGGGTGCTGTTTGAATAATGTAATTCATAATTTAAAAAGATAATGTACATCAAGAAGGATGCAAAATTACAACAAACTAGCTTCCAGCATGACAATACACTTCATAATTCACAATTATTATAGATTCATTATTTGACCAATTTGAGCCTGAGAAAACACTTTATAATCAACAATTATTGTGTATTTATTGTTTGACAAAAATAGCCACATCAATTATAGTTTGGCACCTCCAAAGTTACTTACAGAAAAGAATGTTGATCAATTTCTCAAGCCTACTTCATTGAATTTGTTACTTGCACCTCTTCTTCAGTGTATTGGTTATATTCGGAGATCTTAATCTTCTGTTCAAGGAACTGATTGTCTGACGAGTATGTGCGTGTTGCTTCGCTCTTTCAATTCTCGTTCACATGCTATCATCCATATTCAATAGGTTGGTTGTTGGGCAGATATACGAGATCCATGTTTGGTGCAGGAATGGCTTTTCACTGAACTCTGTGTTAGTTAATTGCTTAGGCGGCCAAATTTGATGTGGTTGAATTGTCATTATGTGTTGTTTGGTGAGAATCAGAACCAAGGTCAAAATGTGAGCATGCTTGACTGAGATGGCCTAGATTTCAGTTGAGCAACTAAATAATTAACATAAATTGAAATAAAGAATTATATTGTCTGAATTTACATTTTCGCATTTTTGGAATACTATTTTAGCTGATTATGTTATGGCCCACTCGGACAGACCCTCCTCCTTTTGTTCAAGGAATGAGAATTTTAAGTTATGGAATAAGTTTAGCCTATTTTTAATTTCCTGGATGTTAGCTATGTTCTCCCTAGTAAAGCACCAGGTCTACACGGGCTCTCAGTCATCTTTTACATAACGTGACAATTGTATAATACTAGTTGGTCTATTGCACATTTTAGCTGATATAAAGGGCCTATGACTTAACTGACTATGAAAAGAAATAAATTGGACATTTATAAAACAGCAGTGGCTACACAAATGCATCTTGACAAACAACTGCAATTAATAATGCGTTCACACAGGAATCAGCCATCTTTACTACAGAAAGGTGTAGTAATAAGGACCAAAAAGGAAATCAAGGTCCCTTATCAGTAAGAAAGTGATTTCTTAAAACTTGATAAAATATTTTAATATACAGTAAAAAAAGGACAAGAACATCATTAAAATTCTTATCTTGTTCCAAATATTTGTCTACACTAAACTGTAATAAATTTTGGTACTTCTTTGGATGAAACAGAGCTAACTTTTCTTTCTGGTCATCTTGTGTATAAAGGCTCACATGTACTTGCCACTATTAATAAGCATGCCAAAGCTTATTAACAATTTTACCAAAAATAAATCATCCACAGGTGACCATAAAACAAGAATCTGCTAGAAATGGAAGAAGAAAACTTATAATAGCGTATCACATGCAGTATGACACATCATTGTTCTTTTCACTATAAGACTACTGCCTGAGACCAATACAATTAGCATAGATATAAGAAAAAATATACACGAAGATATGCTATTTCAAATACAGAGAACATTTACCAATAGACCACGGGCCAAAAACCTTTCCATCTTAAAACACGAAAATCAAATAGATTAATTTCATAAAATATGACAATATAAATGAAATAACGAAACACTGCTCAACCCATCCCAGACATTTCGAGAATTACAAACAGCAAGGATCCACCCTCTATGACTAATTTAAAAAAGCCTGATTTCCAGTAAGTCAATTTTGCACAAACCTTAACTTAGTTCTAAATTTCAAATGCACTGAGAAACACGAAGACCATAGAGATTCTACACATAAACTATAGAAGATGTGGACAAAAAAAACATAATTCAGACCAGATACAATAAATACATAGAATGCTTCAAATTACAAAAATCCCGAGTCGCAGGCATACAGGGGCAAATATATCAAAACAAAATCTCCAACGTGATAATAATAAATTAAAACCTATCAAGCTTTAAGCCACGTCTCCAACACCCTCCAACACTGACATATAAATTCTAGCAATGAAATTAGCATCCACCAGGGTCTGAGATCGCGACAGTACCTGAGAGGTGAATCTGAGATGACCACAAGACGATAATGGAAAATTGAAAGACGATCTTCTCTCTTCCTGCCTGCGAAACAGAAATAGGTACCTTATCAGAATTGAGAAAAAAAAATGGGCAACTAACTGGGAATTAATCTCGAATCCAGGTTCTATTCGAAGAGAGCATCCGTCTCTCTCGGATTTAAGGGATCGGCCAGGCAGCCGTGGCCCGGCCAGATCCGATGCGACGAGGGAGAGGAGAGAAAAGAGGGGGTACCTCCGCGGTGGTAGAATGTCAAATCCGAGGCGTTGCCGCGGAATGGCGTGAGGCCGCGAGCAAGGAACCAACCACGAGACAAGATCCCGGCCAAGTCCAAAACTCGAACGTCATTGTTGAACCGGCCCTGCTAAACAGTGGGGGTTCCGATTTGGCTACTTGGATGGGCGGTTAGTAATCTGGCCGGTCAGCTAAACATTTCTTATGCCTACCAGACGGGTTGGGACTCGGGGATTCATCAATTTTTTTTAACAAAAAAGTAACAAGTAGTCATAGGTGTGAGCTTTATGCAGTATCATTACTTTATTTCTACTATAATTAAGTCAAATTTACCGGATAGCGACTCGATTGGTTGTCAATCACATGAGAAGGGTAATGATATTACTACTTTTCTACTGACACAGAGTTGATTGGCATGACAGCTCACAAGCCACACACTTCACCGCCCTGGGTTGACATTGTCATTTGGTGCAATATGGAACGCTGTCTCGTTCATGTATCGGGCCCGTCCTTTAAAACGAGACCTGATAATATCGATTTTAATTATTTTTAAAATATCGGCAATATATCGCTATCGTCGATATATCGGTTTCAGTCTGATATAACGGTATTTAAATAAATTAATTTTTTTTAAAATATTTAAAAAAAATCAACTTTCCCTTTTATTTCTCATCCTATGCCATGCCAAGCGGAAAGATATGGGTTTAAAACGCAAACACATATTTTGAATTATATATGTATTTTATGTATATTTTAAAATTTATGTTTGTCTAAGTTAGCATCACTCATTTTAAAAGTGCTCCCACACCATCACTCATTTTCGACGCTGGTTGCACTCACTCTGTGAATCCACATTTGTGCAATGGTGCTCCAGTGCTCCCAATCAAATCCTCCTCTACTGTGTGTTTGTTTGCTGAAAAATGAAAAATTGTCAAAGTGAAGAAGTACAAAAACTTTGTAAAAACTGAAATATGTTTGGATAATTTAAAATAAATGCACCCTAAAAATATGTTTGAAGCCTGAAAAATTTTCAAACTAAAAATTTTTATATTTCTTTCACCTTGACGATTTTTCATCTTCCAGCAAACAAACACACCCATGCCAGCAGAGTTGCTGATGAAGTTTCACCGGCCGGTTGATGAGCCAAAAGCCACCGTGCGCATGGAAGGTCCATGCGCTCACTCAAAAATCACGTGTAATGGACTGTGAATGCTCGAGCCTTCCGTGTGCGCGAGCGAGCTTGCCCATCTCCGAGGGGGTATTTAGGTAAATTTAACATCATCCATTCATCCTTATAACGTTGCAATATCTACCCTAGACAGTCAAGTGAGGCTACGCGACGGTGCTGCTTCCACTTTCCCCAAATTCGCTCATCCCCATTTCTAGGGTTTATCAGAGCTGTGGGAGGACGCCCGCTCTGACGATCCGTGCTTCCATTCCATAACAGGATTGATCAATAAACAGGTTCGCTTCACAACTCTCTTTCTCTTCCAGGCTTTCCCTTCTTTGGATAACTAAAATTAGGGTTTTGCTGTTTACTGAGATCATCAGTAGGGCTTTTGATAAATTGGCAGAGAAATGTCGACGGAGAGGCGGAGGAAGGTTAGTTTATTTGATGTGGTCGATGAGACATCAGTCTCGGCCAAGCTCGTCAAGGTCAATGGCTCTTTTGCTGGCTCCAAATCTAATCCCTGGACCGGACGCCCCTACTCTCAGCGCTATTTTGAGATTTTGGACAAGCGGAAGACGCTCCCTGTCTGGCAACAGAAGGAGGAATTCCTCAAGGTTTTGAAGGAGAGTCAGACTTTGATTCTTGTCGGTGATGAACTGGAAGCGGCAAAACAACCCAGGTCTGATACCACGTCCATATTTTATTTGATTTATTCCTGTGAAATGTATACTTGGTGAACAAAATATTTTGTAAGTTGTAGTTGTTGCCTTTTATCATGCGGACTTGCTTGTTGCCGGCAATTACATCATTTGATTTTTTTATTGGAGTGGAGACATTTGCATTTTAGTTGATTAAACTTAAGAATCGAAGCTGCGTGGAAGTTGGACCTGAATTGTCACTAGGAATTCTATGATGAACTTGGTTTTAGGAGGCACATCGTGAAAGGCTGTGTATTTACTTTTATAACACAAGCCTTAATGTTGGCTGGTCTGTGAAATCAGCACAAGTACTGTGGTGTTAGTGGCTGAGCGATGAGTGTAAGGGCTATGAAGATGCTATTGACGTTATCTTATTGTTTCCTTGTCCATTAGACCTCGTTACTTAGCTGATTTCTTGCGTCTTAGTAAAACTATCTGTTTTCTCCATCAACCAATGAAAACTATCTGTTTTAGTAGTCAGAGCAACTACTGCAATTATGAACCGTTTGAATCCATCTTTATGTGGTTATCTGAGTTCATTTACTAATTCATACTAATTCATATCCTCTAATTAAATATGAAAGAGTTTAAAGTTTTTAGAGGTCAGACAGAGTAGCTAGTTCTTACAGCATTTAGTGGTACTAGCAGATATTCGCAAGTGTAGTTATGAAATCTTGGTGCTGTTGTTGATTATTATTTTGCTTAGTTATAGCACGGTGTTTGAGCTCACCTATCCTTTTGAGTAAGTATCTAACAAGCCTTTACAAAGTTGGGTTTCACGGTCTGATCTTCATTACGATAATTAGGTTCATAGAATTCCATTCGTAGTTTGGATGTCATGCAAGTGAGGTAAAACTGAAATTATTGTACTTTCGTGGGTTTCAGCATCTTTCTTTAGGGGGTCTTGCAAGTAGATTGCAAAATGTTTGGATTTGAAACATCTTACATATTTTCATTTAAAACAGATTCCTCAGTTTGCTTTGGAGGCATTCAGTGACGAAGCTAACAAAAGAAGAATGATCGCTTGTACCCAACCTCGAAGGGTGGCTGCGATGTCTGTTTCTCGTCGAGTTGCTGAGGAAATGGATGTAACTATAGGAGATGAAGTTGGTTACAGCATTCGTTTTGAAGATTGCAGCGGTCCAAAGACTATGCTAAAGTACTGATTATCCGCTTTGTTTTTTTTTTCTCTGTATTCTGAGTCTTGTCTGTTTGGTCACATTACTCGGTCCAAGGACTATGCTAAAGTACTGATTATCCGCTTTGTTTTTTTCTCTGTATTCTGAGTCTTGTCTGTTTGATCACATTACTCACTGTGTGGATTGGTGATAGGTACCTTACAGATGGTATGCTCCTCAGAGAAGCAATGACTGATCCGCTTCTTGAACGATATCGAGTGATCATTCTGGATGAAGCTCATGAGAGAACTTTGGCAACAGATGTTCTTTTCGGTCTGTTGAAGGAAGTACTAAAAAATAGACTTGATCTAAAGCTGGTTGTCATGAGCGCTACACTCGAGGCTGAAAAATTTCGAGGTTATTTTAATGATGCACCACTAATGAAAGTTCCGGGAAGACTACATCCTGTGGAGATCTTCTACACTCAGGAGCCCGAGAGAGATTATCTGGAAGCAGCTATTAGGACAGTAGTTCAGATACACATGTGTGAACCTTCTGGTGATATACTTGTTTTCCTAACTGGGGAGGAAGAGATAGAAGATGCATGCAGGAAAATAACAAAGAAATAAATAATCTAAATGACCAGGTGGGTCCCGTGAAAGTAGTACCATTGTATTCCACATTGCCTCCAGCGATGCAGCAAAAAATATTTGACCCTGCACCTCCTGCATTGAAAGAAGGGGGGCCTCCTGGGAGGAAGATTGTTGTGTCTACCAACATTGCAGAGACTTCTTTGACCATTGATGGTATTGTTTATGTCATTGATCCTGGTTTCTCTAAACAGAAGGTTTATAATCCAAGGATCCGTGTTGAATCTTTATTGGTTTCACCAATATCAAAGGCAAGTGCTCACCAGAGGTCAGGTCGGGCTGGTAGAACTCAGCCTGGGAAGTGCTTTAGACTTTATACAGAAAGGAGCTTTAACAATGATCTTCAACCCCAAGACTTATCCTGAGATATTACGGTCAAATTTGGCCAATACAGTTCTCACCTTAAAGAAACTTGGAATCGATGATCTTGTCCATTTTGATTTTATGGATCCGCCTGCCCCAGAGACATTGATGCGGGCTCTGGAGGTCTTGAATTATTTGGGAGCGCTGGATGATGAGGAAATTTGACAAGGCTCGGGGAAATAATGAGTGAATTTCCTTTAGATCCACAAATGTCAAAGATGCTTGTTGTCAGCCCTGAGTTCAGTTGTTCCAATGAAATTCTATCAGTATCTGCTATGCTGTCAGGTGCGTGTGGATTTTTCTTGTCTGGTGTTTTTTATTCCTTTTAAACGTTTGTAGTGCCCTAGGTTTAGGCCTAGGTTATTTGCATCAGTATAAGGAACAATTCAAGATGAGGTGCTTAGGCCATTATTGGCTTTCATTATTCCCACCTCATCACTCTTATGGGTGCAGTTCATTTCTGCATGTGTTAACATGAACTTTTCAGGCTCTACCTGTTCTGTTTGTCTATTTGTTCCATGACACTTGCTAAAGGCACGTCATCAGAACGGTGGAGTATGGAAAATTGCATGTTAACACTCTGGTTGGAGTTGTTTCCTTTTGAATGCATAGGTTGTCATCAGCAACTTTCATGTCCTGGCTTCCATGCCACTGGGAGAATTCCTAAATAAGTGCTGATGCAGATAGATCCAGTATCTCAGTATTCTATCATGAAGCAAATGGTGTGCGTCTGTCGCCTCTATGCATCTGCTGACCTTCCGTGGGCCTCCTCTGTGATAAAAATTTCTTTCTCTAGTACCCAATTGCTTTCTCCGGCCTAGGGAGGCGCAGAAAGCTGCGGATGAAGCAAAAGCTCGGTTTGGGCATATCGATGGAGATCACCTCACTCTGTTGAACGTGTATCATGCATACAAGCAGAACAGTGAGTGAAATTTATTTTTTGTTTATAATTTGATGTCTGTCTATCGATGATTTGATGTTCTATTAAAATGAGAATGCGATATTACTTCTCATTTTGCTTTCCAGGTGAGGATCCATCTTGGTGCTATGAGAACTTCATAAATAGCAGAGCGCTGAAGTCTGCTGATAACGTCAGGCAGCAGCTAGTGCGTATAATGTCTCGATTTAATCTGAAGCTTTGCAGCACCGATTTCAACAGTAGGGAATACTATGTCAACATTAGGAAGGCTATGTTGGCTGGGTATTTCATGCAAGTTGCTCATCTTGAGCGGACGGGTCACTATCTAACTGTTAAGGACAATCAGGTGATGAGAAAGGATGCTTTTCCCAGTGTTTTTTTTAACTATTTTGTTTTTCCTCTTCTCTATTGTGTATTTTAGTGGTGGTTGGGTGGTGGTGGTTTGTATGTAAGCCGAGTCAAACCAAGAGAGCTCAGGGGTTCTTTGAGTTGGTTGACCCAAATTGAGCCAAAGAAATGCTGGCTCGCTTGCTATTACTCTTAAGAAAACCATTTTAGCTGATCAGGAAGTAATGGATTGTCGTTTTGGAATTTCATTGGGTTATTTGGGCAGATGTTTTCTGTATCTGGGATTAATTGTTACATATATTTGTTGGCAGGTTGTTCACCTGCATCCTTCTAATTGCCTGGATCATAAGCCTGAATGGGTTATCTACAATGAATTTGTTTTGACTAGTAGAAATTACATTCGCACAGTAACAGATGTTCGGGGAGAATGGTGAGTCAGTTCCTTTTCAACTTTGATGTGGTGCATATTTCTATTCAATGATTTACTGTTTTTATTTATTTTTTTTATTTTTTTGTAACTTCTGCAGTCTGCCTGATTCTTTGTATTATGATTGACTCTAGTTCAATTCTGTCTACAATTATGTTTGAGAGGTTGTGAAGTAGTACCTTTAATTATAACTTCAGAATTAATCTAAATTCTGTGGGACAACTTCAACTAATGTCACAGAGAGAGAAAAAGCATTTATATCTCAGATCTGTTCGGACTGAGGCCAGTGTCTATTGATCTCATCTCCTTGTCTTCGAGTTCATGTTGGTGCACCTTGTGGACACCTTTGGCATACGTGTCTTAGATTTGTTGTGCTGATTTTTTGGGTTAAGATGGAAGGTGTCACACTCGCTGGGATTGGGGCAAAATTCGACCTTATGTTTGTGTTGATTTTTGTTGTAGCTTATGGGCATCTATGGCTCTTTTTTGTGCGTCTACACTTTATCAGTTTATGGTATTGTGCATCAATTTGATGTTCTGTTAGAAAATTGCTTTTTTTTGCTTCTAATAACAGCCTAAGTCTTCCGTATATCAATTAATTATTTGTCAACATTTTGTTCCTGTCTCTCGCCATTGTTGTCATCTTTTAGTTAGTATCGTCTTTTTTTTGGGTAATTAAATAATATCGTCTTTTTTTGTAGGTTAATTGACATTGCTCCGCACTATTATGATCTTGTCAATTTTCCTAATTGTGAGGCAAAGCGCGTTCTTGAGCGGTTGTACAAGCAGCGTGAAAAGGAGAAAGGTGACAGTAAGAACAGAAGTAAATGAAGATCAATTGATTTTTTTTATGAAAATCAGTTGAATTCGCAGGCTCTATTTATGATATTTACTGAACTCAAGAAAGATATGAAATTTCCATCTCTTAATGTAGATTTGGGTAAAAACTGGTGCTCTGAGTTTCTTCGTGTAAGATTATTTTTGTTTCGGTTATTTACGTTCCTGTGACTGTTTCAGTTAACCCGTTATCTATGCTATATTATGCCCACTTTGAATTACCCCAAATGGATCATGATATTTCCCAATTCGGTTTTCGTGTGAACAATTAACCCACCTGTTGGTGTGGTGGAAAGGCCCGTTGTTTTGGGGCCAGTCCGAGGTGAGTCCGAACTTTAGCATCTTTCTGTGGCGCTGGTGAGAGGTGGGGTTTAAAGTATAAGATTTGTTGACTACAACGCTTCTTGACCAAATAAAAAAATAAACAAAAAACTCAACTGAGTGAAACCATGATATTTTTCTGACCAAAAGTATCTATATTTTGTGGTTGAGTTTATCAAATAATACTTCCAAAAAAATTTACCGATCTAGAAAAGTTTTTATAAAATTTTCTTACAAAATTTTCGATCTGGTTATCTGACAGCCATAGCCATCGTCCAGGTTATTTTTTTTACCTTTACCCGAAAAGCGTCGATTCCCATAGATGTTGGTTGAATGAATAGAAAAGTGTCGGTTTAATCGATGCCTTAGAGAAACTTAGTAGTTTTAATGGGATAAACTTCAACGTATTTCTCTCATTTCAGATCTGTTTTCGTCTATTTTTTTTCATTCTTTCTTATTTTTAGTGTTCTTTATTATAATGATGATATCGTAAAGATGTTGAGCCATCGCATAGTATTTATCGTATATTTTGTGGTATTTTTTATAAGATATCAAGATCATTAGGATATTATAATGATAAAAAAGAGTATAAAAATTTGATAAAAATGGACTAGAAATGAAGGAGATGATTAAGTGAAGTGTAATGCACTTATTACACTTCTAACCATTAAAATGGAATAGATTTTAATGAATCATATATCTTTCATTTCTAATCTATTTTTGTCATTTTTTTGTTCGTCGTTACTTTTAATGCTCTTTTTGATCATTATGATATCATAATAATCTTGATACCCTATCGAAAAAATATCACAAAATCTATAATAAATAATATGCAGTGGTTCAATATCTTTGTGATATCATCATTATAAGAAAGAGTACTAAAAATAAGAAAGAATAAAAATATAATGGACGAGAACAGATCAGAAATAAGAGATATGCATCGTTGAAGTTTGTCCCACTAAAACCACTAAGTTTCTCGAAGGCGTATGTTGTTTAGATTGAGAGGCATCAACTGACGCCTTTCGGGTCAGGGTAAAAAAAAATAACCCACGCAGTGCCTATGTGGCTGTCAAATAATTAGATCGAGAATTTTGTAAAAACTTTTCCTGATCAGTAATTTTTTTAAAGTATTATTAGGTAAATCCCCCTATTTTGTGAGTTTAAGTGAGGCACACCTCGCATGTTGGCTATCCAGGTGGGCGATTCGAACCCACTTGCCCCTGATTTGATGCCCGCTGTCAGATTAAAATGGCCCTCAAGGCGCCTAGGCTCATGCACATGTATGCTAGTTATATCTGTTTTTTTTATTTGCACGTGAGTTGTGTATCTCATAAAAATGGCTTTCGTTTTGTAATGCCAGGTTAATTCTACTAATTTTAAATCCAACTGTATATCTTAACCAAGACCATGCCTTTTTGCTCCCCCAATCTTGTACACCCGATGAGACATGAGACTAGCTTTGACAAACAACCGTTGAATGTACCACAGCTCCTCGGGCAAGGTGGTCATACTTGAACATATTGAATCCATTGGCATTTCAATAAGAGATGAGTTTACATGAGATCATCCTCATATAAGGAGCATGAGGCCAATTTTTATTACTGTTAGATTTCGATCGGAGGGTGGATATTAAATCAGTAGGTAGGTGAGTGTGTTACATCAAGGAGTGGGTGAGATATTATGGATATTTGTAACCGTCAGATCAAGATCCAACGACTACGATTCAAAGTGGCCTCATATAAGTAATATGAGATAAACTTTTCCCATATAAGCTGCAGGTTGTTGCGAAGGAGAAATTTGTTGGGTACAACCGGCACAATATTCAAGAGCACTCCAGGAGGCATTGGGGAGCCGCCAACCTTTAAGATTGACAGCGCACACATTTTAAACATGTATTCTAATAAATTGGTGTCAAATAGCTAAAGTGCATATGCATAGTATTTGCGCCATCAATCTTGAAAATTGACGACTCCCGTAAAAGTGGCATGGCATAAAAGGTGATGTGGGCTGCCTGCTGTACCCAGTAATTTCACTTTGTGGAGATAGAGCGCCAAACTCTAGTCAGTAATGTGTATGTCAAGAAATGGACCTTTATGTATATCAAAAAAAAAATGACTGATAGAAATCACAACGGTTGTTTCTTCTATGAATGCAATGCCAAGCAACATCAGTGGTCGTCCGTCGTTGTGGCCTGTAAGGGCACGACCTGAACGTGGCTGACCCCATTCCCAAATGCCGGATGATGAATTTGATGCCATGGGCCTATGGGCTATAGTCTCTCTTCCTTTCTCTGCTTTATCCGGAGATAGGATTCCCTCGCTGCTTTCTCAATTTTAGAAATAAAAAACATGGATTTTTTTTGTGAGTTAAATATTATAGCCTCAAACCGTTTCGAGGAAGATTCAAGAGAGACCCTTCAAGAGTTGCTTGCAGATTTTCGCAGAGGCTCTATTCTCTAGGGTTTTTGTCACTGCAGCTCATCAACCATTCCGTGTGGAGGGAGAACAAATAAATCCTTAAAGATAGTGCAATGTGTCAAATAGTATTCCATCCATACCACATCAATTGTCTGGGTATAAAATCCAGAATGAAGAAAAATTAGTTTATATCTGGTTTCCAATCCAGACAATAAATGAGACATAGGGAGTATGAATTCAGAATGAATTATTGAAAAGCAACGATCTACTTGCAAATCATGGGGTAAAATTTTGGAGAATGCCTGTATGTCTATGTCTATGCAGCTTCATTATGTAGTTGATTTTCAAAAAATAATTTTTGAGTCAGGCTAGCCTGCGGTAGAGCTGCAACAAGGCTAGGTTTTTCCAAAATAATATGGAGTTACATCGAAAGTGACGAGGACCATATAAACAATGAACATATAGGAGCTGAACAGGTGGCAAAGAGCATATACACATGACCTTTGGTGCAGATGATAGTTGATGAAACACACTTTACCCAGCGTTCAACGAAGCCCGAGCAGGCCTTCATGAAAATTGGGGCCACCAAACACGCAAACATCTTGCATTTAGTCATATTATGTGCGACAAACTGACCATCTTCCTGCCACAACCTTTGACAGTGAGTTCCGGTATCGTTCTCTAGTATGATAGGCTGCCATTACATGCATGTTTGACAAGGACTTCTATATATGAATCTCAAGCCTGGATAAGTATATTCCTTTTACACCTGCATTTCATGAACACAAGTAACTTAGATGTCTGGAGTAGTCACTTACCATGCTACAACAAAAGGCTTCAAATACTCGTATGTTGGTAAAATGCACTGCCACTATACTTGACCCTTCGCTCTTCTCAATTACATTGCTAATCTTGAAGACATACTTACCATACTGTGGATGGTAAAAAGAAGCGTCCATGATAAGCTGTATAGGGTGATACATATTACTGCTGCTGCAAGCGTGTTGTACATCAGTCTGTCATTATCTTTACTAGGCAAAAAAGCCATTTTAAGTGTGTTTGTCAGCTCAAAGAGTCTGTAGGAAACCTGGAAGGCAATTTAATGTAACATTAACCAGATGGGAACTGGTGAAAAATGTGCATAACCTATTGTTTGCTACATACGGCAATGTAAATTGAAGTTGTAAGCATGAAGTTCAGTAGCGGATAGTTGGGGATGAGTGACAACAACAATTTAGGTTGCCCGTCAGGCACTCCTGATCTGTAAAAAATGGAAGTACCTTATGTCAAAAGAAGATTCCTTAAAACAAGATTTTAAAGAAAGAAAAAAAAAACCATTTGCATAACTACTGAATGTGCAACCAGTTATTCAAAGTGGCAGTGACAGATGAGCTTATTCACTGAATGTGCATACAAAAATCCACCATAATCAAATAATTGTTACTTCTAAACATTCTTATTATGAGTGTTATAGACATAACAGTTTGCACAACCACTTCTGGCCTAAAGCCAAGTTTTAATGAACAAAATGTCACATACCTTAACCAGATATGGATCTGCGAGATGTAAGTTTCCAGTGTGATCTTCCCCAGCCATCTACAAGACAAGAAAAATATGGAAGAATTTTAGATGTTGAATTGATATATGAGAACCACCTATACATTATGAAAAACCAGAATTCAAATTATCTAGCTAATTCCTAACTAATACTTACACAAAGATCGTCAAGGAGAAACTTCGGAATTGTTGAGTGAAATTTCGCAAGCAAATGTAGACGCTGGTCCACAATAGATGGAACAACGACAAAATGTATTACTTACTTTCACAAAAGAACAAATAAAAGAAAAGAACAATTACATACTATCAATATTATAACAGTGCACTCTTACGTAATTGGAATCCATGATGTGTAAGGATGGAATTTATTATAGGTAATTTTGTCCAGCTTGTAAATGTACTCAAACCACATATAGCCCACCTACATATCCATATTAGCATGAGGTCAGACATTGCAACTATATTCTGATGGCTTGACAAGTGTTGAACTGAACCAACAGTTGTTGCATGCATACCAAAGAAGCAACTGTTACAATAGTGACTTTGATGGTTATCCGAAGCTTAGCTTCATATTCCTCTAGTTTTTCCATCCAACTCTCGACCTGTATCAAGAAGAAAATTGAATTACAGACTGATATATCAGTTTTCACATACTTCTTGAGCATTAGGAAAAATTGAGAAATCCTACAGTTGGGTGATAGTAAGCATATATCATGCCAATAATCCAGATGTACCGATCAAGCCCTGAGCGGAATTGCCATTCATGCAAGAGGGAGTATTTATGTTTTGAAGCTGGGTCGCTATAACCTTCAAGTGCATGGCCAAATGATTAATCATTATCCACAAAGAATTGATGATATTCTAAATAAAATATAACAACTCGACTAACCAAGGAGAAAAGTGAATGGCTTCCAGACAAACTCAAAAACTCCAGGCACTTCCCAAATCAAAATAACCACCAGAAAGCAGGCAACAATTTTAGCGGCAATGACTGAGCCAATCTCATTGTATTTGTGCAATATTCCCAATGCACAGTAGACCAATAGAGTGAAAAGAGTGTGCATGGGGCAGATGTAGTAGAGCATGTAGTTATTGTTCAGCACAATACAACAAAATGTTACAAGGAAATTAAGACGCCACATCATCTGGTAAAATAAATATTAGTCAACAAATGCAAAAAAAATATATCGAGTTTTCACCAACAAAAATATTGACTACCTGAGCAAAACGTGCTATGCTGAAATCCTTCCGAATGTAATAGTATGAAAAATTACCAAACCCAGTCATCCAAACATATGCAGCAATAAATACACGGATTGCATTATAAATCTCTGTTGCAGCGAAGTAGTGGTACATCAAAAACAGTACCTGAAAAATTAAGCAAAAAAAGTTGTGATCTCCGCGATTGGCACATCAACAAAATGAGTTAACATATTGACAGTGAAATACAATTATGCAGGAGCAAGGCCATACACCAAAGATACACGCGCAATATGATTCAATAAACTTTTGTGGAAAGATCAAAGAGAGCAAATGATGATGTTCTTCTGAAAAATAAAGAGGGGTGAATACAACTCGATTAACTGTGAGGGACTAACCTGCATATACCCTTTCCATTCCTCAGTCTGATGCCTATTCAAGTAGAGTATGGATTTTCCAGAGAATGCTGACTTTTCGTGATGAATCTTAAATGATGTCATGGCTGATACTATGATGAGAAGGAAGTAAAGAAACAGAAACAGATCCCGGTTGTAACTCTGCAAATGCAATGATGTCCGTATCAAATCCCAGTTTTTATCAATAGTAACATGCTCCACTAACATCTTATATAGAATAGACTTACACTTCTAGGAAACATTAAATTTATCTTTTTAAAAATATATACAGATAGTTAAGTGCGAGAGTACCTTTTCTGATGCTCCCATGACATTTGTACGATCACACAAGTAAAAATAGACCAGAAAAAATCCAACCTCGGACCTGAAAAAGAAGACATTAGGAAAGTGTAATCATATCAAAAGCATATAATCTGTAACTTTTTTTTGACTTACATGGCTCTCAGTGTAAGCCGATTCTCAATCAAGAACAACTCATCCATCCGAATGAATCTAGTTGACAGAAGGACATTATTAGTTAAGTAATAAGATATAATCTACATGTCAGAAGAAAATATGATTTTTAGGCTTAAGCTGCAAACCTGAAGAGCTGTGATGTTATAGAAGAATGACGAAGTTTTGGAGAAGCGGGTTTGAGACCTCCTTCCAACAAAGCGGCCCTATCCTCTTCTTTAACTGCTTCTTTCCCCAACTCGACCAGATTAACATCAGAATTCCTGACACTTCAGAAGGATACAGAATCAATAAACCTGCCTATAAGGAACATGCAACTGACATTATGAGGATTCATACTGAATAATGAGAAGAGCAATCCCTAAATATAGATAAGATTCTCAGTTTAGTATTGTGATAAGGCTCGAACTTCCTTGATATATTCTTGTAAACCATCACATATTAACGGAAGACAATATTCATCAAGCCAACTAATAATTTACACTTGCTAACAATTAATGTTATCTGCCTAATGTCTAAAAGCTTCTTTCATGGATTATGACCTTAAGAAAGAAATCATTTTCTTCCCTCTAGGTGTAACTCAACTTGCCTTTTGTGATATCCAAGATCAATGCGTGCAACCATGTGAAGCAAATATTGCAGATTAACAAATGCAACTAAAAGCTAGAGAAGTATTTTCAAGAATGAAGAAGAAAGCTGAGAAATGACATGTGAATTTTTCGTTATTTACTGAATGAGCTTGCGGTTTGCACCCCCATTTTCATTTATTAAAATTAAAAGAGGTAAAGAGTACAAGGTGAACTTACAAAGTCAAAATAAAAATACAAAAGGAATTTATATTTTCCATCCGTTTCTAAGAAATGGAATGAAAGCATTTAAACATTGCATTGGAACCCAAAGTATAATTCCAGATCTCAATCCCTATTTGGTGAAAGAGTTCACATGTTTTGTACTGTTTCATGCCTTGAAAAGTTTTGGTGCTTAGTTCTCTCTAAATGAAAGAAATTTCAGCTCATAAAAAAATTTCGGTACAAGTCCCTCTGCAGCATTCTTATTCCAAATGGAAGAATTAAAAAAATGCAGAAAACTGATGTTATATTAAACTCTGATGGCAGGATAGTATCCATGGTGAAGGTTCCATCTCTTTTGAATTATCCGTTTGTTACTCCTTTTACTTTTCATTAATGGTTTCAGTTATTGCTGCCTTCTAGATATACTCGATTCAATATACAAATATCTCAAAGCTGTTCAACACCCAAAGATGCATCCTTTTTTCTTCACTACAAAGTACGTAATAAGCCTGAATGAAGTTCCATCTCACAAAAATAAGAAATAAATTGTAGATGAAATGTAATGTGCATGCTAACATACTTAAAAGAATGTTTACTAATGAACAGATTAACAATAAGAAGATTCTCACGCTCTAGATGCAGTCGAATTCTTCTTGTATTCCAACAACTCGGAATATATCCATGCTACAGATATAGGGATGATACCTAGGAGAAATGACATCTGCGATGTAAACACATCAGATTTTGCTTGGCACATATATGATCAGGATATTGCTAATACGTCAGTAATTGGGAATCATAGATAATATGATTATTATGTGAATCACTCCGAATGTGCTCTGCTGGGTACAACATGTTAGCTCAAGCAGATATTCAGGATATTGCTAATACGTCAGTAATTGGGAATCATAGATAATATGATTATTATATGAATCACTCCGAATGTGCTCTGCTGGGTACAACATGTTAGCTCAAGCAGATATGATTTCACAAATCTATCATTTTAGTTCAATTTTATTACCTGAGAAAGAAGTTGATATTTGCAGGGCATGAAGAAATATTACATGGGCAAAATATAATGAATCAAAGTACAAAAATATTGAACGGAAAAAACAAGCACCATAGTTCGAAAAACAAAAGACCATGATTATAGTTTGTGTTAGGCTTTTAAATGTCATCACAATTACCAGATAAAACACGTGCATACACACAAATAAACTTTTTATTTCAAAGATGCTGAGGTAAAAGTAAATTGTTTTATTAACCATTCAAGTACAAATTTCTTCCAAACGTGATCTAAACATAGATGAAATCATATTATACGTGAATAATTTTCGTTTAGAGTGAAAAGTTGAATTAGAGAAGAGTTAAAAACTTGATTCTAATGATGGAGCTTATATCAGAAGAAACAGTAATATGTGAAAGTGTGATTACTATGTCTTATAATCTAAGAGCAAGCTTCACCACTCGACCACAACATTATGAACAAAGTGGTCACTGGTCGGGTACTCCAGAATAATATCCTAGGACACCAGATGATCATGGCTGAAAAGCAAGGATTGACCTTCATCGATGGTTGAAAGGCCTATGCGGGGAGGATAAGAGAAGGAATACCATCGCTAATGCTGAACACAACCTTAAGAAGGAGCAAAGGCAAAGGCTGAGCAGACAAAGAGCAAAATTCTGTACAGTTCCTGAACTATCAACAATGATTACTACTGTTTCATTTAATGTTGTTTTAAGTAAAAAGGAAAGCTCAATAATTAAACATAAAACTGTTAGCTCTGTCCTGAAAATATTGAGTCAAACACTGATCACACTATTGCAAAAAAAAGGGGAGCTGATTTATTGAATCAAAATTATCAAAAGATATTAGAATTAAGTAACATAATGACACAGTTCAGAGGGGAACAAGAGCATGCATCAAACGACAAACAAAAGATTCTTGTTATGAAAAAGACAATGATTCGAGAAAAGACAAGTAGAGTGACTCCATAATTATTATTCACTCGACCATAATTAACGATCATGAAAACTAGGATTCCTCCCCAACTCATGTCACGCCGCGATTTTCATACGCGCCAAAATTTGCGCGAATTTCCAAGAATGTTACAGTCACAGACGTTCATAACAGAACAGGAAGTAAAGAAGAAAAAAATGCTGAATCAGGAAAAAAATGCGAACAAACTCTAGATCTATGAGTAGCAGCTGCTTACCTGACCGGGAGTGAGAGGCCCGGAGATGGCCATGTCCGAAGAAGAAACGCAATTATCTACAGAGAGAGAGGAGATCTAGAAGTAGAAAAACCGGCAAGCAGGGAGCATTCCCATTTGAGGTGCGAAGCAGCAGATTGGCAAACAGAGACGGAAGCAAAAAATGTCGGTGGAGCGCAAACGGACGATAATGAGGGCAGCGAAAGATGATTCCGGATTATCAACAAGCCAATGTGAAAAGTAGGGGGAGAGAGTGAGAAGCCAAAAAAATTGAGAGGAATGAGGAGAAGTGAGGTTCGTTGGTGGCTTGAAGAGGAAGATCGTGACTCGTGAGTGAAGGCGGAGGAGGAGCTGGAAACCTCAAAACGCGGGGGAGTTGGATTCTGTACCAGTGATTCATCGGTGTGCATTTATGAAGTAAAGTAGTTGATTACAGATGTACCCTCTCTCGCAGGATAAACCAAATCGGATATCTCCTCCGTCATTCCTTGGGTCATGAGATTGCAGCGATCACGGAAGGCTTTCCAGCCCGATGGACTGCTGGATTCGTAACCGTTTGGGCGTGAAAAAACAGGAATATCCAGAGTGGATATTTCACTTCTATTATAGTATTTTAGGTTTTTTTCACTTTCAGGCAAGTGTTTCAGCTGAAAGTGAAAAAATAAGAGATGATTAGTGAAATGAAACATCCAAATGTTTTGCTTTTTATTACGCCCCAAACGGCAACATGTAACGCAGGTAAAAACTCCAAAAAGCCAACGACCTCCTGGGTCCAATTTGTCGGTGCATCTGGAAGAGTCCTTACTAGATGATCCTGGTTTCTATTTGTCTTTGGCCCAGTACTGAAATCTGTATGGCGACAACCAAGAGCATCTCAGGGGCATTGCATTCGGAAGCTCTTTTTCATGCCTTATTAATCTTCATTGTTTATATTACCTGTACTTTTTTTTTAATGAAGGGTCTCCGAGCCCTCGGGACACAACTACAAGGGCAGGGTAACCAGCCTCTTAGAGCACAATATTTTGCCACCAATTATTAACGGAATATATTTGATTAACAATATATTTGATTAACATGCTAGCCCATTAAACTTCAATTGAACCTCGCCTGCCTCGATCAAAGTCATTCTCTGCAAGAATTTGAGAAAACATTTTACACCATTATTTAGTGCACACCATGCTTCACCTGCCTGCAGCATTTTATTCCTATTCTGTATTTAAATGATGGTGGGCGGCCTTAGCTGAGGGCAAACACCACTCTCAATTCCAACCACGAATAAATCAAAAAAATATTTCAAGTACGCAACAATGGAGCAAAAAATATACTCGCTCCATCAAATAAAACCTGTATGCATTTAAAAATGCGTTAGATTTAGTAGACTCCAAGTTCCTTATGAAAGCCAGTCTTCTCCCCACCATTTCCGTGTTATTTGGTCGTGAGAGAGCAAAGTTAGCCTTGTAATGATGGATCCCTTTTTGAAACATGCAAGTAGTACACAACGAAATAGACACTTGAACTTCCCCTCCGCTGACTCCTAATAGCCATACAGGGCCGACTGCCATTGGCTGCTCCCTTGTCTGCAGTATTTTGTACCAAATTTTACATTCATGCCACTGGACAAGCATTCCAAATAAACAAATAGACGATGAGCATAAACAGATTTCCATGATATTTGTTGTTAGTTACTACTCATTCCCTCCAGAAGCTAAATTGAAAACCGACAGAAACAGCGTTGTATTCATTATCCCCTTCATTATCACCTCCGTTAGTCAAGTTCTTATTCATATGGTAGTCTCTGGACCCTTGTATCCTCACCTTCAGGAATTCTCACTTACTCCTGGTCTGACTTCACATTTTTAAGATAAAAAGAAAAAAAGAAGTTCAAGCTAGCTCAACTATCCTAATAAAAATACAAGCAGATCAAATCAATTGCCTTTCAGTTGGTCAATCACATTCTTCTTTTGTGTTTTGCTAGTATCAGCCAAGTGTACAGCTTTCACAAACTCATAGCACTCATGAAAACAAATAAAAGCACATATTAGCAATTTCTATTGCTCAAAAGCAGAGTTTGTTAGATAAAAAATTCACACAAGGCTGTGACACAGTCACAAGAAAAGCGTCACTAGACATGCCCATAAACTGATAACTATGTTTCAACCAACTAGTGGTGGTCCAGGAAAAAATAAATGGATATTATAAATAGAGAATGGTGCATTAAAAAAAAAGCCCTTTTCATTTTGGCGCATTTCAACATCTCCCCTACCAGAATTATTTCAAATCGTCTGTTCGTTAAGACTGTACAAATTCCTACAGTCCAATGTCCATTAGTAGCAATTCATAAGCCTAAAATAATTCCAAGAAAAACATCGGGGACAGTTGCTTACAGAGGAAACAACTATTTAATTAAAAACATAAGAGTAAAGTCCATCATAGTTTGCAGATAATAATTCGCAAACCATTAAGAGGGAAGTAAGCAAATAAGAAACAAATCACCCATATTGTCGCCCACTGTGAGATATTTTTTACAATGTTCATCGTGTATAATTTGGTCCTGACCCCAGTATTTGCAAATGGATGAGAACAATGCCCATTTATCAAGTCAATCGGAGGAACTTGTATTGAGTGATTAAATGCAATGATAAATGCAATGATCTGTCAGAAAAGATTCTAAGCAAGCTCTAATTGCCATAACAAATTCATACATAAATTGGCCATGACCTGAAAATATTTACAAATCAGTACGTAACATGCATATTCAGTTTGCAATTAAGATACTCCTTAAGACAACCGCTACCATGCCTCCTCAAAGGCTCCATGGGAGGACAAAAAGGCTGTCTCTGCAGTCTGCAATTGTCAAAGAATTATATTGAAAGCGCACTTGGAAATAAATCAGCAAGAAATTAAGAACAGCATGATTCATCCCCAATATAAATTACTATGTTTTGTGATCATACGAATTTGGAGGGAAAACCCTTTTTCAGAGTCTTCCCCATAGAGCCAACCTCCTTCCATATATTAAGAAAGAACTCCTTCTAGCACCTCAATCTTCCTTTATTGAATAGGCCGATATCATCGGAACCAACTTCCCCACAGCTTAAATTACAAAGGAAATATTGTACTTCTGAAAGGATAAGCTCCAAACCACAACGGATACCCAATATTTTTTCCAACACAATATACTTCTCTCCACCTCTTATTTTTACGATCATACATCAATACGAGACTGTGTTGCCAGAAAGACAAAGTCGCCCATCAGAGTTATTGGGAAAGTATTCGATATTAAACCCTCAATGCAAGTCATATTGATCTTATCTTCGACAATCCATTGTACTTACAAATAATCTTTCAGCACCCAAATTACCATACTCTGCTCCAGAATCTGAACAACGGACAGAGTACCATCCAATTCCAAGAGATAATTCTTTGCATCCATATGATTAGCAATCTCATGGGGCAGCAACATTTGACTCCAGAATTCATTATCCAAATCCAGCACCAGGACATGTGATGATCCTTTTGTCAGCCAATGGAGTCATCCATTGAGGAACACTACCTGGTTTTTGTCCATGTGACCGAACTCGTCATGTGAGGTCGTCTGAAACCTCGTCCAGGTATTCCTTCTGGAATAAAAAACATGAGTGACCAGCGGGTTGTTAGGCCTACAACCGAAGGGCCTGTGAGACCCAGCCAATACAATTCGAAACCTCTCGGTCTCCGGCTCAGACGCCAACCCAACGAGTGTGGGATCGTCATTCGGATGAAACCGAGTAAGGTTTCTCCCCAATGGGTTCTTATTAAGAGTCCGCAACTGACCGGTGATGGGATTGCAGAGGTAATAGAGGCCACGGGTCGGGACGCTCGAGCAAACCAACAATCCGTTACAAGAATCCCGAATTTTAACTCGATCATTCAAGAAATCAAGTGAGAGCGACGCCAGAGAAAGAGATTGGTAAGCGCATATCAGGGAAGAGCAATATCAAGTGAGAGCGAACAATATCATGGGGTTCTTGGACGACATTTGGTTGTAGAATTGAATGAAATAATGGCAGGAAATCAATTGGCGCCAACATTTACAGGTGGATTTGCAGTAGGACAGGGATTTCAGGGGCAGGCGTGAGAAAATTTGAATCAAAATGTCGACGGGCAGAAAGCCCTCGTCTGGCGCCGGCTCGGTGACTCATCTTCCTATTGTCTCCGCAGAAAACTTATTTTTAAAAAAAATGGCGAATTGATCAGTTGAGATAGTGTTGGTGGATCTTACCAGATGGAGTTTTCGCAGGAGATGGCGCTCGCAAGGGAGAAAGCTCATCCGGAGTATGAACTACTGGCATTCAATGGATTGGATTGGATTGGATTGGAATACCATGAGGGCTCGAAAAACCAGAGCGCATTCAACTCTGTTCTATATTTAAGTTAGAAAACTAAAATAAACAAAAGAAATTTTATTTATTTTATTTTTACTTTTTAGTGCAGGCAAGCAATGTGGAACAGAGGGGATATGTAGTAGTAGAGACCGGTTTCCATGATAGCGTACCTGCATGAAGTAAGCCATCTTCATCCATCAGATCTTAATCTGACGGTGGGTGTTAAATAACCGTTAGTAAGTGTGAATCATCGGTCATCACCGATCTGACAGTCATGCAAGCTATATATGAGAACGATCTCACTTGGACTTTTCTCATGTCGGGAATTAATATTCTTCATTGGTGCCATAGAGGCATTATCGCATCATTTAAGTTATTAGATAAAGAATGGGCGAAAATAGATAAAGAAGGAGAGAGATATGCATCATTGAAGTTATCACCCCTTTAAAATGGGACAGATTTGTTTTAGTGAGACAAACTTCAATGATACATATCTCTCTCATTCTTCGTCCATTTTTGTCCATTTTTTTTATTCTTCCTTATTGTTAGTGGTCTTTCTGGTCATAATGATATCGCAAAGATGTTGATCCATCGCATGCTATTTATTAAAAAAAATATTACAAAAACTACGATAAATGATATGTGATGGCTCAACATCTTTGTGATATCATAATGACTAGAAAGAGCACTAAAAATAAAGAAGAGTGAAAAAAAAAATGGGCGAAAATAGGTTAGAAATGAGAGAGATACGTATCGTTGAAGTGAGTGCTTATTTAAAATAGGACGGAAAATCATAAGGCAACTGATGCCTTTCTCTTTTAACCGCGAGAACCGACGCCTTTTGGTTTGGTTTTTTAAAAAAAAGCCATGCAAGCGCTCGTGCCACGCGGGCGCCTGTGTGGCTTGTCAGATACCCTATTTTGCAAATATTTGCTACAGTGTGTTATTTTTAATTTTTTTTTATACCTTATTATATAAATTTCCCTTCGCTTAATGCCTATATGGCATACCCGGGGCACTCAATAATTCGTGGTATAAAAAGGTCGCGGAAAGGGGGGCCCGAGTTGGACTGAAAATTTGGATGTCCAGTTTGAAAATTGTGGTCATGAGTCCGATTTCTTACTATCCAAACACTCCAATATCTCTACATGGAATTTGTACACCAATTGTGGCGTGATTATAAGCAAATATCCACATTGGATTTTTAAGATCTACTGTAGTATCCATGTTTTTTCCCCTGAAACACGACCTCTGAGGTGTTTTCAGCTGGATAAAAAAAAATATGGATACTACAGTGTAGGGGGACTGTGAAAGTCGGCCTAATATCAGAAGCTTTTTTAATGTCGAAAAAAAACTACCACCTCCAATGTGTACGGGTTTCGTATACAAGTTTCATATACATCACCATTTCCATGTGAATACATTTTCTTTCAATGTAGCAAGTAATTTTTTAGCAACAATGAGGTTGGAAGAATGCATAGTGTGAGATGACTTTTTGGACAAGTCTGATTGATGAACAATTCAGGTTACCAAATTGGATTTCTCACAATCTGGCAACACACACTGCATATTCTATCCAAATGCCACCTGAGAGACATAAAACAATCCACTGACATTTCAGGTAGAAATAATCACCTGAAATCACTGGCAATACTTAGAGAGAGAGAGAGAGCATAAATGCGATGACTTTTTTTTGTTGAGAGAGAAATATACAGCACTAAGAACGAAGAACAAAGACGTCGAGCCTATCCTCCACTATATTACAGATAAAAACGGGAGGAGGAGAGCCCAACCACGAGAGAAACGACTGATAATACAACCAGCAATACTTGGACTCCTTTTGGTACAAAACAAAACTTGGCCACAGTAAGGTAATCAGTGCTAGGTAAGCCTAAATATTGCAAAAGAATTATATCTGACCACATGTTGAATTTGATCGTGTTTTAGTTATGCTGGGACTATGGTCATTAACCAAATGAGCAACCCATGCTAACAATAACTTAAATAAATGTAATCACTACTCTCAAGTCTTTTCTTCTTCATCTTCACATTTGGTAGTTAAACTATTAATTTGTTTAGTCGATATGAATAGGTACGGCAAAGCTGTTCCAGCAAATTTGTATAAGGAACCGATGGCATGGTAATAACGAAGGGGCACTATGGGAGCAATCAAGAGAAAAGGGAGAGGCGAAGGTAGATGAGTATTATTTGTAACTTTTCCTTTCCATTATTCTCCTTAATATCATCACTGTCAACATCATCTCTATCATACTCTTGAGGCTAATCATGTCAAGCATGTATATTGTGAGGCTAATCGAGTAGCCAACGTGCATGCAAACAAAATCGTGTATTAATATACTCAAACTTGTCATTCTAACAAAATATACTTCCCAAAACTTGTTAGTAGATCTGCAGTTTTTTTACATTTAAAGCTCCTCCATATGCTTTGAATTTAGGGGAGCCACGAGCAATGCGTTTGGACAATGTCAAGCCCGAGGGGAGTGAGTAGCGCGTCGCTCTTGTTTCTAATGTTTAAATGAAGACCTTCATGGGTCAATTGGAGTAGAGGTGGACCAAATAGGAAATGAGGATGAATGAAAGTTTTAAATAGGAGACACAAAGTGGGTAGGGGACAAAGTCCATCTTGGACGAGTTGGACGAGCTTATCCTCCCTGTAATTTGTTGACCAAGAACGCAAGAGACATAAATTCAAGTTGTTGTCGATGGATCAGTGTCATATGAACATAGGTATGTTTATCCTTACCCGAACGTAGAGGCGTAGTAGAGGTCTCTTTAATCTGAGCATCCGTAGGGTCAACGCCTAACCGGCGAGCTAGCCAGGGGGAAGTAATACAGAAGGCGTTGGAGTTGTTAATGAGATGAGAAGCAGTCGAATTCAAGAATTAAATACTCCTAGTTGGTGGGAAACCGGTCAGGCCATCATCCTTCCCCTTTTCGAAATGAAGGTACCCTCGCGGGAAAGCGACCATGAACCGAAATGCCCGTGGCCGCATTCGGAACACCTCAATTCCACATTCAATTGAATGGGTACAATTCGACTGTTGATGATCGGATGGCATTGATAATCTGCCCGGACTTGGGGCAACACCATTAATGTTTTCTGGCATCCTCTTCCACCACTTTAGCTGGCTGGAGTCTTTTATCTATCTTCCCGATGGATTTTTTGCTAAATTTAGTAATCTCAACTTGGAAGTTGGAAGCGCCACTTAAATGCTGGTCTGGTTCGGTCTCTGGGTTGTACACAAGCGCAAGCCTCAATCGTTCAACTAATGCGAGCCGAAAACAGCCCACCTGCTTCAATGCGATTGCTATTTGAATAGACCGAATGGCTCCCGACTTCAATAAATTGACTCCGGACTTACTCAGAAGTCAGAGGAACTTGACACTCCTGTTTCTTCTTCTCCCTCGTGCTTTGAGTTACCTTCCTTCCATCCTCAGCTTTTCAAATTTTTTAAAACGTCTGAATTAGGGTGTTCAAAAGTAGGTTTAGTGTTTGATCGTTCGTTGATGTTGGATTTGTTGCTTGTTTTGTAGCTTTGATGTGCTTCTGTTCGAATTTATATCGACAGTTGTAGTAGGTGCCCGGTCGTAGTTGTTAGAAAGAATTTAAGGATGCTCTTTGTTTTCTTAGTGTTCGAAAGTGGTAGTTAAAGATGGATATATATAGGAGTATAAAGCAGTATGACACTGCACTTGTTCAGTGACTTCAGTCTTGCTGTGACTGGAATGTGCACGAGTTATGTGCCTGCACTGAATTGCTTGCTATTGTCGCTGTTCAACAACGTTGTTGCGTTTTGCGCACCTGAGTGCGGTTGGTTTCTGATTTTTTTGTGTCTGGGAGAATCTATTTTGTTTTCAATAATTTTGTTTGAGATTTCCGCAAGTTGCTCGACAGTTTCGTTTCTAGAGTATTCAGAATTACTTCTCCCTGTAGTATTTGTTAGAATATATAATAAATAATTAAAGATTTCCATTTCCTAACCGCTCGAGCTTTTGGGAAACTTGGTTATCTTATTTAGTATCAGAGCTCCGGTTAGGGAATATCCTGATTTTAGTCTTGTTGGAGGCATTTATATCTCAATTATGTTCCACGTGCCGCGCTATGTAGACGTTTGCACGTGAGGGGAGATGTTAGAATATATAATAAATGATTAAAGATTTCTGTTTCCTAATAGCTCGAGCTTTTGGGAAACGGAAATCTTTAATCATTTATTATATAGAGCTTTTGGATTGTCTTCAGATGGCATTTAAATTGTGATAGGTTTTTTTACCACAAATAGATTTCTTTTGTGCAGTTGAATCATTTTTTTCTCAAATAATATTAATTCAATATGGTTTGATATACTGGACGAGCATAGATAAGTTTGCTGATGATCTGTTCCAGGCTCCAGCAAGGAGCGTTAACTTATTTTATATGGCTTGATATGTGGTTTGTGATTCTTCTGGATGTAACTTGCCTGAGTTTTTAATGCCTGTGTAATTGCCTTCTCATCTCCTAATATTAAATTGGTCTGGTCTACTTTCTATGGGCTAGAAGGTTTTTGATCTACTTCTTTTTGTGTTTTTTTAACAATGTTTTCAGTCTTTCAGTCTACTTGTTTTGGTGCTTCTTGGTCTTTGTTTGAAATCAGAGTCGTTTCTGCAATTATTCCTCCAGGTTTGGCTATTTTCTTGGCAGTAGATTTGGCTCCAAAGTTCTTTCTTTAATTTTATTGTTTGTCTGAATATTCATTGTTGACTCTTCCTTTTCTTCTATCTTTTATTCAGCTTCTTAAAGGATGGGCCATGTTGTTCTTTCTGGTTGAATTTGAATGTTTCAGTATGCTTGTCACCTTCAAAAGCTAGTGGCTTTTTCGTGAAAAAGAAAAACTAGTGGCTTTTCCTTTTCTTAGTCCAAAACATAAAAAAGAAAAAATTCCTTGCCCCCTCCCAACCAAAACCCCATCTGTAGTGCAGTTCTTTAAATCTGGTTTTGGATTTGCAGGTTAACTACATAGCTGGAGATGAATAAATTTTCTGTGCGATTGGAGGATGGGAAAGAAGGCCGAGACGGGCAGCCCTCAGTAGGTCCAGTTTATGGAAGTCCCGCTACAAAGAATGAAGATATATCTCATGAAATATGTACTTCGTGGGATATTTTTAGGTACCTTTTAAGTTACCGAGTTTCTATACAATATAACACTTTCAAATAAAGAAATAATAGTTATTCAATTAACTGGCCAGAGAGAGTATAGTACCTACATCTTAACAACTAGCAATTTGATGGTCAGAGATGGTATCAGTAGCGACATCAGAAAAACGTAGCAAGTTTGTTTCATTGAACCTTATTGGGGAAGCTTCTTCTTCTCTTTTTTTCTTGAGATGCTGAGACGGAAAGTTATTCATGTAAATATATGTCATCATTGTTTCATCTAGTCTCATATTTAACATGTTTTGAAGCTATGATGTTTCTACTGCAAGTCTAAACCCAAACAGGGTAAGGTGAAAACTTATGGTGCCAAAAGAATGCCTTCCAGTTGACCTTTTTTGTTGTTTGGCAACCCAACTGACTCCGTTTAATTAAGTCCAGCGTAACAGGTTAAATTCTAATTTGGATATATATGCGGCTAATTTATTAAATAGAAGATTGGTGAATTCTGGACGATTGGACCAGCTGCCAACCTCAGGCGGGTTGGGCCAGCATTGTGGGCCACAATGGCGGAGTTTTTGTAATGCTTATGTTTTAACAAAATCCCATTCTCAGATACATACTTCGACTTCTTATGGCCCTATTCTTGTCCTTGTCTTAAGCCTATGAAAATGATACAACTATGAATGAGGCTTTACACAGTTTTATCATATTTCATGTTGTACTTGATTCTTTCTTTCATTCAACCATAAGTATTTTTTCTCGAATGAATATGCTTTTACCCTTCCATTTATATCGATACCTTATAGTCTTTCACTTATTGACACACTCCATGCGTCTTTCACTTATTGACACACTCCATGCTGTTCACAACAGGAAAAAAAAAAGCTTACTTTCTTGCATTATGAATATCTGTGTTCAGGATTCTGATGTTTTGGCATTTCATTCTTTTCATAATGCAGTAATTCTGTGAGAAAATATCCTGGAAACCAAATGCTTGGGTGGCGTGAATTTAAGAATGAAAAGGTGTAGCTTGAAACTTTGAAGTTTGTGAGAAAGGGCTATCCTGTTTTTAGGATAATTAAGTGGCTATCCTTTTAAAAAAAATTTAGGTAGGTGGCTATTTTGTTGCCTAACATGTACTTTATTTTGAATTGGTTTGGCTTTTAAGGCTGGGCATTACTTGTGGAAAACCTATAAAGAAGTTTATGCTGAAGTTCTAGACATTGGTTCTGCTCTAAGGGCATCTGGTGCTGAACCAGTAAGCATAAGTAATCTACCATTTCTTTCAACTTCCCTTTTGTCAATTTCAGTTGTTTAATCATTTCTAATGTGTATTTCAGGGTTGCACTGTTGGAATTTATGGCTCAAACTGCCCTGAATGGATAGTGACAATGGAGGTGAGCATAGAATCAGTACCTTATTGTATATTATTTGAATGTACTATTCCTTCCGTCCCTAAACTATTTAGTTCATTTTGAGAAACCAAATAGGGCACTTAATATGGGGCGGAGAGAGTATATTTCAGTGAGAGGTGGACCTTTAGTATGAGATATTATTATTAATTACTTTAATTCTGTTCAGACTTGCAATGGCCACAGTCTAATTTGTGTTCCACTTTATGATACACTTGGTAAGTTTCTGCTTATGTTCCAAAGAAGACTTGATTTGTGTTGTATAGTTGTGTTTCAAGTCATTCAGTTGAGCAGATTTGGCCAAGTTACTTAACTTTAGAAAATACTTCCACATAACGTTTGCAATTTTTTAAATAACAGGTATGCGGGCTGTTGATTTCATCATAAACCATGCAGAAATCAACTTCGTTTTTGTCCAGAATAAGAAAGCAAACGAAGTCTGGACCGTAACCTGGGATTACAACTGTTCATTCACTGATGTACTCCACTTAGTTCTCTGTTCTACATTGCTCTCTAACAGCTTTTGTTTACACTGCAGCTTTTAAGATCTGAATGTGCGTCTTCTGGACAACTAAAATGTAGGTTTCCTCATTTGGGAAGAAAAACCAATCTATTGAACTTCTGCAAATGAAGCTTCACACTAATTCTTTTTACAACATTAATGACATGACAGTGGTAGTTTGCTTCACTGATTTTACAAGGGAGCAGAGAGATACTATGTCTGCACTGGGGATCAAAGCTTACTCCTGGAATGAATTTCGGAACATGGTTAGAGTTGCTAAGCTTTGTGATGGAAGATAGCTATAATAATATTTCATATGCAACCATCATGTCATAAAGCCAATCCACATATTTGGAAAGGTGTATGATGAATATGATGACGTTATCACCGTCCCCTCTTCAGAGGGTTGCGTCAGGAAGGGCATCCGGCATAAAAACTTATCACTATGTTTCTTTGTATGGTTTTTCTACCATTTTGATTCCGATAAGAGTCAAACGCAGTATATAATCCATGCCGCTGACCCCAGATAGCTGGGATAAGGCATATGATGATGGTTAGAGTTGCTAAGCTTTTTTATTGCTTTTACAGCTATAAGTCCATACTATGTCTTGTTTGTTGTTTTACTTATTTTTTTTCTTTTCTGGGAATAATAGTTGTCGATGATAAGGCGTGTTTATATGTGTTTATAAAGTTTAAGAAGATTCTTCCATGCAGGGAAAAGAAAATCCCATACAATTACATCCAGCTCATTCGCACGATATATGCACAATAATGTACACAAGTGGCACCAGCGGGGATCCAAAAGGTGTTAGTTTGACACATGACAACATTGTACACTATGTAAATGGAATGGATTTGTTCATGGACCAATTTGAGGACAAGGTAATCTCTGGAATTTTCCTCCGCAGCCTGACCATGATTATGCTCTTCGTTCATTGTGTTCTTCAGGACCTCCTTTTAGTGAAAGTTAATGGGGGTTAATTTCTCCAAAAAGCATAAGCTGTTAAAAAAGCCATCCTTCTCTAATACTATTTTTATAACAATTCTCCTGAAAGCTTAAGCTGTTAGTAAAGGGAAATCAATACCAAGATCATACATCTTATTTAACTCAATGGGTACTGTGAATTGACAATTTTCGGACATTGATATATAACAATTTTAAATGGTGGCCACCTGGTACAACCCACTTATCTTGTATGGACACATAAACAAATGTTTTGAGGTATTGAGAGAAATTCTTACAAATTGCTTAACAAGTTTGCTTGTGGAAAATGCTTTCCATATGTCAGCTTTATTAAACCTTTTGGAATTATGTCACCTTATTTAACCAGCAATGAGCCAGGCGTCTATTTGGAAATATGCGGCCATGCACATGTTAATTTTTGCTATTACAAGAATGTGTTAAACTTGTCCTTTATTTAATCTTCCATGTACACTGGATTGCAGTGTCACCATATTGTTCTTTTCTTTTAACAGATGACAATGGATGATGTCTATCTATCTTTTCTTCCACTAGCTCATATTCTTGACCGCACCATAGAAGAGTACTTTTTTCATAGGGGTGCATCCGTTGGTTACTATCAAGGGGTATGGACTTCTAATCATTTGTTTCTAATGCTTCCTTTCAAATTGCTTGATTGACCAGCCAATATGACTTTTTTAAAAAAATAATTATGAAGGATCTGAATGCTATTAGTGATGATCTCAATGAGTTGAAGCCAACCTTATTTGCTGGCGTGCCTAGAGTGTTTGAAAGGGTGCACGAAGGTATGATAGTATCCTTTCAGCTTTTAAATAATTGGTGACATAACATAATGGACACAGAAAATGTTTTGCAGGTGTCTTGACGGCACTAGAAGAATTGAACCCTCGGAGGCGAAAGATATTCGATCTTCTTTATAAGTAGTAAGTTAAATTGGTAATATGTCATTATGACGTGATAGAGATTGTTCATCGTTTTTTATGAATTGGTACCTCAGAACCTGGTCCTTAGTATGGCATATGGATCATATAGAAAATCAAGGATTCGTGTGCTCAAGCTGTTTAAGAGCCGATTTAAGATATTGAATGGACCGAAATATATTTACAACAATCATGTTCTAAATTGTTGCCATTTGAAAGCGTCAGGTATATTATTAACCTTTTTGCTTTCTTTGGTTTTGATCAAGCAAACTTTATTGGATGAAACTGGGGTATGGGCATCGAAAAGCATCACCTCTGGCGGATTTGTTAGCATTTCGTAAGGTTTATACTTGAACTTTCTATTTTTTTCTCTTTATTTAATATCTTCATGGCTAAATAAGATTAGTTAGCATAATTTCTAAAAAGGTCTTTATGGGAGTCTTCCCTGATTTTAGACCATAATACCTCTTCATTCCTCTTACTCTTCAACCAAACTTTATACGTCTTTTCAGCAAAAGGAAGTGATCCTTATTTTTGTTTAGAAACAGGTACTGTGGCATTCTTTTATAAAAAAGACTCAGTTTCTGTAAAGGAAAATATCCTCCCCTTTTTTTATTTGAAAGGGGCATGGGATTCATTAAATAAAATAGGATAAGGGTTGTTAACCATTGCCCAGGGTTCGTAATACCTGATAAAAAGTGTTACAAATATTTCAGCCATACTGTCATAATATAGTATTCGCCATTTTATACCAGTTAGTTCTTAAATTTCTTACTTATTATTTTCTATTCTGTTCTTGAAAATCTTCTTTGATATATGAATTAACAGGTCAAACAAAGGTTAGGAGGGCGGATCCGACTAATAATTTCCGGAGGTGCTCCTTTAAGCACTGAGATAGAGGAGTTTTTGAGGGTTACAAGCTGCAGTTTTGTTGTTCAAGGCTACGGTTAAGTGGGACAATTTTTGGTTTAAGTTTGATGATTTTATTGTTGATGAATACTTATGGGAAACCGTACCTGCTTTAGCAAACTATTTGATCTTATATAACTTGAATGAACAGGGTTGACAGAGACATGTGGATCAGCATCATGTTGCTATCCAGATGACATGCAATTGATTGGAACTGTTGGTGTTCCTTCAGTGTTTAGTGAGATTCGTCTTGAGGAAGTCCTGGAGCTTGGCTACGACCCACTTGCTATTCCATCCCGTGGGGAGATCTGTATCAGGGGGAAAGCTGTCTTCTATGGCTACCACAAAAACCCGGAATTGACCAGAGAAGTGATGAAAGATGGATGGTTTCACACCGGTAAAACTTTCAGCGTTCTCTGAGACGTAGCTCTTCTTCAAAATTGAGATTATCTTCAAGGCATGAGCTGCTGCTGATACTTTCCTGTGTTTGTAGGGGATATCGGGGAAATGAGCCCTGATGGGATACTGAAGATCATTGATAGAAGGAAAAACATTTTTAAACTTTCTCAAGGGGAGTATGTTGCAGTTGAATATCTGGAAACAATATATGGCGGCAATCCCATTGTTGATGAAGTGATTCTTCCTCTTAGATTATGTTTTTTGGGTGTTTTGATGTGTTCATTTGACTTTCTGATCAATTTTATACTGAAGTATTAAATGGTGCCTAATTACTTTTCAGATATGGGTGTATGGGGACAGCAAGCAGGCTGTTCTGGTGGCAGTGGTTGTTCCAAATGAAGCGAATACTAAGAAATGGGCAGAGCTAAAGGGCCATATGGGATCTATAACCGATTTATGTAAGCTTGATCAGCTAAGAGATCATATTCTCCTAGAGCTAAAGACTATTGCCAATGTCAACAAGGTAGATCTAAATTTCCTTGCAGTAGAGGATTTATAAGGATTGATGCTTGTGTTGTTTATCATTTTCTTCTCATTGAATCAGTTGCTAAAATGATTATTTTAAACAAAAAATAGCTATGTACGATCTTCCAAAGAGACTTGTAGTTCTTTGTGTGTGAAGAATCTAGTTAGCTTTCTAGTCTCCACACACGTGCACAGTTTCTGTTGGGCAGTGAGGTGCTTGAAGGCACAAAATTCTGAGATTTTAGTACAATTTTGAGCTTTTTCTTCCTTTGGGTTGTATAATTAATTCTTTTACTCTGGTTCATATTAGCTGAAAGGTTTCGAGTACATCAAAGGAGTTGTACTCGATCCATGCCCCTTTTCTATAGAACAGGATTTGATAACTCCTACCATGAAAAAGAAAAGATCCCAGCTGCTTAAACACTACCAGGTGCGAAGCGGATGCCAAATTCTTTGGCATTTGATACTTGCATTTTCGTTCGCACACGTACTGTTTACAAGCTTAATTGAGCTAATTTTTCTTCACCCTTTTGTTTGGCAAATTTATTGCATGCAGGTTGGAATAGATCAACTGTATACCGGGTTGACAGGAAAAAAGATCGTGGCTCTCTAACACATCTGAAGTGTGATCAACATGTAACAGGCGTCCTGTCTATCCAATTACTCTGTCAACGTGAAAAGGAATTTCGTGTCATGAACGTGGTTATTGTTGTATGTTTGTTGTAATCTGTTATGTATTCGACTACATTGTGTCGTGGGCTCCCTGTATATTCTCTATAGTAATTAGGTGCGTGAAAAGGAATTTCTTGTCGTGAACGTGTTTATTGTTGTATGTTTGTTGTAATCTGTTGTGTATTCGACTACATTGTGTAGTGAGCTCCCTGTATATTCTCTATAGTAATTAAGTGATTACGCACCTCCATGTTATGTTTATGTCCAAGCCACGTGAGCTGGATAGCAGTGGAAATTTTTACTATATTTCCAGGTCAATGAGCTAGGAATTCCATATTATCTGGAGTTTCCGCTAAAATACCATACCCGGATATGCTACCTATTCTTCCCAAAATACTTTTAAAGCATTTTAAGAATATTGTTATATCTTCGTAAAGATAAAGAGTAGGAAAAATAAAAAAGAATAAAAATAGTTAAAAAAATTAATGATTTATTAAATGTTGCTTTGCACTAAAAATGTGTATTTACGTTCACGAATTCACTTCAAATCATGTCATTGTGAAAATGATAGATTTGTTGTCGTGTGGAAGTTGTGTATATAAATACATGCTTTGCCGGCAAAATTAAAAATGTTATAAATCGCTCATTATTTATCTATTTTTGTCCGTTCTTTTCTTTCGTGCGTTCTTCATCATGAAACTAATTGTAATCTATTGCATTTTTCCTCTTCCATTCAACATGGCCACTAGAATCCTAATGCAAAATAAACCGTGAATTATATATAAAAAAAACCTTGAATTGCAGTGACTCGACTTAGGTGAAAAATGAATAACATGTTTTTCTCTTCTAGAAGTGGACAAAGAAGAAATGGTTTCTTTTCCTCCTTGTCAATCCAAATCCCAGAGCTGAGCGAAGAAGCTGTTTATTACTTTGACATGGGGAGGTCCTGACCGGAGAGGAAGGAGTTGATAAGCACCATGGCTTCACGGGGGTTGTTGAGGGGTACCAAGTGACCAGCGCCTCTAATGGTTGTAAACGTCAATCCTTCGTACTTGACAAAACGACCTGCCACCTGCAACAGAAAATTGAGTCTGTGCCTGTGGATGCAGAATTGCAGACAATGTAGGACTAGTATAAGACACTTCCGCACTGCACTTGCAGTGGTCAGAGAGACGGACGGACCTGATGGTCGTAGTACCAAGTGTGCCAGGGATTGGTCAGGTGCAGGCCTAGAGCTTCGACACAGTATCTGGAACCGATGACTGGGACCCGTCCATCCGCATCTCCGCTGTCGTTCACGTGTTGACGAGAAGGTAGAAGGTTAGAAGTTAGAACAAAACAATGAAAGTTGTAAAACGGAAATGTACACCCAGCGGGCCGGGTCACATGACTGTCTTGTCTTGTGGAGCCAGGTTTGAACATGATGCTGCATCGGTGACTGCTCCATCAGCCAGCCACACGTGAAGCCGCTAGCATAGTTCCTGTGATCTTCTTGCGATAAATAGAAAGATCCCAGAAAGAGAGGTCGCACTTACCTGTATACCCATATCCTCAATCCGGCTTTGATAAGTTTGGTGTAGATGGGAAGGGTAGAGAAGACGGAAAAGTTGTATGTGTATAATATCGAATTACTGCAAAGATTGACCGCAACAGTTGATGATGTTGATCAATGAAAATCTTCGATTAATTATTGAATAACATGATATTTGTAAATAGGTAATAATCTAATGTATGTACAAAATCTATTCTGTAGATATCGCATGAGAAGCTCATACTTGCAAACCTTCCACCTTCCACTGATGTGTCCTGATACATTTGCATGAAGCGCTTTTTGAACGTCAGCTCTATTAAAGTACTCTTCCGCATATACGTCAAAACACGGGTCATAGCCCCCCGGAATCCTAATCTTCCTCAGACTACTCCTTCCTGCCTGAAACTAAGAAATTTTTAAGCTAGACAAATGTATGGAAAGCCAGTACAAACGCGTGTTGCAGACAAACGTACGTACCTTCGGATTGGGGTCACTAGTTTGCGTTAGAGAGGGGGATACTCCCTTTTTAAGTAGGCAAGTAGGTGCATATATGTTGTAGATGTCAATCTCTTGGTACTGGCGAAATACCACGTTCATAGCCTGCTCGCACTCGAGTGTCCAGTTGAAGAGCTTGAAGTCGCAAACTTGGTTGGCTTGTTGATACAATTGATCAGATATAACTGCATGGCTCCATGCATACTCCACTATCCCCTTCGAATCGTAGTAATCATTTGTTTCCGGATTGCCCACCTGAAAGTTTTCAATTCTTGAGTGTGAGTACAATGTGTCAATCCAGAAATTGATGGCATTTCGTTTTTAGTATATCTCGCCAGTATATATACATACTATAAAACCTTTCAGGTTGATGACATTTTTGCTGTTCTTGTTACGCTCGTATACAAGTTCGGCTAGTTGGGGCACATAATGACCTGATATAAGAAAACCGAGTCTTTTAAGTTTGCATCTATTTTACTGTCAGTATGAGAATAAGAGAGACAGTCATACGAATCAGCAATGTAATAGCTTGTTAACCTGCGTAGCTCTCCCCAGATATGTAGAAATCGTGAGATTGGTACTGCGGGAATTTTTTGAGCCAATTCACCAAAAAATTGTATGCATCTGCTGCCACCTACATATTTTCATTACAAACAGAAAATTAAAAGGAACAGTAAAAGTCTATAGAAAATTATCAATCAGGAAAATAGTGAGCGGGCAAAGTAGATTACAAAGCCGTCGTCTAGTTTAGTGAGATCAGAGGACGTGTTGGTGTATGAGAATCCAACGCCTACTGGTGATTCCAGAAATAGTAAATTAGCTTCTGCACGACACCAAACAAGATAGACTTGTTAGACTGCATAACGCCGTGTGAGTCAACTCAACGCAAGACCAGCTCCTGGTCTCAATTTTTTTTTTTTGGCAACTTGGTCTCATTTAACTTTTCATGCCCTTCTTTTTTTTTCTTTAAAAAATATGGACTTTATTTGTGAATACGAACTAGTTGAGAATGAGAGTCGAGAACTTTCATGCATGATTTTTTTTATGAAAACTTTCATACTGATGGATAAGCAGAAGAATGTACCAACCAAAAACAAAAAGAATAAGTTCAAGAAGAATAAATGGAGGGAATTAATGAACCTTTATTCCAAGCATATTTATTGAACTCGAGTCCAGCTCCGTGTGTTCTGGGTCTAAGAGGACCCAACTCCACGGCAGCTCCATAGCCTATTGAAGAGCAGCCAGGACCTGCACATGCATTTGATTTCATTGATTGAACATGAGGATGACACATTTTCAACATTCCTCCAACTTTAGGAGTCTGTGAACTTAAGCATTAGCTAGCCCGGTTACAACAAAAACAAGTTCAATTAGGTGGTAAATTGGGCACACCTCCATTGAGCCATAAGAGGAGAGGTTTTTTAGAAGGGTTGGTTTGAGCTTCAAAGAACCAGTAGAAAAGTGCTCTTCCATGATCTTGATTGACGGTAATGTAACCTGAATAATGGGAGACTGAAGGATACGATGGTTGGCCAGGCAGGTTTAGTATTCGATCGAATTCTTGGTCTTGTGGGTATTCATGGGAGAATTGAATGCTGGTGATAAAGAAGCAAAGGTAGAGGCCGAGAATGAGAATTGAAGACGAATGATGAGGAGGTGAAGCCATATCATAAGCTGTGCTTGAATCACTCTTTGAAGACCGGGTAAGTTTTGGTCTCATGTATATAGGCTTGCAAGAAGTGGGCTCAGAAAGGAGCTAGTGAGAGACAAAAAAACTGCAAGCCACAGCCTACAAGGGTTCAAGATATCAATTATTCAAGGGTACGTATTTAAAAACAATACACCATCTGTACCACATTCATTTTCTTATTTGCTTTTTAAAATACACGAAAATTAGTTCATTTTCAAAATTCAAATCGGATTATTTAAGTCAGACGTAGGGTGTATTATTCATGCATGGGTGGGCATGGAGACAGTTCACGGGGCTCCACACGACTGAAATGCTTAGATGTCTAATGTCGACAAAGAGGAGGGGAAAAAACAAAAGATGTCATAACAAATAAATGCATGCAACTGGTACTGATCGTCGTGTAATAGTGTTTTGGGCCAAAAGATTTAAAAGGTTGTTTGTATGATATGTGCGTACGTAAGCTAACTTTAGACTTGCTTGAATACAATACATTCGCTTTGTAAATATCGAATTCTAAACATTGCAGAATGCAGAGAATGGAAACTTAAAGGATACTGCCATCTGCATGGCATACGGATTGGCTTGATCACAATAATATAGGTCGACTTCATCTTTTCGTAGTAATAAAACTTAAAACGACAAGTTCGTCATCTTTCACATGTATTTTTCGTTCACAAAGATGCATGAGTATAAAAAGCCAATTTTTTCCTTTCGTCCACTCAAGCCCAAGCAGAAGCTTTGCTTATGAACACGACAAATGCAAGAGAGCGAATAAGGTGAATTACCATAACAGTGGGTGTTAACTGTTATTAAGAAGCCTATAAGATGTGTTACATTAACTAACCCCGGAGGACTAGAGTTCTATCAATAAAGACATAAGGTGTATACATAGGGGCCCGTTACAGAAGGCTGCGGGAAGCCAATTTGTCTTAATCCTTACCAATAAACTGGGGGAGGAGGTTCTCTGCTAGCACCAAGAAGTTGAGATGGGACAAGACCTTATGCAAGTTGTCTTAATCCTTGGAAGGTTCCTGAACCAATCAAGTAATAGCATAAAGCACCGCATGGACAAATTATTAGGAACATAATTCGGATCCTTAGCTCTTCCACTAGGTAATCCGTCTCATATTTCACAAATTGATTTTAAATTTTAAAAGTAAATACCATATGGAGTTACTTTTTACATAGAATTATGGGTTTATTTTTTTCTGTAATTGGAAAAAAATTTGAACTATTGCCAAAAAAATAAGAAACAAAGTGCTTTCAAAAGTAAACCATGAAAAATGCACTTTTTTACTATAATATTTTGTCCAATATTCTGAATGTATAATAAATGTTGTCCATGATTGTTGTAAACATTCCACCATATACTAGTTGGAGATCTTGGCATTCCTAGCCACTCATCTCATCGGATCTTGGCATTCCTAGCCACTTACATTTCCTACTTACTGAATGGATCGAAAAGCATTGCCAGCTCATGACTAGAAAAGTCATAATCAGCACCATATACAATTTTAATTAAACTTATCTTCAGAAATGGACCTAGAAGGATACGACAGGCTTTAGTATCAGATCTTCAAAATCTTCTAGTTGAGGGGCCTCGGCTTTTTCTGCCAGTAAAAGACTTTAGGAAGCTCATCAAGCGGCTCAAGGGACTGTAGACCTTCTACCTTATAATGCCCAATCGACACTCTCTACGCGTGAAGGGTCGCCAGATTGGTTGATCAAGCCCTCCTGTTAGATAAAAACAGCAGATTTACGAACAGGAAGCTGTATACCACCTATACCACTAGAATCAAATTATAAACTATTTCCAAATTGACAACACATACCGGAGTACATAAGCCCATTTTTATTCACAGCACGGTAGAATGGTCGTGTTTTCCCCTCCTCAGCAACAAATTGTAATTCATTCCGTGCACGCACTCTGTCTTCCTTGGTAACTTTGCCGGTTTTAACCAACTTAATTAAGATCAGAACAACTAAAATGCAAGGTGATTGATAACAAGAAGTTCGTTTGAACTTTGAAGTCACAAGAAAAGAGATGTCACTACCAAGATCCTATACCGAGAAATGCTACTTAAGACATCTAAAGCGTAACGCAAACATGCTAAACAGTGTAATGCATTAGAGAGAATTTCTTTTTTGGGATAATTACTGAGAGAAAGGGTGCATTTACATGACAAGGCAGAAAAGCACAAAACACTTGAAGAGTTTTCCAAAAGTAATACCTTGGAAAACAAATAATACGAGGGGAGAGGAATACGATCAAGACCGTTTTCTCGATCAACTGCTGCAAGCCCAAATTTAGGTCCATATCCGTCAGCCCACTCCCAGTTATCTGATGTGGTCCAGAGAATATATCCTAACACTGGAACACCCTGAAAATAGAGGAATTAAAACACAAATTTAGCATGTATGTTTTAATTCCAGACTGCACTGGAACATGTCTAAACACAATCTAGAATGAAGACAATTATCATTGCCGCATAAACAGCCAGCAGATGCTCTAACAAATATGGTCGTCGGATCAAGTCAGTCCCATCTGAAATCCCATTTTCGGTGATGATAAATGGTACTTCTAGATGTTTATATCTTTCATGAAACTGCAGCAACATTCTGTACAATCCATCAGGGTAAACACCTTGGCCAGATTCACTGTACTCATCATTCTCAACAAGATTCAAGCCAGCACCAAAGACCACTTCCTGTCAGGAGGGAATATGTAAAGGCCATCTCACATTTAAGTTGATACTGTATATGCGCATGATTAACTATAAATAAGTTTCACACCTGACCATAGTAGTTTATTCCAATAAAATCTAGCTTCTTACAGATACTGTCCACATAGGGGAAAAGTGTTATCGAATTAGCCAGTGTAACAGCTGCAACATCAAAAACCCATATGGCTGCATAAATGAGACATGATGTGCCACTCCAACTGCTTTTGACTTACTGTCTCTTAGCAGAAAAGAAATCCAATATGAGATGAGTTTACATGAGATCGTTCTCATATAAGGAGCATGAGGCCAATCTTTATTGCCGTTAGATTCCGATAGGAGGGTGGATATTAAATCAGTGGATAGGTGAGTATGTCACATCAAAGAGTGGGTGAGATCATTATGGATATTTGTAGCCGTTAGATCAAGATCCAATGGCTACGATTCAAAGTGGCCTCATATAAGCAATATGAGAGCGATCTCATTTAAACTTTTCCCATCCAATATTGTCAAGAATTCTAGATTAACCGCATTCAGATAGTACAAACGCACAAATGCAATGCGGAAGCATAGGGGCTGTTTGGGAGGCCATTGATGATCTAGGAATGGTAAAAAAATTTATTTTCCTTTTTCTAAATGAAATAAGAATTTTTTGGCGATGCCCATTTTTTGCATTTTCATTTTAATCATTTAGGATGTAAAGGGTTGTTTGGGGAGTCCATTTGGAAACATATTTAAGGATAAAAAATGTCTTCTTGGCCCTTGAGTACCATTTCTAACTAATTAAACATGGATTTTAGGGATTCAAAAGGGAGACATGAATGATGGAAGGGTAATCATGGTCATTCGTCACAAGATTCCTATTTAAAAATACATTTGACAAGTGAATGTCCTTTTAAGTCATGAATGAAAATGACCCCTTAAATGACTAAAATGATCATTCACTGTGTAAATGTAAATGAAAATGTAAATGTGGCTCCCAAACACTTTTTAGTGGGAAATGGTGAGAAATAACCATGATGTGGGAAATAGCCTCCCAAACAGCCCCATATACATTGTGTTCTCACATGAAGTTTCATAATCTTTTTTTGGTACAGAAGTTTCATCATTTGATTAGATTAGAAGTGAAGAAAAGATGCAGAACGCAGTCAGACGCCTCAGACCCCAGAGCTGGGATGAGGCAAACATGATAATGCGAGCACGACGAAGTCTAATGTGGGAAAGGCATATGACATGTAAAGCTAAAATGATTTAAAAAAACCTGCATTCAAGAATATAATCATAAGCTTTTGAATGTGCCGCAGACATTTAGTGCATTGCTTGGTTAAAGACACCAATGGGTAAAGCAGAGGTAGCCACCTCCGGCATATCAGGGTTTCCCCCAGGCCAAGCACCAGCACAGTATGTAAGCATGCAGAACACATGAGGTTCATTGAATGTTACCCAATAATCCACCAAGTCCGACACACTATCAACAACAAGCCTGCATGACACAAATTACGTATTGTTCACAATATTGAAGACCTAGAAATATGGGCAGTGATAACCCTACAGCAGATTCCTACACATTTTCCGTACACAGCTGATGTGTATGGAAATGAGTGGCAACAGCTGACCCACTCATTTCCATACACAACAGCTTACCCACTCATTTCCATACACATCAGCTGTGTATGGAAAATGTGTAGGAATCTAAATTGAGGTACTGTACAAATTCCATCAGATGGTAAAAGATCCATTACAAATCCTTGGTAATTTTCATTAATGGAAACATCTGATGAACACCCTCCCTCCCATTATGCAATAGCAAAATTACCCAAAATTACCCATTCTGCAATAGCAATAACTACCTATAAGAAAAATCCGAGCTTTTACTAGAATCCTTGGTAAAAGATCCATAACATGCATATATTTGCACTGTACTACACTGAATCAAACTGAAATCCACACACATGCTACATGCTACAGAAAAAAAATCCAAACTTCCACAAAAATCCAAGCTTAGACATCCATAACATGCAAAAATTTGCACTGGGCTATACCGAACCAAACTGAAGCTATAGAAGAAAAATCCAACCTTTCACCAACCTCTACAAATTATTCTATAAATTTTACAAAAAGAAAATGAACAAAAATTTCAAAAAAAAGGAAGGAAAGAGGAAATTACAGATTGTGGAGACTACAATCTCCTGCGAGCTTCCGGAATCGATAAATTCCGCTTCCGCTGAAGATCTAATGTTTATGAGAAAAAAAAAACAGATGAAGAGAAGAAAGGGTTTGAAAATTTTTGGGCGAATTGGGGAAGGCGGCGGGCTCTTAGTGGCGCTGCTCTCTCAGTGGAACCCCATGGCGGCGAAGCGAAGCGGCGGAGAAAATTTTTTGGAGACGAGCGGCGAGGGCAAAACACGGGAATATTTTTCCCGTCTTCAACTGTGGCGCGCTTCTTCGAGAAAATCTCCTCCTGAGGAGCTTATCGATGAAGTCGACTTTCCGGGGAAGTTGACTTCCACTACAGGGGGAGATTCAGGGAAAATAGCGTAACCAAACACGCTTTTGCAGAAAGCGCGTGATTTTCAAAGAATTTGGTGCGGAAATTCGCTACCAAAGGAGGCCTAGAAGACTTCGTAGTGAAAGTTTGTTCTTCTTTGTGGTATAGTCAAATCGTTAAACCACTAATCTATTATATTTCTCTTTGTATTTGATGTTATTTATGTACTTTTTGTAATTTGTTCTTTTATCTCCAACCCGTTACTTATGTGGGTGCCTGGGTGATTGATTGACTCGTGGAGATCTCGGAAGGGTATTTAGAGTGGATTTCAATACCCAATCCATCCACAACACTCTAGTTATGGCCATCATGGCTATCTTCATAAGCTTTTTCTTCTTCTGTGGCTCACATGGCTCACTTTTAGAAACTGAAGAAACCTGCTGAGAACTACCATCAACACTAGCAGAAGCCATTAATGCATCTGCTGGGTGCAGGCTGCTTGGTGATTCTGCTAGGCTGCAATGTTGTCCTTCCGCAAACTCGAGCCATGCAACGTTCAGGCTATCCTCGACATGAGCTGGAGCCGTCGCCAACCCAAAGAAAAATTGATCTTCCCCCTCTACAACAACACTCTCTAAACTGTAAGTATCCATAAAGTTTTGCAGCCAATTAAATGAAGGTATATGTAACCTCTTCAATCAGTAAAATCGAAGGGATTTTATCCATTATCAGGATGCCAAAAGTTGATTTCAACCAGTAAAACAAATGAAGGTTTGCACACGTCTAGTAAAGGTATTTTCAGCAATTGGAGAGGTCATAGTGCCACAGGGAGGGTTGCCTCAATCATCAAGGAAGTATGACGAACGAGCATTTGAAGGAAATGAAAGCAAGTGGTCTACCTATGAGGAAGAGTATAGCGAGCTGACCGTAAGTAGGGTCAACATTGAAGGCAGATAGTACATCGGACGCCTCGCCTATGGGCAGCTGAAAGGGTTCGAGATTCTTTTTGCGATAGCGGGAAAGGAGAAGGCGTTGGCGGCGAGACGACGGAGGTTCCGGCGAGTTTCGTGGCCGAGACGAAAAATTCTACGAAGTACGAATGCCATTTCTTAGTTTTTTGAAGAGGATGCGTCATTTCCTCAGCTGCTCTGCTACTCTGCTGGGGAAGAGCGGCGGAATTGAGGTGAGAGCATCATCTCTTTCCTCCATCTCGCGACTTCGTCTGACCACTCAAGTCCTCAGTCCTGGCTCTGTCTGCGACGATCTTCGCACGTCGCAGACAGACCATAGCCAGGATACCCTGCAGACACGGCAAAAGATTAATTTCCTGCTTCGCGGCTCGCTGCTCAAAGTATCTGTGGGGCCCATTATCACGTCGGCAGGCATTATCCGATGATTAGGAGGACTGAATGGGGATCCACAAAATTTCTCTACAATGTCCGAACCACGAATTTCTTTCATCTTTTTATCAAAATTTCAAAAAAGAAAAGGAAACAGTCCTTTTCGATGCTGTTTGGATGCCCAAATGACATTTTTTTAAGGAACAGAAAGACATTTTTCTGCAAAAAAAACTGTTTGCTTGTATTTTCTTGAAGGGTCTTTTTCATTTTTAGAAGAAACTTCCTTAAAAGGATTTTACCTCTCAATATGCCCATTTTTAAAAATACTCTTAAAAGTTCTATAGAAAATATATAGAGATGAATTTGAGATGGTGGAAGTAAGATAAATATTTCTATAAAAGACTCTTTAAGAGAAAAAAAAATAAAAGATAAAAAAGATGACTTACCAAACATAAGTCTTATTTCCATCCTTTTAACAAAAATAAAAAGAGGAAAAAAGACTTTCCTTTTGCCCTTCATCTCATATTATTGGAAGTCCAATGCATGATTTTTTTGGTACAATGTGCCGTGGATGTTTATGTATAGAATGAAGTGGCCTCATCGAATCCAAAATTTGGTCCATTGTTGAGGGCAATCGGATGTAGGATATCGCTATCTCCAAGTGTTATATCTGCTAGTAAACCTGGCAGTTGTCATTTATTTATTTACAGTATTATCTTATTCCCAAAAGACAACCGGAAAGGCAAACATGTTATTCTTGGACATTATGCTAAAGGTGGGCAGCCAGCCTTTGGCTCATGATCATATGAGCAAGGAGTGGATCCTCGGAATCTTTTTAGAGTATATATAAACACGGTAATAGCCCATCAACTTGATGCAGCAGTACATCAGTCTTCTAACACTGGCGGCACGAAAAAAACCCAGAATGAGGCACGAGCATCAACGCAGGATACAACCAGGCTTCAAAGAGTCGAGATCAGTTGTGTGTCGTGTGCACATTTACAGGGGCCCAACTTCGACTTTCGTCTTTGCGATTCGTATCCTCTAAGGTTTGCTTGAGGCTTCAAAACTGGAGCAAGCTTAGGATATCCTACTGCTACAATATCATCTTTTCAACCCTTCACCTGAAAGACGAGCGCACAAATCATGACGCTGACCAATCAGTAACTACTTCGAAAAGGCAGACAAAAAGTAAATGCTATCTCACTATCAATCCGATGCTTTCAGCTTCCTAGGCCTCTTTGACTGAGGAGGTGAAGGTGGAGCATCAGGATACCTTCCAGGACCCTTAACATAATACCACATACAGACAAGAAAAGGCATGGACACAACATTAGTAACAACAATATTTTTTTTCTTAAGTAAAGAAATGCAAATGTCATGGGTAAAAGAAAAAGAATAATACTCCCACCTTCCTTTTCTGCTCCCGCTTCCCTGCTCTTTCACCTGAAATCGAAATGGTAATATTGCTAGTTGTAGTCATAAAAAAACATTACTAGTACATTGACCGCCACGAAACTTAAATGTCACACACAGCAATATCAGGCAAACCTATAGGAAGCATACCGGTTACAAATTTCTTGTTTGGCAAATAAAAAGAAGAAGAAGGTAACCAACATCTCACCTCCAAAAGAGATAGAATCGGGAATAAACGGTACATCTTGATCGCCTCCACGAATTGAACGCTGAAAGTATTGCATAGACAAACTGATATATAGTTAATACATTATACCAACATATGGTTGTCACAATGTGCCGCCTAAAGTGATAACATATGTACAGTATATTGTGAAACAAAGACAATTGAAGACATATGCAGCATCCAAGTGGTAATAAGTCTGGCTAACCTTGGGTGTGGTTGGGGTTTCAACACTTCCAGGGTCCCGTCCTGAAGATTCAGCTTCTTTATATTGCAACTAATTTCAAGAAACACAAACAATGAATTTCCATTAAAACTGCACTGCAAGCTCATATTTGCAGAAAGCATTTCACACCTGTTTCTGGAGGTTAAGAAGAGTCAGTATATCTTTTCTTAATTCAAGGTGTTCCGCACAAACTGTTTTCGTAGGAACCTTTGGCTTTAAATGAACCTGAGAAAAATATAAAGTCATGAGACAACAATAAGTCAACACCTTGGCCACAACTACTCAGAACTTTAAAGATAATAACAGACAGGAAAAAAGAAGAAGCAGATGACATCAAAAGCAGGGAAACAAATGTTAATTTCAGATGTAAAATATGCATGCTTATTTCTGCATTAATGTTGAGCAGAATGGAAAGAGACCATAAGAAAGATGCTTCCTGACACGACATCTAAGAACCATAGCTATCAAATAAAATGATACATACACCAAGATCCTGTAGAGTCTGGTCCACCCTCTTGATCGTCCGAAGTTCAGCAGATGAACTAACAGATTGAACCATTTGTTCAACAGCATTTGTTCTCAAGTACACCCTCAGCTGAAATAGATTCATGATATATTGCGTTAGAGCCACCAGAAAAACACAAAAAAGGTAAACACTACCAAAAACAATGGTCAATATTTCCTCCACATACTGCCTAGGGTAAAATTAATAAAATAATGAGAAGTCTCAAGTAGGCCGGTCGCTTGCAATGGCAGGTTTTAATAATGACAAGTAGCATGACTTTTTTTCTTCTTTTGGCAAGATGTCACAGTTACTATAGGTGAACCACCAGAGAAGCCACATTGGATATCATGTTATAACGAAAGTCCTATGGTTAATGCTACATGATGGTCCTACAGATGAAATGAAAATGACACAGATGGTAGTCAAGCAAAAATGACATAGAATTGATTACAGACATCTAATGCTTCATAGGCATTAAAACCGTATCTACATGTACTGTTTTTCTTTTTGGCTTCGTCTAGCTCTACAATTTAATAGATTCAAAACCTATTCAATGTTGACATATTGGCAGACACCACCTTGCATGGGCCAGAGTTACTCCCTCCTAAACTGCTGTTTCTAGCTTTTAATCCTAATGTACCCACAGGTACCTGAGCATCAATTCTTGTGTACGTGTTAATTACCTTTATCAACAAAAGTGTCAGCAATTAGCATAAAAAAATTTGCCAGAAAACCTTATATTTCTGCTCTAGTCCACGATTGCACTCTCTGTCTCGTAAAATCCTCTTTTATATTTGAAGCTTTTGTTTCCAGTGTCTTGCAGTTTAGATGCCCATGAGTTGCAACAAGGTATATGATGAATGGTGCTGGCATGGTTATCGAACACACAAATATGCTACGCCAAAAACAAGACCTAATTACACTTGATGCGCAAAAACTAACCATGCGCAAAGAAGGTGGAACAGAAATGACATCTACTGCAGCTGCTGCAGGTGCAACACTAGTAGCAGAAGGCTGAGCGTTGGACGGAGATATAGAATCAACGGGCATGGCAGATTTTTCTATGACTTCAGGAACGCTTGAAGTTTCCATCAAATCAGCTTCTTCATCAGTCTGAAAATATGTATATATACATGAAAGCAGGATAAGGATGATGGTCAAGGGACACCATAATATAGTCACATTAAATAAACAATAGCACCAGAAGCCAGTCCATGGTCAGTAAAATGCATACAAAACAACCCACTGTCACATGTACTTCATTCTACTTGTCGCAGACATGGACAAGCACAATAAAAAAAATTTCACAAAAAGTGATAACCAATCAAAAGGCCTTACCTTGTTAATCATGCGTGATTCCAGTATCTGCTTTGATTCGACAAGAATCTGCTAACAAACAAAAACAAATAGACCAACAAGTACTCACCCTTGTTATTAAATTTCTGTTCTCAATGAACAACTACCAGTATTAAAATTTCACCACAATCAAATAGTGATAAAAGAAGTTAAACAAATTCCAATGCCTCGTCATCTTTCTGCTCTTGTTGCTTTGATTGAGACCACATTGTAGAAAGAGCACGTTTACGCTCCACATCTACCGAAAAGTTGTGCTGATCCTGAAAAGAGAAAAAATAACCACATGTTGAGAATGCTAATATGAGAAACAGGCAAGAAGCTTTTCGTTTCAGCATAAACAGTTTATAGCTGCTTTGATGACAAATTAATTGCATAAGTCAACATGTATCCCACCTTAATAAGAGGGTGCCCAGAAATTTCACCAGCAGATGGTGCTCTAGCAAGCAAAAGCGCCCGAGACACTTCAATCATTGAAAAAAAATTAATGCGCAACACATGAAGCATTAAACTTTTTCAACATGCAATAACCAGGTAAAAAATAATTAAAAGAAATATACAAGAAAGAAAGCAAGGCAACCATACCAGTATAATAACGGCTTTTTAGTTCCTCCATACTTCTGGATGATGGGTATCTGCCAGCTATAATTATAAAACGGAGATCAAACCTCTCACATAATTCAAATAATTGATCTGTCTCCTCTTTTGTCCATGCCTAAATAATGGAAAACCAAAAGTTTAAGGCACATAGACAAGACAACATGATAAGTTCACATAAAGGAAGAAACAACAACAAGACAACAAGTATATTAGAGTTGTGAATGAAATCAAGAGAAACTTTCAAACTTCAGTATTGTGCATATGCAAAATGTTATGATCGGAGCCCCTGATACATCATGTCTTTTCTAAAGCCATTTCAAACTATTTTACAAATAAACAGAATCGAGGTTAAAACATGAGCCTAAAACCTCAAACTACACCATTGCCATACATCTTACTACAATAAACAGAGTAAGGAAAGATATGCAAGTCAAACACATTGTTACCCACAGGATCTGTCAGGTATTTCTCGTATTCCTCATCAGTGTATTTAAGAATGTCAACAAACTGCCAAACATAAAAAAGAAAAACATCTATACATCAGCAAAGTTGCAAAAGATCTTAAGGTCCAAACCATGCACTAAAAAGGTGTATCCGAGATATAACATACCTTGTTATATTTGGCGAAGGCATAGTCACCTGTTGGAGGAACCCCATTTACAACTCTGACCTATGCAAACAAATCATTGAGAAAACCAATCGTTTGTACTATCCACCAATAAGAGGATGAAGGTCTTAAGTTTTTTTGTATAAGAACATACCCAGTGGTAAACTTGCAAATTATCTGTTCGAGTAGATGATGTAAAAGGGAGCCACTACCACGTAATCTATATTGATAGACAAGAATTTGGTAAAATTTCAAACAAGAAATTTCTATGGTAGTAGGACAAGTGATAATAGAATTAAATTTAACAAAATGTCATGGTTCTCGATATTTATATTAGCACTAGACACTCTTCTACAACATTGTTCTCTACAATTTACCATTCAAGCAATCATAACTCCTTTCTTCCATATAGTTTTTCGCTTTTCCATTTCTTTTCTTATTTTTTTTTGGGGGGGGAGGGGCGGCAACTGGATTTCTCATACTTTCTTAGCACTGTGATTTCATTTATAGTCGCCTCCATACGTAACAACTTAATTACATCTACTTTACTAGCTAGTGGACTTAATCACGGACTGTTAGTCTAATTGTGAATCTTTTACCCATTTCACCATAAAGATAAGCCTCACTGTTAAACCTTTGTGCAAACCTATAGGTAATTTTCTGTGTATCCACAACTAGTCCTTAAACTTCATTACTATGTTAACGATAACTCAGTTTCCCCTTGTACCTCCTTTTGTCTTAAGTACCTTATGACATTGCCATATGCTTTCTATCAAAGTAATACTCCCTAAATCCTCATTATTGAAACTAAACAATGAGAAGTGACTAACAATCAATAGAACCCGTCGACAAACTAAACTGACGTTACTGAATATCAGCGATGAATGATAAGTGACCAGGGAAATTCAGTAATCAACAGAATGAGAAGTATAAGCTTGCCTTTTCTTTCTCGCATTGTGCACGCCGTTTCAGATGAGATATGTCCAGTGACGGCATAAGAGGCGCCAACCCGCCGGTAAGGGCGTAAACCTACGTCGACACATCCATACTTAAGCATAACAAGAACAAACACCCACGTTGAGAGAGAGAAGCAGGAAGAGGTAATAAACCTCTCGCGAGATGCCATCGGGTTTCCGCTGGGAATCCTTCGGAGGTCGAGATTTCTTCTCCGAAGAAGCAGAAAAGCCAGATCTCGGGAGCCCAAGAATGTCTTTGGCGTCCATTAACGCGACTACGGCAAGGATTTTGGGGTTCTCAACGCCCTCTCTCCCTGCCGGAGCCTCGGAGCTAAGGTCGTTCGGAGGGGGCAGAAAATGCTTCTCGGCTCCCGCCGTTGCGTCGGAGACGGTGACCCCACACACACTATAGAGCGCGTCCATTGACCGAAATACCCCCGAGGATGGCATCCGGTTCACCAAGTCTTTTTTTAATAATGTAATCCGGTTCACCAAGTCAAACCGGCCCGTCTTTATAGCCTCCAATGAAACTGCCCAATTTGCCTTTTTTTTAGCTGCAATTTATCCCGCTGCTAATTCCCTCAGGCAGGTCCAAGGCCCACACATCATATGCAATTACAAACTAGATAAATCAGGATATATTCCTGTGTTCGGCATGTTCACCGTCCACCAAGAATCCATTGGCTCATATGGGTTGAAGTTGGTGAGACAAGTGGCCCATTCTCTTTGGGACCTGGACAATGGCTTACACACTACATTTTTCCAAAGTGAAAGCAAATTTGATTTAATGGTTAATACTCGGTTTACTGACTCGAAAAACACAGAATGTTATTAGAAACTCAAGGATTTAGTTAACATTGCGCGTCAACATCGCACCAAATGTGGATATCTATCCCTAGAAGAACCAAAGGCATTTTAACAAGAAGTGCTTTAAACCTTGAGAACATGAGCACCTCGAAGTTGGAGGGGTCTGTACACAAATGGACAAATTTTAAACCCTATGTGATAAGTCAAATAATACTACGTATGTAACATGATGTTGTGAACGTCAGGCCCAGGACGTCAGTACGCATACGTCACATGCACGGACATCACGCTAGATAATCGAGTGGGCTTCGTTAAGATATTAGATTTGCTTTGAGTATATGTTTAATTGAATAATGGATGTATTCCAGGCCCGTTAGTGGCCCAATTAGTGGCGCGTCCATCTAGGGCACCGCGCCACCTTTATAAGGAGGTCATCCTCCTCAGTTTAGGTTATGCAATTAGAATCAGACTATTTTCCTTTACTTTTCTCTTGTCTTTTTCCCTTTCTCCGGCCATGATGTCTGGCCCTGTTCGTGTCCCATACGGGGACACAACATTGGTCTTGTTGTCAATTTCAAATAACTGGAATAACAACTCAGGGGATACATCTGACTAAAAAGAACTGGGGATATATCTTGATCTGGATTGCCTGGCTGGTGTGTATATCTGCTTGAAACAAATTTGCACACATCAAGCAAAAAAATAATATAATGTACTATAACTTCGTTGCCAAAAATGGATCGTTCCCAGCCGAGGCCTGTCTTGAGGAGCTTCTTCCTCAGACCCATGTTGCGGATTTGGCGCTCCTCTAACCACCCATCCTTTGAGAATGCACACATCAGAGCATTCCATGAACCCAAATTTCTCTCAGGCATTTTCTCAAACACATGGTAGGCATGGGAAGACCGCTGTCGCTGGTGCAAGCTATGCTGCCATGTTCGGCCGTGCCCGCATGCGCAGCGACGCCGACCAACGAGGCGGAGATGGCGACACATCTGTAGGCGGCGTCGTGGCGACTGTAGCAGTCGAAAAAATTTGATCTTTGGGTCGTGCAGGAGTTGGCGAGGTAGCTGAGGCCCTTGGGTCCCTCGGCCTTGAGAGCAAACGTGGTCCGGCCGTCGGTGGTGTGCCGGATATGGCCGTGAAGGAAGCGGCAGACGCGGTCGAAGTCTCAGTGCGGCGGCGAAAAGCTCAGTTTCTTCAGAATAAATGCCCGCGGAAGCCATGACGGCGGTGGGCTGGAAGACCTCCACCCTGTCGTTGGTAGTGACAGAGGAGGGCCAGACGATCGTGTCGGTGGTGTTGATCGGGGCGGCGGTGGAGGAACCCGAATGGCAGTCGGCTTGAACAATGGAAATGCCATTGGAGGAAGGAGACAGAGCGATGGGTATGGGAACCACTCCATCGACATCGTCGGCAAGTTCGTCGTCCTCCTCTTCTACGTCGTCCACATCCATCTCGGTCGGAGCCGTCAACGGCAGGACCATCGGCTGAGCTGTGGCGTTGGCGACGGCGACTGGGGCCGAAGGGGGTGCTCCTGGCGGTGGTGGAAAGCACCATGGAAGGGATGGATTGCTTCCCCAGCAAGGCCTGTTCGACGGATGGACATATGGAGAGTCGACCCATTCACCGACACAAACAATTGAGGCGATCTGAGGAAACTGAGAAGGTCTCTTATTTTGACGGGGGTGGTGGTGTGAGTTCCATCGCGAAACTGAGGGCGGCAATGGCTGAACAGCAGCGGCCCCTTGGGAGGAGTACCAGGCAGCAGCGCCCGGCAACGGTGCCGGCAGCAGCGGAGGTGAGTCCCATTTCGGCTGGGAGGAAAACCAAGCGGCTCCCTTGCGTGGCCGGTAAGGATCCTCTGCGTCTCCGCATGGCCGGTAAGGAACAACCTGTTCTGATACCAATGTTGTGTCCCCGTATGGGACACGAACAGGGCCACGCATCATGGTCGGAGAAAGAGAAGAAGACAAGAGAAAAGTAAAGGAAAATAGTCTAATTCTTATTGCATAACCTAAACTGAGGAGGATGACCTCCTTATAAAGGGAGAAAGGTGGCGCGGTGCCCTAGATGGACGCCCCACTAATTGGGCCACTAACGGGCCTGGAATACATCCATTATTCAATTAAACAGATACTCAAAGCAAATCTAATATCTTAACGAAGCCCAATCGATTATCTAGCGTGATGTCCGTGCATGTGACGTATGCGTACTGACGTCCTGGGCCTGACGTTCACAACACTCCCTGGCATTTACCGCTTGGAGCAGTGGTTTATTCCCTGGTAGAAGCTACTGATTAGGAAGAAATTCCGATTGTCAATTTTGGACCAACATGCATCATTCGTTGGAGAAGAGGCTGCACGTATATCAACCCATGCGTGCCATTTACAGGGAAACATTTTGCTCGAGATGAACTTGTTGTAGATGAAAGTCAATTACTGAATTGTATACCCAAGGAAGACTTTGGTGGAGGCCACCTAGATCCCAATCTGACTTCCGCAAAGGAGTGGGTGGCACATCTGGGATTGGGCAAAGCAACGTCTGCTGGTGAACCTCCTAAATTAGGTGCTGCAACCGATGGTAATGCTGATTGCAACATGATTCTTGGTAAAAACTTCTTTGTCACTCCATCAAATTCCGTTGCTATTATTATTGCTAATGCAGTTCAGGCTATTCCCTACTTTGCTTCGGGATTGAAGGGTGTTGCCAGGAGCATGCCTACATCGACTACACTTGATGTTGTGGCACAGAAATTAAATCTAAAATTTTTTGAGGTACCCACAGGCTGGAATTTTTTTGGTAATTTAATGGACGCTGGATTATGTTCTATTTGTGGTGAAGAAAGTTTTGGAACAGGTGTTGACCATATCCGTGAGAAAGATGGGATTTGGGCAGTTTGTGCAGACGGGTTGAAAGCCTTTATTATTCTCCTATTTTCTGCAAATAAGCTAGATTGGGATCGTGTGACAGGTGAGAGCTCATTTGGATTTGAGAATAGTCTGTTAATGGGGAGTTGCCAGCCTCGGTGTGTCATTTTGACCCAGTGTTCATGGTTGAGCCTGGTTTCATGCTCCCTTATGTATTACCATAAGGCCCTCATCATAAATGGGCAGAGGACACTTCTTGTGAAGGTCAATCAGATTGAATCTGTTCGTGTTGGTATTAGTTTTGGCCCAGCTGTTCTTTTCTTTGAATGCAGAAACCGAAAGAGGGATTTCATCTACGACGCAGAGCTTAATGGCCTTGCTGAGTCAGAAGCGTTTCCAGACATGATTGTTGCTATCTCATGAGAATGCCCTACCCAAGCATATGTTCAGTACAAGACAACGGAGAAAGTTGCAGCCATATGGAATATATTCTTTTCAGGTGGTTATATTTCTGTCTGTGTTGATGATAACCATTCTACAAATGAGTTGGTCCTCATTCTAGCTCAAGCAGCCCTAAGCGATACTTTGGTTCCGCTAATCCTGGACATGATCAGCTGTAAACTACCTCTTCACTGCCAGTTGTTAGATGGCCTTCTGCATATCTACCATCTAGGAGTCACGGGAGAAGGGGGCTATAAATTCTCAGCAGAGAACTCTTTGCATTTTGTTGAGGCCTTAAGTAGGGTCGTGGCAAAGCTGCCCCAAGATGATGCTGCGAGGGCACTGGAGATATTAGTACATCCAGTTGTAATAACTTTAGAATTTGTTAACCAAGGTTCAGGAGCATTGCAACAAGGACCTGCACATCAGCTTATCATTCACATTGATCGCCTTGCAAATATTTTTGGGTATGTGACTCACCCTGAAGCTTTGGCAAATGCAGTTCCAACACCATGGCCAATATTTAAAGCCCTATTTGAATGGGATATGCGGCTATGGAATCATTATGTCGTGCTTGCAAAATTGCTGTGAGAACATCTGGAAGCTTAATGGGTGTCCCCACAGGGTCAATGCTAGAGGAGGCCTTTAATGACATGGCGTCAAAGGGACTATGTGCTGAGTGTGCAACTTACTCTATAATCATCGATGGCTCATGTTCTGCATACCGAATTGATGAGATGACGAGGTTCCCATCATCTAAGGTGCATGATGATGCAATGATGCTAGGCAACTTACGGAAGGTTGTGAATTCTTATTTGAGTTGGTTGCCTGTGGGGTGTCTCCAAAAATTATGACCTGCAATATTTTAATGGCGTATAAGTGGGGATTACAGAAGGAGGTTTCCCAAGTAGTCAGGGAGAAGAGGAAGGTTGGATTGACGTCAGCCACAACGTTCATGCGTTTGGGGCAGTGTATGCTGTGGACCTTGTCCTATTTCACACCGCGTACAGGACGGAAGCGTTTGGCCACCTTGAGGACAAGGCGATAGCGGAAGCGTGGTGGAGTGTTGTGAACGTCAGGCCCAGGACGTCAGTACGCATACGTCACATGCACGGACATCACGCTAGATAATCGATTGGGCTTCGTTAATGTCACGCCCCGAAATCCCATACCTCGAACGGAGTGCGGAAGCCAATCAATGATATACATTTGGAGGTAGAGAATCTCGGGCGCGAGACCGAACTGTCGAATTAACCACCAATTACGATCATCTCAAAAGGATGTGTAATCGGACATGCCCATAATCAGTGCAATACACATACAAACATTAATGAATACTATGGAATGGAAATTTACTTAATAATACTGATAATAATCCATTTAAGAAAGTCAAATCAAATAAACCTATAATCTATGGCACACAATTGCCATTAAATGTCATAAGCATCAAATAAGCAAAGCAAATAATATAAACTCTAAGTCTTCACGGCTCCTGCGACCGCTTCACTACTGCAACTTCCTGATCTCAATTTCCATTTGCGCCTGCATCAGAGGATGCATGAGTATTTCATAGAAACACTCAGTAGGATGTAAAAACCCACTGAATTAGAACAAACAATATGAATAGGATAAGAATAACAAAGGTTTATGAAGATGCCGCAACATCGGGACTAAACCAAGGATTTATACACCTGAAAGGTTAGTCAATAATAATTCCAACCCGCAAGTAGGGAAAACAACAATAAGGCTCCTACTACACATATGAGTAAGGAGGGAATGATAATCATATTAAAAAGCTCCAGACATTAAAAGTGAAAGGAGTACAATTTCTGCTCGCTGAACCGATCACCCGCAAGTGACTATACCAGAACCACCCTAGGGGTCCTCTTTTTGGAACCCTGCCATGCGTCTAGGATGCTGGCCCCACCAGTGCTTACGGGCACGATGGGCGGAGACTGATGACCTTCCGTAATGTCAACAATCTAACGTACGTATGTTGCCTCTTTTTGGGCAGTGTGGAACCGCAGTACCACGAATATTAGTGACCCCGCAAGATCAAGCAATGGCATAATTTGAGCATACTATGAATCCACTTCCGGAGAAATCCCGCAAGACCTCTAGTGGAGGAATCAATCAAATAATCATGATGAATAATAATTCAAAGAAATAGAGGCCGCAACGCTCTAACCACATAAGGTATCAATCACCGGAACAGACTCACATACAGAGTATAAGTGGGAATGTCACACAAAGAGAATAACACAATCCATACATACGTTCATGCTCAGCCCTAGATGGAAATCATATAGGTCTTATTGAAATATATAAATCAGAGACAAGGTATTAATGAGTCCTAGATGATTTGGATTCCAAATGGAACCTCAAACCGACACAAACGCTTTATCTTCAAATACACGATTACGGTATTCTTAACATAGGTATCACCCATCTATCATATTAACCATAACCCAACCTTACTGTGATAATCATAAGAATATAGTCTAGTATTAGTTACTAGCACGTCATATCATCTTCACATCTTATTAAGTGGTTTTACTTAAGTACATAGTATTTTCACTTAGATTCTGCTCACTGTCTTATGCACAACAGTCCCCTTCCGGCGACTCCCAGACACTGTACAGTTAATATTATCTTCTGAATTTTTTACTGAGAGTACCTTTATGAGTATAGTTTCTAACCCCACCGGTTTTATATTTTTCTGATATCATATGAATTAGTTATGAATTATTCACTGTCGACTGTCCGTGCAGAAACAGTTCTGGCCGAAAGTGAGAAACTTGATTAAACTTTAATTAACTTATACCGTACCACTTATAGATGATATTATACTCATGATAGATGATAGTACTCCCCTCCTAGATCAATTACAGATCCTGGAATTAACTAGAATTACAAAAAGATTCCCTTTTTATCATGTTTCTCCCCATATAACACAACCTTAGACCAAATATCTTTCAATTGAGTCGATTTAAGCAAATCGATCATTAAAGCATAAGACTCAATCATTAGACATCATAATCAGAACAATATCAGAACTTTTATCTTCTGTAATAATTAATAAAGCATCCATCTTTGATGTGATTTACCATCTAGACATGAAGCATGAAGGCATATATGCATGTATCGCAATACACATGGAAAGACAAGACATAAATCATTAATCCCGCAAGATTCAAAGCAATACTCCAAGAAAATCAGTAAGAACACTCATCATATAATGTGAGAAAAGAATAAGAAGAGAGGGAAAAACCATCCTACTCTTTATCACCAAAAGACGTCGCCTTTCTACGCGATGTTCGTCTCCTCCGCTTCCTTCAAAGCTTCCCGATCCAAGCTCTTGAGCAATTCCCACAAGAAGAGGTCTTCTAAGAGAGGGATGAACGTGGGAAGGAGAGGGGAAAGCCTCTGGACGTTCTAGGGTTTAGTTTTCAAAAGCACAAGCCTAGACTCTATGGGTTTATATAGAGTTTTTAGAAGATCTTTGCCCAATCAATTCTACCATATCTTGGGCACTTTCCACCAATGGGAGAGTCCCTAAATCACCCTAGGAACGTGCAATATAAGTTTAGTTAGGATATGACATCTTTCCCAAACAAATCCGCCTCAAAATTAGGTTAGGATTCGCCAAACCGCAACTGGCGATCGATCGGGCAATACGGCGATCGATCGTCCTGCCCTGATTACCAATCGCGCGATGGCGCCGATCGTATCCGATCGAAGCCGATCGATCGTGTTCCGTAAACCGATCGATCGTTTTCAGCGCGATCGATCGTGTTTATTCAATTTCCCATATCTTTTTACTCCGAACTCCAAATCACACAAAATTGGTGTCGTTGGAAAGCTCTTCTCACCAACTTTAATTTAAACAAGGCATCACACGGTCAAATCAATCATTAAGAGGGTCAAATTTCAGTTTTAAGATACTTACTAATTTTTCGGATGTTACAGTTAAGATATTAGATTTGCTTTGAGTATCTGTTTAATTGAATAATGGATGTATTCCAGGCCAGTTAGTGGCCCAATTAGTGGCGCGTCCATCTAGGGCACCGCGCCACCTTTCTCCCTTTATAAGGAGGTCATCCTCCTCAGTTTAGGTTATGCAATAAGAATCAGACTATTTTCCTTTACTTTTCTCTTGTCTTCTTCCCTTTCTCCGGCCATGATGCCTGGCCCTGTTCGTGTCCCATACGGGGACACAACACATGAACACTATGTGAAAAGAGCCATCAAACATTTGTCATTCTCATGTCTGCATTTGAACGTGCCACACTATGTACCTTCTGCAAAGACTAGAATGTGATGGCCAACACAGAATTTACTCTTGGAAGTCGGTGCAAGTTTTACATTTCAAAAGATTATGTAAAGCGGCTTGCAAAGAAAAGTCTATACCAAATAGATTATTTCAATTCATGAGATGATGGCCTATGAAACGTTGTTTTGAGTTTCTCTTACGTCTAAGGGGCGTTTGGGGCGTGAAAAAGGCATAATATCCAGGCTGGATTTTGGATATCCACTGTAGCATCCATGTTTTTTTTAACATCCAGCTAAAACACGTCCTGAGGTGTTTCAGCTGGATATATAAAATGTAGCGACCGTAAATTTTATATTAATAAAGTGGAATTTTATTGCTTAAAGGGAGTAATTTTGAGTTCTAAAAAACTCATTAAAAATAAATTTAAAAATTTAATTTTTCTGTCAAACCGATCGATCGTGTTTATGATAGATCGATCGGGAGACGATCAATCGCGGTTGTAGCGTATCGATCGTCGGACGATCGATCGCGTATACGGACCGATCGATCGCCGTTAATTTTGTGATTTTCGAGGCAAATCCGTTGGGGAACCTCTTGGCTGATTTTGGGGGATCTTTGGAGAACGTGTCTTACCTAATTGCCCTAATCAAGGGATCTAAATTTGGGAGATAATTTGAATTTGATAACCCTAATTGATAGCTAATTGGCAATTTAATAAAATTGGGATTTAATTTGGGATTAATTAGGGAGGTTATGTTTGGCATTCAAGGTGAGTTATGGAAGATGCTGAGGGCATATTCCAATCAAGCTTGGCGCCCTTTATCAAGATGGTTAGATCTTGCTAATTGAAACTGCATAAGGTCTTAATTAGGTAATTAAAGGGATTGAGTTAATTCCCCTTAATTAAGGGATTTGTAACTGAAGCAAATTAAGGGGAAGGGCATCCTGGCTGTTGTGGAATGGCTGGACCTTTTGGTAGCCTTTGGATCGTGGTGAGATGGACGGTGGAGAATCAACTAGGACTTGTGTATGTCCTATATATACATGCTATTAGAGGGGTCAACATTCTCCTTTGCAATTTTTGGGAGATGTGCCAGCAGAGGAGCAGCAGTGGGCAGCCTTGCACACCACGTTCAAGGAGCTCTCCGGTGGTTTGTGGAGTGGTTTCGTGGAGAAGGGAAGCGTAGTCTACCCGGATAACCGATTTACGCGCATAACGTATCAATTATCTTCAAATCAGGTAGGATGCGTTTTTACCCAATTTCCTTGGCTTGAATAACATGTCTTGATAATATTTCATGTATGTTTATATCTGTTGTTCATTGGTGTATGAGGATGATGCTTGTGAATTGAAAAAGTTTATATCTTTATTTATGTCCGGTATATGCATGGTCCATTTGAATACTTGAATGCATATTTCGATATGCAAAGTCTTAGATATGAATTCCTCTCTCCTTAGTCAGCATGTAATTGACTCGTTCATTTCCCTATGGATCTGACTTCGTGCTGTCCAGAGATTATAGTCTTACTTTTCGGTCATTTCTTGTTGTTTAAATTATATTAATCATTAGATCGGGTAATGATTCATGAGAATTAAGAAGGCACAGGATTAAATGTCTAAAATATTGTAAAATACAAGTCGATACCCTTCTGATCAGAGGTAAAGGCCTCTGCTTTTTGGTATTATTTATGTTCCTTTTCATCCCAAATTAAGGGTCTTAATTATTGAATAGATGATAATCATGATTAGGCATAAAAATAGTTTGTATAAGTGATAAAGACATAGTATTATATTGAAAATTTACTTGCTGTTAATTATTACAAATATCATGCCTAGGTGGAACAGAGAGATAATTAGTAATATCATAAGTGATTAATAGATGTGATTAATGAACATAATAAAGGGCAAACCGAAGACTTAATTAAGCCTCGGTCTGGAATTTCCTGCACAGACAGTCAGTAGTAGAAAATGCATAACTAATTCTATAAAATTCAGAAAAATACGTTATCTGTTGGGATGTAAAATAGACTCATCAAGGAACCTGCAGTAAAAATTACAGATTCAGATTAAATCAGTAAAAGTCGTAGCTAGTGCTGAAAGTGTACTGCTGTACACATGGCAGTGCAATGAATTAAGGGTAATTCACTAGTATTATTATCATAGGATTAATTAAATTATAAATTTAATTTAAATGCAAATAAATTCGAAATGACCAGAACTACGACTATTATAATAGTACAATTTTCCTATAAGAAAAAGACTAGGGGTTCGAGTCCTAACCTTAGTGTCTTTCCCTTTTAGTTTACGGCTCACCGTAGTGGTCGGCATAGAAATCCTTAATTAGGGTTTTACTCTAAACCCTAGTTGATCATTTTCTTCATAAACTCTCGAGTTTACATTCAGTATTTGGAATTCATACCTAGGGCCTTGCATATCGAAGATCTTAGATGAATAAAGTTACCATTTTAACCCCAAAGACTTGGGTGGATCTTGGGAGAACGAGCACTACAACTACTTCTTTTGTGAGTCAGGTGTTGATGACAAGTCGGACACTTGAGTCCCTATTGCTTGGCTACCTCGAGATATTGTCATCTCGTTGGCATTCCTATAAGAGTCTATTCTCAAGGTGGAATCTTCAATTATTTTCTATACAACGTCTGTTGTCGTACAATGATCTTTGAACCTATGGAAACTGTTTCTTCCACAAGAGTCATGATAGAACTCTTCGAGTGGAAATCCTAGTATGCTCTAGAGCCATCGCAAGATCCTCTGTGATCTCAGATTTTATGAACCTCTGTAGTTCAGGCGACGACGGCAACGCGTACGCTTAGACTGTATGACATTACAGAAGGTCTGCAGTCTCTGCCCATTGTGCCCGTAAGCACCGATGGGGCCAGCATCCCTAGACGCATGGCCGGGTTCCTCTGAAGAACCTCTAGGATGTTCTGGCATAGATGTCCATAGGGGAAGTGGACTGACCAGCGAGCAGAAGTTGTTGACTCTTTACACACAGTATGTTGGAGTTTAACTCAGTTGTTGATTCTACCGGTACATATGAGTTTTCCGGTGTTTGGTGATAGCTTGGTTTGCTGATTTTTCCAAAACCTGATTATTGATTCCTTATATCCATAATATTTTTGGTATTCGATCTTCTTTTCCTTTGGAATTTGTTAATTCTTTATCAGTGGGGTTTTTGGTATCCTACTGGGTATTTCATACGAAATACTCATGCATCATTCGATGCAGGAATTAAGAAAGAATGATGCTGAGCAGGAGGAAGTGGAGGATGACTGCAGATTTGGAAATGAAGATTTTTATTTCAGTGTTTTAGTTGTTGAACTTTGTTACTTGTTGCCTGTGTGCCTGGCTTTTTATTATTGTATTGATTGAAGATTATTTATTTTCTGTAATAATTTAAACTATTAGTGTTACAGCTTTGTTATTTATAATTCGAGTACAATGAATGTTATTTAAGTCAACGATCCTGCAAAACCCATGTATGGAAATGGGTATGTGATAATTCGAGTATTCGGTCTGTCCCAGATTTTATACCCAACAACCTTTATTAGATTATCGCTTCCGCGTATTTTAGGTTTAAAAATTTGGGGCGTGACATAAAATACCTGGATGCTACACACCCCAAACGGCCCCTGAGTACCGTTGCCGGTTCCTCTATGACTTTTACTCCATCACAATAGTCTTTGCCTCGAAACACATTTATGATTGTGGCATTGAAGGTGGAAGGAGGATCGAAGACTGAGGTTCGTTGCACCATCTACTACTTGTCACAACTTACAACCGTTAGAAGTTAGAAGTGGACATTATAACCCATTTTCTTTTGAATGAGTGAATTGGTTGAAGGAATGAACTACATCCACAAAAATGAGGTGTTGAAGATGGTCTATAAGGCTTAAGTTTGACATTTGAAGTTATGCCCTTGAACCACCCCACTTTTGTGGGAGAGAGAGATGTTGGACCCATGCACCTAGGTGGGCTAACCCACATGCGCGCCGCCGTCGTCCGGTTAGCCGGTTCGGTTCGCACACGCGGCCGGCTTGGGACGAAAGAGAAAGGGTGTTTTCAACGGGTCTTTTAACGGAATTTCTATAAAGTCATGAAAAACGGAACTTCGTCTTCTTCCCATTCCTTCTTTCTGTGAATGCTTTACGTACTGTGGATTGCTGCATGTGTTGTTTGGAGATGCTCTTACATCGCGTGGTTGATCGTCTTATCCTGGGAAGTAGACGCCCAAAAGTCTTGAGCACTGTGGGAGGGCAAATCCTGTATTAAGAACATAGCGTTTTGCTTGATTGGATCATCAATATTTTTGAGTCAGAATTTTCGTTGTTATATTTGCAAAAGTACACAATATTACCGTTACAGTAACAAATAACAACCACCTCCTCAGGTCTAATCAATCAGTTTTTGTAGTCTATTGGGTTCAGAAAGGTGATTCACGCATTAACTTCAGCTGCGAGTAAGAATATCACATATACTACTGTAAAACTATTGCTTTGCCTTTCGGTGTCAGCTTGAAAAGCTGTTTAGCAAAGGTAGTTGGTGAAAGTATGGGGACGGCCAATTATTGCAGCCAACGAGGATCCTAAATACGAACGAAAATGTCTTCCATGACATCATGAGCAGGCCATCGCTGCTTCCGTGACTGACTCCTTACTGTTTTCTATCTGCTGGTAAATGGGGCCATTGTATAGACAGGATCACAATCAGTCCCCAAATTTAGATATTGATCACCTTCCTGCACAAAATTGGGAATGGGGTTCTGCAGTGTCAGACCGTGATGCACACACTGGTTGCTTCAAACTAAGTTGGAACTTTGAGAAGTTGCGAGGCGTGGAACCTTTCTTTCTTTACTCGCATGATTCCTATAACTTCGTAACTTTTAAGCGCATCTAAGTCTGCGTTGTGGAAATGCATTAGACATCCACTGTAAGCCTGAACAATAACAGGGTTAGTGCTGCAGTCAAGGTCAACAACTGAAAGGGGGATGCATTAGACATCCTGCTGCACCGCAGCAGGAAAGAAGTCGGTCCATCCATTTGACCCCTATTCGTGGGAGACCGTGAGCCGCTCGGTCCACGTGCTCATAGCACATGCGCCTGCCGCCGCCCTCCTCCCAGTTCAGAGCCCAAGCCTACCTGTGGCTGTGGGTTAAGCAGAGGAGCTCCCAGTAGCCTCCCACTCTTTTGCAGCTCGGCTGGGCTCCGCTTTGCTCCAAATTAATCCTCGGCTGGGCTCTGCTTTTACCATTCCCATGACCTGTAATGTCCGATTAAACAATGCTTGGGCAGATAAAAAGAACATTAGGAATGGCGCCAACAAGTGGTCATCATGTGCCAAACAAAAATGAAGGTGTCCAGCCCGAGGAGGCTTCCAATTTCCAAGAAAGAGGGCAGCAGGCCCGCAGCTTCAAACGGCAAAATTCCTCATAAGACTAGTCCTGAAGGCCGGACCTGAGCCACAAGGTTCGGAGGCAGACATAAAGGGGAGGACAAAAGGAGGCCGGCACACTACTATAAGTGCTCGTGAACCACAGCACACATGTGTTAGGCTGGGCCGTGGGGCCTCGTTGGGTCCCATTTCATGTTGGCGTTTGTGCCGGCTCCCAAAGTTACAGACGTGACATCAACCTTCCCATTTCCTTCCCCTCCGTTCATTCATTCCTCAATTGCCTGACCTCTCGCCCTGTCCTTTTCTCTCGGTCATTCTACCATTTAGAACACTGCCCTGTCCACGCCCTCGATAGCTGGTGGCCTTCATATATACCGTGTAGAAAACATAGGCTTTCCTTATCCTTATTACCTACCCAGTTCACAGCTCTCCCCCCTCCCACCTCCCAAGGCTAGGTGCAGCTCGAGCTGGTAATTCCACCTTCTCTCTTTAACCTCATCTAGTCTCCCTTCTTCTCATGTGACTCCTTTGTCCTCGTTGCTAAATTTGGATTATGAGTCTTATTATGTTTCTTCTTGGTTTATAAATCCCATTGCAAGAATTTCTAAAGTCCAAATCATGATCTTTCAGTCCCAGTCTTAGTGTTTCCATCAATGTTGGAGTGGCGAGGAAATTATCACCTATGCTTCTTCTTCTCATCTTCCGCAGGTAAGTGAAAACATTGCACCTCGTCCTATATATTATTACTCTTAGCCCTTGGTTCTTAAAAGTTGTAAATAAAGTTGTTAGTCCCTTCTTCTATTATCTTATTAATGAAGTTGAAGTTGGTTACTTCCCTCGCAGGCTCCACATCCCTTATGAAGAATTGGCCCTTTGCAAAGGCGTTGAATTATTACTGCCTTATAGCATTACCATAATGGAAGTGCACACCATTGCCTCATAGCATTAACATGGGCGCTATCTTCCCTGAGCTTTTCCCCACCACGTCTCTCTCTCTTGTTAACCCATCGAACATTTTTTCTTGACCTTGTAAGACCTTTTCTTGACCTTGTAAGACCCTGCACCACCGCAACCTTCCTTTCTTCCCTATCTTAGACTATCCCTCCTGAGCTTATCTATCCGGAACAGAATATTTCTGGATGAGTTAACTGTTTCTTCTTTCTTTCTACAAGAGTCATTGTTTTAGTCGTTACTTTATATTGTATTCTCCTGTTCTGTATACTGTTGGTGGTGTTTGTTCACATAGTAGTACTGTTAATGTTGTTCACATTGTAATACATACAGTAGCCATTGGCAGAAAGAATTACAAATATTTATCTAACAAGTACAATGGTTAAACCCGTCACAAAGGTAATGATAATCGTCTCCGACTCTTGTACAACTTTTTCTTTTCAAAAAGAAAGAACTCGAACAAGAAATTTTTGGAGCATTCGGGTGCACCTGTGAAGAAGGACGCCACGGACTGCAGTGAGCAACAGCTCTTTTGTTTTATGTAATGTTCCTGTGATAGACGACTAGGCAGTAAATATTCTCCCGACTGCTCAGTTTGCAGTCACCCTCGTGAGTACTGCTGTGGCCTGCAGCGTCTGGACTCTGGGCAGTTCATTTTTTTTGCCCTTTTCACGTATGAAAAAGATTAGGGAGAACTAAGACCATGACTATTCCCAGTACCCTTGCCTGTCTTCCAGGAAAGTTCTCTGCTTGACTCTACTTCAAGGGGGGATACAACCGTCGTCAAGACATGATCTTCCTTCGTCAAGGGCCTCAACGTCTTTCTACCATTCCGTACAATTACTCTGTACATCACTCACAAAAACATCCATCTGGCCAAGGCATAGTTGGAGTTAATATTCAATTGAGTTGAGTTGAGCTGAGCGAACTACTCACAAAAATTGGACTGACGAACCGTGTTTTGGCTACCAAAATCGAGCCTCAACTTCATATCATCTCTGCATCTTCCCCAAGGGGTAGAGCAATACTATAGGTATCACCAATAATCCCCGCAAGAACAAAATCCTAGTCTAAAATGATGGAACCTATTTGTGTCTCTAATCACCAACTCACGCAGTGTGACCTTGGATATGAGCTTGGTGGCCTCGTGACAATCCCCACAAACACGAAGGTTTTTGGCTATTCTAATGGTGCTCCCAGGAGGGGCCTTCATCAATCCAAAAGCAATTGCTAATCTTTCACTGTGGCCGCAAAGCATCCTCTTCTTAACCTCTTCATCTATATCAAGCCTTACGGATTTTGTACACGGCAAATAACCCGCTTTCACAATTTGCACCTCCAGATCCTCCATTTTTTTATAGATAGATTCTGAATCGGGATGTGATCTATCATGTGCACCAAATACATAAACCTTGTTCTTGATCTCCACCCAACTACATCCAGGACTCTTAGACAATCCCTTCTCTGCCATCAGTCTCCGGACTCTCCCCGCCTCATCCCATCTCCCATAGAAAGCATATATATTCGAGATAATGATGTAATTGGCTGCATTATTTGGCTCAAGCTCAAAAAGCTTAGCTGCCAATCTCTCTCCACGCTCAACATCATTATACTTTTGACAAGCACCAAGCAAAGATCCAAATATGCTTGCGTTTGGTCTCAAATTCATGTTTTCTATGAACTTTTGAGCTTCATCTAGCTGCCCTGCTCTCCCTAGCATATCTACTACACAAGCATAGTGCTCAGCTTGAGGTACAATGCCATATTCCTTAGTCATGGAGTTAAAAAATTTCCAACCATCATCAATCAAGCCACTATGGCTGCAAGCAGATAAAATCACGACCAACGTGACATTGTTTGGCTTCAGACCTTTCTCTTGCATCAGTTTGAACAGCTCCAATGCTGATTTATACCGTCCATTCATGGAGTACCCTTCAATCATTGAAGTCCATAGCATAACATTCTTTTTGTCGAAGCTCGCAAAAACAAAGAAAGCATCATCAGGGTGTCCACATTGTGCGTACATCGAAACAAGCGCAGAAGCAACAATCATGTTACAACTAAACCCATGACGGATAACATATGCATGAACTGCCTGGCCTCTCTTCAAAGACGAGAAGAACCCACAAGCAGGCAACACGGACACTAATGTAACTTCATTTGGCTTTAGACCCTCCGTCCACTGCATCCTTGAGAACAATTCCAATGCATCAGCATACATTTTCGAACGACAACATGCACGAATGAGCGACGTCCAGGACACCACGTCTCTACAAGGCATTCTGCTGAACAATACTTGTGCTAACTCAAGATACCCATAAAAGCTATATATATGTATGAGCGAGTTAACCACCGAAAGAAAAGATCCATACCCACATTTGATTACCATGGAATGTAGCTGTTTTGCTAAATCCAGAGACGACGACTCACAGGCTTTTAACAATGTGGAGTAGGTGAATCCGTCCGCCCTCACGCCACATTCAAACATTTCATAATACAGAGCAAAGGCCTCATCCAGAAGGCCGCTCTCTATGTACTCATTGATCATGACAGTCCAGAGGTAAACATTTAAATTTCTAGTGGGAATATTGTCAAACAGTGTTCGCGCGTCACCAATGCGGCCACAGACTGCGTAGAGCTTCAACAGATAAGGGAGCAAATCCAGGTTTTTCCCGAATCCAGCATCACGAATTTGGTTGTGTACTTGTACGCCTCGGTTAAGTGATTTTTCTCTGATGCAGGATTGGAGAAGAACCCGAAATTCGGAGGGAGCGATAGAGAGGTTCCTTCTCTTGCTTCTTCCCGCTAGTTTTGGAGAGGCTGACGGGCCCGAAGGAAGATGGGTCGGAGGCTGCGACGACAGGGTCGTATTGGTGGCCATGTTTCTCTTGAGTCTTTGATTCCAAGCTAATGCTATGGGCCGGAGATGGTCGCCATTGGACGACGTAAAACGGGCTCTGCTTGTATACCAGGGAAAAAGAGATTCGTGAGCGGAACGCAGTCGCCGCTGGCCGCTCGCGATGCCGGCATGGCGCTCGCAGGGTGGGACCGTGCGGCCATTCATTGCGAAGAAAGAACACGGAAGATCCACCACAGTGGAGTCGGCGCTTTCAGGCGAGCGTCACCAGGCTGTATGTGGATCGCTGACGTTGCCAAGCCAGCTAAGTCACGTGTCAAAAACTAGAATCGAGCAGCCGTTGATGCCTGTCCTTGACGAGAGGGTTGGTCCCACGGAGACGGAAAGTGTGCCCTATTTTGATTGGCTCACATTTGCCGTTCTCTGCGTGTGGCACGCGAAAAGTCTGTTTGGGGGAATTCGCGCACGTTTTGTGAAGGGAGAAAAGAAAAGAGAGAGAAGCGGCGGCGGTGTCAAGGGTTGCGGCGACTCATTCGAACTCCGCAGACATCATCCAGTCCACTCTCAAAAGAGAGGGAGGGACCACTCACCCTCGCACTTCAAGCTCTCTCCACGTAAGCTCAGTCAAACGTCAAGTTGATGCCTTTCGACTAACTCATTAACCTGCGGCACCTTAGTCACCAACTCTGTTTACATTGACAGAAGGCCATATCTGTTTAACGAATTTGCTTGATCATGGAATTAAAATTTAAAGCCAAAGGCTAAGGCGACTCCTGCTTGTTTCAAATTGAATACCTTTCTACTAGATCGAATGTTCTTAAGAAGATTACGAGAACCAATTCATATACCTGTTACTTGTCAGCCTGAGGACTCGATGAACAACGTTGATACATCCATCTCCTTAGAAGTTAGAGGATGGGGCTTATGGCCATGTGGGGGTTAGGGGATATACTTAGTGCCCCGTACCTTGTGGTGTGTGCAATCGATGATGAGCTAATTCCACAGAAAGCGACATCCACTCACTACCGCTATTGATCCACCTCTTCACGCAAGAATTATTTTAAACAATAATCACTTCAGATATTCGTCAATAGCAACAATTAAGTACATCAAATTTGAGAAAGAGATTAAAAAATCATCATGTTTCTCAAACTGCACAAGCGAACTTCAAAAATAAAAAACAAAAGAAGATGAACATGAAAAAATACAAACGAAATGCAAAAGAAAAAAGGAAAGAGAAAAGAAAAACAGCTACTCCTGTCACCTTTCTCACAAATTTCACCCCTCTTTTTAGCTACTGTATCTCATATGTATCCTATGGCCCTACCAATAATATGTTTTCACAGTTGCCACAAATGAAAAAAGTTGGATAGATTAGAATGTGTGTCGTATTCTTCGACTAAAGTGGCAGCCCATCATCGCAAAGCTGCTGCCGCCAAAACAACATATCGTCAACATTCCACGAGCTGTTCGGCAAGTCCCCGCCGAGCCACCCGCCGCTACTCGTCTCCATGGGAAGAGGTGGAGGGGGAGGAGGAGCACTTGCTCCTTCCTCATGGGTTTTGTAATACTGATCAAAATTTTGATCATACTGATTATAGTAGTAGCAGCCATGGGGACTGATAAGCGGGGCGTCTGGACAAACAATCGTATCCCATTCCGGCTTGAAATCAGTGTTGCCACATGAAGAGCTGTAATAGTCGCTCCCCTGAGGCTGCTGCGGAAAGTAACAGTCTGCCAAAGACTCGGACGCGGACCCATCGTGGGACACATCCTGGACGGACAGACCAGCGGAGGAGTCCGACGATACAGCGTTGCCAAATGAACTCTCCGGGGCCTGGCCCGGGGCAGGGTTGCCCTGTAGCGCGGCACCGCAGACGTCGTAGCCGGTTGGCCAAGAAGGCTGGGTCCTGGCCATGCCGTCGGCGCGGGCGTTTGCAGCTTGGATTCGTTCGACGAGGCGGGGCATCCAGAGGTAGCGCATGGCGTCCTTGAACTGCTTGCTGTTGACGTCGCAGCGCAGCTGCTTGGCCTGCTTTTGGACCCTTGTCCGCCAGTAGTTCTTGATCTCGTTGTCGGTTCTTCCCGGCAGGTGCTGGGCGATCTTGGACCATCTGATCATTCATTGTAAACGATGAAGACCAATGAGAAATCGGTATTTGCAAACTGACGAAATAGTGTTCGTCCTTGAATGAAGAAAAAAATAGCATGTGTATCATGAGGTCCATGCAATGAGTAGTACCTGTTGCCCCAGCGGGAATGGAGTTCGAGGATCAAGAGCTGCTCTTCTGGGGTGATATTTCCGCGGCGAACATCCGGGCGGAGATAGTTGAGCCATCTCAAACGGCAGCTCTTTCCAGTTCGTTTGAGACCTATACATGTTCGCAAACTTCGTCAATCATCATGATGACTCAAGGTATCACTCTCTAAATAGGCTATAGGTATTAGGCAAGTACATAGAAACGAAATGAACATACCTGCGCAACGAGCAAGAGCATTCCATCGACCTTCGCCGTGGTTTGCAATGTAATTGACGAGGATGAGGTCTTCTTCCACGGTCCAGGGCCCCCTCCTCAAGTCCATGTCCTCTTCATTACTTTGACTTGAGGGGGAGCTGCAGCTTCGACCTCTTGCATCCATCTCTCCCAAGAGAAACACAAAGAAAAGTAGCGCAGGAAAGAAATCAAGGGAGGGGGAAAAGGTTGAGTTGGAGAGAAACAGAGAGAGTTGGAAAGAAGGGGCCGGGTTGTAGAATTCTTTGGATTGTGGAAGTGACACGAAGCGGGGGGGGTCTTATATAGAAGGGACACACCAAAGAGGCATGTGAGCGAACACGCCGCAACCCCGCTTAGACTAGATTAACCTTGTCTGATCTCAATTTTAATAAGTATACTTTTGGATGCTCCTCCTCCTAAATGAGATTGTTACAGAATTTGAAGTTTGACTTTCCACTATCTATCATTCTGCTCCTTGCCTATTCACTTTGTATTCTTTATCCTTTCTAACATGGGACTTGCTTTTAGACGGAGGAACATGGTTGCCGTATGTCTGGCTTATCTATTCTAATTAGTTATTAGTTCTCAAAGCACATGTCAAGGAGGTTATTAAGGCCGTTTGGGGAGTGATTAAAAGCAAAACATCCAGATGGGATGTTTTGCTACACTGTAGCATCTGGATATTTTATATATCCAGCTGATACACCTCATGAGGTGTTTCAGCTGGATGTAAAAATCCACATGGATGCTACAGTAAATATCCAATATCCAATCTGGATATTTTGCAATAATCACGCCCCAAACGGCCCCTAACTCTAAGCGAGCGCGGGCCACCACATTTGGTATGTGTTTGGGTTATTTGGGCCACTAGCTACAGTGCAAAAAGGAAGAGCTAGCCTGTCCAAACCATTTGTGAGCGAGACATAAGTAGCGTGTGGACTTTGCAATTGGGCTTTCCATCATGATCAGCATCAGTGTATCTGTGACGCCATGATAATTGGATGTATCTCGTGTTAAGAAGGTGTCTGATACAGCAAAGGTTGGGACACTGATTTTTTTTTGGAAATTGTGGGACATCGGACAACTACACGGAAAGTACCACTTCCACCACAGTTGAGGAAGTCCCCGTCATTTCGACCAGTCCATGTAACAGAACGTCGATCCTAATTTAAGACTCGGATGGGACTGGGCGGGGGGTCGAAGTGTCGAACCCTTTTTTAGCCACGGTTTTTAATTATGGTGATCACAAACAGCGGCGAACGCAGGATTTTCACACGGATCATGGTCAGGTCATTTTGAGATGGGTAAGGGAATTAGCCAATTTATAAAAAAAATGATGAAATATATATGTAATATTAGTGAAATGGATGAAACCATCTGACACATGCATTATAGGTCCGCTCCTGATCACAAAGCAATGATGATGATATGCATAAATATTATTTACGAAAATTAACACACCGGAAAGCAAGTGACGAAAAGCATGAGATCGGAGAGCACTCTGATCCCGTGTGCAAGCACAAGTGATAAAATTAAACAAATTAAACCATTTAAACTCGCCGAGTTGGAGCACGGGTCAGACTTGATTTGAGTCAAAGTTAAAGAATTAATCGAGTATTAAGACCGCTAATGTAATAAACTATTCTGTTTAAGTCGGCAAACCAGCTCCCCTTAGCTATATGCATTCCCCAGCCCAGACAGCGAGGTCATTTTTTATTATGTGTTGTTCGGTCCTGTTGGACACAAGTTATAAAAAAGTAAACCAATGATCATCGCCCGAAGAAAAATGACAAAATCTGGTACTGACTCTACTCGATCATATGGTCAAACCATTCTCCTGAATAACACTTGCTGGTCAGATCAACGGTTCTAGAATCCAATATAGCTATGCCCTTCTGATATCTCTTCTTTATTTTTTGGAAAAATCTGATGTCTTCTTGAATAGTATCAAACTATAAGCATTGATTTCTTTTTCTTTTGGCCAGGACAATAAGCATTTAATCTGTTGTTAAAAAATCGAACATGTTATAATTATGTACTCCCTCCGATCCTTTTTAATAGAAATTGATTTTCAATTACACCTATAGCCTGCCCACGTGTGCTGTATCCGGATTCCTCCATGCTTGAGCTCAGATCGGATAATTAGTAAGCTCATTTGAAACACTGATTGGATTGCTGCAGTGAGAATCCTCCAAATTTCCAATAGATCATGAGTAAAAACTGTTATTAAAATATCTTAGTGCTACTGTCTTAAGGATGACAAATCTGTGTACCTTTGCAAAGATGATAATAAACCCGTTAGAAGAAGTTGATGATCGAATCAATCGAAGCACTTTGTCCTTAAGACAGAATGCGCCCTCCCTACGGTGCTTAGGACTCGTGGGCGTCTGCCTCCCAGGATAAGACGATCAATCACGTACTGTAGGAGCACTCCAACAGTACGCGCAGCGAACCACAGATGTGTAATGCTTTCCCAGAAGATAGGAGAAATGAGGAAGATTAAGTGCAGTAAAAAACAGTACAGAAAAACCCATTTTCTCAAGCTTTATAAAAATCCTGTTAAAGCCGTTGAATATACACTGTTTCCCGTTAAAGCCTATTGAAACCCTTTCCCATTAAACAGACGTGTTCGTCCGTTAACGGTCATAAAAATAAACCGGACCCATTTTGGTTGAACCAAAATAAATTAAAAAACCAAACTAATTGAATTTGTCCCAAAATAATATTATCTTGCTGACCCAACCCAACCCGACCCGACCCCTGCCCGACCGGCGGGCGTGTGAACCGAACCGAGCCGAGCCCAGCCGGTTGGACGGATGGCGGCGGCGCGCCCGCGTGTGGGGTTAGCCCACCTAGATGCATGGGTCCAACATCTTTCTCTCCCACAAAAAGTGGGGTGGCCCTTTGGCCTAACTTGGACCTTATATACCATCCACAACACTTCTTTGGTGTGGATGTAGGACTGTTCATCCTTCACCCAATTCACTCATTCATATCAATAATAAGTGGGTTTTAATATAGGTTATTATACTCACTTCTAACAATCCCCCACATGAATGAGAATTGGCTGGATAACTATGCAAAATAATACAGAAAACTTGTGAAAACAAATATTGAGAAGATCATGCATAGGGGAAAGGTAGCTTTTGGCTTTGAACCTTCCCTTGTGAAGACTATCGGGTTTACTGGCTAATCAGTGAACGTAATGTTTTGAACTGTTCAGTCGTTTGTGTAAACCAAGACAATAGAAGTCACACAATCACTTCTCAGACACATTGTGGTTCTCATGACATTGTTCATTTTGGCCCCGAACAAACCTGGTTTTCATGAGTGCTCTAGAAGATTTAGACTTAAAATCCTTATAGGAGTGGCCCCTTCACACTCATATAGGTGATTCTCATTAGGAGCATCTTGCAATACCCCACTCGAACTAAGTCAAGCTATGAGAACCATTAAAAGCAAAGCTTATCCTGATTCATTCAGCAGGCATCATTATCTCATCATAGGAATGGGAACGAGATTTTATCTCAATAATGATTCCCCTTGAATCCCCCACAATTTGGTTGTCCTTTGAACCTAGATCTTAGGATCTCCAGTCAACTAGGTTGGGTTGCCATTATGGTGATTCTTAATGTATAGGCTTCAGGCCCATTCCCCTCGATGAATTGCTCACTTGTTCTTTGGTCAAAACCCTTTGTAAGCGGATCCGTAATATTTTCTTTTGACCTAATATACTCAATGGAAATTATTCCACTAGAGAGCAATTGTTTTATGGTATTATGCCTCTGACATATATGTCGAGACTTACCATTATACAAGTTACTTTATGCTCTTCCTATAGCAGATTGACTATCACAATAGATACATATAGGTGGCACAGATTTTCCCCACATTGGAATATCTTCTAAAAATGACGAAGCCACTCAGCCTCTTCGCCTGGTTTATCAGGTGTAATGAATTCTGATTCCATTGTGGATCTTCCAATGCACGTTTGTTTAGAAGATTTTCAAGACACTGCTGCAACTCCAAGAGTAAAGACATATCCACTTGTGGATTTTGATTCTCTTGTATCAGATATCCAATTTGCATCACAGTATCCCTCTAATACTGCTGGATACCTTGTATAGTACAGTCCATAGTTCAAGGTATATCTTAGATATCTAAGAACCCTGACTAGAGCCTTCCAGTGGTCTTCTCCTGGGTTGCTATTATATCTACTCAGTTTACTTACTGAGTATACAATGTCTGGTCTAGTACAATTCATGAGGTACATGAGACTTCCAATAATTTGATAATATTGGAGTTGTGATATGCTCTCACCCGTGTTTTTGCTTAATTTCAATGTCACATCCACAGATGTTCTCGCTGGACGATTATCATTCTCATTAAATTTGTCTAGGATTTTTGTAATGTAATGAGATTGAGATAATACATATCTATCAGATGTTCTAGTGATTTTCATCCTTAGTATAACATCTGCAACACTCATATCCTTCATGTCAAATTGTTTGTTTAACATCCTCTTAATAGCTTTAATGATATTATCATTGCTACTAATAATTAGCATATCCTCCACATGTAGGCATACAATAACATAACCTTCAGGTCTAGCTTTGACATAAACACATTTGTCACATTCATTGATTTTGAATCCATTTGACATCATCATTTTATCAAATTTTTCATGTCATTGCTTAGATGCTTGTTTAAGCCCATAAAGAGAATAAGTCTGCACAATTTGTTTTCTTGACCCGGTACAACAAACCCTTCAGGTTGTCGCATATATATTTTCTCATTCAAGTCACCATTCAAGAATGCTGTTTTTACATCCATTTGATGTATTTCAAGATTATACAAAGCAGCCATAGCAATTAACATCCTAATGGACGTTATTCTTGTGACTGGTGAATATGTATCAAAATAATATTGACCTTCCTTTTTCTTGTGTCCTTTGATAACAAGTCTTGCTTTATATTTGTCAATTGATCCATCAGCCTTCCTCTTCCTCTTGAATATCCACTTGTATCCGAGAGGTTTACTCCCTGGTAGTAGATCTACCAACTCCCAAGTGTGATTTTGCATAATGGATTCAATTTCGCTATTTACAGCCTCCTTCCAATATTGTGCTTCAGGAGAGGACATGGCTTCCTTAAAGCTTTGAGGCTCATTTTCTAACAAATAAGCTAGAAAATCTGGACCAAAGAATTTTGATATTCTAGCACGTTTACTACGTTTAGGTTCATCATCTTCTCCTTTTTGGTCTTCACTATTATCCGTTGCAATATCCAAAGTTCTTTTATGATAACTTTCCTTTTGTGTAGAATTCAAAGGAAAAATATGTTAAAAAAATGAAACATTCCTTGATTCAATCACTGTATTGACATTTACATCAAGAATATCCGATTTATGAACAAGAAAACGATATGCAATGCTATTATTGGCATAACCAATGAATACACAATCAATAGTCTTTGGTCCAATTTTAATCCTCTTTGGATTAGGGACCGCCACTTTTGCTAGACACCCCCACACTTTTAAGAAGTTATAGGAAGGCTTTCGACCATTCCATAACTCATATGGTGTCTGCAAGGTTTTCTTATGAGGTATTTTGTTGAGAATATAATTGGCTAAAAGCAAAGCTTCCCCCCACATGTTCTGAGGTAACCCGGAACTTATTAACATGGCATTCATTATTTCTTTTAAAGTTCTATTTTTCTGTTTAGCAACTCCATTTCGCTATGGTGAATAAGGTGCTGTTGTTTGGTGTATAATACTATATTGTGAACAGAAATCACCAAAAGGTGATTCATATTTCTCACCTCTATCATTTCTTAGAACTTTTATTTTCTTGCCAAGTTGATTCTCAACCTCTGTTTTATATAATATAAACATGCTTATAGCCTCATCTTTACTTCTCAGCAAGTACACATAATAATAACGAGTGTAATCGTTAATAAATGTAATAAAGTACTTTTTACCTCCTGTTATTTGAACAAGTTTTAAATCACACACATCGCTGTGAATTAACTTAAGAGGTTCAGTACATCTTACTTTGGAATGATTTCCTTATTAATTTAGATTCCACACAAGTTTCGCATTTATGATTAGAGTCAATATTAAATTTAGGCAGATATTCCATATTAATCAATCTTCGTAAAGCATCATAATTAACATGTCCTAATCTACCATGCCACACATCACATGACTCAATCATATAAGAGAAAGAAGCATTCTCATTCATAATATTAGAAACATATACAATAGGTAAAACATTGAGCTTAAAAAGCCCTTCATTCAGGTACCATTTTCCCACGTACATCCCACCCTTGGTCAAAATAAATTTGTCCGACTCAAACACCAACTTGAAGCCATTCTTGCTCAGCAATGATCCAGACACCAAATTCTTTCAAATTTCTGGCACATGCATCACATTGTTGAGAGTGAGTTCCTTGCCCGAAGTCATCTTGAGCACCACCTTTCCAATTACTTCAACCTTGGCAGTAGAAGCGTTGCCCATAAACAGTTGTTCACCATTTTTCACGGAGTGATAAGTGGAGAACATCCTCCTGTTTGAGCACACATGACGGATAGCCCCAGTATCCACCCACCATTCCATATCGTTCGTGACCATATTCACTTCAGAAATCACAGCAGAAAGGTTGATGTCATGCACATTGGTGGAGAGATTCTCCACTTCGGTCATGTGGGCTTGTGCCTTTTTCTTCTTGAAACCATCTTGTTTCTTCCGCTTGTAATAATCTTTAGCCTTATGGCCCATCTTATCACACACATAGCACTTGCCCTTAAACTTGGTGTTGTTGGAGTCATTGTTTGACCGACCCCTAGGATGCTTCATCTTTTTGTTGGTGAAGCCATTACTTTTATGCCCTTGTTCCACAACATTGACTTTGGCCTCCATGCAATGACCCCCGGTTTTCTTTTCAAAAGAACGGTTGTCCTCTTCAATCCTTAACCTCACAATCAGATCTTCTAAGTTCATCTCCTTTCTCTTATGCTTTAAGTAGTTCTTGAAATCCTTCCAGGATGGTGGTAGTTTTTCAATTATTATTGCCACCTAGAAAGACTCACTTAAAGTCATGTCTTCTGCATGAATTTCATAAAGGATAACTTGTATATCTTTAATTTGATTGATCACAGTCTTAGAGTCCACCATTTTGAAGTTAAAAAATTTACCGACCACGAATTTTTTCGTTCCAGCATCAGTTATATATTTTTTGTCTAAAGACTCCTACAGTGCCTTAGCACTTGTCATCGAACTGTACACATTATATAATGTGTTGTCCAATCCATTAAGGATATAATTACGGCATAAGAAATCTGCATGTTTCCATGCATCTACTGCCGCAACAGTCATTTTGTCTTCCCGTTTCTCCTCAGTGAGAACGGGTACTTTCTCTTTAAGGAATCGGGCAAAATTCAGCATGGTAAGATAAAACAACATTTTCTGTTGCCATTTTTTGAAATCCACACCACTGAATTTTTCTGGTTTCTCCCCTTTAACTTGAACAGGAGCATTCACCGGAGTGGGAATAAGTACCGGAGTGAAGTTGGTACCCTTAGTAGCCATTTCTGTAACTTTGCAAATCACAGAAGATTATCTCAGTAATAGCACAATAATTACAGTATAAATGACAGTATAGTACAGTAATTAAAATTACAGTATAGCACAATAATAAAAAATAACAGTAATACATTCTGTCTTAAGATTGTTACTAAAATATCTTACTGCTATTGTCTTAAGGATGACAAATCTGTGTACCTTTGCAAAGATGATAATAAACCCGTTAGAAGAAGCTAATGATCGAATCAAGCGAAGCACTGTGTACCTTTGCAAAGACAGAATGCGCCCTCCCTACGGTGCTTAGGACTTGTGGGTGTCTGCCTCCCAGGATAAAACGATCAACCACATACTGTAGGAGTACTCCAAACTGTACGCGTAGCGAACTACAGATGTGTAATGTTTTCACATAAGAGAAGAGAAAAGAGGAAGATTAAGTGCAGTAAAAAAAGCCCGTTAAATATATACCGTTTCCTGTTAAAGCCCGTTAAGTCATAAAATAAACCAGACCCATTGAATTAGAAAACCAAACCAATTGAATTTGTCTCAAAATAATATTATCTTATTGACCCAACCCAACCCAACCCGATCCGGCCAGCGGCGCGCGTGTGGGTTAGCCCACCTAGGTGTATAAGTCTAACATCTCTCTCCCCCACAAAAGTGGGGTGGCCCTTGGGCCTAACTTTAAAGGCCTAACTTGGACCTTATATACCATCCACAACACCTCCTTGGTGTGGATGTGAGACTATTCATCCTTCACCCAATTCACTCATTCATATCAATAGTAAGTGGGTTTTAATATGGGTTATTATACCCACTTTTAACAAAAACTGATTTGGAAACAGTTTTTTTTTTCTTCTTCTTCTTTTCAATGTATGAAATCTATTCCTAGCCTCTATTACATAATGCTGCATGAGATGTATTCTATCTTTTTACTAGACTTCTCGAAGTGGAAACTTATGATGTCTACAAAGTACCATATATAGATATCACCTAGGAAAATCATCACTCTGGAGATAATATATTATAGGGATAGGAGGGACTCAGACCTTGGAATCCTAGAAGGATACGCAACAAAGGAGGAAAAACAAGAATATGAATACAATAGAAAAACCCCCAATAAAGCTAAAACTATTATCCTTCCTATCTCTTTCATGCGTTTATTTATTTATTTTGTAAGAATGATCTTTCATGTCAAATAGTAAAATGATAAAAGAAGTTCAATAATTGTGGCCTATAAGCTATATAGGTTCAACGGGCTAGCAAATGCAACATACCCCCCCAAAGGAGACTGGTATTGTGAAATCCAAGCAAAGGGCCACAAGCCTCCTCAAGAGTTGACATGTGTGCCCACTTAAAAGAATTCCTTTCTTGCGGAACTCAAAGTGCTTTAATTAGGCCTCACCCATCACTTAAAGACTTAATTAACACTACAGACTTCAGTCTGAGGAGCCATATGCTTGCCCCTCTTACAAGTTACAAGCTACTCCCCTGTGAGGCTGTGACCCAACCACCTGGATTACTTTGGAATTAACTGCTGATCATTCTGACCATGAATATCAGTTCCAGTAGTTACTTCAAAGTTCGGTTTACTTAAGTAAACCTCTGTAAACAATTCGATGCCATAATTTTTATCTCTTCTGCTTGTTGGTATTCCACTGCATTTTGAGTTGTTTTTGCGTGGTAAACAGGGGAATGCGTGTATAAATTCTGAAAGCGAAATGGCCGTGTCCGCTATTATCCAGGGCCACCTCTCCTCTCTCATATCCATGGACGGTATATTTGCACACCAAGAGCCTTTTCCAGTCTTCCGCTATTATCCACATTACTACATTTCTCACTCTTCGCCTCTTGCTGAAGCGTCTTTGACCCAAACATCTAATCCCCCGGTTTCCACCTTGCATTCTATATATTTCCATCGGTGCTTTGTTCTTTTGTTGCGTATTATATTTGCATTTGACCATTTTCTGTGTATACACCGTCGTAGAGAACTGTTGATTTACGTTCGTTCTTTAAGATGATCATACATTAGGGGCCGTTTGGGGCGTGATTATTGCAAAACATCCAGACTGGATTCTGGATTTCTACTGTAGCATCCAGGTGGATTTTTACATCCAGCTGAAACACCTCAGGTTGTGTTGTTTCAGCTGGATATATAAAATATCCAGATGCTACAGTGTAGCAAAACATCCCATCTGGATGATTTGCTTTTAATCACGCCCCAAACGGCCCTTAAGTGGGAGCTCCCCAGCTTTGTAGACTGTAATGTAATCAGCCTACAACTCAGCCGCCATTGAAAATCTAAAGAGTTGTGGGGGATTGATCGACCGTGTAGGCGGTTTCAAGTTTCCAATTCCAACTGGAATGCAAGCTTTCAAATACATGGGGGGAGCATTCAGTATTACTGTATTGACACGAGTCGTTAGTGGGTCGTATAATTTAACTAATCTACTTCTCTATCACACACGTATAAGTCATTGCTTATTAGAGAGCCACCACTCCGTTGGATGCTTGCTGGTGCCTTGGTCAATGACTTGAATCTGAAAGTAGTGCATTAGAGCTAGTCGTTCTAGCTCTAATGCAGCTTTTTGTCTATATTTAAAATTTAATTCAACTAAACCGTCTGTGTTCTTCGCACTTGGACAAACTAAACGTGGTTATCTTGTTTATCAATAATACTTAGGTTATAGGATGATTGCTTATTAGGGTCCTAATTACATATAGCTTTTTTATAATAGAAATGGATAGAGGTTGTAGTGGCTGCACTGGTCAAGTGGCATGATGAGGTCGCGAGTTCAATCATTTGATGGTTCTCTCCATGGGATGGGGATTGGCGATGGCGTGGGGCCCCAGCCCATGGTTACATCTAGATCAGCCAAACCGTGGGGGTCCCAGTTCTTGTCATTCTCTACCATCTCAAGTCGGAGCCAGTCGAGGAAAGAGAATCCAAGGCAGGCTCGCCAAGTGACAAACTACACGTGTCAAACCTATGGTCATATCATATGGGGAGAGTTTGGAATGGAGGATAAATTATAAAGCCTGTGTTTAGGGGTCTAGAGTAATAGGGGGCTTAAATGTGTCAAAAGGAAGAATGGAGAAGGGGGAAGATCTGAAAATGGGTTTGACAAGAAGAAGATGCGCTAGGGTCGGTTTGAACTCTAGTAGGGGGTTGCGTACTTGCGTTTGCTCGTTGGTAACTCCCCCTTGCTGCCCATTTCCGCAGCTGTCACCCTCCCAGGATTCAACATTCCTATCTCTTCCTTTTCCCTTTTTTCAACCAAGACAATGAAATTTGTTACTTCCTGATAGTGAGTTCTAACTAAGTGAAATGATCTCGTATATTATTTATACTAATTCTCTTGAAACAATTGTGTCGTATATACATATTGCTAAAATATGCCTTATATGGTATACTACGTGTGATGGGGATTTTGGTCATCAATTATAAGCTTTTATTAGTGGTGAGCATTGAAATTTATTTGTGGCCGAATCTGCACCAACCCTTTTCTTCTACTACAGGAACAGGTTCACAAAAGGAAAGCTGCAGATGTAATGCACATGAGGCAAATGCGTGAGAGCGTGACAAAGAGAGCGTGAGGATCGATGATGATGAGAAAGGAGGCAGTCTCCAATGGAGTAGCCATTAGTGGAGGCGAAAAGTGGAGATAACGACCTGAGAGTCGTCGAAATTCAAAAACGATTGATGATGGAAAAAAAGAGGAAGACCGAAGAATACTATACCCTTTGAAAGGAAAAGAATGACTCGAGGGATGTTATTGTTAGTCCAGATGCAATTAATGTGTGGTGGCCAAGGCATGAATTATGCCCCATTTTCTATAACAAGGGTGTGTTTCTAAACAAGGGGAAACTGGCTGGTTAATACTAAAATAGGGGTTATAAAGCCTCTATCCAATTTGTCGACAAGGAAACTACTCTTCTTGTATTGGCCCCCACGCAAGAAAGGAGCTCCACACGTTGTTGCGCGATACCCGCTAGGAGAGAGGTTAAGAATCACAGATTTCAGAACTTGAGGTATTCCACAGGAGATGATGGATGACGTTGTTAGTAAAGGACTCCTGTTTTGCCATCCTGTTCTTGCTCTCTTTTCTGTTTTTGATAATTGTCCTGCTCTTTCTCTTAGCTCACCCTAATCGAATTCAAGGCAAACAACTATGTATCCCGAAATATACTAGTTCTTCTTTTTGGCCCTCCTTAATCTACTTGTTCAAAGTTCAAAGTCGTAAAAAAGAGTGTATACAAAGTAGTATGTGAAGTGGATGACAGCCATATTTGCATCTTGCAAATGCCTCATAGGATCTAGAATTCAAATCAATGCGACCTTTGAAGTTACTTCAACTTGTCCATGTTTAAGCGTTAGGAAAAGTAAAACTTGATGTTAGCCACTGTGTGCGCATAAGAATGCCACAGGGGCAGCTATGACGACCTCATTGGTTTACTTGGATATTTGGAAAAATGAAAAAGCATGCCATATCCGAGGATCTCGTTGGTCAAGTTGGAAATTGATAACGTGAGAGTCACGTTTTAGGCATCATTTCCTCGTCATCTTTTTTAGTTTACTACGAGGATTCGTGGCTATCATGAGACGAGAGTCACGAGACTCTTTAAACATATGACAAAGTATGATGTATATGGTTCACGAAGTGCCATGTGATTGAGGTGTAGCATTGAATTCGGCTGTTAGCATACTGGAGGGAAAGACGCAAATTTGGTTCCACACCATTCCAGCACGTAAACTCCAAAACAGGGTCTCTGAAAAGTGTTCAGTTAGTATCAACAAGAGGCCAGCTCAGGAATTAAGATGAAGGAAGCAGACAACAGTTGGGTGGAAGGAAAGAGAGAAAGGAAAGGTTTGTTCTCCTCTTCCGTTTTGGAGACCATAACCAAGCTGGCAGACACTCGTTTAGCTTTTGTGGTCGCAAATGAATTAGCTCCCTATCTAATTCGATGTTTCCCATGATGTCCCAGTTCAGGTGGCATGCCATATTGGGTGGGAGGGATTCGTGAGGCTCAAGTAAGAGACATTCACAATGTCTGCCTCCAAAGGCTGGACACAAACCTTAGAACCCAATAAATGCATAGTTGGAGGTTTTCCATTCCATCCATTATCCGGAATTGAGAAAACGCAAAGGAAACAAGGAAGTTAAACAAATTGAATTGAGCCGGCACATGGCTCTCTGCTATTTCGAGGCACATACAACTCAGAACCGATATTAGTTTGACTGAGCAGGTAGTATAAAGCTTAAATTATCGGTTACTAATTTTCCATCAAATTGGTTGCATCCTTGCTATCCGATGACCATGTAGTCCAATGCACCTAGCTTGCAATATCTTTTCATTTTAGCAACCTTTTATATGAACTTTGAGCCCAATTTAGCTCAAAGGCAAGCCTGCAACACCATCCAGAGTTTTCAAGTCTCTAAAGAAATAGAGGCGGCATTCAATCATTACTTTTGAAAACATTATTTGTGAGACGAGTTATATTAAGCCATAAACATTGTGACGTAGTGTGATGCACAAACGAGGTTGATTCTTTATTTAGGAAGTAAGGAGGTTGATTTGTTTTACAACAGAAGCAGAGGCTTCAATCGTGCATTTCATCGAACATGTGGTTCAGAAGGAAGTTGGTCTTGGAGGTAATTTGGTAAATTTACTTCAACTTCTGGCGGTTAAGTCGTTGGTCAAGTCAGCGTGCTTCTACAATGGACAAATTTCCCGCCCAAATGGTTATTCAAAATTCGTGCGAAATGTCCGGTCATAAACTCTATAAATAGCCGACTTTTGTGTAATTTTTGGTTGTTGAATTAATTAGAAATTGAATGCGTTTTGAGGGAGCTGGAAGCTCGTCTAGGGAGAAACCCTAGCTGTGGCTTGTTGAAGAGTTCGACATGTCTTTCTTTCCTTCTGAATTATCTCTTTTCTATGTGTAATTGATTGAAAACTAGGAACTGAAAATCTGTACTCTGTATTTGATTGAATCAATTCAAAGCTGTTATTCAATTTCTGTTGGTTCTTCTCCTTTGGATTTCCGTCTGCGTCACATTGCTGATCCTTGATAATTGGGATAACAGGACTTGATATTAATGACAAAGATTGTGATAATATCTTTATATAATCATTTTATTTTGCTGCTGACTTAATTCGATGAGAATTCTGTGATTAATAGAAGGGGCTTTTGCCCCTCATTGCCGATCCAAAAAAAAATCCCATGAGGATTGATCTCGCAGTGCAACTGCATGCATCACAAAAATTACATCTAACAGGATGTTCCGACGTAGTTAAAAATCCACGACTATGTGATAGGTAAGGTGGAGGCAGAATAACTAGAAGGTAGACAAAATTATACTAAAAAATAATTATTTTGACGAAGGAACAGAAATAGAAATCGGAGACTGATGATTACGAATACAAGATTTCTCAAATGGTCTACAATTTTCTTATGAAAAACCGCATCATCACCTCGTCTGAGTTGCAGTAGTTGACATTTCTGAAGCATTGACTCCCGAGGTAGAAATATGCTACTATTGACTTAACCCAGCGTAGGTACAAATCCATATAGCAGTGGCTTCGGCAGACTGGTAGAGACAAGACCAAACTAGAAACAGTTATCCAGTCAAGGTCTGTGGCTGGCTGTTTAGTGGGTTGCTAACATACTATTTTTTTTTACTGGTTAACTAAGCATTTGGTACGTATTGTTGACTCTTATTTTCTTTATACAGCATAGTCTCAAAGTACCATCTGGACCTGCCAACTCAAAATTAAAAACACGAATGATGTAAATACTTTAACCAAAAAAAGATTTACTCCATAAGAATTGAGCAGAAATAAATTGGAAATTTGGCGACGAATTTTGGCCTATGGGGTCTTTTGTAGGTATGATATGACAAGAAAAAGAATTCCAAGATAGCTATGACAAAATCCCTACAGGAATGAATATAACAGGCTATTTACTAGAAGATAGATTGGCTGATTTGCTACTAAATGCAATTTTCTCATTTGACACGTGCATCTTCAGTTGGGAGCGCCTCACCGACTGCTAACAAGAATTTATGTTCTTAATTCTTATCGAGTATGGGCCGAGTTGCCCATCACATTTTTTTCTGACTAAATTCTTGTATGTGACAAGCAACTCAGTCAATTAATGTGCATGCTTTATATTCACATGATCCTATGAAAAACGCAGGAAGGTTCACAATGATAACGGTGACAGCAGCTAATCCTTTAGCACCATTCCTGTGATTATTAGGCATGCAGTTGAAAAAAGGTAACATCACACACACCCTTATCTTCCAATATTGCTCAGGAAAAACAATGGCCTTATTACTCAATGTTGATGTAATGGCAGCCAAAAACTCCACGGAAGCATAAACATCCTCAGTGTAAAAACTATAGATACAATATATACGGAGATACATCAAGCCATCAATTTCAGATTATTTTAAGGTCCATTTTCGAATGCCTCTTGTACGATTCAACACCAATATGAAGCATAGAGTATGCGACTGAGAATAGACCAGAGAGAGAGAGAGAGAGGTTATGGTCTGTGAACATAGAAGGATCATCACCATGAAATCGGATAAGTAATACGATTTTAGGATAACTTAATGAGCACTAGCGCCACACCCACTTCAAATTTAAAGAGAATTATAAGTTCATAAATGCTTTTTAAAAACATTGCAGCTGTACATATAAGAAAAATTAAGGTATACATGTAATCCAAAGAAGGGAAGAAACTTGTTCTGTGACAAAACACATAAAAATGTACGAAGAATTTGGAAGAGAGTATGGAGACCTGGACAAAAAGAGAAACATTTTGGGGTGTGAAAAAAATGGAATATTCACAGTAGATATTTCACTTCCAGCTGAAAGTAAAAAAAATATGAAATAAATAGTGAAATGAAACATTCACTATGGATGTTTTGCTTTTTATCACACCCAAACGGAATATCATCAGCAGCCAATCGCCTGCTCACTGGACCGGATTCTAACATCCAGGACAGGATTACTATCTATATTCAGCTAGCTTGGAAATTCCCATCCAGGACCGGACCGATCCGCTAGAACGAAATTGGTTCGAGCGTCGAGTCAATAATCCGGGCCAGTCTGGGGCAACCGGGAGAGCAGAGAGAGTCTGGGCAGGGCTTCAACGGGGAAGCAGATCCCCAGATTCGTCTCCGGCGAATGAAGATTAGTCTTCTGTAAGGGTTGCTTCTCCCCTTACGGCGTCGAGAGGAATGGCTGCCATTTACAGTCTCTTTGTCATTAACAAATCAGGTGGACTCATTTTTTACAAGGTAAAAACCCTCATTTTTTGAATTCCCCTCAATTTTCCTCTTTTTTGTGCTCTTCGATTAACACTACTTGTACGATCTTGGGGAAATGCAATTGAAATGGAAGGATTATGGATCATCGGGACGAATGGACACGAATGATAGCCTGCGGGTGGCGAGCCTCTGGCATTCGATGCACGCCATCTCTCAACAGTTGTCCCCAACGACTGGTTGTACCGGCATTGAGTTACTTGAAGCCGATACCTTTGATCTCCACTGCTTTCAGTCGCTCACAGGTTTGGCTTTCCATAGGGATCACTCCATTATTTGGCTAGTATGGCGCTAATTTTTTATGGTTGCAAATATCTAGAAATTGGATAGTCTATATTGTCTGCAACTGTAGGAGCATCTCTCAATCTTAAGTGCTATGTCAGTTCCACTTTTCATAATTAGGATTAGTTCATCGTCACCAATCGGAGATTTAACTGTAGGAAAAATTAATTTGTCTCAGGGTTATATCTGAACTTACATTTGCGTTATTATCATACACATGTTCCTAATTTTTTATGTGGACGTATAATATGCTCTCGTATTGTGCTACATTATGATCTCTCTAGTCCGAGAAAGATTTTTTCCATTGCGAATTTGTATTGGTAACTGCAGCCATCTATTATTGAAAATCAAACAACTTTCCTGTGTTGGTTACCTTTTGCTAATATTCTTGGGGATGCTTATGTCTGATTTGCTACGACTTAAGATGTCATGCTAAATATTCTACTAGTATTTAAGGGTTTCTATTTTCTACCAGCACTAGCCTTTCGATAAGATCTCTCCTTGCATTTTGAAAACATCCTACTTATTTCATAATATGAACAACACATTATATGCATAGATAGATAATTCTTCTCCACTTAAATTTCTGAATCTATTTTTTTTTAATGAGAGCCTTTCGGCATCTCTATAAAGCGGGCATTCTTATGTTTTTTTATTATGTACACTGCTCAGTGGTGACTGGATTGCGCTGCTTCATTTTGTATTTGTATGAGTACTTGGGGCCTGTTCGGATGCACATTTTGCACCCATTTTGTTGGCAATTTTGGATGGATTTTACAAAATCATGTTTCTGATGTCGCATTTTGCACAAAATAGATCATTTTATGCAAAATGCCACTGTATATATTTGCCTACTTTTTGGCCCATAAATATTGAAGAGAGGAAAAATGAATGGCAAGCATCTTTTGACAAAAATGTTCTCGGATTCTATAGATTCGGAAAATGCATTGCCAAACAAACCCATTTTCCAAGATTTTCTTCTATGACATTTTATGAACTCTGCGTTCTATTCTCCACACAATGTGTATCCAAACAGGCCTTTAGATCTATAAACTCCAGTAAACAATTATGTGTTTCCATATGGCTGGGTTTTGCGTATAGGAATCCCCTATATTAAGTATTGAGATTGCTTTCATCTACAAATTATGTCTGTTGCAATACAGTAGCTTCTTGTCTTTTAAAATGTTGCATAACAATGGTAGACATAGTGGAGGAGCTGACATTTGGAGGACGAGTATGGAGTTCGTCTTCATGTAATCTGTGACATGACAGACTTTTTAAAATAGCTAACATAGCCACTTTCCAATAACGTAAATGGCTGGCATTCATTGTTTCATCTACAACAACATTTCTGTATATGTAGTTGATTGTCAAGCATGTTCTTTTGCAGGGACGAAATTTTTTGTTGTTTGTGAGCCTGGGACACAGCATATGGAAGCCCTGCTGAAACACATATATGAACTCTATACAGATTATGTTTTGAAGAATCCTTTTTATGAAATGGAGATGCCTATAAGATGTGAGCTTTTTGACCTGAATCTTTCACTAGCAGTCCAAAAGGACCGGGTTGCACTGATGGGCCGATGAATTTATGGGCTGCTTTTATTTTGATGAATGGGGCCAAAGCTCGTGTCTAATTCATATGTGTGCTAATCGTCATCACCAACAGTTGTACTATGGTCATTATATCTTTTTGACCGTTTTAGAAATATTTGTATCGGATCAATAGACTTCTGAAAATTAGATTACTGATAGATTTTAGAGCTGTAATTGATAAAGTGAAGCAATGGTTTAGTTTGAACCTTATAACGGTTTTTTAGCAAATTCGGGATCAGTCAGGTTTCAGACATATATATATATATAGCAACCAAATTGTTAATTTTGTATTTTATGATATTTCTACAATGTAGAATCGTATCTATTATAACGTAGAATCAAGACACTTTATTACCCCTATGCAAATTTTTTTCCTACTTTACAGTCTCTATCTGCTTGATAATAAAGTTTCAAGTATGGCGTTTTATAGCTCCAATCCACAAGTCATTGTCATTTTTGTCCGGAGCCATTAAACATCATACATAAGACTTTATTATCAGGCAGATAAAGAGTGTAAAATAAAGTAGTGGATTAGAAAAAAAAATTGCATAGGAATAATACAGTGTCGTGATTCTACATCAGAATAGATTCGACTCTACATTGTAGAAATATCCTAAAATACAAAGAAAAAAGTTTAAATGAGATTGTTCTCATTTTGGGTCGTTAAATTCCAATATGAGGGTGGATATCAAATTAGTGGGTAGGTGAGTATGTTAAATAAGTGGTTGAGTGAGTTCCCTATAGCTATTTGTAGTCGTCATATCAAGATCCAAATGCTACAATTAAATTGGCTTCATATAAACTAAATGATACCAATTCCATTTGTAGCTGTTGGAACTTGATCTGTCGACTATAAACAACTACATTGAACTCTCTTACCCTTTGATGTGGTACTCACTTGCCCACTGATTTGATATCCACCCTCGGATCGGAATCCAATGGCCCAAAAGATTGGCCTGATACTCCTTATATAAGAGTGATCTCATGTAAACCGTCCTCATATATATATATAAAGGAAAAAATTAAAATAAGATCGCTCTCATATCGTTTATATAAGGCTAATCTCATTCGTAGCCGTCAGATCTTAATTTGATGGCTACAAACAGCTATATAAAACTCTCCTACCCCTTGATGTGACACACTTACTGACCCACTGATTTGATATCCACCTCCAACCTTCAGATCGGAATCCAATGGCTCAAAAGATTAGTCCCATGCTTCTTATATGAGAGCGTTCTCATGTAAACCATCCTCATATATATGGGAAAAGCTTAAACGGGATCACTTTCATTTGGCTTATATAAGGCTAATTCTATTCGTAGTCGTTGGATCTTGATCTGATGACTACAAACAACTACATGGAACTCATCTATTCCTTGATTTGACACACTCACCTACCCAGTGATTTGATACCTACCATTGGATCGGAATCTAATGGCCCAAAAGATTGATCTTATGCTCCTTATATGAGAGCGATCTCATGTAAACCGTCATATATATACAAATAAGAAAAAAAAGACAAACACATACTTATAAGAAAAAAAAGACAATCGACAACATATAAGATCTAGACAAACACATGATGCGCATGTGCCTTCATTGTGGCCTGTGTGAGTCGGGAAGCACAAGTAGCATTTTTATGTTTTCCCCCTTCTGTCGAAAAAACATACTTATAAATCATATAAACCCATATGCCATGGTGCTTTTTTTGTCATATATAGCCATCTCCATTAGCCATAGCTTCAGAGAGGTATACACATTGAAGACCTAACCCTCCTCCCTGAAACCTGGGATCTCCAAAGAAGGCACTAAATAAAAAAGGGTATTACCCTTAAAACTTAGTGGGAAATCCTGTCTTATCACGTTAAGAGTTCCCCCCGCCCAGCTAGAATTTGCACTGCTGTGCAAACACGATACATTTTTTGCAAGGCACATGTAAAAGTATTCAAAGGAATGGGCATAAAATGACAGAATTGCCAATGTGAAACGACTTCTTTTCCTTTTAGTAAAAGTATATATGCCCACTATATATACAGTAATACGGCAAAAATTAAGACTGATACAGGAAAAGAAAACAAAATGCCCAGCCATTAAAGTGTAAAGTGGAGAGACAAAGGCATGCTTACTGAAATCAATGGCACATCAGATAGCACAGTGCATAATAGCCAGCTCAATTCTAATCACTAGCTATATAAGCGAAAAAATAAACTAATTAATAAATGTGAGAAAAAACTTAAAACCTCACTGGATGCAACTGAACCTTTCAATGGGATTTGATTCTTCAAGCATGGATGCTGCCTGGAAGCAATCACAAGCATCAGATATTCGTCATCCCTATGACCCATTCCCAAATAATACCAAGCCAACCGATTAGTAGGCTCAAGTCGTAATGCATCAGAGAGGAAGCTTCTAGCAACTGGCAAAGATTGTGGACTCATTTTCCAAAGCAGTGCTCCAAGAGCGACCTGACAAGGGACATATTCCGTATCCATAGCAAGGGCATTGCAATAAGAAGCCAACGAATCTCGAGCTTGGCTGCGTGCTTCATACATAACACCTGATGAAATTACACAAGTGCTTACTTAGATATGAAGCCTCTTTTTCCGTCCTCCCATAACAATGACAAAACGAAATGGATGAAATTCCAAAGGTTATATATGGAGGAGTGAAACCTCACAATAGGGTATTTTAAGCTTAGTTTAAAAAAATTTAACCATTCAACAAGCTTTCAGATTCTTGCCTTCAGTATACAATGCAATGGCAGAATACTGCTTCAGCCCTCTGGCCTTGCCCAAACATATTTCAGCATCCTTCCAATAAGAAAGACTTGAGTACAAGCTTGCGAGAACATGCCAGACTTCAAACTCATCAATCCTATCTTCCCTAGCCTAGCAGTATCACATATTCAAAAGCAACATCAAGAGGAGGAAGAGCAAAGAATCGTCTATATTGTGCTTATTTTCTTGCAGATACCTTCATTTACTATAAAAAATCACCTCTCTCTCTCTATGTGGATATGAAAGCAAGAGATTGTAAATTTAGGTCCCTTCAACTTCGTTACTACATTTTGGATGCGCTATAACTTTAGGCAAGGATCACATATAACATAAACACAGCAAATCGCTTCTGGATTCTTGTACAACAGTCATTATCCAGATTCCATTGGCAAAGAAGAGCTCGCCTGTATGCAGCTATTGCATCCTGGTAAGATCCAGCTTGCTTCAATAGTGCTGGAAGTAGCTCAACCGTTTTGCTGACAGTCTCTTGCAATTTGTTATCCACCAATGTGTCTGGGATACCCTGGAAGAATATCTTCTCCACGGCATCAAGAATACTCTTGCATTCTTGGGCAGCCTCTGCAACACCCCACAAACTCCTGCTTCAGTACAAAAATTTCAACTGACGTAACAACTAAAAAGGAAAGTAGATACGGCAAAGACATAGAGAAAAACGATGATCTGGCATCGTTGAACTACATCTGAGTCAAAGTAGAAAATTGGAAGATAAACTAGAGAAGAATAAAAGCAATCCCAATTAAACTTTATTACTCAATACTCAGTTCTCCAGAAATTACTTCAAGTACATAAGGACCATATAAATAGGCATGAAGCCACAGTCTAAATAAAATTTGAACCCTGACTAGGAATAAATGACCCTTACTCAACTACCTTTAATAAAATGTGATTTCAATGAGAGTTGAATTAAAATAAAAAACAAAAAATCCTAATTAACTAAGGAAAGGAAGACTGGAAGCTAAAGTGGGGGCTCTTTTTTATTGGCCCGCATAGGTCATAACAAACAAAAATGAAAGCTTCCACCCTTTTGTTGTCTACAATACTCCTTGATATCTATAAAAAGATATGTGAATAATTACTAAGCACTTGATGTAGGGCCTGTTGCGTCCTTTCCCCTATCGTATTGTGAAGCACAAAATAATCAAGGTGGCAAGTATACAAAACAGTTTAAGATCAGAAGGAAGTGTATTTACCAGTTGTTCTCCCTAGCTTTTGCAGTGGCATAGCTTTCAAGTATATGGCTTCAAGGACCAAACTAGATGCATGCTGGGAAACTGATGAATAGCCTGATTCACTACGAGATCAGGTCCTCCTAGATGGTGGCTTCTCCAGCATTGAAGATTGCAAGCGCTGTATTGCAGCTGGAAGGTCAATTCCATCAAATACTTGAAGTGCAGCTTCTATGTTGCCCCTCTGGTACTCCAGCCTGCCAAGAACGGCCCTAGCCTCCTGCAGAAGTGATTATGTTGTCAATTGGTTGCGAGTACCAAGGGTCTCAGGCACTCTGACTCCAGCTCAAGGGCCAAGATATAGATTAAAAAAAAATTACAAGAGTAACGAATAGAACATAATTCACTAAACTTTCAGTAACAATTGGTGTTCCTTGCTTTCTCCCTCTTCTAGTTCTAGTATCTAATTTTGCTGGATCCTGTATCGCATAACCTTTTTATAGAAACACTTCCGACGGCCAGACTGAAAAAATAAGGAAGAAGAGACATACCTCGAAATTAAGAGACAAACCATCGTGCAGTGCAGACTCTGCCTCCCTAGATATGCCGTCCTATTCACGATCCAAAATGGTGGTATCAACCCAAACTTACAAACATCCACATTACACATCTACGCGAATCCATATATTGGCCGACTAGACTTTCCACAAAAGAAAATGCAGTATGTAGTCGGACGTGCAACTGGATTTGAAGCCAAGCGTAGAGGGAAGCCCGTAGATACACGAAGAAATTTGCTGGCGATGGATCTCAACCTCTAGATTTTTAACAAAGTTATATACAGATGATAATGATTCGAAACCTCAACTGACGAAATGAGATCATAACGGAGAATTTCTTGCATTAGAATAACATCATAGATTTGATAATGACGACAAGAGAGACTCCCACATCCAATCCACCCAACCTGATAAGGAGGAAGCGGGAAACAAAATTGGAGAAACGAGAAGGGGAGAAGCCCCACCTGATTGGGAAGAAGTCCGGCACCGTGAAGGAAGGTTTCCGTCGTTGGAACAGTGAATGTCGCCGGAGAAATGGTGGCCGAGGGAGAAGACACAGTGACGAGGGAAGCCGCGAGACGCATGAATCAAGTTCTTAGCCTCGGACATTTTGAACAGTCGGGACCTTACAGGGCCCACGGCAATCTTAGTTTTAAAATACAGACATAAGAATGATTAACTTATTTTATTTTACACAATAAAAACAAGTAAGTTTCTACCTGTCTGCATTATAAAACCAAAATGAATTCACTCCGTTCATTTTGGGATTGTAATGCAGAAAGGTAATAATGAACGGAGGGCATAGCATTTCCCTCCAGATGCAAAAAATGGGATGGGGATGCAATGGAGAAATTTGGGAGCAACGCTGTTCTCTTGCTTGCATGTTCAATTGTAGAAGCAAAACAACAAATATGTGGAGGTTATTTGAATAGATAATGCAATTATTTAATCCCTCACCTATTCTATATACTCCAATAACCTCTTATGTGGAGTGAAAGACATTAGAAAAAGAAATTACACTCAAATAACCTCTTATCATGAAAAAATACAACATATGTGGAGGAATCTATTTAAAAAACAAAGATTCCTATCCAGAGCAAATTTGTTGCACAAATTGGTATGCAACTGTCTCCCAAAATTGGTGGTGCACTTGAGAAACACTTGAACCAACGAATGACAACCTCATGCACCATCTCCTTCATTTTGTGAAGATTTCAGAATTTGAACATAGGAGTTCTGAAATTATATGCTTCCTACAAAATCTGCCTTCCACCTTCTAAATTGACATCTCAATCTTGCTTCACGGACAGCCGCTCTAATAACAAAAGAAGCACAAAGCTTAGATTGACAGAATGACATAAGACTGGAATAAAGGCGTAGCTTTTAGACACTTGCATTTTTTTAGTTGGATCCAAAAAAACTCACTAATAAGTTCATATGTAACAATCATAGTGGTTCCCCACAAGGACATGTTCAAAAAACGTGGACCAAAGCCTCTATAGAAGCCTCTCCAACCATCTTCCTCGAGAAGCATCTTTGTCGTCCTCATCACAGACGGTCTCCTAGCCCCATAGTTGTCCATAACCTAACCATATAAAAAGAGGTACATTAACATAAGATGATTGTATTCAAATTTTAGCTTGAATCTCCCAATATACATCTGCTTACCTGAAGTCGAGTCTTTATAGTGTCTATAGGCGTGGTAACAACTGAAGAGCAGGCACCAGCAACGGTTCCTGCTGTAGCCTGAACAATTATCATCTCTAAGTGAGAGGGCCTCTTCTCTAAATCATTTCTGTAGTCCAAGCTCCTATCCCAGAATAGATGCTTTCCAATATCAGAGAAACTTTAAAGCCAAATTTATGAAGAATGAATGATAGATTATTTAAAAGTCATCCTATCAGTACCTCCAAATTATATGTTGGGCTGCACCGTATGTACCCCACCATAGAGCGGATGCTGGAGTCTGGGTCAGTGCAGTTATTCCAAAGCCTCTGTACAGACCGCGATACCCTTCAGTCTTGAGTACCTTCCAGACAAGGTCATATGTACCACGACATGGAGTTGTCCCAGGAAGACCTTGAACCATTAGCCTCTGGCAGACCTGAGGAGTTATTTGGAATTAAATGTTTTAAGAACATAGACAAGCTGCCTACCTATTGGGATATTAAGTAACACAATGAAAATGGTCTACTACAAACATGATATGCAATTGTTTGCTCTCCCAGAAGTAATGAGGCATTTAAAAAAAAAAGATACACAGGACCATATATTGTGTACAACTAATACAACCAACTTCCATAATATGCCATTAGTAATTTACTTGCATTGGGCCACTCTAATCTAACAATCCGCTCTTTAACAGTCCAAAAAGAATAAAAAACACCAGGAATGAGCCCTATTAACCTTCAAGCTGGTAACTCATACAGAAGAACGTTGACGCAAAACCAAGAATAGGATATCATTAAGTACTTACATAAAAATTTTCATGATGCATATGGAAGGTGGCCTAGACAAAATTCACCAAGGCAAAGGACCTTTTAGATTGTCAGAACATACACTGCAACAGCTCCACCAGCTAGTATGGACTTTTGAAATATGCACACATCTTCAAAGCTAAGAACATCCAGCTGAGAAACATTCCCCCATCCAATGAAGCTCATCTGGATTTGAATTAAGACGGGCCCATAATTACATGGCTGGGTTTGCTCTCTCAAGAAAAAAAAATACAGGGAGAGGGAGAGAAACTCTGTTTTTTATGCAGATCTTACAGCCCAATAAATTTCACACATTTTGTAATGCAGATGAGCTTCATTGGATGGAGGACTAGAATGGATTTAGTTTGTTCATTTGCACTTGTCTGATTGAATAAAATGAAGAAGAGAATAATATATGATGTATGCAAGTGGATTTCATAAAGAAAACCCTGCATTGGTCTATACTAGAGAAGCCTTTATGGTGGAAACGTCTATTATATCTATCACACTACAACACATCAACCCAAACTTCCGAACATTGGCCTGAGAAGATTAAAATTTCTCTCCATTACTATCCAATCTTAACCAATTCCTTCTATAATGTTGCTAACAAATTTAATTAATAACAAAATTTGTAACTATTGATAAACATTTTTTTCAACATAAAATAAAATAAAAAGGGTTGCAGTGAAAGAGGAGAAAAATAGAACTTGCCACATCCAAAGGCACAAAATACACGCAAGAGAGAAGGTTGGACACCATGCCTGCAACTCCATTTGCAGCCGCGATCCGAGTAGCTTCGGACATATCGAAACGGTCAGCGGTCTCGAGCGCCATCACCTTGGACACTTCGAGCGAAGTCAGGGCGAGCACCCGACCAGGCAAGCAACCAACAGCCGAAGTGCCAAACCCCCTGAAAATGCCAGGAAGTCCATCGTTCCGGAGTATACTCCGAAAAACGGAGAAACCAGGCATGTGGGCAAGTCCACCGCCGGCCACTTGCATCCTTGTTTTGACCACACCTATCGGATGCAACAGGGCGGATTGCGCTGTGAACAGGATCGCACCTATCACATGAAACCTCGTCTTGTCCAGCCTGTCCCAATTGATGTTGGTTTCGGAGAGAGCAAGGTCGGAAGTAGCAGCTTCTGTTTCAACGGCCATCACTGCGAAGCCAAAATGGAAAGCAAAAGCGTTTTAGCCTTTGTGAGGGGGGTCGGAAGTCGCCCTGTTTCAGCAGCGAAAAGCGCAGAAGAGACGGTTCGGGTCGCAGGATCGAAATGGTAGGGAAGGGCGTGGAAGACTTGAGAAGCTTCCCTGGTGAGTGGTGAAAATGAAATAAAAATGCTTCTCCTACGTTTGACTATCCCACAATTTCACCTACGGGGCTGATGCAGCACAGCAAGCCCAAAAGCAGGAGGTGCACCGAGCTGGCATGCTAGCGTGGCAGCGATCAACAAGACCCCGAAATTGAAACGTGAGTTTTACGAGGGGTTGATGATTCATGATCGAGACCACGCTAAGTGTCATATCCACATCGAAAACTTTCTCCGAATGGAGAATGTCACACCACTTGCTTTCCATTGAAAATTCCAAACTGTGGGTGACCTAACACGGGTGTAGCATTACTCCTTGTGACTGACTTGTCCCGTATGTGGCCCCAGACTTAGGGAGGAGTTCTCCAGCTCAAGAGGCATTTCACCTGAAAGGGATGGGGTGAAAACCCAACACCATGGGCCCAAACGTTAGGCCCAACTCATCAACATCAACTGTTAGCATAGACCTCCAAAACAACGTGTGCTTCACTGACGTCCAATTATGTATAGCCATAACTTTTCAGTTTATCTAAAATTACAAGGGAAGTAAATTAGTTGGGGTAAACTAGAAGTATTTTTGTTTTTTGGGCTCAATTAAGTTTCCTTGTTATAACGAAGTGATGCAACTCCAGATGAAAAAATGAGAACGAACGTGTTTTAGAGAACGTATGCAAAATGGCAGCTGCATCATATATAAAAAAAAAAAGGGCACCTGCAAACATTCTAAACATGTCCGAATCTGGATACATTGTTCACTTAAAGTGTCCTTGTGCTCTACGTGTGAAATAAGGCGTTACTCTTTCTTTCTCTTTTTATGCAAAGGTGTTATATGAATCACCTTGTCCTCGAAAAATATCTCGAGGTATAGGGGTGTTACATTAACAACTTAAGTTTGCCATAATTTTCATATATATAGTTTCATCGTAACTTATATATATGAACATTATGAAAAACTTAAGTTGTTAATGTAACTATATATATAGGAAAAAATTTAAATGAGATCGCTCTCATATCACTTATATGAGGTTAATTCTATTCGTAACTATTAGATCTTGATCTGACGGCTACAAATAGCTATATAAAACTCACCTACTCTTTGATGTGGCACACTCACTTACCAATTGATTTGATATCTACTTTCGGATCGGAATCCAATGGCCCAAAAGATTGGCCTCATGCTCCTTATATATGAAAGTAATCTCTGCATTTCTCATATGAAAAAAAGAAAAAACGTGTGACAACATAAAAGCCCATATATCATTCCTGAGGAGCACAACAGATAAATACAAATTCTGTAATATTGGAAAAAAAGACACGAATCCCTCCAATTTAAGTTTGTCATAACCAACTGCAACCGCTTGTCGTGATCACACACACACACATAAAATTTGCATAGAAACAGTACTATGCAAACAAACTTCATTCCTTTGCCAAGTTTATGAGCCAAGTTTATGAAAGGAGTATGAATGTATGATCTTCATGTCAATGGACAAAACAATCTTGGGCCATTTAATATAAACACAATACTTTCGATCATTCAAAAGTATGATCAATAAAAGCTTGTACAGTTGTACAGATAACGAGCCCTGATGCTCATTTCGGTGGGTCAAATTTAGAACAATCAATGGTGTGACGGGGTGCGATTTCGTTTCCTTGACTGTCAACCATCTTTGTCCACACCGGTAAAATGATATCGCTGCGGCCGCCATCCTGAAGCTCCATTTCCATGTCCTTTTGCTCCTTCCCTTTGCCCCATAGAACAGCATACAGTCCCCCAACAATCAAAGCTGAACCCACAGCGCTGCAACACCATTTAGCATGCATGCATAACGTTAATTAAAGCATTCATGGATTGGAGAGTTACGTAACTGATTATGAGTATAATAATCGATCAGCATGGATTTGTTAGGCTAATACCTTCCCTCGTAAATCTTCTCGTCAAGGATGCCCCAACCTACGACGGCTACAATGACGAGCAGCAAAGGGCTGAACATGGATACAAAAAGTGGGCCCCTCTTTTGGATGCACCAGTTCATTACCGAAAAGGAAATCCCAGAGACCACAATCCCCTACAAGATTTCAGAAATGGGATTCACTCCAGTCCAATATTGATTCAGTAGATAAAAGTAAACAAATCCTAGTTAGCTAGGTAGACTAATCAAGAAGTACTTACGGCATACGCCACAGCGTAGAACCGAATGTTCCAACCTAAGGCCCATCCAGACACGTCCCTCTCCACACTCGCCCCTATGATGACGCACTCAATGCTCGCAATGAAACTCATAATTGAGCAGCTTGAATAAGGAGCAGAAAAAGACTCACTCATCTTTGCCTGCAAATGTATCAGATGTAATGTTGGTATTATTGTCATGAACTGGGATATTTGGTTACGTTACATAATGGCTTGAAGAGGTGATATATGGACCTGAATAATGAACCATGCGGCCCATGCAACGCAGCTGAGAACGATCATCAAGGAGCCAAGAAGCATGTTTTCGCCATTGTCAGCGACTTGGCCTTCAAGTGTCTCGGCGTATCGCCAATGAACGCTGGATATCCACATGTGAATGAGCTCCCCCTTATAAAATGTCATTAGCATCGCTCCCCCTACGCACAATATTGTGCCTATCACCTTGGCTTGCCCTGCCATTTTCTTGATTCCCACCGTTTCCATTCTGCATATGTATACAAATTACATAACACAAACCATTCCGGGAAAAACACATTATGTGGAGTGCAAAATGGAAGGAGACTGAAAGAAGACACCATGCAACTTCAAGTTGACATCCTCTCTACAAAATCCGCTTCTCACCTGAATGGAATGGCCAGGATAAAAGTGAGGGCTGGTAGTAAATTGTTGAGAGCGCATGCAATTGTTGGGTTTGTGTACTTCAAACCAAGAAAATACAAGCACTGGTTCATGGTTGCCCTGCAACATTCGGAACATGTAGTTTCTACACATTAGACTTGCGTCGCATAATTAAAGTTTATATAAGGAGATCGAAGAGATGTATACTGACCCAAAAATGGAACATTGGAATAGCTGAAAGAGAACTTTCTTGTTTATCGTTGCAATCATCTTCCTGGAGCATTAGAAATTTCTTTAAATGGTGTTACTTGCATTAAAAAGGAGTCCGGGTGCTTTTGAAACGGATCAATCAACAGAGACAGAAACAAGATTCAAGAAAATTAAATACCTCTCCCAGAGCAAAGCTACAGGTGCGGTAGTGATGGTGGCAAATATCTGGCGATAAGCAACCATTACAAAAGGGTTCATGCCGGTGTCCATGGCCAGTTTGGAAAATATGTTGAGACCCGCGAAGCCCACTTGAACCAATATCATGGCCAAGGTCGGCATGAAGTCTCCGGCCATTTTCTCTTCTTTTTGATTTTGTCTTTTTGCTTCTTGGCTCGAGAAACTTGAGAAAAAATGGAAGGAAGGTGGAGAGGTATTTATAGAGCGTAGAGAGAGAGAGAGAGAGAGAGAGAGAAATGGACTGACGACTCAGTGTGAAAAATCTGTAACAGAAAAAAAGCAGACAAGACAGGCAACTGGTGGAAATCTGATTATCTTTCACGAACCGCATTCGGAGTGTCGAGGTTCATCCCTCAGTTGCTTTCTTCTGTATCTTTTCAAACGTTAGAGAAGAAAAGGCGCAAAAACCGCCAAGGTTTCTTGTACCACATGCACTATCTATCTATCTACACGGGCTACTTACTGTTCATTCTCCATGAATGAATGTACGTTTATGAGCCATGATAACTTCATGGGTTTCCAGAAAAAAGACAATTTATCTTCATTTGGTCTCTACGTACTAAAGCGGGCATTATCATTGTGGTAACACTAACACGTTCAGTTCAGAGGAGTGACATGATACAGGCCATGGTAATTGACAATGGTAACATACCCATAAACTAGAAAATGTTTCCTCTTGTAGGTTGAAGTTAATGATACGACACATAACTTTCCACCTGAAGTTACATACTAGAAAAAAACCAAATACCCTGAAAGAGACTATATCGGGTGGCTAGATGATATACATTAGCTTACGCACTAGAAACGACATATACTTTATTGGCCAGAAGCAACATGTATATCAGCCATAAATGTTCGAAACTGCAATTTGCTTATGTGCACACGACTTCATGAGGCCAATGAGGGGAGAAGCCCTGGCATATGCTTGGCAGAAAGAACAACTAGTGGGAGTTCGGGCTTTGGAGTGTGCGCTCACAGCATCAAAAAGCCTTATTTCCCATCACTTACGAAAGAATGCTTTTTTCACTCGTACTTGAATTATTCACATTCCCATCACAATTACTCTCTTTATGGCAGATGATAAAATCCGCTTAGGTTATAATGCATCAATTCCTCATCCCATCAATCAATCTGTACCACACTCAGGACAACATCACGTGCAGTTTGGGTACTTATCCTGATATTCTTTTTGATACACACTTATCCTGATATTTTGATACAGATATCCTGTCATAAATCTCTTATTTAGCTTTGTGTACTGTGTAGTATGTTTAATTTGTCTGGATTGCAACTCTGTAATGTAATAGTAGATGTGCTTGCCTATAATTGACTGTGCTAATTACGATAAGATGCTTATTATCGGTTTGCCACATATATATGACTCATGGCTAATTAGAGTCAGCAATAATTTTAGAACACTGCCGATTGCGTTAGGAGTTTCTTCTCTCTTCAGGCCCGGCAATTAATGCAGCAGCCCGGGTTATTTGAATCGTTAAACTTGAGAAGGACGCCAGCTTCAGCTGGAAGCTGGGAAAATGATTTCTTTCGGGATACAACTTGACAAATGTGCATTTGCTTTGTGTTTTTAATTATGCAGTTTTCGCGTCGAATGCTTGCATTGCTCGTCCACTTTACATATAATGTTCCTGTCCCAGACGTCTTTGCTCGTGACTCATGATTGACAAACCATGGCCACAGAGAAGCCTCCTCCTTTGATTAGCCTCCAAACCAATTATTGCATCGGTTACAGACCCACCCTTTTTCTTTTCCTTCTCTTTTTTATTTTGTTTGTACTCAAGTCTTAACAACCTGCCGAGAATGATGATCGGTGAACGGGAATGCGCTTTACAGCTTCGTAAATTGGAGCTTTCCAGACGAAAAGGAAAGGAGTCTTTAATTGTCAGTTTATCAACGGTTCTTTGTTGGGTTCCTGAAGCTTTTGTCCCTTTCCTTAAACAAACCATACATCCTGCTAAAGAAGACAGTAATTAGTCATAATTATTTTCTATCTAATAAGTCATATCTTACGACAGCGCTAAGGGTTTCCAAATACGTACGTTTATATCTGCCAAAGAAAAAGGAAAGGCTTTGTTTATAGAAGTATCTTTTCTTTTTGATACATAGCTTCATCTATAGAAAATCTACCCAATTAGTCAAGAAGGGAAATAGGATGCCATATTTAGAACAGATAATCATTAGATACTTAATGGCATAGTTACACAAGAAAAAAGAAGAGAAAATAATTGAACTAAACCTCAAGTTAGTGGTGGCCCACAGTTACACATCAGCCCAACGTGTACATGTAGCATAATGTGCATCCTAATCAGTCGGACAGCACTTTTAACTAAATAATTGCCTATTTAAGGATCACATATTGTATCTAACGTCCACGTTTACATTTTATTTATGACGGGTCCTATTCAATTTCATACAGTACTCCAAGTTAAATTATTGAAGTTCATGAAGCATGCATGGAAGAAAGCTGGAACGATGCTTAATATCTTCTGGTGTCTTTAATCTTAACAGGATGTGTATTGAACAGTCAGCAGAAAACTGCAGATTTTGCTTTTGGATGTTACTTGTGCTCACATTATTTGACTCAAATTCTGTACATAATAATGTCTTCAAGTTTGGCCAAGATGTACAAATTTTCAGACAAAAAAAGTAAGGAGCACTCATCTGACTCGTGACTGAAGTCTGAAAGTGAACAGAATCTAACATTCCTTCTCTCTTGCGTTCGCCTTTTCTTTTCTCCTCATCTTCACCTGGCCATATATTTCATGACCTAAGTTTCTACCGAATGAACTCCATGACATTAAATTCACTCGAGCACTGAACTTAGTTCTTTAGATCTTTTAAATATTGGGCCTAAAAGGTTCCATACCCATCAACACTTTTTTTGGTATCCCAACGATCATTTTGATAAATCATTGGGTTAGGTAAAAATGGCGGCATTGCAGTACTACACTTGGGTATCATTTTGTCATCATCCTAGAAATTTTATAAAATTACTAAAACAAGGGCTCTTTTTTTTTTTAAATGTTGGACATTCCATTAATAACCAAAGGTCATACATCGGGTGTGACGGGGTGTCCGCTACACAAGAAAATGTCATGAGAAGCCATACATTCATATATCAAATTCACCCCTACATAATAAAGCCCTAATAATAACCGGGATATCCGATTGTTCCCATGTCCGATTATTAAAGTCATACTTACATATAACAAGCATGGGCTCTTGTTGAAGCTCGTCATTATACCCCACTTTGGAAACTCAAATAAGGAGAAATATGTACCGCCATAATTTCCAACAATTTCTCTCACTCTCTCTCTCTCTCTCTCTCTCACACACACACTCTCTCTCTAGAAAGGGATGCAACATATGTCAATTTCCAAATAAGGCGCTATAGCCTGTAAGACAGAAGAGCAAGATGAAGAACAGAAGCAGACAACCCAGCTACACCGCCAACACTAGAAGAATTGTGAAGGGCAGATTCGGCATGCATGGCTACCTAACTTGGTTACCGTTTCACATGATTCGGTTGAGTTTAGTTTATTAGATGCTCACAGACGGCTCACTTCGTTGGGTCCATTGGTGCATGACATAAAGCATGCATTAGAGCCCGGGTTCTCCGACCCACAGTTCATTAATTGTGTTCGACCTGCCCAAACATAATGATCCCATATACAGGCAAATGGGCATCGACATTACGACTGAAAATGCATATAGGTTTGCTTTTCGGCCCATTGGTTTTGGTCCTCCTTTGTAGTAGAAGGAATATCTATAGGTTCATTGACCGTAAACAATTTATGGCGTCATGGGCTACTACGGCCCAGATAGTTGCTATTCGATTATCTAAGTAGTCCAAGTTCTTAACAAGTGACCGCACTTGTCTCCTACGGTCTAAATCAGTCCTCAGTCCTCACTAATGTGTTTCCATTTTGTTTGTTTTTTATTGACACTAATGTGTTTCTTTTAGAATTGCAGAGATCAGTCCAAGTTCTTAACAGTCCTTTCCATATAGTTAGGCTTTAAATCTTTCAGTAGCCAGAGTTGACTTATGATTCCGGTGGTCCGCAAATCCGCTGATCATCGAAGGATATGAGTATAGGGCATGGGTCCGAGAAACATGAGTAACTGCCATGTGGCTTGGTAGCTACCAGGAGAAAGAGTGGGGCACAGGTGAATATAAGTGGAAATGTAAATGAGCACCCTCGACCATCATCAAATATGGCCCTCCAAAGTCTACTAGCTACTCGTTGATTGAGATGATATATTACAATCAACAGTTGGTGCTCGGTGGGTTGGTATTTGTCCTGCATTCTGTGAATGGTTTGAGGCCATTAGTTGAAGAAGCAAAAGGTCTTCATGCTGGACAAAATCATTTGACAACAACTTCACCAAAGTTAAAAAAGAATTACACCTTTTTTAGCTCAAAAATAAGAAGAAGGAAACTTAAAAAAAAAAAAGAGATAAAAGCTCTTACGGTCGTGGATGAACCTCCCCAAAAGCACCTATAACTTCGATAATATATATAACTTCTGTCATTATCAATGATAAGGATGGTTTGACATGGAATACCAGCTCCAAAGTGTTGAACCAAATAATGATTATGTGGAATGATTGAAAAAGGAAGATTCATGTAATGCATGCTTTGAATGTCGTCGCACCATGAAGATGTCTAAATATACTCCAACCTAAAAATTCGGCTTTTGATAAAGTAGAAATCTGCAAAGATGTAGCTACATTTCCTGGCAGGACTATCTTTCGCTACATGGACCGTCTTATTAAGATTTAAAACTTCAAAGTGAGTGAAAAAATCCTGGAAAGTAAAGCAACTTACATCTTTAACTATAAATGTACCAAAAAGAATCAACATCTATTGTTAATGACTATATTCATGCGGTGTTTTTTTAAGTGAGCTATGACTTTTGCTTTTTATTTGAAGGTACCTCCTAGGATTAAAAATTTAAGAGGCACTGATACCTTTGATAAAAGAGAAGAGATTCCTTCTCTGCTTTCTATCATTAGAGCGCACTCTGCTTGACTAGGACGCGTGGAAGGGAACATCCTTAAATTATTATTAGTATTAAACCATTCATGAATCCTGTGGTGCTGTAATAAAGATTTACATTCATCTTGGAGTATCTAACTTTTGAAGATAAAGACTTACCAAAAAAAACTTTTGATGATAAAGGCTAACTGAAGCTGGGAGAAGAGAATTATATTTGCGAAATCCTGGTCAACTTTTTTATTTCGTTGAAAGAAAACGATATTTATATATCAGATTTCTTACACATTTCCATAAACAGCTGATGTGTATGGCATTGAGTAGGTGAACTGATGTGGGGTCACATCAATTCACCCATTCATTTTCATACACATCTGATGTGCATGGAAATATGTAGGAAATCTGATATAGGTTTATCACTATCCTTCGCTAAACAACTCCCGATCAGTTGTACTCCCTCCGTCCAAAAGTAAGTGGCCACATTTGGAAAACAACAAATCCATGAGTAAATGTCCATTTATATCCAAAAACATGGCAGTGGGTGGAGGAAACTCAATATTATGCAAGGGACTTAGAGTCCAATAAAATTGATTCATTTTCAAATAGAGCCAGATTTTTTTGGACGGATGGAGTAATAATTAACAAAATGAGAGAAAATAACACATTGACAAAAAATTAACTGTTTAAAGAACAGAAAAATAGAAAACAAAAACACTGTTGGAGGGAGAATACAGATTGGCATATCGCATAATACACATACCAATCTGCAAGCGCACTCTCAATGTCATATAACTGGTTTAGCGGGTACTTTCAATAACACAGTTAAAATAATCTATTCCATCCTCTTTGCTTTTAACAGTAGTATAATGTAAATAGTATATATGCGCCTGGTGCATGTTGGCATGCAGGCGTCAATTACTTGCAGACTGCATGATGCCTATTGCGGATTGCCTACTCTTACATGCGAGCTGGGTCGAGATCCCAATGGGTCGCTACGGCTTTTTTGAGTTCGAAGGTATCCTTTCACGAATCTTAAAAAAAAACAGGAGGATTTTCGAGGAGGTGACTTTCAGACATATATTTAGGAATCAAGTTGCTAATTATCTGAAAAGAAATTGTAGTTTATTGCACTTTTAGGATATTTAAAGCACATTATATATAGGATAATGAAGAATTCATGATACTGCACCACCCAAATGGTAATTTTATTTTTTGTTTCATCTACCTTTATTGTGTGTGAATTACGATATAAACCTTATTCCATGAATTATTTTTTTGTACATTTTCCTAGGAATTATGATATACGCTCTCTCTCGCCGGTCACGAAGCCTCCCCAAAAAAAAAGGCATACCATGCATTCTTGGTGTTTAGAGGCATTCTTTTTGGGGCCTCCCTTATTTACTCCATAAATATTTGAAGGTGTTGCTGAGAGGTCATCAAAACCTTCTTCGAAGCCAATCACCAAGATTCTTGAATTAAGAATGTTGTCGTTGTGGCTAAGACCTCTCTCTTATCCATTTCGAACTACTCTTTCTGTTTTGTTAGAACAAGCGGAGCTTTTTCTATATTACCTGGTGCCAACTTTCATTTTCCCATATTACCTAGTTTTTCCCATGAAATCCCATATGACCTGAAATCGGCACCTAGAGTACCGAAAATGCCTTTCTTTTACTTTTTTTGTGCCTTTTCTATCCCAAATGCTTTATTCTTTCCAAAATTAGTGATTTACGGGAGCATCAAGTTGGGGAAGAAGATATTCCGGCAAAGGTCCATCCATCATCGTGGTTTAAATCACCGCCGGCGCCGTCCAACCCGGAAAAAATAAAATTTTATGCCGAAAAACTGCAAAATCATCGAAAAAAACGAAAAAAAATCTATGATAAAGGATTTTGATGTAAGAGCAGCAGGAAAGCCCTTCCAACTACAAAAATTAAGATCTACATGTAAAGAAACACATATAAAAGCCACCGCTTATGGACATCAAATGAGAGGATCAAAATGGGCAAAAGCGTAAAATACTCGTCAACGAGTGACAAGTTCAATTTATATATCTTTCTATGATCGTAATAAAATTGAAGAGGAGGGAAAATAAGGAAGAACGCAAAAAAAAATTGGCAAAACGGATAAAAAATGAGCGAGTTATGATATTTTAAAGAATGCAGTAAAATCGTGTCGTCGAAGACACGACTTGGATTTTAGTCGTGTCTTCGACAACACAATTTTACTGCAATTTTCAAAATATCATAACTCGCTCATTTTTTATCCGTTTTTGCCCATTTTTGTTGCGTTCTTCCTTATTTTTCCTCCTCTTCTACCTCATGAAGATATATTATAATGAAAAAGTAAGAAAAAATAACAAGAAAGAGGAAAGTGGATGCTTTTCGACGTCCGGAGCTTCGCCGAAAAGCCTCCAGTTTCTTCTTTCTTCTTATTTTTTTTTCTTATTTTCTTGTCCTAATATATCTTAATGAGGTGGAAGAGGATGAAAAATGAGGAAGAACAAACAAAAAAATGGGAAAAAATTGATAAAAAATGAGCGAGTTATGACATTTTGAAAATTGCAGTAAAATCGTGTTGTCGAAGACGACACGATTTTACTGCATTCTTCAAAATGTCATAACTCATTAATTTTTTATCTATTTTTGCCCATTTTTTGCGTTCTTCCTTATTTTTCCTCCTCTTCAATTTTATTAGGATCACACAAAGATGTATAAAATCGTGTTGTCGAAGACACGACTAAATATATATAAATTGAACTTGTAGCTTGCTGACGAGTATTTCACGCTTTTGCTTATTTTTATCCTCTTATTTGATGTCCATAAGCAGTCGAGCACTTAATGGATGACCTTTATATGTATTTATTTACATGTAGATCTTAATTTTTGTAGTTGGGAGGGCTTCTCCGCTGTTCTTACATCAAATCCCTTTATCATAGTCTTTTCTCGTCTTTTCAGCTGATTTTGCAGTTTTTCGGCATGAAATTTTATTTTTTCTGGGTTGGACAGCGCCAGTGATGATTTGAACCGCGATGATGGACGGACCTTCGCCTGAATGTCTTCTTCCCAACTGGATGCTCCTGTGAATCGTTAATTTTGGAAAGAATGAAGCATTTTGGGTTACATTTTGGGAAGAATGGTATTTTTGGTAGTTTCTAGGTCATATGGAAGAAAGAAAACGATTCTAGGTAATATGAGAAAACAAAAGTTGGCACCAAGTAATGTGTAAAAAGCTCGGCAAATGGTGTAGCTCATCGTCTTGCTCATGTTGGTAGAATATCCGAATGTTCCTCCTTTGGACAAAATGAGATTCCACAAGCCATCTCTTAGGCTTTGTTGTATGACCAACTTTTTAGCCTTTTGAAATCTCGAAAAAAAAATGCAAATGAGTCCCAATGACGTTTATGCTCTTTGTTTGAAGAAATAATATACTAAAACAAGGGAAAAGTTTAAATGAGACACAGCTCTCTCAGGGCTCACGCACATTTGCATTAGCTGAATCATCTTGAGCCGTCAATCGTTGATCTGACGGTGGGTGGTGATTCATACTCATATACCTGCTGATTTGACATCGCCAACAAATCAAAATCTGACGGCTCAAAGTGATTCGGTGTCTCATGTAAACTGAACTCTACTAACTGGAGTATAAATTATTAGACAACACTGTAAGGATTATAGAAGCTGCTCGCCTACTTCCATACCTCCATCCAGCTTGTGCTGCACTGGCAACTCGCAAGGCGGCGCAAGCCTTCGCTTCTCTCCCTCTCTTTCCCCTGATATACAAAAGAAAAGGAAAAACCAACCACCCGTTTGCATTATGTTCATTTGAATCTCTCTTTTGTTTACAAAAATTCTTTTGTAAAGGTGGCTTCAAATTTTTTTCGCTACCCATTTGTCTACTGTATTAGCTTTGTGCGCCTGACAGTGAAGTTCCTCTCAATCTCCTCACGCCTCTCTGACCAAGGCGCTTGTTTTTTCCAAAAAAGCTACAACACCACAAATTCAATGTTCCTTGCATCAAATCTACAGTTGCCTTTTCAAATCTCTCCGAGCCTATATATTTGGACCCTGCCTATCAGGCCTTCTCTATAATCTCCCATTTTCAGCAATGCCTTCTCCTCCTCGGTTCTGTGTTGCCGCTTAAGTGTTCTTTGGTGGGTTTCCCACTCAAGTGGTCAATTGTATGACACACCACTTCGTTTTTAAGTATTTTCTGCATTTATGTCATCCTTGGCAGTTCTTCATTCCGTCTTTTATTTTGCTCTTTTTTTTGTTGCGGTTTCTAGCTTATACATTGGTCTGTAAGTAGCTACCATTGAGTTTCAACTGCCTTCGGCTAATTATGTAGCACATTTGTATACTTGGATGCTCTCATTTGGCGGGATTGAATTACTGTAAACTCTACATCGTCGTTTAAGTTGCTGCAATGGAGGAGTCGTTTGTGCCGTTTCGCGGAATTAAGAATGATATTCGAGAAAGACTAATGTGCTATAAGCAAGATTGGACCAGTGGTTTCCGTGCTGGCTTCAGGTGTGGGGCTCTTCTTTTTCTCCTTTTCGGTGGCTTTTATACTACTGTTGACTATCTAGTTCAAGTAGGGAATCAATATGATATAACTCCATTGCTGAATCCTTCCATTTTGACTTTCTATCAGTTTTTGCCTGTAACATACCTTTTTATAATAAAACTAATAAGAAGTGATACATTACTCTTGAAATACAGGATTCTGGCCCCAACTACTTATATATTTTTTGCATCTGCAATTCCAGTCATTTCATTTGGCGAACAACTGGAGAGAAACACTGGTTTGTGAACGATTTTTTTTAATATCATAAGTAGGTTTTATTCAGGTGCTTTGCATTTACTGTCCATAATGCCTCTGTGTCTATAGAACACACGGTTAATTTGATGTAAGTTTGGATTGGAAGATAACAATATCAGATCTGAGCTTTACCTTTTCACTTCATAAAAGCGCAAACATACCTATGATTGTTGCCAATCTTCAGCTCATTTTTCCTGCATTGGAGGATTGCATTAAGAAGTTTCTGAAACTTTCCAACTGCCACTCTATCTTACAGGATTTTATATCCTCATTTTGACCATTGGATGATGAACTAGATTTCCCATTGTCAACCTAAGAGATTTGAGTGAGGCGAAAGATGATGATTCTATGTGTTGGCAATGGTTTTGGTTCTTTCTCTATCAACTTAGACTGTGATACCAAATTCAGAAACATTCAAATGATACAACATTTAATAGGATATGAAGCTCTAGAACTATGTGAAGTTCTTTTTTTCCTGCAGATGGAGTGCTAACAGCAGTTCAGACTTTGGCATCCACTGCACTATGTGGGGATTATACATTCGATTATTGGGGGTCAGCCTTTGCTGATTCTTGGAGTAGCAGAACCGACTGTGCTCATGTACACTTTCATGTTTAACTTTGCTAAGGATAGAGCTGATTTGGGGCCGAAACTATTTCTCGCATGGACAGGATGGTATGTTATCCTCTGAAGCTCTAATCCATGTTCTAATATTCATATGCCACCGATCCAATAAAAAACATATGTATTGATATGCCTTTAGTGGCTTTTGGCATCCATCACTATTGTCCTATACAACTTTACAAAAAATATTTTCAGTAGACTCAATTGCTGATTTTAAATTGTTTTTCTCTCTCCATCTAAAGAAATTTTGCTTGGATGCTCAGGGTATGTGTATGGACTGCGGGATTGCTGTTCTTACTTGCAATTTTAGGGGCATGCTCTATCATCAACAGGTTTACCCGTTTGGCAGGGGAACTTTTTGGGCTACTCATTGCAATGCTCTTCATGCAGCAAGCTATCAAAGTGAGACTTCAGTGCTTATTTCAACTTAGATTAATGGTAATACAGGATTATGAAATACATAAAGTTCAAAAATGATGTGTGAGCATGTTCAGGATCTTGGTCATGTACTTTTTTTTATGAGTACGGATATCCTTTCTTTAAGGAGATATTCTGTCTATGTTACAAAACTGCTCAATCTGACTTTGAGTAGAGAATATTTATGCTATACAATCCCTCCATCTGCAATTATTGTTAACTTAAGGCTTTTCCAATTGAAAACCATATGTCAATAATAAATCCGGAGGGAGGGAGTATGTGTTTTCTTGTATAACAGAATTATATGTTCAGTAAAGACTTCTGTGTGTCTTTCTTGCAACTTTGACTTGATGTGTCAGTAATTGAATTATTTGGCTTTTATAGGGCCTAGTTGATGAGTTTCGCTTACCCAAAAGGGAAGATCCAAACTTAACAGAATTTTTGCCTTCATGGAGGTTTGCAAATGGAATGTTTGCTCTAGTTCTGTCATTTGGTCTCCTATTGACTGCACTAAGAAGCAGAAAAGCCCGATCCTGGCGTTATGGGTGTGGTAGGGTTGCAATATGATCTCTGATGCTGCAATAACTTGTATTAACTCACGCTCATTTCTCATTATTACCCAGTTCTTACAGCCGAAAACTTTTGCAGGCTGGCTGCGAGGTATTATTGCAGATTATGGGGTCCCATTGATGGTTCTTGCGTGGACGGCGGTCTCTTATATACCAGCTGGTAGTGTCCCAAGGGGCATCCCTAGGCGCCTTTTCAGTCCTAACCCATGGTCTCCTGGAGCTTATGAGAACTGGACAGTCATCAAGGCACGCTAGTCCTTTTTGGTGATTTCATTTAAAATCTGCATTTAGCATAAAGTGAAGCTTCTTATGTTTCATAAACTCATTTACCCAGATTCTGCTTTGGGTATTTTACATTGGATAAGAGATAGGGAATTAAGATTTACTAACACACAATCAATTTTGCAGGAGATGCTAGATGTGCCTGTTCTTTATATAGTAGGAGCCTTCATTCCAGCAACAATGATAGCTGTCCTGTATTATTTTGACCATAGTGTTGCGTCGCAACTTGCTCAGCAGAAGGAGTTCAACTTGAGAAAGCCACCTTCATTTCACTATGACTTACTTCTTTTGGGTTTAATGGTAGAGATACTCCATAGTTTCATTCCTACAGATAAACTTGTTATAAATAGTGGTTCTTAGTTACATTAGGTACCCAAGCAGTTCTATGTTTTTGTATATTCTATACTCAGGAAATTCTTTCTGCTTTGTCTCAATTTAATTGAATTATTATTTTTCTTTTCAAAGGTTATATTGTGTGGCCTCATCGGAATTCCTCCAGCAAACGGCGTTATCCCGCAATCTCCTATGCATACAAAGAGTCTGGCAACACTTAAGCACCAGGCATGCTATATGACAACTATTTTCGAAAAGACAAATAAAAATTTTGTGCTTATCAATCTGATATAGTCCGCTCTTATTTCTACAGCTTCTTCGAAATCAATTAGTGGCAACAGCACGAAGAAGTATGAGTAAGAATGCAAGCTTGGGGCAGCTATATGGAAATATGCAAGAAGCTTACCAACAGATGCAGACCCCTTTGATCTATCAGGAGGCATCAGCACGAGTACGGAATATTTTTGTTCTGATTTTATCCATATCTACAACAATGCGACCATTTAACTCAAATATCAAGACATACTTGTGCGCAGGGACTGAAAGATCTGAAAGAATCGACAATCCAGTTAGCTTCAAGTATGGGAAATATCGATGCACCAGTCGATGAGTCTGTGTTTGATGTTGAGAAGGAAATCGATGATTTACTACCTGTTGAGGTTAAAGAGCAGCGAGTAAGCAACTTGCTCCAATCCATTATGGTTGGGGGTTGTGTTGCAGCGATGCCATTTCTTCGAAAAATTCCGACATCAGTTCTTTGGGGTTATTTTGCCTTTATGGCGATTGAAAGCTTACCTGGTAACCAGTTCTGGGAGAGGACACTATTACTCTTCACTGCTCCAAGCAGAAGATTCAAGTAAGTTCAAGTCATTTCTGCAAAGAGAGATACATGTTGTGTTTTTTTTTTCGTGTAACACTTTTGGTATATGATATTCACAGGGTTCTAGAGGATTATCATGCAACATTTGTGGAAATAGTGCCTTTCAAGACAATTGCAGCCTTTACTGTCTTCCAAACAACTTACTTGCTAGTGTGCTTTGGAATAACCTGGATACCCATTGCTGGAGTTCTCTTCCCATTAATGATCATGCTTCTGGTCCCTGTGCGCCAATACATACTGCCCAAATTTTATGATGGAGCCCACCTTCAGGCCCTGGATGCAGCTGAATTCGAAGAGTCACCAGCATTATCTTTTAACCTTGCAGCTGTAAGCTCTTTCAATCATTCACTTCAGTTACTTGCAGAAACTTATACTGTAGTCGCGTTGATATTTGTATGAATTAACATGAACTAAAGAGATATCGCATATAATTATCTAAACATGTTATTCAGGAAGCAACTACAGGTTTCAGGACTTCTTTCGCTGATGACAGAGAAGTACTTGATGAGATGTTGACTCGAAGCAGGGGAGAAATTAAGCGTGCATTTAGTCCAAAGGTGACTAGCTCAACAACAACTCCAATTGCTGATGTAAAGGGACTTCAAAGTCCAAGGTTTCTGGGGAAAGCATACAGCCCGCGTGTGAGTGAATTGAGAAAAGAGTCAAGCCCTCAGAAGGGTCCCAGTAGTCCAAGAACAGGACAACCAAGGGCGTCTACCTTGGGCCAGGCTGGACGGAGTTCATCTTTTAAATAGGGGGAAACCCCAAATAGGGGAGGAGACCAAATGTTGATTCCTTTGTTGGTCGTGTAAACTATAGCCGAATATGCTTCCCCATGAAGTTGTTATATAATCAATAATATATCCGCAAGCATTATCTAATCCAGTTTACTTTGTTGCTGCTTGTCCCATACAAGCTAACAGAGCAATCCGATTCTTTGAAGTTGTCTCATGCCTAAAAAAAATTGAGTTTCTATAAATTGCGAGTTAAGACCTGTTGACAAATTTTAGAGTCAGGTATATCTTGAATAAGTAGTTTCCATCATCTAGATTCGTGCTTTCTGATTGAGATATGGACATGATACATGGAAATAAAACAGCAGTATGCTCTTGAATCTCCCATCGTAAACTTGGACCGCATTTTATCAACGGGATATAACCATGAAACTGCAGCAACAATTATATCTCTCAGCGGCTATGTTGACAAAAAAAAAATTATCAGCAGATACCAGACGAATGCTCACTTGGTTAAGAACTCGTGCATGGATTTGTGCTACCTCTTTTCACAAGCACTTGAAATATAGGAGCCCGAACGATATAACACTACTCTGCACTGAAGAGCTTAAGAATTTTTTTTAAGACCTTTCAACTGAGAACTCTGCCTATCTTTCTGTTCTGTAGCTTCTGTTATTCATCTCTGCCAGCATTGTTTGGAAGATACCCCCTGGTTTTCAGTGTGGGTCTTATCACGGGCATTTCTAGAATTCCAAATGAACACCAACGTCGTCAAATAGTCGCTCATTGATGTATACATATTAAAAAGGTCACTCATTGACCTTTCATCATGCAAAGCCGACAAAGTTGCATTAGCATCAGCCAGGGGATTTGATGATGCGACTCAAACTACTCTCTGAACCGCTGGTTGTAAGTGACTTGCTTTCCGTCAAAAAGAAAAAAGACAGATTCCATGGTTCATGACTTCATGCCAGTTGATCTTTCAGTCTCATTCCATAGCCCTGCAAAATGCAAAGTCGATAAACGATGTTTGTATGCATTGTAGGCTTGAACTGGCTTCATGATTATTCGCATTTGTTTAGAGGCTGAGACCCCTTTTCTCAAAGATGGCGGTTTCCATTATCTTTGCTTTTGAGATCTCGGTCCCAGTCCATAGTCGATGTGCTATCATCAATCTTTATCAGCGGATGAAATTGGCTCACTTAGAGAAAGTACGTGTGGTGACTGTCTTAATATGATCTCCTCTCAATCATCACGTGTTTTCTTGTTTCCACATGCGTTTTGGCCCATCTGATTAAATGAAAAAGAGCAATTCAGTGTTCAGGGAATCATGACATACGAAACTGATTTTGGAGCATAAAAACAGAGAAAAGAGATTTGGAGGATTTCATGATGTTTACTCTCCTCACTAGTGGGCAATTGTTCTATTATTTTCATAAATTCAATTGTGCTTGTAGGACTGCGGCTGTAGGCTGCAGCTTACTTATACCCAAAGAGGAAGGGTAGTTCAATCAACTTTTTTTTTGGATCTTACCTGTCCCTAGTCTTGGACTTGAAATATAGAAATTAATTTGGGATAAGTACATCTGATTTTGTATTTGTTCAACAAATCTTCATTAAGAGAAGGGAGGGAATGGTTCAATCAATCAAATCCTTCCAAAATGTAAATAAGTTCATCATCTTTTTAATAACAAAATTTCCAATACTAGCCCAACAACGTCGGTTCAAACTTCAATGATGCTTTTTTTTTTGTGGGAGCAATCTTGCTGCTACGAAGAGGAATGAATATTGAGCCTAAAGTTTTAACACATGTACAATTGGGAAATGTACTTGCCTCAAGGTCCCAGGTGAAAAGGCAAAGTTTTAAATGTAGCCTTAAGCCATTGGAAGTCTTGGGAGTCCACTGCAAATGCAAGGTTGGGCTGCCTGGCTAAGAAATTTCTAGTCTCATATGCTTGATAGGATATGCAAGGAGACTATTGTACCCGAAAAAGAAGCAAATATATGAACGGGGACTAGTACGACCTCAGACGTTTAGACTATTCATCTAGCACGAGTGCTTAGTAATCTTAATTGATACCATTCAATACTCATCTAGTAACCATCTTTACGTACTCTACAATACATTAGTCTGCACATAGTCACCCTAGATCAATATTTTGTTTTAATTACGAACACGCGTAGCTATTGAAACCTAAGTCCAACCTAGTCTAAATCCCATCCCCCAACTAAAGTTGTCTTAGTCCGGGTTCGAACCTAGGACTACTCCCTCCATACAAGAGTTTTCACTCACCACGCCAACGGGACGGGTGGAGAGGCCCCAGCTCAAGAAGTGGACATCCAACAAACGAACATGATTTACGTAAAACAAAAAATTGATAATAATTTTTTATATAACAAAAAAATGACAATAATTGGATGAAGATGGTTTGTGTTGTTTTGTATGAATGAAGGGAGCATCTCGTCATCCGATTCTAATGTAATTTTGTACCTATTGTTTTGCGTTGTTTTGTATGAAGGGGTCATCTCGTCATCCGATTATGTTATTTATGTTTATGCTCGTTCTTGTTTTCTCGCAATTTTTTTTTCTCACACGGCTCTCTCTCTCTCTCTCTCTCCTTTGTGTCGTGTCCGCTCTAATCATGTATTTCTCATGATATCTGGTGGACGAAACCACCACTAATTGCTGTTGTTTTAAGAAGATGAAACTGTGAAAAAGTAAGTTCTGTTCCAGTTATTTCTGTTACCTTCTTGACTGACTTCACTTTAAACTTACACATCATCTCCCTGTCATTTGATTGCACAGTTTTTTTAACTTTCCTTTCCGCAGAGGGGGAGAGAGAGAGAGCGCTAGCTAGGGTTCTGATAGTTCAGAGGTACCTGTGTTGACTCATATGATTATCCGTGCTTAATTTCGTCAACTTCAACTTAAATTCTGATTATCCTATGTTATTGTTCTTCATTGTTGTGCTGCACCTCTTCCCTCATTGGTTCAGTTGCTAGTTGATAACTGAACATTCAGGTGGTCTTTACGTCCCTTCCGGTGTCCCATCCTGTTGAATTGAAAATGACGATTCAATTATGAACTGCTTTTTTTATTTTGTTTTTACATGCTTCATTTAATTATGTTCTTATATGGTTGCTTTTTTGGATAATTTTTGTTTAGTCATGGAAAGCATCCAGGTCCATCTTAGTTGCTAACTTATTAATTAATCTTTTTAAACAATTGGAGTTACTTTTGCACTTTTCCTTCTTACCTACCACAGCTTGATTTAATTGTTTCATATGCGTTGTGTTGGTGAACTCATGTCAGAATATGTGTTTTAATGCAGGAAACAGGACATCAATCACAAGGTTTAGCCCAAACAGGTTTTTTAAATTTCTTAAAAGTCTTTACTAATGGGTTCTGAAGGACCACCTCAAGTCACAATCCATGTTACTGCTTTCAAGAAATTCCATGGAGTTGCCGAAAATCCAACTGAGACAATCGTCTGTAATTTGAAAGACTTCATGCAGAAGAAGGGACTGCCAAAAGGTCTGGTCTTAGGAAACTGCACTGTTCTTGAAACTGCTGGACAAGGAGCTCTTGGCCCACTTTATCAAATATTTGAATCAGCGCTCAGTTGTAAATCATTGAATTCAGAGCAGATAATATTTGTAAGTACTCTATTTACATTCCATGCAACTAAAGTCACCTTTTACCAAGACCAAGTTGCATTATTATTGTTTTATTTGCTGGTCAGAGGCATAAATCATTGTTTTTGAAGTCCTCTAAAACTTATTTCCCTCGCCTTTTTCTCATAACTTCCGCTTCCTTCTGCAGCTTCATTTTGGTGTTAATAGTGGTGCAACAAAATTTGCAATTGAACAACAAGCTGTTAATGAAGCTACTTTCTGCTGTCCTGATGAATTGGGATGGAAGCCACAGGTTTGTTTACTTCTTTGAGACTTCACATTGGTTGGTCATAAACACCTTACACTCTTCCGTGTATATCTCAACCTCTTTGTACTGCCTTTTGTTGGCAGAAAGTGTCGATTATCCCCTCTGATGGCGACATTTCAAAAAAGCGAGAGGTAGGTTCCTCATGAACTTGACTTTCATTTGCTAAATTTAGTTTGAGTGATTGTCAGTGTTAAGCTTTTGTATTCTTAGCTTTAATGATATACGTGAAAAGCAACAGAGAAGTATCATTAAGGCCTATTTTCGCAGCTGAAAATTTTGTGGACACAACAAACTGATGTTGCAGAATTGCCTTAAGCAACAGTCAAGATGTGATTGTTAAATTAAATGTGACATTAGCTCTCAGAGAGCTTGTATCATCGTATAGTGGATGTAACTGTGGTTACTTTGAGGAGTTAATTTAAGTGGATGTTTGGAGAACTACATCTCTACATCTTAGATAACTCTGATGACACTGAAATTTCTATTTTATTTCTTTCAATCAGTAAATGGTGGATTAAGTTTTTCTCTCTTTTTTGTGTGTGTTTGTTTATGATAGCTTAAACATGTAGGTACCTTGCACATTTTACATGCATACCGCTTCGAAGTAGGATCATCCCTGTTTCTTTATTTCTTCCCCCTTTTGGTGTTTACTTAGTCTAACTGACGGAAACATCCAAGCAAAATTTGATTCTAATATGCAAAATTTTACTGTGGTTGATCAAAATGAGCTACCTGTAATGCCTGGAACCAGCCGAGTTTCCAATTTTTGAGAGAGTGCACCAAGTTTTCCGAGAGTAGACGGCCTGAGCTGGAGTTCTGTTTTGTTGCTTGTTCTTTGGGGTCTTGGTTTTCTCTTTCTTTTCATGTTTGCAAAATCTTAACATTAATATCATATTCTTTTTCTTGTTTTCCCAATTGTAATTATGCTCTATAATTTTTTCGTATTTTTATACAAATTTCATACATCTTGCAAAATGAGAACATTTATTTCTATATGTTGAGAGCATCAAATTAGGATTAGCAAAGTTTTTCTGTCAATTTTCCAGTGCGTTTGAAGATGATTGGTGTTTATTAAGATAAAAAACATTATTATTATTTAATTTTTGAATTTCTGTCATAATTCCCAGTCCCAGTGCTTGTGAGTTTCATTTTGCTTTTTGGATTATTTAGTAATATAAACAAAGAGCTTCTGTTGTTATGAACTACTCCCTCCGTCCAATGTTACCTGTCTGCATTAGAAAAAGATAATGACTGATTTTAGTTCATTTTGGTTTTTTTATGCAGACATGTAATATTGGACGGAGGGAGTATTTATAAGCTGAAGCTTTTATTCTTCACAAAAAGATAAAATATGAAAACTGATGTTTTCATTGACTTTGTCCAGACTTCCCTACCCGTCAATGAGATTGCAGAGGCATTAGCAAAGCAGGGCTATGAGGTTGTTCCTTCTGATGATGCTGGAAGGTTTGTCTGCAATTATGTATACTATCACTCTCTCCGATTTGCAGAGCAGAATGGGATCAAGTCACTCTTTGTACATGTTCCGCTCTTCTTGACAATAGACGAGGAGACTCAAATGCAGTTTTCTGCATCCCTTCTAGAGGTACTTGCCTCTTTACATTAACGCTTTTTTATCTACCCAGCTATCAGTTTCCTGGAACCTTTGTTATTTATGCATTCCCACGAGTGTTAGATTGCTGCTCTGAGTGAAATGGTATGATCTGTTTATGGAAGTCACCCACCTGGAAGTATACAACTCAGAAATCAGATCACATACTTAGGTTTGAGTGCATTTCATGGACTTCATTGTACGTATGTGAGACTCTACTGACTTGGAATAATCATGTACTTGAGAAAGTTTGATGCACAGAAATGGGATAGTTACTTATCAGTGCTCTAAATGTGCAATATTTAAATCAGTAATAACTATTGAAAGGTATACTTATGTTGACTTTGGCATACATTTGAATCTACAAAGAAAGGTAAAACTTGAACTTTTTGGCGGTAAGAAACTACAGGTCCTGGGGTTTAAACTTCACAGGAATATGAAAGATGATCAAATGCCTCATTAGTGAAGGAAATTACAATCTAAGTGCTAAGCAATTAGTCATTGTTCCATCCCTCTGCATTTAATCTACAAAATCAATGAACTCGAAACAGGTATTTGCAAGTAGTAAAGATTGTACAGAAGACATGCATATATACACCTTGGCTATCAAGTAAAAAGGGGCCTATAGCATTGAAAAGAATGAAAATAAAGAGGGGAATGAATCAAAACCTCGTACATCTAAATTATCTAGTAGGTCCATCATATGTTTGGATGAGATTGGTTATTTTCCCCTCAAAAAGCATTTGTCATCTTTACTAATTGTTGATGTAGAACAATTAATGGATAAGAGTCAGCCCTTGTAATTATAAAGTTTCCTCCTTTTGAATACCAAATAATCCGAAATAAAAAACTCGAACTCAATGTGATCCGAGGCACTCTTTAAGACTGTCCTTGAACGAATATTCGTCACTTAGTATAAGGTTTCACTGGCGATCGATCAAGAGATACAACGGACCTCTCTCGAACCTTGGTGCACTCCAAAGAATTTGATCACAACTCGAAAAGAGTGTATTGCCCATCCACAAAATCAACCCAAAAATCCGACTCCAAGAACATCATCTTAAAATAATGGAGAGAATATGAGAGTGATCGGAGAAGGAGGCCTCTTTTTTTGGTTAGATTTTTAAAATCCATATTCAATAGGATAAATATGGAAAGGTCGTGTCTTAAAATGGTTCATCAAAACGGCTAATTGAGTTGTTTTATTTTTTTTCTTTTGAAACACATTTATTTCTAACGATGAGTATAGTTGAGACGCTTGACTCTTGAGGTTGGCTTTTGCCGAATATATGGTGAAATTTTGGACTTTGGAGAAATGCACTGCATAATAGTAATAATTATCAAAAAATTAAACAACAACTAATGGTTGTGCCAAACGTGGGCTGTGAGGAGACCTGGCCACAACTAATGCTATCCAATGAATTCTGTATCGGATATCGGTAAAATATCGGTTGACCAAAGAGACAAAATATTGGAGATATTTGTAAAAAAAATATAAGTTGTCTAAAACTAGTTTTTACTATATATTTTCACAATCTAACTTCTAAAATGAGTTATATTAATTTAAACAAAACATAGATTTTAAAATATGCATAAAAATTCATATTAGGATGGGAAACAAACGGGAAAGTTATTTTTTAGGTACATTGTGAAAAGTCACTTCTGTCCAAAAAATATAGGCACATTGTGAAAAGTTACTTTTTCAGCACATAATGGGGGCCAAAAGTGGGGAAAAACCTAAAACCTCGAGCTCAAAACATACCCCCTCCGCTCAGCCATATTTTAGGGGTGTAAACGGACGAACATGAATAAAGCATGTCCGTAGCTGTCCGTTTAAGTGCTGACACCCATCTACGTCTGTCTGCAGCCGTCCGTCACGGACACGGACGCTATGATTGAAAATAAAAGTAAAGGATACTATACTTTATATTTTAATATACAAGGACACTATACTTGAAAATAGAAGGAAGTTTTCGATGAGATAAAGAATATCTCAGTTTCCGAAGCAAAATCAACACATATACCAACTTTTTCTTTTTAAATGATGGTACTTTTTATTTAAAAAGTTATCAACTGTTATTTTTTATTAAAAAATAATTAACTTATATATGATGGCAGGCACGGACGGCTACGGACACGGCTCGGTTATGTCCGCAGCCACGTCCTGTCCGTGGCGGACAAGAAACAACTGTCTGTTTTAACATTAAGCAGACTGATAGACACGGACAAACGGACGCCGTTTACACCCCTACCATATTTATGCCACTCCATCCAGGAGATTTCTAATCTATTCAATTCAAAATCAACCTTTGGGCTAACAACTGTAGTCTTTCTAGTCAAGTACGATGGTCGATGGCAATCCTTCACTTACAAATTCAACTATACCTTTACTTATTTATAGTAACTATGGCTAGTTTTTCCGACATAAATCTTTTGGAATATGGCTATTATTTCCAAACGGAGTACCAATGTGTTCCGGTCTTCTTCAAGGGAGACCAGACCTCCGATATGCTTCTTTGAGGGAAGCAGAACCCCCAAGTTATAAAATTCTAGCATATCCATTTATCCACTCTTTTATATATTTGAAGAGTTACAAACACATACATGTACAGTAGTACTACTCCCAATAATAACTACTCTTACCAACTAAGATAATAACTTACCCATTACCTATTAAATGTGTATTTCTTAAAAAGTACTCTCCCCATCCTGTTTTAATTGCTCTATCTGAAAAGAAAACTTTGATTTTATAGGATGATAGAAACCTGAACTAATAGGGGAAGAAGAAGGTCAAAACCCACTTAAATTGACCAGATTGAGCATCTAAAACAGGATGGGAGGGAGTATGTTTTTGCTTATACATCTTGTAGAAGGCATTCTTAGCAAATTGAGCAGTACTTAAACCGGGCTTATGAACACACACATTAGTGGAGATTTTAGTACAACACCACCTCGAAGTGAGTGAAATTGGAATTGGATAGCGTTCCGTATTGGAGCAGCGGAATAGAAATGTAGGCATGTGTATGCTATTGGGCCATTAAGGGCACAAATTCATTGCAAAAGAAAACACACACAAATTCATTAATGTTTTAAACTCCTCTCCATCTTGGCATGGAATGTTAGAGACTTTCTTTGGATGTAGATCAGCAGCTAAAATTTGCGAAATTTTGTATGCCAAGGCTAACAGTCCCACTTGCTCACAAGGGGCCATATTTGGTGTGCCGCTGTTATGAAAAATTCAGTAGGACCCACTTCTGGGGCCCATTTCAGCTACTTACTGCCGCACAAAACTTCAAAAGTCTTATTACAAGTTTCGTTGCTTTACTAGTTCATGTAGAATTTTCATAATGTTTTGTCTAGAAGTAGGATTCTCAGTGAAGTTTATTATCTGAAGTAGGCTATTGTAGTTCATAAACAGAGAACTAAGTTTCAGCGTACCTGTTCTCAAACCAAATTGGCCCCTATTACATACCTGTAAGGGTGCGAATTTCAAAAAGGACTTAGCATCCAATATTCTCTGCCACAAAAATATAGGTAAAAAATCCTACGTTTTGCTTTAAAATCAACACTATATCCACAGATGAACACTCTGAAATTGATCAAATCGTGTAGTTTCCAACAATGCAACAGGGCTATCAACAAAATACGGATATGATAGTCTGTCTACAGTTGTGACTTCACCAATTGGAGAGTGTATGCATGATTCGGTTATTGAAAATTATGCAGTTATAAACTACACGATTTTTAACTTCCCACAAAAATAAAAAACATTGATAACGATCAAGTTACCAACTTCAATGGAAAAAAAACAAAAACAAAGAGGATTTGTGGGCTCCAACAAGTGCACCCTTCAAAAGCATAAGGTCGCCCACACATACATATACAAGAAGTTGGACCAAAAGCGCATAACATATTGTGTTTTAGTTTTCACCACTGATTTACTTATCAAGACATCTGATTCAAAATATCACTGCATGAAATGCCAAAAATTTGATTGATACAACAAGGGGAAATGAGCTTAAACAGCGTTTGCTCTATAGAAAAGAACAACAGTGGTCTTAAATCGATAGTATTAGTTACTAGGAAATTTAATATCATCTGCGGCAGACAAAATCCAGCCACACTGCAAGTCTCAATACCTGTGAGCCAGCTTCTCCTTTTCCTTGTACCACTGAACATACCTGCATTTATCAAATTATATTTCCAACTGGAGGTTGAATGTATAATGATCCAAAAATACTAGTAGAAACTGCTATGTGCAAAAAAAAGTTAACATAATGCACCAGAGACAAAAAAAAAGAGTGAAGTTCGATCACCTAATACCAAACCAAAAACTAATGTTTAAACAAGGAAAAATTTATCAAGCCTCTTTCACTCTTCTACTACTTCATAAGTCCACTTCAAAATTCATCATTCTTGTGATGGACGAACTGTACAGATTTCAACAAACAAATCCCTATGAAGAAATCCATTTTGATAGCGCCTGTTTACTACCTTGCTTCATTCTTACGGCTAATCCCAAACAAATCTTTGATAAGACAACCATGTTTGAAACAAGAAGCCTAACTTTAGACTGACTCCCATACAGAGCTTCCACCAGGTTGCATACACTAAACAACCATCAAACTTGAAAAATGTTACTCGCTCCGTCCAAAATAATGTGCCCTCATTAGGAAACCAAAATATCTAACGAGGACACATTTTTTAACGGAGGGAGTACTTAACAGGAAACATAAAGGTCATCTTATTCCAATTTTCTCTCCGTCCAGAAATACCCTTTTCATCAGCACCATTATAACAATTTGAGCAAACTTAACTTGGCTTCTAGTTGGGCCCAGATTTCCAGGGAACCAAAATGAGCATCAAATTTTAGCTGGCCTACATGTATGTATGTATGTATGTACATATACATACAAGTAATCAACGACTTTTCTATGGTAAAGCAACCTCTTTAAGCATTTAAATGTCTTAAAAAAATTTAAACATGTGTTTCACATGCCAGCATATAGATATTATGCCACCATAATCTATGAATCAATAACAGGATGCAAAGCAAAGATCAGTCATTATATTCGCGCAAAAAATGACAAGCACATGCTGGAACCTTATTCGAGGGACCAGTGGAGAGTATCAGTTATAATTGTCCAAACTGGTGGAAAAGATCCGCTATGATACTAATGACGTACTGATTTGTTTCATTTTCCTTCTCAAACATCCATATCAATCAAATAGTGCACAGCTAATGCATTTCAAACATAATACTCCCTCCGGTCACTTTTAATAGAAACAGTTTTTTCAAATGACCGGAGGGAGTATATAACCGCATCTCATACACTCAGACTCCCTCGAATATTGAAGGCGATCAAGACAAAGTGCTATCCAGAGAAGAGACAAAGAAGGAAGCTAATTGACATTTATTCACATATCAAAAGAACCAAAACCTTTTCAAGTGTAAAAGGCTAACGCTAGACCTCGTTGGGGAAAGAGATGTACGAGAAAAAGCTCTAAAATGGAAAATTTGAGAACAGAAAAGAAGAAAGGGGGGAACAAGGAAGGAGATGAGACGTACGAATAGGTGCCGACGAGAGGGGCGAGTAAGAGGGTGGCGCTGATCCAATTCTCGGAAACCTTTTTGTGGATTTTGTCGGGCAAATCCTTCCAGAGGCCCGGCATGATCTTCTGCTGGAACGGCGACAGAGAGTAGATCACCGCCTTCATTCGCACCGGCGTCTTCCCCATCCTTCTTCTTCTCTTTCTCTTCCTCAGCTCCTCCCTGACCTTCCCCCTCGATTCTCCCCAGGGCTCGAGCCCTTTCACGGTTCAGGCCCATAAAAACCCAATTGCACTGTTCAGGCCCATAAAATGTTGCCAGGAACTTTTGGACGGAGGAAATGTTCAGGTTTTGACCTAATATTGCCGCGTGAATTTCGCTAGGAAGAAGCCTTGATCTCGATTAATAAATAAGTGGTTATTTCTTCTTATTTTTTATGCGGTGAGTTGTTATCTCTGATTACACACTTGCTACCACAAAATAGAGTTGAGCAATGAGAAGCAACCTAAAACCTAAATCGCTTATCCAAGAAAACCTAAAACCTAAATCGAAAGTCACTAATGGGTCAAAAGAGATGCTTAAGGCATATCCCATAGGAGTGGCAATGCGAATTGCAGTAATCAACCAATGCCAGTGACCTAATAATCTTGCAAATTTATAGAGTGCATAAATCCAATGGGCCATACAACCCATGCTAACTCGAATTCCCGTTTCACTTGGCAGTCGTTGAGTTTGGCATAAGATTTACCTACCTCGAAATTGTAGCTTCCACAAGTCTTTATTTAGGTGGGATAAAAATAATGTTCCCCCGGACCCCAACCATTTCAACAGGAAAATGATAATTGTATAACCAACTAATATAGGTACAACAAAACCACGGGGCCATCCGATCATAGGGGCAGGTTTTGGTTGGACTTAGAGAAAGTGGGCATAGTGACATCCACACTCACTGTCCACCACAATCTGCTGCCTACTCTCATCACCAAAATATACATCTTTCCATTCCTTCCAAAACAAAGCTTGGCGGAGAACGCAAAATTACCAATCCTCTTCCATCTTCTTATAATTAAGTAACGCATTTTTCCAACAATTATGGTCAGCGACATGGATCTTACAACTCCATTCTAGCCTGTTTTGAGTCAACCTTCTTTATAATAGTTATAAATAAAATAATTATAACAAAAAGCGTGGGATATATGAAGTGAAATTACTAGTCGTGATCTTGGAAACTGCAGGGATACCTCTCGAAACACCAGGTTCATCTCAAAGCCTGCAATGCACTTTATCTGTACCACATGTCCACAACTGGCTCATATTGCACTCTACCTTACAGCATACAATGTGGTCAGAAGCAGTACTTGAAGACAAAAAGGAGACGAAAGTGTTTAAATTCCTAGGAAGGCACACTGTTTCTTTGCGTGGTCTGGAATCAGCTTCAAAACAATCTCCATGGGCCACCCTTTCAGTTCTGGCAAACAACACAAAGCAACGTGAAATCGATGACAACAGCTCCTAAATTCTTCTTTGAAAATTGAAGTTGTTCATACCATGCGGCTTAAAGTTAAAGAGCGGAGGCAGGAAGCGCCCATTTGGTAAACGAGTATTTGGATCTCGTAGCTCATCAAAAAATGGAGAAAGCAATGCCTCCAGCTGCAATACCAAAACACACACGTTCACAAAGGACGGACGCAGAGTTTGTAGACACAACAGCACAACATATATATGTATACTCACAGCTGTGCAACGTAAATTAGGGGAGTATTGTAACAGCCTTGAGACAAGATCCACTGCTTCAGCTGGTATGCGCTTAGGAAATATCTATAAGATAAACAGATCAGAATTTATGCTAGTATAAACTCCAAACCAAAAAAGAGTAAAAAAAGAAGCACTGATGATATCCAGGCTGAAATCATGCCTTATGCCAAGGATGAGCTTTAATTTGTGGAAATTTGAACTCTGTGTAATTGGGATTCATACACTTAATTTCCTCCCTGGTTGGGGTCCCTAATACCTGGAACAGGTTCATATATTAATGGATGACTTGAATACAGAAGAACAATCCAATTGCACACTTAGTACCTTTATAATTTCAACAAGCTGATCTACTCCACTCTCCCCAGGGAAAAGGGGCTGCATGGCAGGAAAAAAACAAGAGAAACTGGTTAGATGACTTCCCTTCTCAATAGATTATAGTCTGCCAATCTAAAAAATAATTGTTTTGCTCCATACCTGTCCCAGCAAGAGTTCAGCTAGCACGCAACCTGCAGACCAGATGTCAATTGCAGTGGTGTACTCAGTTGCCCCAAATATAAGTTCAGGAGCCCTGTAGTATCTAGAGCAGATGTACGATATATTTGGCTCCCCTTTCACCTGTAAAAAAAAACTAGAACAGTTACCTAAAATGGCCACGAAAGGCAGTCTATGTGCAGGTGATGACATGTGAACATACCAAGACTTTTGCACTTCCGAAGTCACAAAGTTTTAACTGGTGGGTGTGGGGGTTAACCTGTCACACAGAGCAGTAGTTTTTTGTTTCAAATACCAATCCAGCCCATAAAGATGAAGGTGCTTGCTGAATAATGTATCGAGAGTATGGTTCTAGAAAGCATACCAAAAGATTCTGTGGCTTAATATCTCTATGGCACACACCTAGACTTCCATGAATATAAGCCAACGCCCTACAAATCTGTAGTATAGATCCAAAAGTTGAATCTTTAAATAATTGTCAACATAGAACATTGTAGTTTTAATTGATGAGAGTAAGTAGCTTTGATTGCAAAACTAAAATTATGGAGGGAGGCTCTAGAATTAATAGGTTCCAAAATAAGTAGGATTAAGACAAAGGGCTAGGAATTTAATTTTAAGGAAGGTAGAACTATAGGTTGAACCTTAGTTAAAATAGATGGGCAAGAAGTATCAAGGTGTGATAAATTTCATTACTTAAAATCCATTATCCATAAAGAATTAGATATTGATAGTGATGTCGCGCATAGGATAAATGTAAGGTGGGTACAGTGAATAGCAGCCTCAGGAAGTTTGTGTGATAGGCGTGTTCCAAAAAGGCTTAAAGGCAAGTTCTATAGGATAGTCATTAAGCCAGCAATACTCTATGAAGCAGAGATTTGGGCACCAAAGTGAAGTCATATAGATAAGTTTAAGATAGGATTAGAAATTAATATATTCGTGACAGTTTAGAGGTAGCAACTTTAGAGGAGAAGCTGAGGGATTGTCGGTTGTGTTGGTACGGACATATGCAAAGAAGACCAATATATGCCCATGTGGGAAAATTAGAAGGGATGCATGTAAATGATGCCAAAAGAGGGAGAGGGAGAGGGAGAGGGAGACCTAAGAGAACTTGGATGGAGTTACTAAAAAATGATACGACTTTACTATCTCTTACAAAAAAGTTGGCTTGGGAAATGGCGCTACTTGATTATGATTATAGAACATTGTATTTTTACTAAAAAAATAATCTGTCTGTTGTACTTAAAATATTAGGTCCATTATATCCACCGGGATGGATCTATATGGGATGGCATAGACAACTATATTGTGTCAGTAACAACCAGCACATAATGCCAATTAGCATTTTGCATTTATGTCATTTACAACACTAGATCGATCATGGCCTGTCATTCTTTATGTTTCCTTAAGTTAGCTCCTGATGCCTAAGCATATCTAAAACTCAGAAAAGTACATCCACAAACAAAAGTTTGTACCTGATACGTATAAAGTTTCACATATATCAATGGCATCCGTTGCTTCATCTTATTGTAGTGTTTGATCACTCGGTGAACAGTTTCAGGCACATATTCAAGCACCAAAATTAAGATAGAGCTCATCCTTTTCAGTTGTTGAGAAGAAAACAGTGCTTCAAAGATACAACATTGGGGTGATCAAATAAGCGCATGGTTTGAAGCTCTCGATTCTTGTACCTCTTGTCCTGGAGAACTTTTTTTTATTGCCACAGTTTTCTCCAGTCCTCAAGACACTTAGCCTACAACAAAGTCATGAAAAGTGTTTAATTCTACATATTAGTGATCATTACATGTTGGTGAACGTGTTGAGCATCAATATAATGAACCAACCTGAAAGACTACTCCGAAAGCTCCCTGACCAACCACACGCTCAGCCATGTAGCTTATTGTCTGCCCAGAGAACAAGAAAATGCCATTATAAAAACAAAAAAATAACAATCTAAACCAAGCTGAAAAATAATAGGCTTATAAAGGATATCATAAAAATATTAAGCAACTTTTGTGCCTTGGCTCATGCTATGATCAGTTTGTTAAGAGTTAAGAGTCAAAATGTTATAAAGAAAAAAAGGATCAAAACACAGAAAACATTCTCATCCAAAAAAAAGAGAACACTGAAAACATGAGCGGCTAACATCCTTGATTACAAGATGACTCGTTCATGTGATACAAGTTGGATCTTGTAATAGAAATTGGCCTAAAAGTTGACCATATTTGCAAATTGCAATCAAGTAAAATAATTTTGTACTGTTGAACACCAAAATGGTAAAAGTGAGCAAGATAACTGTATAATAATAATAAAAAATATCCCTATAAAAATCTGATATACAACCTCCGTGCAACTACGCCTGCCTGCATTTGAAAATGAGTTAAATTTATTGGACTCAAAGGTCATGAGAGCGCCCCCCCCCCCCCCCCCCCCCCCCCCCCTCCTCCTCCTCCTTCCGTGTTTGAAATCGTGAGTGAGCAAAAGTCGGCCATGTAACGATGGGGCCCATGTTTTTCTCAAGTGCAGACCAAGCTTCATTGGACAGAGGGAGGAGCAAGAAGAAGATAATAATGCGCAATCAACTTGCCTGTTTTGATTGGCCGTTTTTTACCACCAATGGTTTGTCACGATAATATGACCTGTCTCTGTCCCATTTTCCATCAACAATAATTGCTTCCATTTCCTACGAGAGTGTTAAGCAACAAAGACGAATACTTAGGATCAAAATATTGCTAATACATGCCCATAACTACCAAAGACAAATTCAATCTAGTTTTACCTTGTCATCTCTTATCTTCATGTCATTCATCTCCTCCCGGTAACTTGTCCACACTAATTGCGTTTACCTCCAGCATCTCTCAGTCCCAGGTGCAGGAATTACAGCTACTGATGTCATTACTGGCAGGAAAAAATATAAACTACACAACTCTAGCTTAAATTGACTTGTAGACCTGCAGATAACGGCACCTAATGTCTCACCTAAAAATAACACACATCGCATTAAGCTATTAGCAATAGGCACAACTGACATAAAAAAAAACACAAAATAAAAGAGTAATCAAAGAACATGCTCTTTCACAAATAGAAAGATTGGCCCAGACCCAAAGCTTAAAAAACAAACAACTAAATTATCCTTGTGCACAGCCCCCTTCCGCAAACAGACGTCCAATTTTGCCTCCCAAGTTCCAAAATTAAGATTTACAATCCAGTTCGACTAATGCATTAACTATAACTAAAAATAGAAAGATCAATTTATCACAATGAGTTAAAGAAAAAACAACTGAAAACAGAAACCGAAAAATCCAATCTGCGTAGCTACTGACTAAGGAAAGAAGCGATCAACCCTACCAGCAGCACCACCCAGACAAAAAGGGAAAATCTTCCGTACTGATCAGAGCGTCGGCCCTTGCAGACAGGCCGGCGGCAAGGGAAGAATCAGTCGGGAACAAGTAGAGAAAATAACATGATGGATTCGTCCGAAAGGGAGAATCGATGATGTGGAAATGAGAATGAATCAAGGCAAGGGAAGGAACCGAATTGCTTCGGATGTTAAGGGCCTTTGCTGAGGAGGGAATGGAGCCGGGCCGTGAGCGAGAGAGAGTCTGAGAGATTGGGGGGACTTGAGAGGAGTTGCGTGCTTCAGCCCTCACTGCCCTTCTTCTATTTTTCCTGGTACATTTCCACTGCCGCCCTGCTTTCTTTCAGCTTCTGCTTCACTCTTCGGGGAAAAAGAAAAGAACCATATTTTGTCGGTATTATGTGGACGCACGATGGGTGACAGTCGCACGCGGCAAAGCCGTCAAAATGCCTAAGGATGAGTAGTTTCGCCGCTAAAGGTAAGGTTACGGCCTACGGGGCAGTTAAGACTTTCTCCATCTCCATACCTATTTATAAAATATTTAATTCTATTCTTTACACTAACAAATAAAATAGGGATAATTTATTTTATAACATTTTTCATTAATTATTATCCAGCGGTTTTTTAAGTTTTTTTTAATTTTCCTGTTATCAATTTTCTCTACTATAATTTAATTTTACCTTACAAAAGAAAATTAGCTAACAACATATCATTAAAAGTGGTCAAGTCCCTTATATAATTATAAAATAAAAATTAAATTTACAAAAATATGCACAAATTTTATAACACAATACTTAATAATAATAATTGTGCCACATTATACAAGTTAAACTTTAACTGAAGTTCCATCTTAGTAACAAGTCTCTCATTCATTACAAAAACTCCTCTCATCCAAAAGAAATGCTAAGAGGCTTAGATTAATTATGTAGAGGATAGAGGTTTGCGCAATCCCTTCATTATATATATATATATATATATATACTCCTTACTATATTTCAAAATATGACATGAAATGCTAAACATTCAATATACTCCTTACTATATTTCAAAATATGACATGAAATGCTAAACATTCATAATTTTACTAAGTGGTTAGCAGTTAAGCGGCTATGGAAATAATAATTATTCCATAACTGTTCCACTTATGAAGTGGGTAGTTAAAATTAACCATATAATTAACCAATGAAAAATTTTAACCTAACCATTTAATATAGAACAGTTATGGTAGGAGTGGTAGAGCGGTTAAGCGGCCATCATTGACCCCACCCACAGTGTAGCCAGCTGGCTCAGCCCACCTCCTTTACATTGTTTGTGGATGGTGGATGTGCACTGTTTTAATATTTTTCAGAAATTACCTGTGTAACAGGGAAGGACACCTGTAGGGTGGTGAACTCCTCATCCATGTCATTGGGACCCGACTAGAAGGGGCGCCCTAACCGGCCTTTAAGAGTACCATATTCTACTGCCTATACCCTCGGGAATATCCGTAAGACTAATCAAGTCTAAATATAAAAAGTAGAATTGTCGAGAGAAGCTTTAGAATTAAAAAAAAAAGACAAATTTATAGATTAAAGAAGGTAAAACTATAGATAAAACTTTAGTTGAACAGATAGACAAGAAATACTAAGGTATGAACAATTTGGAGTTTGTGAAAACTTAGGGGCAGTACTTTTAGGTGGGAGAAACTCATGGGATGTAGATTGCATTGGTATGGGCATATGCAAAGAAGACCAATTAGATGCCTGAACTTTAGAACGGATATATGTAAATGATGAGAGAGAGGGAGAGAGGCCTCAGAGAACACGATAGAGTTGATAAATATGGATATGGCTTTACTATCTATTTACACAAGAGTTAACTCAAAACAAGTTAGAATGGAGGCATAAGATCCATGTCGTGACCTCAAATTGTTGGGAATTGGCACTATTTGATTCTGATTATGATGTACTTGAATTCCCCTGTATGGCTGCATAGAAGCAAACAATATCTTGTAAATTGTTTCTTTATATTGATAACATGGGGTGTCCGTGTACCATTAACATAGATACATACAAACACACATACATCCTTATATACATATACAAGTTATCGAGCATAGAAGCACTCTGAGGAAATTGACAGAAATATAATTTTTTTTGGCAATTAAATTGACAGAAATATTGAGACACCATGGTTTAGACACAATCATAATCATCATCATCATCACCATCACCATTAATTGCATCCGCCAGCCCATCTTTTCTACAAAGCTCCTGAATCAAATTTTTGTAGGAGAAGTGTTTAAGGTCAACCCCTCTTCTAGTGATGCCTCCAGAAATTCCCTAGCTTTTAAAACTTCTCCTCCTCTCAGTAGCTCATTAAACATTACAGCATCAAGTGGATCCTTCTGGACCAATATTGTTAAGAAAATGTCTAATACCTCTCTGGCTGCCGCGAAATCACAAATCTTAGAGAAACCCCGGATTAGTAAGCAAAAGGAAGATAAGTTAGGGATGACACCCCGTTGCAACATCTCATCTAAAAGCAAAGCAGGCTCTTGTGTTTTTCCGTTTTCAGAAAGGCACTTAATCAGGTTATTGTAAGTAAGAACATCAAGAACAACACCTTTTTCTTGCATTTCATTTATCAGATCATTTATCTCAGTGATTCGATTTTTGCTGCTCAGTTCCTGCATTAAAAAGTTACAACTTTTAGTACAGACATTGCAACTCTTTTCCATGCCCCGTAAAACTCAAAATGCTGAAGACAATTTCCCATACTTGCAGAACCCATGAATAAAAATATCATAGATGACTGAATCAGGACTTAGATTCCTTCCCTTCATTTCAATAAACTTCTTTTTAGCTTTGTCAAACCTCCCAACCTTACATAGCCCATTAATTATGGCTGAATAGGAGATCAAATCAGGAGAGCACTTGTTCCTGTTTTTAGAACTATCCACCAGACCAAGAAAGGCGTGCCCAAGATCACTAAGAGCAATACTCCCATGGTCCCACAACCCGTCCATGATATCGATTGCTTTTTCCAATTTCCTACTACTGCAAAGTCTGTTTACGACAGTATCGCAGGTCAGTGTCCAACTCATACCCTCTTTGAGTCATCTCCTGTAACAGTTTTTCAGCTTCCAAAACTTTTCACTGTTTCCATAAACTCTGCAACAAGATATTACAGGTGGCGAAGCTTCACCAGCGGATCCGGTTCATTACAGGTGACAGTATTTGGGAAACAGCCATTCTGACCATTTCATCAAGAATCCTGTTAGCTTCAGCGACTTTACCTGTACTACAAAACCTCTGAAGTTAACTACTGAAAGTGGACCACATCTGGTATAAACATCCTTGCTTCGCATCAGTGCCATCAGGGATCTCGCATCTGAGACCATTCCTTCCTTGCATAGCCCATCGATCAGAATATTGTAACAACAAATCTCAGGCTTGATACCATTTTCAGTAATCTCTTCCAACACCGACCGTGCTTCCAAGAGTTTCCCACTTCTCACCAACTCCGACAACCATATATTGTAGCCCTCCAGTTCACTAAAAATGCCATTTTTAAATTCTTCGCTTCCTCCATCATCCGTACTTTACAGAAGCCATCCAGCACTAAGTTGCGTGTAATGCCGTTGGGCTTTGGCAGCTCAATTCTATTACCCATCTCCATGTCTCTTAAAATCACGGCAGCTCCCAAGATGTTCCCCGCCTTACAAAACACCGACTTCCTAGAATTGAATGTCACTACATCCGGTGACACGCCTTCGGAGCACATTCTCTCTAACAAGCTCTCGGCCTCATCAACTCTCCCTTCTTTGCAAAGCCCAGCTATCACACAGTTGGGCGAACATCCAGAGCCTGCCATTAAAATTTAGAGCTCCAGAGCTTCGCAGCTAAGCCAATTTTACAGTCCCCACGACACAAAATACCGTAGGTGAACAAGATGGGCTTACAACCCTTGACGTGCATTTTATCAAACAGTTGGCGAGCGTCGTCCAAGCTACCCAAATCGCAGAGCGAAGCAATCAGAATGTTGAAAGTGTAAGTATCCGGGGTGATTTTGGAGATGATCATGTCTTTGTACAAAAATGAGATCAAATCGCTCCTGTTTTCTTTGAGCGAGGACTGGAGGAGGACATTGTAATGGCGGACGGAGGGGGGCTACGAAGCGAATGAAACATGGGAGATGGCCAGGTCGAGGGACACGTGAATTGCGGAAGAGAGGGGGAGGGCGGAAAGACAGAGACGGGCATTGTCGGAGAGTGGGAAGGAAAAGAGGAGCTGGTGGAGGTGGTCGAGCTCAGAGAACATGCGTGCGTCGGCGAGAATGCGGGAGATGGCGGAGCCGGAGCAAGGGGTCAATATCGTCAAATGGCAGGAAAGTCAAGACTCAGCTTCAGCCCGCCTCCGGCAGGCGCTGCTGACTCAGGCCCATGATCCCACCCCTCATAAGTCATACCGCGCACCTATCGAGGCCCATCGACAGTTTCTGACGTCAAAGCCCAACTAATAAGTTCGTCCTGAAAATTTCCCAGAGCCAAGTGCGAGCAATCCAACGGAAAAGAGTGGAAAATATCTAGTTGAAGATGAGACTTGAGAGGCGGATGAGCCTTTGTCTTCAACCTCATAATTTCAGAGGCGAGGATGCGATTCCTCGTTGTAGCAAACAAAGAGGATGCGATCCCTCGGACCCAATAAATCAACTATCAATTAAGTATGAATTATGCTACTCTAATGTTTGTGTCAAAAGGAGTTGATGTTAAAACTCATACGGGATAAACCCACGGAATTTTATCAAAACCATTAATCTGATGCCATTATTAATCAGTTCAATATTTTCAAATTCATAACGATGAAGAGTTTCAAATACATGGGTCATCCGTGGATTCTGTTTTCTGGGAAAAAAAAATTTGTTTCCTAATTTTTGTTAAGGGTGCTTGCCCGGCCTATCCTAGAACCACCCCACCAACTCTGTGTTTATCACACATAACTACATATATATAGGGAGACTATTTTTCTTGTTTTTCAATTTACTATCTTACATAAAATGTATAGGAGCCCATCTAGCATGATTAGGGTTGTTAGTTGTCACATTTCCATACCTCTCTTTTCCTCTTGTTCTCCTAATGTCGACCCTTCTCAAATTGTTGGCAAAAAATGCTACTTGAGTTTGATTGTTGTCAATCTTCGCAAAGGATGTTATTGATGTTAATAAGGGTGTAATGCTGATAGTCATCAAACTCTCGTTATCTCCAACATGCCTCTAAAGTGAAGGAAACAGGGCAGCTGATCGTTTAGCTGGCTTTGCTCCTGAAGTTGGTCCTTGTGCCTTGTCTTTAAGGCCGATTCCCATCTGATGTGTATTTGCAAGGTTGAAAGGCTTAACTTATAATCATGATTAATGTTTCATGATAGGTTGTGTTACAAAAATATTTGAGGGTGAAGTCACTTGCATTAGAATCCCTGAAATGGGGGCCGCAGCCATGTTAAATGGCTTGACGGTCCATTTTTCTGCGCCTCTATTTTGTGTCCATTCAACGAAGAAATAGTTGGATTTAAAATAAAGAAAACAACATTTAAAAAAAATAATAATAAAGGAAAAGCTGCCATTTTTTTTTATCGCCGCCCCGTCTTGCCCTTTTTCCATTCCCGGCACAGGAAGAGGAAATAAGCAAAACAAAAAAAAGAGAGAAAAAATGGCGATGGTGAGCTGCGCAAGGCGCAAGGCCCTTACTCTGGCCGGGAACGTGTCGAGGTCCGATCTTCTGAGGTCCTCCCTCTACCTCTCTGCTTCCTCTTTCCGCCGCTTCTCCGCCGCCTCCGATGACAACGACGTCGTCGTCATCGGGGGTGGTCCCGGAGGATACGTCGCCGCCATTAAAGCCGCTCAGCTGGGTCTCAAAACCACCTGTATCGAGAAGAGGGGGGCCCTTGGTGGCACCTGCCTCAACGTTGGATGCATCCCCTCTAAGGTCAGCAAGGGTTTTTTCTCATTGCCTATATTTCTAAATTCTACTAGATCTGCATTTTACTGCATAGAATGAAGCCTTTTTTTTCTATAATTCGCATTTTCTTCACATTTTCTGTGCTTTCAAGATATAGTTGACATGTATTCATACAACGAGATATATAATTCCTCTGCCCCTATTAATTTCTGGATTGGATATCTAAACTGAACTAAATAAACAAATAGAGTATTCCCTTCGTCCAGAATTGTTAATGACATATGAGTTTTTCAAAATGAACTGATTTTAGTCCATTCTGAAAAACCAAATGTTGATAATAATTCCAAATGTTAATGATTTACCCAGAAGAAATCTTGGATTTTCCATCTTAATATATCCGCTGAGTAAGAAACATCCCCCACATAAAAAATTTACCCATGAACAAATCATACATTTTCCGTCTTTATGTGTGGAAAAGAGATGAATCGCCTTAGTAGAGGAAATGAACGTATTGTTCTGGATGCTCGTTGATGTGGAATTTTGGGTGTTAACTCTTCCTAATTCGGTGCAAACAATATGACTAAGGTCGCGGAGTTGCTCTCATGCATATATGTTTTTATTCAGGATGCGTTTCTTCCGCCTAATTTTCTTTTTACTATTGAGGAAAACATGCGATAAGACGTTTCATTTGTCACCTTGTGACCTAAAATTTGCCTGTTGGTGGGCGTTGGCATTTCATCTCACCAGTTGCATCTCAGTCCTTTCCTGGTGGTTTATAGCAAGTAACTGCAGGTAACATGCAGGGATATGCTCTGATTGAGTTAAAACTTGGTTGATTCCCAGTGTATGTGACTCCTTGGCAGAACTATCCTCAAGCTTCATGAATGTTTCTTATTAAGGCATCCTAACAATTTCATTGACTTGGTTTTAGTACTTGTATAGTTCAATTGTGCTTGGACCTGAAAACTGGATATAAGTGCAAAGGCTCTGATAATCATCCTTAAATGTTTTATCTAATACTCCCTCCGGTCACTTTTAATAGATACAGTTTTTTTCAAATGACCTAATTATTTAGTTCATTTGAGAAAAACGGTATCTAGTAAAAGTGACTGGAGGGAGTATTATTTTATCATTAGTAAGACTACATTTAAATTGTTTTACTCTTAGTGGTAAATGATCTGTTCAATTATAGATGCTTAGATAATTAAGTAATTTCTATTTACTATTAAACGTGTTCATCTTTCATTTAATCTATCCACTTCTCTATAATGATTCCATTGTGGCAATGAATTTGTTACATATGCCTTAGTGGCTTATGGAGACGTCTTACATTTTTTTTTAAAGTTTTAATTTCTTCCTAATGTTATTCACTTATCCAACTTACAGGCTTTGCTTCACTCTTCTCACATGTATCATGAAGCCAAACATTCTTTTGCTGCACATGGTGTCAAAATCTCGCAACTCGAAGTTGATCTTCCTGCCATGATGGCCCAAAAAGACAAAGCTGTTTCCAATCTCACAAGAGGCATCGAAGGTCTCTTCAAGAAGAACAAAGTGACTTATGTCAAAGGGTTTGGGAAGCTTGTCTCACCAACAGAAGTGTCAGTTGATACTCCTGAAGGTGGAGTTACCACAGTTAAGGGCAAAAACATAGTAATTGCCACTGGATCGGACGTGAAATCTCTTCCTGGAATCACAATTGATGAGAAGAAGATTGTCTCTTCAACTGGGGCTCTTGCTTTGACTGAAATTCCAAAGAAATTAGTGGTCATTGGTGCTGGTTATATAGGTCTGGAGATGGGCTCGGTGTGGGGTCGTCTTGGATCTGAGGTGACTGTTGTGGAGTTTGCGTCAGATATAGTACCAAGCATGGATTCTGAGGTCCGAAAGAGCTTTCAACGAACTCTTGAGAAGCAAAAGATGAAGTTTATGCTCAAGACAAAGGTTGTTGGTTGTGACACGTCAGGTGAAGGTGTCAAACTAACTGTCGAGCCTGCTGCTGGTGGGGAGAGGAGCATACTCGAGGCCGATGTTGTTCTCGTCTCTGCAGGGCGAACCCCCTACACGGCGGGGCTTGGGCTTGAAGCTATTGGGGTGAAGATTGACAAAGTTGGCCGGATTCTGGTGGATCACCGATTCACGACCAATGTCCCTAGTGTATTTGCAATCGGAGATGTGATCCCAGGTCCCATGCTGGCTCACAAGGCAGAGGAGGATGGCGTTGCATGCGTGGAATTCATAGCCGGTAAGGAAGGGCATGTAGACTACGATATGGTACCTGGGGTGGTCTACACGCACCCCGAGGTTGCTTCGGTGGGAAAGACCGAGGAGCAAGTGAAGGCATCTGGAGTTGCGTACCGAGTTGGCAAGTTCCCTTTCATGGCAAACAGCCGGGCAAAGGCCATCGATGATGCCGAAGGGTTGGTGAAGATTCTGGCGGATAAAGAGACGGATAGGATTCTGGGTGTTCATATAATGTCACCAAATGCAGGGGAGCTGATACATGAGGCTGTGCTTGCGTTGCAATATGGTGCCTCCAGTGAAGACATTGCCCGTACGTGCCACGCCCATCCTACCATGAGTGAGGCCGTGAAGGAAGCTGCCATGGCAACTTATGACAAGCCTATTCATATCTAAAAGTAGATGGTTTTGGTCTTTCTTCCTGGTTGTTAAATTATTCAGATTTTGGTAATAATCTTGTGATTACTCTGGAACAAGAAGCCTTTGTTATACTACAATGCTGATGTCCCTAAACTCTTGAGTGTAACTAGTAATGCGATCTTTTATGTGTAGTTCTTTGCGCATGCCACCATCAAGGAAAGTTGGCTTCAGTCCCTACTCTTCTAGCGGCCAGTACCATGAGCATAAAAGTTGCAAAGATCTATCCAGCGCACAAAGACACACAAATCAATTCATCCAGCTGCAAACTAGGCTAATGAACACAAGGATACTCACCCAGAAGAGCCGAATTATGTGTTCATTAATGGACTCCTACTTCGTCATACTTAACCCTGTCATCTACAAGCAGTAAAAGACAGCGGTCGAAATCTTGGACGAAAAATGGGTTTGACAACATAAAGAACAACTATATTGACATTGTGCAAGGGCTTATTGCAAACTTAAAGACATCTAAGAGTTCGTTGCTGAATTAAGAAAAAAAAGAGTTCGTTGCGAAAAAAGAAAGAACATCTACGAGTTAAGATTTCCAACAAGATACAATTGATGCTCCAAACCCCAATGTTCGCAAATCACAAAGTGGAGGAACCAAAACGGCAAAAAGTAGATGATGCTCAGCTCATTCCTTTGATGCTCTAGTTCCCAGAACAGGTATATCTTCAAACCTTCTCCGCAGTAAGAAAAATTCCGATATGGAATAAATGCAACATTGTTAAACGTTGTATCAGTATGTATGGACAATTTTGTTATTTACAACACAGAATTGGTATCAATGCCTTCAGTGATAAATCCATTGACAATAATTTTTCGGGGACTACGACCAGAATCCAGAAAATTTTAATAAAACGGCTGGAAGGCTTTGACGGCTAAATTGAAAGTCTACGTGGAAGGTATTCAACCATTGAATTGATAGTTTTTCAACTTAAAGTCTATTAAAACCTTCCTTCAAGATAACTGCTTAAAATTATAAAAAAAAGCAAGATCCTACTATCAAGAAACAAAAATCAAAAATTGATTTCTTATCTAGATAGTTTCTAATTCAACATTGTTAAAATTTCGAATTGCAGTCTCATTCAATATTTAGTGGAACGATCGATACCAATGCATAGAAAATTCCATAACTGCCCAAGGAGAATCACCTAAGAGCTATATTGAAAAGGAATAAAAAGAAAAAAAACATTCATCATAGCTACTAATTAACCAATCTCAGCCTAAAGATCTCTATGAATCAACATCCCTGACTGTTGTCTTAGATTCTATTTCATTAACACTCTGATTCTACCCGTTTTCTAGAATTTCTAAACGCTATTCTATAAATGGCCAAAAGCAAAAACCTATTCTAAGGCCAAGTTACTGGATAAGCAGGCCGATCTACCAATGTGGAACTTGAAAAGTAAACAAATTTTAAGCTTATTTATAGAAATATTACGCAACTATTCAGCAAAAATTATCAAACAAAAATAATTTTTTAAGAGATGAACATATGCATGATTAGAAGGCCAAAGAATGAAGAGAAAAAGCTAATACCCCCATATTATTATACTCGTAAAGCTTGTTAACGCCATAGTTCACCACCTGCAAGGCAATACTTGTTCAAATACAATCCTCCTCATAACTCATCTGTGCAGTCTGTGCATACATGAAGAAAAATATTAATGCAGTAACATGAATATGAAACAGACCACAAAAGTAGAAAAGACAAGAATGCACAGAATGAAGGGAAAATAAGCAGATTTAAAGACAAAAAACTTAGCAGGAAAACGATATAAACCATAGCCAAAGAGAAACTAAAAAAATAAAGGCTTAAAACAACGAGTGCAAACCGAATCACGTGAACAAAAAGATGAAAGGAATGAAAGACTGGAGTTCTACCCTCTCGAAGACGAAAGCGCCGGCAATGACGAAGGTGACATAGACGGAATTTCGACGCATGAAGACATTGTAGAGGCCTTCAACTTCAAGAACTCCACCGTCGTTTCTCCTAGCCCTCCTCGTATCCATGCTTTGGCCAGTCCGAACTCAGAGCCCGATCCTGTGACCTGGCAGCTGACCTGGCAGCGTGGGGGAGAACACATGGCATATTTTTTTTGTTTTTCATATACTCTCTCCGTTCCAAAATACTCTGTACATTTAAGAAAATTCTTATTTTAATTGGACCATGAAACCCACAAGGAATTCACATGACTTTTTCTCCCTTATATCCCGTTCAACTCGTATGATCGTTCATGAACAAAGTTCTAGGAAATCTTTCCAAGTCCCTTCTAATTTTGGAAAGAGGAAATCACGTAATTTGGCAAAATGTACACAATATTTTAGAATAATAATATTTTCAAATGTACATAGTATTTTGGAACGGAGGAAATGTTTGGCAACGAACACATGGCAGATGACGCTACACAATATATGCCGATTCCATCTAGCCTGACCCATTTTCAATACTAGATTAAAGGACCAATGTGGGTATGGGGCCCTGGAACACATGACACTTGGTCTTTTAATGTGGTATTGAAAAGTGGTCACCAAAACATTTCCCATATATGCCCTTATTTTTTTTCTTTCTTTTTTGCAACAATATATACCCTTGTCTTGAATGGAGTAGAATGTAGTTGTGCTTTCGTTAGTAAAATTGTTACGGATTATAAATATACTATATAAAATTGACATACTTTTTGTGCATTTGCAACATCCATATTACATGATGGAGACCCAAAGGAATCAGTATTGTTTTAGTGGAACATCTGAAATGCCATCATCTAAACGGTCGAGAATTAAGAGTTTTATTTTTGTGGGTTGAGAAAAAAAAGACTTCTTTTTTAATTGAAATTAAAGTGGACATTTTCGAACTCGAATGTGGACAGAAGAGGCCGGTTGAGTGACCATTTTGTGCATTTTCTGAACTTAGTGTTTAGATTATCACTTACGCCAACAGAAAGAAAAAAGATGTTTGAGGTCAGCTTCTTCTTTTTCTTTTTTGGTACGGTTTGAGATATACTTGGCTCGATTAAATGTTTTAATACAGAGGAGTACTACGTATGTTCACGCTAACAGGCGGCATGCATCATTGTTGGTTTCATAAATCAGCAGAATTATGGGCATCCAATTCAACCATGCCAAGAGATTCCTCTGCAAATTAACAAGTCCAAGTGCCCATATATTAAATGCCATTTATAGGGCTATAAAACGAGCCCCATCTTCAGAGATGATCTGTGAAGGACATTTTGATATAGGTGCAAGGAATTCTCTCGGTTTTTTTTTGCCTGAAAGCGCCATGTCTAAACCAAGGTAAGCATGGCGTCAAGCTATCAGAGCCTACAGGCTAATCTCGGAGCTTGTATGTTTAGTGTTTTGATAGTTCTCTTCTTTGTACTTATGGATATGCATTGTAGCTCAATGACAGTACTGATGGCTTCTTCATCTGTTTCAGACTTGAAGGTAAGGTAGCCATCATAACAGGGGCGGCCAGCGGGATAGGCGAGGCCGCGGCCAGGCTGTTCGTGGAGCACGGGGCACGCGTCATCATCGCTGACGTGCAAGACGAGCTGGGCCACCGGGTGGTAGCCTCCATCGGCGGGGCTGGCAAGTGCTGCTACGTTCACTGCGACGTGACGGAGGAGAAGCAGGTGGAAGCGGCCGTGGCCCACTCCATTAGCAAGTACGGACGGCTCGACGTCATGTACAGCAACGCTGGGGTCGCGGGAACCACCTCGGGGATAATGGACCTGGACATGGCCGAACTGGACCGCGTCATGGCCGTCAACTTCCGGGGAGCGGTGGCGGCCATTAAGCACGCGGCCCGTGCGATGGTGGCGAGCGGAACGCGCGGGTCCGTCATATGCACTGCCAGCATCGCGGCCACGCGAGCGGGGATCGCTGCGCACGCGTACTCCGTGTCGAAGAAGGCTCTGGTGGGGCTGGTAAAGTCGTCGTCGGCGGAGCTGGGGAAACACGGGATCAGGGTCAACTGCGTGTCGCCTTACGGCGTGGCGACGCCTTTGGCGTGCGGTATCGGAAACACGAGCCCTGCCGAGTTGGAGACCCACACGGCGGCCCTGTCCAACCTAAAGGGAATCGTGCTCAAGGCCAGGGATGTGGCTGAGTCTGCGCTCTTCCTGGCGTCGGACGAGTCGGGCTTCGTCAGCGGGCACGACCTCATCGTTGATGGAGGTTACACTGCAGTCGACGCCACCATCGCGGTTTATCGCTGATTACATGTATGAAAGAAATATTACCATGCACTGCCAGCCTTTCTCCTGATCAGATGCATCGTTTTGCAAATTTTCAGTTTTCGTTCTTTCAGAATTGTCAAAGTTGTGATGCTTCTATTAGCAAATATATTACAGTGGACCGTGGAAGAGCAGACAACTAGAGTGCGTTAATGTTTATCTTTTGCATCTGTACAGTACGTTAATGTTGTCCTCGTACTTTGAGTAGTATTCTTCAGCCTTTTTTTCTATTGGATTCACCCTTACTCCAACGATCTCCCACAATTCCATGAATTTTCTTAGACTCCATGTTAGTGTACCGCGAGACCTGCAATGAATTCGGATCAGATTGTCCATTCGAATCTTCCACATGAGGTCGGATTCTCAGTCCACCATACAGCTTCGCAACTAAAAAAATGCTAAAGTTCCGATCGGCTAGTTGAGCTTTTCAGAGACCAAATTTTGATGCGAGATAATTTTAATCGTAATACGATACAAGGTAGCAATTTTGTTACTCCTAAGATGGTCGTGAGATAATAGTGCACATAAACAAATAATTGTTTTTCCACTGCTCTACGTCCTATCGCCTAATGAATAATCATGGAGGTCGATTGAAGCCTCCGCCAGCTACTCGCAGAAGAGACCGTCAAATTTGCTTAGTTGACCAATTACAATTACAAACGCTATTAATATGAATATTAGCCTATTAGGTCATGCCAAGCAGAAAATACCAGTAAATTTTCTTCCACAAAACGACAGTTCATGTTTGTTCCCCTTTGGAAGGTGGTCATTCTTTTAAAGAGTTCTGCTTTGTCTATAACTGTAAACAATATCAATTCTTTCATCAGATTCAGGGTTTAGGCCGAATGCTACTTTTGTTATGGACGAAACTTATGAATATGATAGCCCAAGTAGTGAGATTCTCTAGAGTTTCCTTATCATTTTTGACTTGTGATTGAAGGGATCGAGATTGGCGCAAGAACAATAAGACGCCTGCTTGCATCAACGATATTCTTGAACTTTGACTAGTGCATGCTATTTCTTTCCTATAATCTACATGCATTTTTGCACAGTTTTTTTTATACAATGCATTTTTGCACAGTTACCAAAAGAGATACATGCATGTTCGCACATGCAGTAGCCAGTAAAGTCCACTTAACATTTGTTTATCGTCCTGTTACTAGGCGTGTGTGGTGCAAAGCGCTGCACAAGGTTGGCATATCCTGAGCTCTGCCTTTCAAGGGAATTGAGGATGCTCGTTCTGTTTGAGTAAGAGAAAGAAAAAAGGTGCAATAGAAGTTCCTTTCTTTGGAACCTCTTGCTTTCAACAATTCGATCATTATGGACGGAAAGCAACCATAGGCGCATGTTTTGATGTTAAGGGGCCGTTTGGGGCGTGATTATTGCAAAAATATCCAGACTGGATATTGGATATATACTGTAGCATCCATGTGAATTTTTACATCCAGCTGAAACACCTCAGGACAGTCCTGAGGTGTTTCAGCTGGATATATAAAATATCCAGATGCTACAGTGTAGCAAAACATCCCATCTGGATGTTTTGCTTTTAATCACGCCCCAAACGGCCAGAAGGACTTTTGGCCTCCTATTTTTTGGGTATCCATAAGACTGGAGTTTAGGGAGTCTTAATTATCTAAAAAAAAAAACGGAGCTTAGGGAGTAGTTTTTTTTCTTCTTTAATGGATTTATTTACCTTTTTGAAAATAAACTTTGCATGTTTTTTTATTAATTTTTTTCTACAAAATAATACACCCTCCTTTCGCTTGTTTTGATGCCACTTTGGGACATAAAAGAATGTCCATTTCCTTCATTTTTTTTGCTAAAATGAATAAATAAAGCTCATGTTTGAGAATTCATCTTTTCTATCTTTTAACTTTTCTTTTGGTTAAAAGATCTAGAACTGAAATACGTTTTATATCAAAATAACCATCTCACCCTTACACATCTCATCTCGTCCCAAGTCCTGAATATGTAAATATCCATGACTAGGTCATCGATCTTGCTGGTCCACCCCCTCTCATCGGTGGAAGTAGCGGTCGTCCACTCCTTGGATGGGGAGACGACTAGGTTGAAGTCTGCCACGTTGGGTAGAGTCAGCCGAGTCGAGTAAACCGCTGCCTAACTCTCTTGCGGGGTGCCCTAATTTTCGTGGTTTGTCGACGTTGTGGCGGTGGAGCTTGGCGGTCGGCATGGTGGTGGTAGGGAAAATTATTGCCGCGCAGGGGGAACAGTGTGCGATGGAATCACCCATTGGTGATGAGCACATTGTTCCAGTAAAAAGAAAAAAAAACCTTTTAAAGGGCAGAAAAACCATTTCTCTTACCGTTTTGGCAGAAATTTTTTTCTCAAAGAAAATACAAGCAAATGTGTTTTTAGCATAGAGGGTGTGTTTATGCCCGTTAAAAGTCAATTTTTAGTTGCATCCAAACGGGCCATTACTATGGGGCCGATCGGGGCGTGAAAAATTCATAACATCCACAGTGAAAGTGGAAGTGTGGATGTTTTCGATTTTTCACGCCCCAAACGGTCCCACAGTATATTTTAGAAAATCAATTCACGTGACTTCCTCTTCCTCACCCCCTCGTCCCCTCACTCCTCCTCATTGTCCCCATCCAATCTTTCCTCCTCCTCATCTTCTTCGTTACTGACTTCTAGATTTTCAGCATCCTCAAAATCCTCTCTTTCCTTTTCATCACCAGCTTCTCCCTCCTGCGATTGCCTGCCTTCAACCTACGGTCCCGCTAAAAACTTAGAAATCTGCTCGGGATTCCGTTTGAAGTGATTCAACTTGCGACGGAGACTGAGAATGAGGAGCTGGTCTGGAGGTCAATCTGCTGCCAAAATTGCTCCGCATCGAATCCGTCGAGGAGACGATCGAACGGGGATTTAGGACACAAGGGGGCGAGAGACGAGAGGTAGCGGGAGCTGCAGCGCGTGGACTGGAAGAGGTCCGAGTCAAATTCAAGTCTTCGATGTAATCCCCCACCGTACCTGAGTGGACCACGATTGACCCAGGTCCACGTCCGCATTTGCCCCAACCGCCATCGGATTCTCTGGCCACCACGGGCGTGCATCCACAAGATAGAGCACGAGCAAAAAAATAGACACATCGTATCCTTGTATTCCATGATTTACGGTTAGAGAAATAGTCTTGCGTGAGTCCCCGTGGATCAATTGACGTTTGCTCCTTTTTCTAAGTTTACAAGCCACCTCCGCTTTTCACCGCCAACCGCCATATCTCCGTACTATGACACTCCACCATCACCATATAAGGAAGACCACTCCCACTCTCCAGTGAAAATTATTCCGTACTACCAGAGCTCTTCTTCTTCGTTTTTCTTGTTTGTTTTAGAAGCTTAATTGCTCCAGAAGAAAAGTGAGAGAGAGGCATGGCGTTGGAGATGAGCATTTATGTGCCGAAGCAGAAGCCGAAGCTGGACTACTGGAGCACAACACGCGCTGTCACCATCGGCACCCGCACCGTCTATGTCTTCATCACCGAGTCCCCCGACGCCGTTGCCAAGTGGGTTCGTCACGTCCGCCGATCCTATCCGAAGCAGGCGCGCGACCTCGTCGTCGGAGTCTTCACTGCCCGCGACGACGACCACCGTTACGTCTCCCTGCTCACCCTCTGCGTCGGCTCCAATTGCCTCGTCTATCAAAACTACTTCAAGAATCCCGAGAAACACTCGTGGCCCGATACCCATCCCGTTCACAAGGAGCTCCGCGAATTCTGCGCCGATCCGGGCATCCGGTTCGTCGGCGAAGGCCTGCTTCCGGTCGCCAAGATCATCGCTGACCACTGTGGGCTCAAGTTTTCTAAGGCGATGGAGTTGCTGCCGCTGGCCAAGAAGCTCGTGAAGAGCTCAGCCATGAAGTGGGAGGATCTGCTGGACGCCGTGACTAGGGCGTTGTGGGGAGGGTATGTGAATGTGAACAAACCGGTGGGGAAGAACCGCCTCTGGCACTTGACGGACGACCAGCTTCTCTACATCGTCTTGGAGGCATATCTGGCGTCGGAGGTTGGCCAGACCGTTCTTCCCTGATGATGAATTTATGGTATCATCATCTTTTGGTTTTGGAAGATGCTCATGTTGATGATCATCTACTTAGTATTTCTTTCTCTTGCTGGAATTTCTTAACTTTTTGTCTACTGTTATGAATATTCATGGTGTTTTCAGGATGGTGCTAGTCATGAATTACACTTTTGTTTTAGATACAGATTACAGACCAGGATGTAATTTTGGTGGATTTTACTTGCTCGGTTGAATGCAACGCGATCAAATTCCTTTGAAATTTCTTTCCTTACATTGTTGAAAATTAAGCTGACTACAGTTATATATATCCTAGTCGATTAATGTGTTTTATTATACCAGAAAAAAAGAAGATTAATGCGTTGTCAAATAATTTAATTAAAATATTCCCTCAGTTCTAAAATACTATGTATATTTGATAAAATTCTCATTTTTATTGGACCATAAAGCCTACAAAGAAACTACTTCACAAACCAAATTTAAGTCAATCCTTCCAGGTCTCCTCCAATTTTGGAAAGAGGAAGTCATGTGATTTCGCAAAATGTATATAGCATTTTGGAACAATGAATATTTCAAAATATACATAATATTTTGGAACGGATCGAGTAATCAATAGCACTTAGACTTCATACATTTGACTATGTCCATGCATTTGCTCCATAGAATTTCTTACTTCGTACCTTTGCAAATATGAGAATGAAAATTATGAGTCAAGGTTTTGATGATCGAATCAAGCAAATCGCTCTGTCCTTAATGGTAAGCCTCGACAAATACGTCAAAGGCATAATACCATAAAACAATTGCTATCTAGTAGAATAATTTCTATTGAGTATGTTAAGTAAAAAAAATATTACGGATCTGCTTACTAAGGGTTTAATCAAAGAACAAGTGAGCATTTCATCGAGGGGAATGGGCTTGAAGCCTATACATTAAGAGTCATCATAATGGCAACCCAATCTAGTTGACTCGAGAACCCAAGCCTTAGGTTCAAAGGGACAACCGAATTGTGGGAGATTCAAGGGGAATCACTATTGAGATAAAATCTCGTTCACATTCCTATGATGAGATAGTGATGCATGTAGAGTGAATTAGGATAAACTTTATTTTTAATGGTTCTCATAGCTTGAATAAGTTCGAGTGGGGTATTGCAGGATACTCCTAATGAGAATCACCTATATAAGTATGAAGGGGCTGCTTCTATGAGGATTTTAAGGCTAAATCTTCTAGAGCACTCATGAAAATCAGGTTTGTTCAGGGCCGAAATTAACACAATCATGAGAACCACAATATGTCTGAGAAGTGATTGTGTGAATTCTATTGTCTTGGTTTACACAAATGGCTGAACAGTTTAAGATATCACGTTAACTGATTAACGAGTAGACCCGATAGTTTTCACAAGGGAAGGTTCAAAGCCAAAAACTATCTTTCCCTCATGCATGACCTTTTCAATATTTGCTTTCACGATTTATCTGCATTATTTTGCATAGTTATCCAGCCAATTCGCATTCATGTGGGGGATTATTAAAAGTGGGCATTAGATCCCACTTTGTATTTAATGAGAATCACACATGTGAATTAGTTGAAGGTGTGAATAGTCCCACATTGCCTAGAAGAATGTGATATTGTTGGTATATAAGATACAAGTTTGGCTTTTCAAATTAGGCCCTTGGGACACCCCACTTTTGTGGGGGAGAGACATGTTGGACCCATGAACCTAGGTGGGCTAACCCACACGCGTGCGCGCCGTCGCCGCCGTCCGGCCAACCGGCTCGGCTCGGTTCGCACCCACACAGCCGAGTTGGGTTGGGTCAACAAGACAATTATTTTTTGGACAAATTCATTTGTTTTGGTTTTATTGGGTCGGTTTTTCTTTTCACTATAGAATGTGACCGTTAACGGATGGACGCATCCGTTTGAACGGGAAAGGGTGTCTTCAACGGGATTTCCTATAAAAATCGTAGACAACGGTTTTCTGCATACATAGAATTCTGGATTTCGTCTTCTTCCCCTTTCTGCTTTCTGTGAGAGCATTCCATATTGTGGTTTGATGCATAACTGTGTTGGAGGTGCTCCTAGAGTACGTGGTTGATCGTCTTATTATGGGAGGCACACACCCAAGAGTCCTAAGCACCGTAAGGAAGGCGAATTTTGTCTTAAAAACAGAACGATTTGCTTGATTCGATCATCAAAACCTTGACTAAGAATTTTCATTCTCATATTTGCAAAGGTACAAAGAATAACATTACAGTATAAATAACATAATCAATACATTCACTCACCATCCTGGCATTGGCATCAATCTTTCGGCACATCTCATGGAGATCCATGAGTAGCAAATCATCAATGGCATCCCTTCACCCGAAGAGGAACTAGTGCATGTGTTCCTCCACCATGAGCTCACTAGTGCTTATGCGAGACCTCTTGAGTTGGTCTATAAGCTTCGCGATCTTGTGCCTCAGGTAGCTGTTCTGGTTGAACATCCTCTTGCCCTGATCATACTCGGGAAAGCTCCCGAACCTGGCTAGAGTTTGCTGGGTGTCATGGACGAAGGGCCAAACTTAAGATTGACATTCATAGGGGCTCCTCACAATAGACATGATCTCCACCCCACAGAGGATGCTCAGTTCACTCACCTCCTTCATCAAGCCCGTCTTCCTCTTCTTGAAGGTGGCTTTCCTCTCCCCGTTGTTCTCGATCCATGCAAGCTTCACCTTCTTTCTAATAGTGGCCAAGGGAGAGAGAGGCCGTTGGACAACCAGACCGACGACTAGAGAAAGAGGACGAAGAGGATGAAAAGTTTATGCTAACCATGGCCATTATATGGAACTTCAATAGGGAAAAGAGGGATCGGTGAAGATCAATAATGGAAAGGGGGTTGAGGAAATTTTGGGGAGGTGCAGGACAATGAGCCTTGCAAATGTACCATGGCCATCTAAATAACAATTGTCTTGTTGACCCAACCCAATCCTGCTGTGCACGTACGAACCGAGCCGGCCGGACGGCGGCGGTGGCTCACACGTATGGGTTAGCCCACCTAGGTGCATAGGTCCAACATGTCTCTCCCTCACAAAAGTGAGGTGGCTCAAGGGCATAATTTGAAAGTCCAAACTTGTGCCTTATATGTTAACAATATCACATCTTCTAGGCGATGTGGGACTATTTACATCTTCAACCAATTCACATGTGTGATTCTCATTCAATACAAAGTGGGATCTAAATTCTAATGCCCACTTTTAACAAATTCAAGGCTCGGGACCAAACAAGGTGCTGGAGCAGCCCCCAAGCGCGAATGCTACTAATTGGTTGACTGGTAATTAGGAACTACATAGGGAGAGGATGTTGCCATTTCGAGCGGGCGTGGATGATGCAAATGCAATGCAGGGACAGGGGGTAGGGGCAGGACCAGCAGTGGTTTATGGAAGCGATGAACCCTGGTCAGGAACAGCAAATGACATGTGGTAGGCCAGAGATGGTGGGATTGGGAGCCAGCTATTCTGAAAATGGCAACATACCCTGATTTGATTCATTTCTTCCTACCAATGTTCAATGGCCTAAGCAATCTTAATCTTACTAGCCTGTAGTTGTAGCAACTGTTATAATCGTCATGATCTCAAACTAATAAAGTTGGATATGTGCCCAAGCTACACCTTGTACATCAATAAGTCCCCGGCTTCGCCCTTTTCCTTTTCCCCTCTTTTCCTTTTTTTCCAATTTCATTTATAGTGCAAAAGAATTTGTAAAAGTGCTGGCATTATCATTAGTGTCTTTTATTGTTTCTAATAATAGTTATCATTCTTGTCTTGAATATTAATGTCTCTAATCTATTTCTGCACCATTGGATATGATGACTAAACAAGTTTTGAACAGATCCAATCTTCGTTTTCTTCTTCCTCATTCATGTACCTTCAATACTAATGTATATTGGCGATTTCTGCACAAATGGATCTGATGACTATATGGATTATTAACATTTGTAATAGGTAACAGTGGATTTGCTATAAAAAGTGTGAAGAATGGAACATACCCTTCTGATGAGTGTGAAGAATTTAACTCATTGAAAGTTCCTAAGTCTGTTGATGATACTATCGATTCAATCGCCTCAATTCATGCCAATGTTAAACAAAATTTACTACAGGCTGCTGAAGATTATAGTGTTGCTGCTAACAAGCATCGGAGGAAATAGCTTTTTCAGGTGGGGGATCAGGTCATGATCTATCTTCGAAAGGAAAGAATGCCAGTTGGTCACTATTCCAAGCTTGCTTGTAAGAAGATTGGTCCCTATATAATTCTGTAGAAAATTAATAATAATGCCTATATTGTGGATCTTCCTGACCACTGTGGTATATCTAAGACATTCAATGTCTCTGATGTGTCTCATTTTCACCCAGCTCCTCTACTATCTATTTCTATTCCGTCTTTTGAAAAAAAAATGATGGTGCGAACGCTTGAGGATAAGCGTGTATTTTAGAGGAGGAGAAAATGATGGCGCGAATTGTTGATGAGCTTGCCAATTATTGAAGAGAATCTACAAATTACAGAAGAAAAATAGAGCATTGTGCAGAGCTTTGTTTCAGAGGGTGAAAGAAGGTGAAAATACCAAAAGGGGCATGGTGGTTATATTCAATTAGTTTTGTAAATCTGGGCATTTAAGGAAGACATAAAGTGATAATACTTAAGAGGGCATGGTAGTTAAAGTTAGTTAGTGTTGTTGTTAAGGTCATTTATGTAAAACAGTAAAAACACTGTTCTATAAATAGGCCTGCGAGCTATTAGTTGAGCAGTTTTAGTTATGAATTCAAATTTCGAATTAGCTAAAACTCTGGAGAGGATTATCCCTGCGGTGAGTGGATTCTCGCCTTTTCTGTGTTTTTTAGTTATGTAATCAGTGTTTCTGTTAATACAAAGTCCATTCATTGCAAATTGCTTGTCATTTTTTGTGGATTTGTGTTTGAGAAATTGCCTCTGTGAACTGCTGGGCTGTTTTCGAATTTTGTTCAACGACAGAAACCATCGAAAGTTGCAAAAAATTGATATGCGTACACGCATGATTTTTGGTCCCTTAATTTTCTGGGTAACGTACGCCTCAGTGAAAGCGTAGGACACGCTTGTTTATGGCATGGGCTTGTGTAAAGAGTTCGCATGAGAATCATTCATTTCATTAGGATTGGGCTTGGTTCGAATTGAAAGATTAGGTTAATCTGTTTTTTAAGTGCCAATTAATGCTTTCTTTACACTTTTTTTTCCAATGTACAAGGTAGTAGGACCATGAATTGGGATCCTCCTGAAAAGGGAGGACGAAGACCTCCTGTTTCTTACATAAAACTCAATTTGTTCAGCTGCTTTTCAAATCCTTCTGATGTTAAGGTTGAGCGATGAGCCCTCTCCCGCCCTTAGCATGAACCTAGCTCCATCTTGTTACTATTTCAGCAGAAGTTAAACAACATAGTTAATAAAAGTCAAACTACAAAATCGTTGTGTTGTTAAACATAGTAACTACAAAAAAGACAAATTAAAAGTTAAAACTACAATTTTTTTAAGAAAGTCAGAAACAGAAAAGATGAAGTTTATGTTCCTCTTTTTCATCATCTCTAGCTCCCCTCAGGCTTTTGCCTTGTTGTGGAGGAGGGCTCTTTTATGCTGCACCTATTTATGCTTTAATGCGAGGTTCTCTAGGTATTTGACAAAAAAAAAACTCTTGTAATACCTATTTAGATTCCCCATGCATATATGGAACTGGCCTTTGACATCCATTAGAAGCCGAAGAAGCCTTTCTGCTTGTCTCATCCCGGCACATTCTCTGCTCATATGTTTTGCTTCTCGTTATGATACTTGAAGAGCCTATCCCTCTACAACTGCTAAGCACATCAGGAAGGCTCGATTCCTGCGGATACCAAATCTTGTCACATTTGCTGATATTGATGGTGCCAGACGTGAATAAAGTGACATATACAGGTTTGAGTTATCTAATTTTGCAATCACAGCATCAGGCTGCAAAACTGCATGGGGTATCCATTGTTAATCGTATAATTGTTACCAGTAGCAGCACAGTCGCGCAGTGCTTCAGAACCTCCAAATTCATGCGGACATCATCAAGACTCCTAAAGGTGGGAGATCATCAGGAACGCAGGATGTAAAGAAACATTAGGAGGAATGATCGATACTTGGATAACAATGTTTGTGCAAACTGTACCTGTGTTTCTGCCTCCCGAGGCCGAAGTAAGCAGCCAAGGTTGCCATCTGAATTTACGCCGTCAGTTAGTGCAAGCGCACAAGAAGAAAGAGCAATGTTTTTTAGTGAATAGTGTTTTGGCTTATGAAGTAATGCTGGTCCAGTGACAGGGTCATTCACTCATTCTGCTTTGAATCTTTATACATACGCACCTTGAGGTTGCCGGCTCTCCTGCCAAACGTGCGATTTAGGATGTCAAGGGAATCGATCACTCCCAGAGGCTGAGGAGCAGGACGACCTATGTTAGCATATGCCTCTCTTATTCGAACAGAGTCGAACCTGTGAACGTTATGCCCTGCCCATACTCTTCCTGCCACAGTGACCCAAAATTTCGATAAGAATTTGGACAGATATATTTACTTTTTCTTTGTTTATCAGGTCTTTGTGTTGGGTTTTTGTAGCCCGCATGTATATCAAAATTTACCGTTCAAGATGGAGAATATGCGGTCTGCTACGTCCTGAAACCTGGGCGCTGCTGCAACTGCGCCGGCAGTGATGCCATTACATCTAGAGGAGGTGAGAGGAACTGCGGAGAGGTCATCAGGTCTTACAAGGGTGGTGTAGCTGTCCAGCTCCACTAGCTTATGCGGACAAACTAGAATTGAGCCGAATTCCAAGACCGAGAACTTCCTCTGCCCACTTCTCGCAGGCACCGTGGTTTCCATGTCGAAGAACACAATCTCCATTTTCCTCAATCCGGAGATGATTTTGGACATATGGGGGGATTCACCGCTCTGTTTGGCATGCACTCTAAATTTGGGCTGGTTGATAAATAAATACTGTCGGGAGAATAAGAAGAATCTGTCCGGGAGTTTGTTTGACTTGTAGTTCAAGTCAATTGAGATGGACATGAAGGACTCCTTTTCTTTGCTCGGGAGTCTATGGGAAACCTGCGCATGATTTTAGAATGAGTGACCGCTACGTTTGGCTTTCATTTTAAAATAGTCTTACAACAGTTTGTAAATGAGGGAGATGGAATAGATTCTTGCACCCGAGGGTACAATTTCCTTTTGCTTGCTAAAACGCAAATCTGTAAGCTGCTGTACGACTGCGCTGAAAGCGCAAAAGGAAGAGGGGGACTTGTAATTCAAGTTTATGAGGGAAATGTTAGTGAGAATTGTGATCCATTTTTCACACAAGACATGAAGCTACATATGAATGTTATTAAACGAAAGAGACTTGATATTTTCCCAAAGAGTTGGGAACTTATGCTGGCAGAAATCATTTTAAAAAAAAAAACAAAATGTCGGCATGGCATTTTTTTTTATAGCGAGGGATGTGGTGAAGAATTCATTTCCAGCTAAACCTTCACTCCAGTGTGTCAACTCCTTCAATTTATCCGTTATCAAAAAAGTCCTTCAACCTATCACTGCATTTGTTTGCCAACTTCTGATTTAGGTTCATGTTACTCAGTACTCATCATTTCGATCTAGGAACATGCATCATAAGTTATATAGGGATTTATGACCATTGAGATGTAGAAGAAGAAACAAAGGAAAATAGGAGTAGGATGCCTAATTTGCCACTGGAGAAGCCAGTTTGAGTGGCTTTATAGGGATTGGAAGGAAACGGCGACCACTTTGATTGTACCGCGACGAACACAATCAATATCCATTAATATGCATGGCATTAGAAAGAAACTACAACTGATATTGATTGCGTTCCAAATTCTTTCAATTTTACTCATCAAGAATCGTACAAAAGACATTCCTTTCAAGAAGCAGAGTAACTACTCGTGGTCAAGCAAACCGAATATCTTTGTCAAACAACTACGAGGCAATAGATGCTCTTGGTATCCCATGTGGTGGACCTCTAATTTGGAAGAATTTTAGATGTGCCTCTCTTCAATGGGCCCTATAATTGCATAGGAGTATTTTGCGGATTTTGTCAATTAAGAAGATGCATGTGTACTTTCACCATAATTCATAGGGTGTTAGTGCTATTTACCCAAAAATTATGCAGTCCCGATGGCTGTCTTTTGATTTTCAACAAGTGTATTTCCGTTTAGCAAGTACTAGGAGGTAGCAAGCTGAAAGGATACTTTCCATTACTCCAACCGCTGCACCTAATAATAAGCTACTCGTTTTCTTCCATGGAAGCTTTTGAGGGCCGGCCTCACTTAAGTTGAGAGTATTCAGCCTGCTAAGTTAGTGCTTAATGACCCAAAGATACATATGCGCGATGAGACAACATCAAATCAGCATACATATAGTTTAAAGCCATAAGACTAGGTAAATCACACCGCACTTGCCCTGTCATAATTAGGTGCTCATCTCAGTCCCTTTAGAGTTTAAAGAGTACAAACACAAGAAACTAAGCTGAACCCATAGTAGATTGTTTTGTACGAGAATCTCAGCCGATCGACCTGAAAGTGGGACGGGGTCAAGCATAATGTTACTTAAAACAACGATTACAACTGGATGTTCATCAACATAATTAGAAGAAGCAGTCAAATGTTTAAATCATAAGCAATACGCGTTTTCTGGAACAATTCAGAGAAAACAACTAATTTTTATTTTTCCTTTATCCAATAACTTTGATAAAGACCGATATCTTAATTTATAGGTTCACAAGTGAGTATATATATACACCAATAGAAAGAGAGGAGAGCCACAAGTGCTCCTGGAGTCCCCTTCGCTGCTCACTCATAGGAAGCAATCATAGAAAATCTCTCCTTGCTGTCTAGTTTCGTTCATAATTTGGCGATGTCGATCATGATGTGCAACTACATGCAAAGTCACGTACTTATCTCCAGCATGTTTTTCCTCATCCTTGCAAGTTCAGTTTTGGTGTCATCCGCAACGCTAGAAGTGGGATTCTATGAATCAACCTGCCCTTCTGCGGAGGTAATTGTGAGGCGAACTGTCCGCAGAGCAGTCGCTCGTAACCCCAAACTCGGAGCTGGCCTCATCAGGATGCATTTTCACGATTGCATCGTCAGGGTAAGAACCAACAAGGACTCTTCTACTTTTCTTTTGTTACTTTGTGCTCAAATACTTGCTGCTGCATTTCACATTCCTAGCTACATGCATTATTGAATCCTCATTCATCTGCATGCGGGCTTCTCTTACTATATTGTGATCAGGGGTGCGAGGGGTCCGTGCTGCTGGACTCAACCCCAGGAAGGCCTGCAGAGAAAGATCACCCGGCCAACAACGGCAGCTTGCGTGGCTTCGAAGTGATCGACGAGGCAAAGCACATTCTGGAGGCCAAGTGCCCACATACCGTCTCCTGCGCCGACATCCTGGCCTTTGCGGCTCGCGATAGCGCCGACACGCTTGGGGGAATCAACTACGAAGTCCCAGCCGGGCGCCGCGACGGTAGAGTCTCCAGTTCGACGAGGCCGGGCAAAACCTCCCATCCCCCTTCGCCAACGCCCAGCAGCTGTTGGGATTGTCACGTATGATAGGGCTAAAATACTACCAAATTATGCACATAAATTGACAAATATATACATGAAATACTAGAATGAATATAAGGATTAGAACCAGGTTCGAGGCACGCTATGCGTTGTCCTTGAAACAGATACACCGCCCTCCGTGCACAGGCGAATAATAGTGTACCGTTCCCGAGATACAACGAACCACACCGTCAGTTTAAAGTTGCACTTCAAATCAAACTGACTAGATCTCGATCAGAGGAGACTCTATTGCTCAATGATGGATGATGAATTAAGAGTGAAGAAGAACAAGTTTTTCTTTGTTGTCTGTAACCTTTTTCTACAGAAAATCGTTCTCTATATATAGAAGAACGCTGTTGGACCTTTTCTGGAAGAAGAGACGCACTTTTCAGCAGAGAAACGGTAATTTACTCGCTCTAACCGCTTAGCTGATCGATCGTTTTATAAACCGATCAATCGTTTGCCTTATTTAACCTGAAATTACGATCGATCGTTTTGTCGCGGTACATAAATCTTAAAATTTCAGTAACTACGATCGATCGTTTTCAAACCGATCGATCGGGCCAATACGTAAATCAATTTGCAGAAAATCACAGTAACTACGATCGATCGGTTTATCACGGTCGATCGTTACACGATCGATCGCGTTATTTTGCCAATCAATCGCTGCATTTTTTAACTAATTTGTTTAATTTCAAATCAAATTTCAACAGCAGCTCGCCAAGAAATTCGCCCTGAAGGGACTGTCCGTAGATGACATGGTGACACTCTCTGGGGCGCACTCTATCGGGTTTTCGCACTGCCTTCCCTTTTCCAACCGCCTCTACTCCTTCAACTCCACCCACCAGCAAGATCCGTCCTTGGACCCAATATTCGCTGCCTGGCTCAAGACAAGGTGTCCGCCTCCACCTCCTCCTTCTGCAGGACTAGGGACAAACGCAACTGATGAAACCACTGTTCCACTGGACGTTACGACTCCCAACCAGTTGGATAACCGGTATTACAAGAACTTGCAGAGGAACCGGGGGCTGCTAACGTCGGACCAGACTCTGATGAGCAGCCCATCGACGGCGTGGAGGGAGAGGATCAATGCGAAGCGGCCCAAGTACTGGGCAGCCAAGTTTGCTGCGGCCATGGTGCGGATGGGGTCCATAGAGGTGCTCACAGGACATGACGGGGAGATCAGAAAGAAATGTGGGGTCGCCAACTAGCGCCTGTCTATTCCGCGTCCGGAGCCGTCCGTTTCGTCCGCATATATAAAAAAAAACGCTCTTCCTTCGATCAATCGAGGGTTTCTTCTGCTGCCGGCTGCCCCAACCGGCCAACCCCTGACGGCCGACACTCCCTTACCCTTCTGTCCTTCATGTAGATCCCCCGCCGGCGAACCTTCCTCCGGCAAGCCATCACCGCCGATCATCATCGACGTCTTCTCCACTGGCCGCCATCATCGCCGGAGTGTTTCCCCTCCCCCGCTGTCCTCTCCGTCCACTTTATAACCATCAGACTCGAAATCATATTCGCATTCTGCATGAGGTACATTTTTGCTGAACTTTTAGATTTTCGGACACAGAACAGCTGAATTGTTCTGAAAGTTGTTTTTTTTTTCAATTGAATTTGCTTTCCACTACATTGGATATCTGTGATGGCCCAGAAATTTGGTATTCTTATCACATGAAGCTCTGCCTGGTTATGGTCATCATCTTGCATCTGCCCCTCGAAGCTGGCAAAAGAAGTATCATTGTATCAGACTCCATTGTCTTCTGTACACTGGCCAAAATATTCCGATTAGTCTATAACTCGAATCCATCTTTTACCATGTTTGTCTATTTTCTTATTACTACTTTATATATCAAGTTAATTGATATGAAAATCATGTTAATTAATGTGTTGGAGCGAGGTTCAGCGTGGCCACTTTTTGTTTGTTTCATCAAACTTTTATAGAGCTTTCTGGAGTTCAATCAGAATTTAGATTATATTGGTTGATAATTTACAATATAATGAGGCTAAATGCTCTTTTGAGACTGAAGATGAGTGGCGTAATTGACAAATCAAGGCTCTTCTCTATTTTTGACAATTTTCAACTGTATAACACATTATAGTTACATAAACTGATATAGATCTGCCCACATATAGATAACAAAAATCATGGAGGCCTGTAGTATGCAGATGACAAAACATGTTAGTTGAGGTCCATTGCAAGATGATCCAATCGGAAAATGCATCTTAGGCTACCTAAATATGAAAATGCATCTTAGGCTACCTAATTCCCACTGCCTTTTTTGTTTAATATATATAAAAATTTACTTTTTTATATGAATTAGATTCATTATTTTATATTATAATTATTTGTATTGCTTTCTGCATAATGGCTGATCTGGGTATGGTTGATTGATGCGGAGATGGGCTCAAGAGTGGTTTTTTATTTGTTGCTTGAATGATTTAGTTGCTGAAATTTCTGTATTGCATGTTATGTGAGGAATCGTTGCTCTAGATGATCATTTGCATGCACTGATGTGTCTGCAGTTAATTTTTACAGATACATTCCTTTTTTTTGGCTTTCTGCAGAGTAGTCGTGTCAATCACCCATGGCGACCACTAGATAGCGTAACTCGAAGTACAAATGTCTATTGATGGAGTGGAATGAATTAGGGAGGGGACCAATGAGAAGATAGAAGAATCTATACTTATTAGCTAATAGCAATCCAAAAAAATAAAGGAATTCATTCAGCTCTGGCTTTAAATTATCTTTTCGTTTTCTTTTCGCTAAAAAGCTCTGCCTTCTACTTAAGGACAGACAAATGAATTTTTGATACAACAATCCATTTTTTTATGCAAAGCTACTTTTTAATCCGTTGAATCACCAAGCCATCTTCGTGGAGCTTTTAATTCCTACGGACCCGGGTGGTTTGCCAAATAGATTCTCTCTTTCCCGCGGGATCTGATGGGCCTTCAACACGGCCGAATTTGTCAACCATGTCCTCGCTTCCCGCGGATCTCCGAGTCGGAAGTCGGGAGAGCCATGGCATGTTCCTGCCGGCGAACCCTGAAGGAAATGGAGAAACGCTGCAACTTTTGGCTGCCAATGCGCAAATGCTCCTCTCGCTGGATCCCTATACTTTCCCTTTCCTTTTTTTTTCGTTTGACTATGCAAGTTCTCGGATTTCTCTCCTTTTCACTCAATTGACAACGGGGACTCTGGGTCCTTACTGCCCCGATGGATCGTACATCGCGTAACGCGTTTAACCCCGACTTTGACACTGGCTTTGACTGCAACTCGGGCTTCCGGATCGTAAGATCGATGGGTCGAAGCGGTGGACGGTCATGAAGGATCGGGTCGCCTTTTCCACGGCGTAGAGACCGACCAAGCCGGGCGTGATCTACACCTCCGCTGGGATGATCTTCGACTCGGTCGGATCGTCGGTTCAAATCGCCCGCATCAAGTTCGACCCGGCCGACCTCACGGAGGAAGCGGAAGAAGTGGTGTCGCACGTGAAGTTGCTGACGAAGGCGGAGACCGGCAACAACGCCTTTCCGTTCGTGTCGCCCGACGGAAAGCATGTGGTGTTCCGGTCGGGTCGGTCGGGACACAAGAACCTGTACATAATGGACGCGGCGGAGGGGGAGTGGAAGGACGACGGGATCAGGCGGCTGACGAAGGGACCGTGGATAGACACGATGCCGAACTGGTCGCCAGACGGCAGGTACATAGCGTTCTCGTCGAACCGGCACAACCCGTCGGACTGCGAGTCCTTTAGCCTGTACCTGGTGCACCCAGACGGCAGTGGGGGTGAGAGGGTGGCGGGAGGGAGCGGGGCGGACAAAGAGAGGAACAACCACGTGGTGTTCACGGCGAATTCGGAGTGGATAGTGTTCGGGGGGACATGGGAGGTGTGTTGGCGGAGTCGATATCGATGGCGCACCGATAAATTATTATGTACGCGACACTTAGGGGGTGATGGACACGACAAGCAGGAGAGTCGTGTTCATCCTACGCTTCGCGTACATAATAATTTGTCGGAGGCGCACCAGTTCCAGCCGTTCGGGAACATATACGCCTACAGGGCCCAGACTGGACGGGAGTGAGCTGCAGAGGCTGACATGGGCCGCATACGAGAACGGGACGCCGGCGTGGCATCCGACGGGAGAGGCCCACATGGGGCCCCTCGTGGGCAAGCTGGAGTGGCAGTTCGAAGAGGTCAAATGGCTGGCCCTCTCTCCTCCTCCGGTAGCATGACTGGGGACCACCATTGACTGTTACTTTTGACTCCTTGACCACATGTCTAATTTCTAAGTCCATGGGGTTCAAAGCGGATGTCGGTTCCCACGTGTAGCTCGGAAATGCCACGTTGCGAGTGCCCGTTGCACTCCGAGCCCACGTCCCTGGCCACGTTACTTGCATGCAGCCATGGGCTCTGGATTATCTATTGGCGTAAATCGATGGAAGATTTTTTCCTGTCTACTTTGCTGAGTTAAACTGATCAGTGTGTACTAGTGAGAATGCCGGGCCTTACTCTGGGCGACACTCTCCCAAACCTGGAGGTTGAGAGCACCCATGGCAAATTCCGTCTCCACAGTTTTGTGGGGGACTCATGGACCATCGTCTTCTCTCACCCAGCTGATTTTACCCCTGTTTGCACCACAGAGCTTGGTAAGATGGCTTCTTACGCTCCAGAGTTTGAAAAACGAGGAGTGAAGCTTCTGAGCATGTCGTGCGACGATGTCGTGTCTCACCGTGAATGGATCAAGGACATTGAAGCCTATACCGTCGGTGCCTTAAAAGCTTTACTTTCATGTGTATAATACTCTTTTTTTTTCTTTTACAAGCTAAAGTTGATTTGTTTATCTTTCCACGCAGCAATGCAAAGTTTCTTACCCAATAGTGGCGGATCCCACAAGGGAGGTGACTAGGACTCTGAATATGGTGGATCCGGACGAGAGGGACCCAAACGGAGGGGAGCTTCCGTCGCGTGCTCTCCACATTGTAGGTCCGGACAAGAGGATCAAGCTGAGCTTCCTTTACCCAGCGAGCACGGGGAGGAACATAGATGAGGTTGTGAGGGTGCTCAACTCCCTCCAGAAAGCGGCAAAGCACAAGGTGGCGACTCCAGCGAACTGGAAGCCCGGGGATCCAGTTGTCATCTCTCCCAGCGTTTCAAACGAGGAAGCCAAGCGCATGTTTCCACAGGGCTTCGAAACCGTTGATCTCCCTTCCAAGCAGGAATACCTTCGTTTCACTAAAGTCTAGACTTGCAGGTCCCTTATCGTCTTTTGTCCGGTGATGCGATTATGGGCTTTATATCAGTTTTTTTTCTTCTGTACCTAATGTTTGAAGTGCGATACGTTGTCCTTAACTAGCTCGGCTGTATTATGTGTCTTTTACCGTATAGTCTCCTTTTGCGTGCATACTCTACAAGCTTTGCTCCAGGTTTATATCAATTAGTTTGGCAAATAGTAGTTCAACTTTGCGTATGCCTCTGTTTCAATCACTTACGGCCATGGGGAATTTAATATTTTCTCTTGCGTTTTTTAGATTTAATCAGTTGGCAATCCGTTTGTTTGGTAATGTAAGGGCGATTAGATCGTTTACCTTTTAAGGTAGTACCCTGTAAGCAAGCTGAGTATTGCATGTAGTGGCGACAAATATAATTTACCATCATTTTCTCTTGTATAATGCATCCATAATATAAGCAAGTCTTGTGGTTGTGAAACAATGGTCTTTGAAGCATAAAGACGGCTTATGTATGAAGACAAAAGATTGAGGTTGTGCTGCCTTTTTTTATTACAATATTGTGTTTACTTTTTCTGGCGTCAGCTAGATCGATCGAAATCGTATTTCAAAATAGAATTGATTTCAAAATAGATATTGTCCTCCTATGTGTACAGAGTCTGACCTTGAATTCAGAGTAGTAGGAATCAGAGAAGAAAGAACTGTTTTTTTGGTGTTTTTTTTAAAAGTTTTAGGCAGCCTTATATATAGATCTGAACCGTACCTTTGTAACTGATTTGGCATAACTGTCTATTGTCTATCCAAAGCACCACATAAAGCCTATCAAACAAACGAGTCAAACTCAGGTACAAACACAAGATGTACATGTAAACCGGACTCTTATTTTATTTTATTGGATGTTCGATAGAACTGATCGAGGAGGCAGTGCTTTGGATGCTTTAACTTCCCATGAGTAATCATTAACTTGGCTGGAGAAAGGAGAGTTAGGCTTCATCAGGACGAGGAATGACCAAGACAGAATGATATAAGTTTGCGTATAATAGTAGCTAGCTTTCACCCCTTTGCAGCAGTGTCGTTTTTTTTTTTTCGGCGCAACAGCAGATATTTGTTTCTCGTTCTCTCATTTTCGATCTCCGATATTCACTTTTCGCCCTCTGCTCTCCACTTTTCGCTGCTAGTTGTTACTTGGCTGCTGCTTGCGCGTGGACAACTCCCGAAGAGGGAAGAAACAAGATGCTGATACTAAGATACTCGCTGGCGCCCCTGGTCCTTGTGATCATCGTCAAATTGCTGATCATGTGCACGATACTCCTAATCATGGCCACAAGACAAGTGCAATCATCATTTCCGCCACCACCCACGACGCCATGCAGGAACGCCTGCGGCAGCATTAGCGACCCGAGTATCGGAGCATACTCAACTGCACCAGCATGGGCGACCTCTTCTTCCGGACCCCCTCGGGCAGCTACCGTGTCCGGTCCATCAACTACGACGACCACAGCTTGGTCATCTATGACCCGGGCATGTCCACAAGCACCGTGCTCCAGCCGCACCGCGATTTCGCCGTGTCCGACCTCCAGTGGGTCATGGTCCCGCCCTCACCTGACACCGTCTTTGCCCTCCTCAACTGCTCCGTCGACTCCCCGGTTCTCAACCACTACAAGTCCCTCTGCTTCAACGTCTCCGGCCGGCCACTCCTGCGACGAGCTCTATGCCGGGTGCCCCCCCTTCCGGGTCTTCCGGGCGGGGCTAGCAGGAGCTTACCCACCGTGCTGCTTCACCAAGTACAACACCGTCAAGTTCATGAGCATGAACATCCTCGACTGTGCACACTACACCACCGTCTACGACGCGGACCGCATGAAAGGCGTCTACGGTATTCAACTCTCCCCAACGCTGGCTGCGAGCGTTGCACCAAGTCCGGTGGCACCTGCGGGTACAACACAGACACGGAAGGAATGCTCTGCCTCTGCTCCGCCGCTGCCGTGAATTCCACTAGAGACTGTGGTACACTCATCTCCACAGTATCATCCGTTGTTGCGACCATTTATATTTGCTTACCGCACTAGGGAATTAGGGAAACATGCTTCTTTAAGCCTTTCATTGCGCTCGTGACTGCAGGTGGTAACCTGAAAGGAATTGGTGATGAGAGCGGGGATAGAGGTGGTTCTAGGCTCAACGCGACGCCATTTGCACTACTCGTTATTACGGCTTTAAGTTTTAACAGCACTGGTGCCCCCTTTGACTCTTCGTCCCTACGAGACTACGATCACACTTGTAGTTGGTGTTGGAAGTGGGTATAATAACCCATATTAAAACTCAATTATTTTTGATATAAATGAGTAAATTAAGTGAATGAATGAATAGTACCACATCCACAAATGAGGTATTGTTGATGGTATATCAAGTCTAAGTTAGGCCTTTAAAGTTAGGCCTAAGGGCCACCCCACTTTTGTGGGGGAGAGAGATGTTGGACCCATGCACCTAGGTGGGCTAACCCGTGCGGCCAGTCGGGCCTTGTTAGGTTGGGTCAACAAGATAATATTATTTTTGGACAAATTTAATTGATTTAATTTTTTAATTTATTTTAGTTTAACCAAAATAGATCCGATTTATTTTCTTATGACCATTAACGGACGGTTGTGTTCGTTTAACGGAAAACGGGTTTTTCTGTACAAATTTTTCCTACACTTCATCTTCCTCCTTTTTTCATCTCTTCTGTGAAAGCATTGTACATTGTGGTTCGCTCCGCGTGCTGTTTGGAGTGCTCATACAGTACGTGATTGATCGTCTTATCCTGAGAGGCAAACACCCACAAGTCCTAAACACCGTAGGGATGACGCATTCTGTCTTAAGGGCAAAGTGTTTCGCTTGATTCAATCATCCACTTCTTCTAATTGTTTTATTATCATCTTTGCAAAGGTACACATATATCATTCTTAATAGAGTAACAGTAAAGAATTATTAATAACAGTTGGTTCGGCAGTATAACCATAAAGTCGGAGTTCTGCGTCCATTTTAATTTGAGCTTGATGTGACATCACAAAGTTAAGCATTTTCATGAGAAAAATTTTCTTCTGTTCCTCTCCTGATAATTTTCATCAGGAAATCTGCACATAGCATCCACTTTGGTGACGGTGTAAACTATAAAATTCACTATATTGATGTACCTGCATCTATTTTCACTTTTCACTATGCAATCAGGGAATTTTTCTCATTAGAAACTATTATCAATCGTTACGTTCACACACAGAAAACTCAAACCGCATCAATTCAGCTCCAATTATAAGCAACATTATACCCATCCACTATTCCTTTTCAAATTTTAACTGTGAACATTATCACATCAAGACAGACTGATAGCATACTGGTTTCCTTATAAAGCATGGTTCATTCGTGTATCAAAAAAGTCAGCAGCTCCAATCCACAACCTCAACTCAAGCACCTAAATCATTTTATGACCATTCTCACCCTTCTTCGTGGTTCACCCCGATGCTTGCCAGATTAAGAAAAGACATTTACCAGGAAAAAAACACAAAGCGGGTAACTTCTTCATCTATAACCTTATTATTTCTTTTACCCACCGCATTCTGTCATTCTCCTGCTGTTTAAAAATAGAGTAAAACTAGATTGCTCGATAAAAGTCAGTAGCTTGGTTACATTCTCGACTGAAATCACAAGGGTTAATACAAGCATACTTTAATTTTGGTCTTCACCCAGAGCAACAGCCCAATATTAACCATTTTCTTAACCATTCAAACTGTTGGTTACAATGAACACTCAGGCCAAAGTTATACACATGCAATTGCTATTATTTTTCTTCACATATGACAAAAAGCACTATTACATCAACAGTTAGGATATATCATACTTACAAGTGTAGTAAAATGCGGTATCATTGCTCCAGGTTTCCCATCCTCTGTGCATTTAACAAAGAGATAAGGCTTGGGCCCTGAACTCAATGGTCACTAAGTCAGATTTCTAATCAGTGGATTATAGGTGCAAACTATCTTCCAAGTGCATTTGTATCTTCTGAATTGGTATCACCAGTTGATGCAATTTCTTTATCAATAATCTGCAAAGTAAATATTGAAACCCAAAAAGTTAGCACAAATACACTTAAGGAACTGACATATGCATCTACAAGAAAAAAGCTCAAAAGCAATAATCATCAACCAAATATAATACGGTTGAATCACTAAAAGGCACATCTAACATTGGAACCAAATTAATGCCGCAACGCTCAAAAGGAGTGCCCCTCGTTGGAGGCACTTGAATTTCTGGCCAAAGACAATCAAAGACAAAAAATATCATGATAGTGCTTGCCACTGGAGCAGCCTTGGAATAAATCAGTCAAGCTATGCAATCCAATAAATTTCTTTCTGAGCTGATATTTTAAATGGCCCCATTCAGAATGCAGACTTGACTTTCTTAGGCAGGTATAAATCCCTATGTCAACACAAGAACCATTCAGAATGCCGACAATCAACTATGCTTTACTAATATGATGCAGGGATAAGCCAAATTTGTGTAAGCAAGGTGCATAAGGTATGCAATAAACACCTCAGATTTTTGGACCAATCTCCTGTATTGGTCTCGTGCTTCAGGATACCGAGCCATGGACTTGACCCGTGCTAAGGCTTTCTCTACACCAGCCACTTTTTGCCTGCGGGCAGCACTCAGAAAATCATATTCATCAGCCTTTTGAGGTCCTGCTCCCACGTTTCCAACTGGCTTGTCCACTCGAAAGCCTCGCAATCCAGTACCTTTCCGCCTCCACCGCAGTATAGCCTTCTCAACAATGCCTACAGACCAAACAACCTTCTTATATTGCTTACGAACTTGATGCCCTCTCACGTGTGCCTGGAACATAATAAATGGGTTTCTTATTTAGGACAGAAACTAGATCCAATTCATAAGAGAAGACTTCTACAACAAACTCAAAATAGACAGTAATACCTGAATTCTGACAATACGATTCCGCATATTCAGAAAGTCCCTTCTCCCTTTCCAACAACGATATTTCTGTTGGATCCTCACAGCTGCGGTGTGCAATGAATCACTGAAATGTCCAACCTTAGAGGCCTTATTAAGAGAGGCCATGGCAATTAACCTATTTGATATATCAGATTTGTCTTCACTTTTCTGAGTGGATTGTCTTTGAATAAAGGACCGAACCCGTAGTGCATCTTGAATTCGAGCAGCAGCCTGGGTAGAATTTCTCACAGCAACAAGAGAGCCTCTAAGAGATAACTGATCCTCAAGCATTCCATTTAAAGAGAAAATGTTCTGATCATCCACGATCTTGGCTTCTTCATCAAGAGTAAGAGCCCCAGAAACACTATCCATTGTACCAGATTTCAGTGTCATGGAAGATAGGTGACTGGTTAGATCTGCTTCGGCCAAATAACCGGCAAGCCCTTTATGTCCTCTGCTTGATGCCACATCTGCAGCTGTTTTTCCAGCTGGAAATGCCGATGTGGGGTCATCGACTGCACCAGGAGAAGCCCCTAACATAAACAAAGTAATGACAGTTTCTTCTCTGTTCATAGGAAAAAAACAAAAATTCCGTGAGAATTAACCTAGTAAATTAGTGATGTAGATACATAACTAACAGTAAGGTAAAAAGTAAACCTGATTGGATAAAGCTAGGAAAAAAGTTAATAGAAACCAATTACAAATGCATAAAACGGTAACAAAACAAAACAACATGTAGTTATGCACATCTCAGGATCACTCAGTATGAGCATCCACATGAGAGAAGAGGCACTCACCTAAAAGAATATGATCTAAAATCAAAAGCTTAAGCCAAGCACTAGAAAGACCAGATGGCAAATAACTTATTCCAAGTTCATCTACATTGTTAATTGCAAATGGATGATACTGGAATAGAGAATTTAAAAGCTACCGAAAAATAGAAGAAAGATCTAAAGACCTTCAATTACAGGACTATGAATAATTAAATATAGCACCACCTATGCACTCATTCTGTTGATCTATACATATGGTTCCACGCGTACAAATTTTTTACTGTGCCATTACCTTATCAAGCACAAAGAATTTTGAGAAAGAGTTGAGTTATCCAGTAAATTCATGGTGGTATTGATTACCCTAGAATATAGCTAATGACTAAACTTTATGGATTGGGATGGACCTTCCAAAATATGCAGCCCAATGAAGACCTGTCCAGCCATGTGCATCTCTGAAAGTTGGACTAACCCCAGAAGCAATAATTGGACGCATTGCCCATTCATAACCAAGTGAAGCTGCTAAGTGAATAGCACCTTGACCTTCATTGTCCAAAACATTCGGTCCACGACCTTCTTCATGAATTTTGCAAACAAGCCATTCACATAATTTGTCCTTCAGTAATTTTTGAACCAACGCCTCCCTAGGGTTTCTCTGATCTTCCCTAACCATCTTAAAAGTTTTCTCAACATCACCCCATTCCTTTTCATCGTTTCTAGACAAATATATTTGCTTTTTAAGGTTGCATTTCTCACAATTCTCCACAGAACAAGCAAACCGCTGCTTCTCCTCTGCACTTAAATGTAACATCCTTGCCAATCGAATCTGCAGACGCATTTTCTCCTCAGGTTCAGCTGTACATCCAGTAAAATTGGCACAAGGTTTCTCTCTATATTCAAACTCCCTAACCTCGCTGCATGCCAACCTATTGGAGCAGGTTATATAAAATGGGATGCGTCCAGGAGCATGTACTGGGGCCTGACATCGTAAGGTGTTATTTGTGAGAAGCTCAGCTGGCACCTCAACTTCACCAAACATACAACACCATTTCATATGACTCAACTGCTGCTTCAGACTTCCCAAAAACGTACCACAGATTAAAACCTAGAACGCAAAGTTGTCAGTTACTAAAACTGCAAAATCAACATATCTTTCCAAATATAAGGTTCAGAATCATCTAGACAAAAAAAAAAGCATACCTTCGTTTTAGCCCCTGAATAAGCCCACTCGGGAGAGATATCAAGAATTGTAAACAATTGTTCCTGAGCAAGGGAGTAACCAAGAGAATCCCCATCTAATTGCATTTGTTGTGGTAAGGCAAGTGGGCCCCAGAGAAATTCAGGATCCGAAGTCATCAATGAGTCATCACAATCCTTACCAATTTCCTTGTTCATCCATCTTCCAAAACTGTCAAGCTTGTTTAAATCGCCTTGCCGCTTAGCATCACCTGAACTGCTGCTCAAGTTCTTTGAAATAGGAATCTCTTTGTCTGGTAAGGTTTGATCTGTCAATGCAATCACCATTGGAGATTCAGATTTGATCTCGACCTTAGGTGTTACATGGTAATTCTGTTCATTTGGGACCTCATGTATTGCGCTTGCAACTTTGGCATCCTGATTAGGAAAGTAGAGTTCATGCTTGACGTTCACTGCACTCGTATTTACCTGCAGGATACCAGCAGTCAGAACACATCAAAATATTGCTAACTTGCATTGCAGCAGGTGCCAACCCTGACACCAACATTGACATACCAAATGAGGTACAACACACAAACTATAGGTAATAACAGTAAACGCTGTATCCCAAAGAAAAAACTCAAAGCATACATACATCTGCTGTTTTCAAAGATGTTTCAGGAAATGTTTGCTGGCCTGCCTTACAGATCGTTCCATATGCAGCATCTAATCCAGCTTTTTTTATTCCAAATGCAGAGTCTAATCCACCCTCTTCTGAATTATATTGATCTATTTTGATGTTTTCACTATGCTCATTGACAGAAAGCTTTTCGTTCACATTCCTGTCTAGACCATGAACCACAGACCAGACGGGCAAGCCCTGACCAGGAAGACTGTATTCCAATAGACAAGAAGAATCTGCACAATATTAATATAAAAAGGGTTGCTAAATAAAAGCTGGAAATTAAAAAGTGAATCAGGAAGAAAGGTTAAAGAAAGCAAACGAGTTTTATGTCGAGTCAATAAATTTTCCAAAAATGATCCTGCAAGGCTGCAACAGTACATGTCTCCACACAGAAATATAATCTTAAAAAAGTTTTTGCCTTAACGAAGTTTCAGATTTTCACTTCTCCAATTTAAACCAACTCCTCTATAAAATTTTAATACCATGTAAAAAGCATATGGCTTTGCCTATATATATAAACATTCATATAGTTTTACAGTCATTAGGCCACTAGATTATCTGTGAAAACATACCAGCTTGCAAAGCTCCATCTTCCGCTGCCTTCTGCATGATATTATGACTTGACATTTTGCTAAAATAAAGTGGATTGTCTAATCCATCATTCAGCTCAGTCCTGTAAGGATGAGAAACAGGTGGTCTACATTCAAGCAAGTTCTGACAAGCATAGCCACCAGGATGAACGGCCCTGATATTATCCCCAGAGTCCATTTCTTCGTAGTCAGAAGATGGTGTCTGTCCATTCCAGTCAGCTGTACTTGGGCTTGAAGCATAAGATGGCTGAGCTGCATGAGCAGAAGAGTTTGCTTGTATTGAAGAGCATGGTCCAGAACAAAGTCGACCATCAGTGGAGCCATCAACATTAGATAAACGAGACACACCAGATCTGTTACCCTGCAGATACATAAGTCAACAGTATATAAAAGGAAACAAACAAATTAAAAAATAACAGTATCTCACGTAAGTACAGAAAAGACATCCATGCTTCAGTGGACCATATTACATTCATGGACTCCTATCAAGCTCGAGAAAAAACTCAAAGCCTTATTTCACTCATTTTTTTAAGGCTCCCAATCTTGGTATAAAATGATAAACTCGAACAGTACACTTGTTTTAGTGTGATAAAATAAACGGCTAATTCCCAATACATAGGGTTTTAGGAGAACTGGGACACTAAACACAATATCAACCCATGGATCAAGGCCGATATCCTGAGAGAAGCAGTGTTTCATGTAGCATGTGCGTTCCCCAAGTGTGCGCTTACGTGCAGTGCATAGAGGTGCTTGCACATGGAATGCATTGTCAATGTTATTAATAACTCCCTCTGGGCTTAGTTCATTTGAAAATCAACTGCATCCATCAAAAGTGACAAGAGGAAATAAATATTTAGTCCTTTCCCAACACCTTAAGCTATAAGTAGATACCAAGCTACACTCTTTTCCCTTTTTAACATTTAGAATGACTCCAAAACATAGATTATAAACAGACTTACCACACATGAACAGAAATTCAAACAACTGACTCAAAAACTAACAAATGAACTATCTTCTATGTCTTGTAAATTGTAGCAAAATTTTAACCCCCACCTCAGTAAAAAAAAGTGATCGACTTAACCTAATCAAATGGCAAAAGTGAAATTTTATTCAACTGCAATTACACTATTTTACAAGAGATTTAAAAATAGTGTCTCAGAAACATTGAATTTCTGCATTTTTTTTCTTATAAAGCAATAGGAGAATAAGACCTGTATAATAAAATCCTTATCATGTGAAAACGGCTTTTTTTCTGTATTTTTTGCAAAAACCCAAAGCCATAGGTATATCAAGGTTCTGACTATATATCTACACAAAAATTTAACATAAAATGAACCCGAAAATAGACTACAAGCTTCAAGAAGCTTAAATGGCCTCTGCAACCTTAAATTAATGTCCCATAAAAGTTTATAACCACCTACAAATTCAGAAATAAATCTTCCCAAAGAAGCAGTCATTGTAATTAAACTGAAGAATGAATTTCTTCAAATCGAAAAAAATACCTCATTCACCTCTCTGTAGTGCACAAGAACAATGTGCTCCAACTGCCTGAATGCACCCAAAAAATAACAACAATACATAAGATTGGGATACAGGGCCAATCTGGCATGTCTCCCATATTCAAGAAATTATAGCTACAAATGAAACAAGTGCTATCAAATCTAGTCCATAGATTAAACAATATCTTTCCTCAACCATGCCTAATGAACACTAAGATATCACCATCATCATAGATCGCATGCCAACTTTTTAAGGTTAACATAATAGACTTTGATCTGCCTTTCCCCAATATAGCAAACAATATTTACACTCAATCAAGTCTTCAAATTGTGCCATCCAAAGCTTTCTCCTCACCTCCGCCAGGGATCCTCAGCAAACAATTTGTTTCACCTCTTCATCAATGCCATTAATATTCTTTTTTCCTACATCCGCACTCATCTCAAATAAGCTTCCTAGCTCTATCACGCATTGTAAATGACATATATTAATATGCAATGTAAACAATAATAATATGTTTCAGCAGGTAGTGACAATCAAGCATACTTACCCATCAAGCATCCAATAGCACCGTCTCTGAAAATTTTCATTATCTTCACCATGAGCATAGTAACAGTGAAGCACATCAACACTGCCAGCCTACAATAGTGGACAGAATGCTAAAAAAATAATTAAAAACTCTAAGAGCAAAGATTGCATTTCATTTAAGTTTCTACTAGACACACAAACTGTCAGTAATGTTCAAACGAAAGAACACAACAAGCAACCACAGTTTGATACGCATAGCAATCTAATTTAGAAGAAAAAAGCATGACATAGACACTTTAGACAGGAATGTTCTGGTTTAAAGTTACATGATCTAGAGTTATGCCGCATGAAAGAAGAGGCCAAACCCAGATTGGTTGAGTGGTGATGATTTTGACATAGGAAAGTTTAGCTTCAAGAATTTTATTTTACAATACCATGGAAACCACTTTTGCAAATTTTGTAAGTTTAATGTTGCCTTTAAAAGACTGTACAACTTATTTTGTAATTTTCATTCTGTAACGACCATTTAACCTTGGTTCATTCTCATCGTTCCATAACTTCTCTTCATTATTTCAATAGAAAACTTTTCTTCATATTGCATCTTACCCCTTTTCCTTCAGTAAATATTCCATTATGAATGCAATTTGGGAAATTTTTGAACGTATTGTCGCGATCTACTTCAATTTGTGCTTATCATGTTCCATCAATTTTCCTCCCGTATCCTATCTGTTTCTTAAATGATTGTAAAAGAGGGAGAGTGAGACCTAAGAGAACTTGAATGCAACTAATACACAAGGATATGGATATGATATTTCTTAGAAGAGTTGGCTCAATACAGGCTAGAATGGTGGGTAAGATCCATGTCGCCAACCCCAAATTTCTGGGAAAAGAAAATACTTGATTATGATTATCATTATGATTATGTACCTTACTACTTTTATTCGCTAGCCTTTTCATCATCGCAAATAATTTCAGTATGACATTAAGGCTGATAGATATTTCAATCATGGATATGCATATCAACATCTTCAGTGGTAAAAGCAATATAATAAGTGTGTCTTTCCTTATATTAAATACTTCTCTATATGTCACAATTTTTTTGCCTGTGACATCTCGCAATATGTTAGAAAGACCTAACCAATTTAACTATAAACAATGGCAAATGCAGCCTCACATGAGATGAAACTATATAGGCCTTAATTAGGACTATGCCAGAAAAAGAGGCCAACATCTTTGCACATGGATAAACGACAAAATACAATCCATCAGTCATAAACTATCAGATTTTTCTTTGGTAAAAGTGATGTTCAATTCATACGTAAATAAAAGATTTACTTTTCATCAGGCACTATTATACCTTTAGCTTTTCATGAGCTTCACGAACAGTTTTTCCATCTTTTTTCTTTCTCCAAGAATGCCCATCTTTGCGAAAATATCGAAGCGTTTTCCGATCAAACAAAAACAGAGAACCACCTAAAAACAGGAAAGTCTGTTTAATAAAACTGCACGTAACACCCAAGGTATCCTATGGTATCCCAGAACTAAACATGATGTTAGTAGCACGTCATAGGCAAATGTTAAAGTTGTTGACAGACAGTGGATAGCGAAATGGAGAAATACATGCCACAAAAGAAGCAATAGCTAGACAATCAAAAGAACGATGGTGTGATAGCCTTAATTAAGCATTTAATCTTTTAATGAACAGTTCGGCAGCTTTTAGTGTTTGTAAAAGCACAAAAGCAATTTGTATTCGTGTGCATAGGACAACAAAAATTGAAAGCCCAAGCAAATGGCAAATCAAACTTTTATCTAGAGCTTTATACTTCTACTTATTTATCTTCCTCCGCCACAGCCAAATGCACATCTAGTCAAATTCAACTAACAAAAAGTGAATATACAGACTCAAGTGTAACCCTGCATTCAAGTACCTGATTTTCAATTCAAAATGACTTGAAACTTACTGCAATCATGCATCAGTCAGAAGAGTTATGGAAAAGACTTTTTTCGGTTGAATACAGAGCTAGAATTTTCTAAACCCACAATTACTTGAAGTGATCTGAATGAGGGCTCAAGAATGGTATGATAAAGAGCTTGTTAAAATTAAAATATATATGTCCAATGTACCTGGAGGCTTATTAGGTGGCTCAGGAGCCAAACGAAACCTCTGGTAATTACGAAGAATTTCACATATTTCACTGGGACGAAGCCAACGATGTTGCGCTTCAGCTAATATCTGTTCAATATCTGTTTCACAGCCCATCAGTCACATGGTCAGGTAAGTTATAACATATTGTATATCATGATGATAAATTACAAGCATCAATTAGTTAGCCATATTGTAAGAAAACGCCAATATATAATACTAAAACAGATGAACCAAATGACTAATTTTATAACAGTTTGTGCCTGATATGAAAACTGTTGATGTCCATGCAATGTCTTGTCACAGCATACCATAGTTCTTCTCATCCACAAGATACAACAAACGTATGTAAAGGCAAGTTGAAAGAGAGGACCAGCGACTATAATATCACATCAAGAACACAGGAAATAATCTTCAGAACGCTTATAGAAATAGAGTAGGATAAGCTACATACTTATCACAACTTTCCAAACCCCGTGGTGTGTAGGTGACTAGGTGCAAACATAATGCTTAACCAAATGGAAAAAATGAAATAGGTATAATCCACAATCCCGGTAAATAGACGACTCATAATATTCACAACATAGAACAATTTATTCAGAAGTAGAATTAGCCCGCTTTTACAACAATCTTGGTAAGATAAACGACAATGAATATTCAAATCGAATATTCAAATCCAACAAAACAGAAATATAGCACAATCGGGATCAAATGCTTCTGAACATGAAAATAAATGCGTATCATTCTGAATCGACGGCATAGACTCGCACAAGAAGGGAACTGAGTGGGAACAAAACAGAGATAATCGAATTAGATAAGCTTGTCGCCGGGAAATATGTACAAGGAAGAAGAAGAAGAGCTAACCTACAGCCCCGCCATATACACATCTTCTGCTATCTGCCATCCGTGAGTATGACTGCAAATCGAGTGCCTCTTTTCATGAGCGGAAGAAATGCGAAAACGCGGGAAGACGATGGCCAGCCGAGTCGAACCAAAATTCGATCAGCAAATGTTGAACAGATAAGATGAAACGTGAAGACGACGATCGAGCCCGTGAAGGATGGGGATTCTTGGAACGGAAAAGCTGAATTAAAACCCTAAAGATGCGGTTACGTGAAATGGCTGTGTCTGGGGGGGAGCGAGAAAGGAGCTTATGAGACTTTTTACGAGAGTATGTTTTGGGAAAAGCAAGGGAGCCTGAAGGATGATTCAAAGACCTGCTCCTGCTGCTGCTGCTATCACATCACATTCCCACACCCCTGGCGTCAGCCACCCTCATCAGCTGTTTCGCAGAACTTCAATTTCCCTTGTTTTTTTAATTATTTGCTACAAATTTCCCTTGTATTTTTTTTTATAATTTTATTATCATTCTTAGGCTATGTTAGGTTAGCAATTTTAGGAGTAGGAAATCCAAATTCTTTAGATGAATCTAGGTTTAAAAAAAAGTGGTGTTTGGTTGGCAAAAATCAACTTCATTGGATGAATTTAGGTCATAGTGGTAAAAATTGTAATTTTCAAAACAAGACAAAAGCATTTGATAACAAAAAATCTCATCATTAATTTTTTTTTTAAAAAATGCCCCTGTTATTTTCTGAATTTTACACTAAATGCCATTGAAAGAAGTTCTTATGACTTCTTGAGGAGATTTCCCAAAAGAAGCTGGATTGCTTCTTTTTAGGCAACCAAACATGGCCTTAAAAGAGAAACTTTGGGTGAGTTTGTTTATTAAAAAAAAAAAAAGAATATTTTAACCTTGAAAAGTGAAAATATCACCTATAAGATAAACTAAAAGAATCTATGCATAAGACACGTGGTAAACCCGTTCTATTAAATAATTTCTCCATGCAATGTGGTCCTAAGTGAGGTATGGTGGTCCTAAGTGAGGTTTTGAAAGAGAACCTCAAAACTGGGCGAGGACTTTTTTATTGGCTAGGTGCTTTTGCTCTTTTTAGTTTTCCACCTTCTTCCCTTCTTTACCTCCTCCACCAGCCACCTTACCCTCTAACCACAACCGCTCTCCCTCCTCTTCCAGCCATGGCCGCCACCACTTTCCGCCTTGCCCAGCCCCCAATCTGCCACTTTTCTCTGCTAGTCTCATTTTTCAGTATTCATTGCAAACCCCTAATGGTGGTGGAGAGCAATGAGCCAAAGTGGCCTTTTCCCTTTCTTCCTGTGTCTCTTTAAAGTTTAAACTCAACCCTGTTCATCAACCAAACACCGCCATAGTTAATGTTGCATAAAATAGTAAATATAAAAAAGTAAGAGATATTTAAGCAATATAAAAACACCTTAACAAACTATTACAAAATTGCAAAACGATGATTTATATAGCGTCATTTCCCTATTCTTATTATGGAGATATCAACTTTATGTGGGCAAAGATCAAGACATTAACTTCACCATGCTTTGCATATATAGAAGCACATAATTGTATGAATTTATATGATAAAGTACTATGTAGGTAACAAAATGGAGGACTCGAGGCTCTTCATCTGCAGGTGCAAAAAAAGGCTCCGTACTTGCATGCATAGAAGCGCCAAGTAAAAGTTTTTGGGCCATGGTTGTGGCGTGTGGCCTATGAAGGGACCCACAGTTCCACCAATCGACGTATTAAGAGGGAGAAATAATTGTGTGGCGACAGGGGGCCGTCGATCTCCGGAAGCCACGGTTCTCTGACTCATCAAGAGGAGCCTTGTTATTTTGTTTTGTTTTTTTTTTTTATATTAGGAGCTTTCCTATTATCGATCGAAATATTGAGATATATAAAGTGATATTTCTCGGAGACTCACTTTCTCCAAGGGTATAAATTATTGGGTCTACCAGGGCGACAGGCGTCCGTCGATCTCAGGAATCGACGTGGGGTCTACCAGGAGTATTGTGCATGCACACCCAATAAATTATAACCTTACTGTTTTGTTTTTGGATATTAGGAACTTTCCTATTTTGGGTCTCGCTCGGAATATTGAGATATAATTTGAGATTTCTCGGAAACTCTCCTTCTCCAAGGGCACAAAGGGTTTGCGATTGGATTCGCGCGTAAATATTCAGCAGATCGTCCGTCTCCCCTTTTTTGCCATCTTCTTCTTGTTCGGATTCTCGAGTTCCGCCGCCGGCCGGAGGAGGAGGAGAAGCGAGATGGAGGATTGTTGTGCGGTGTGCGCGGAGCCCCTGGAGTGGGTGCCTACGGATCATGCGGGCATCGGGAGGTGTGCTCTACCTGCGTTGTTCGCCTCCGCTTCATCCTCGATGATCGCCGCTGCTGCATCTGCAAGATCGAGTCCTCCGTCGTCTTCGTCACCAGGGTTCGTTCTTCTCCTTCCCAGCAGCACCCTTCCTTTGTTTTCATGCTATTATTGTATCGCTCTATATGTCCATGTCTCTCTTCTTTTTTATGGTCCAAAATTCAGGTTTTCTATGAAAAAAATTAGGGTTTTGCTGGTTCTGTTGAACATTACCCTTTTTCTTATTTTGAGACATGAGAAAGCGTTCGAAAATCTCAAGCTTAGTTTTTTTCTCGTTTGAGATAGTTTTGTTAATCTTCTAATATGTTCTTGGTATCCAAAAAATATGCTAATAATTATTAGGTGACTAGGCCTAATATGCTAAGTGTTTCTATACAAATTCAATTGGTAGTTGTGTACAAGAATTGTGAAGCGAAGTCAATGCTTAGAATGCCAGGCTAAAATTTGTAGAGAATACTCTTACCGTGCAGTCATGAACCAATTTTTATAATTTTGTTTCGAGGAACGGGGAAAGATGAGTGAATATTCTAGTAGCATGTTGATATTCTCCTTAACTAATTGCTGACACAAACAGGCCATGGGAGACTACACGACAATGATAAATGATTTTTCCGTTTTTCCCACTGATGCGATGGAGGGTCCGGCTGGAAAATATTGGTATCATGAGGATACTCAGTCATTCTTCAATGATTCGGATCACTACAAGATGATTAAGGCAATGTGCAGACTATCATGTAGCGCCTGTGATAAGTTATCTGACGAGCAAGGGAGTGATGGTCCAAAGAGAAGGCCCAGATTTAAGAGTATTGAACAGTTGAAAGGCCATCTGTTTCACAAGCATAAGTTGTTCATGTGCAGTTTATGTTTGGAAGGAAGGAAGGTGAGCATGCATTGTCAATGTAGATGCTTTATTGAGCTTCTCAGCAAAAAATGGTTGTGCTGCTTTACGTGCTTTGATTCTCATGCTAATACATTGCATGTCGATTCAGGTATTTGTTTGCGAACAGAAGCTCTACACAAGAGCACAGTTGAATCAACACATAAGATCAGGTGATTCAGTGGTGGATGGGACGGAGAGTGAGCGCGGTGGATTTACAGGTCATCCTTTGTGCGAATTTTGCAGAGATCCATTTTATGGAGATAATGAGCTTTATATGCACATGTCTAGAGAGCATTATACTTGCCACATATGCCAGAGGTACTTTTTCCTTTCGTTTAGTTTTCAGGAAATAATTGATTTTTTAGTTAACTCATTTGTTTCTTTTGTAATTTATGCAGGCAGCACCCTGCACAATATGATTACTTCAAAAATTACGATGACTTAGAGGCAAGTGGTTTCTTCATCATCATCTTTTACTTCAGAAAGTGGATTTTGTTTTATGATACAAATTCCTCTTGTTTGTTTTTCATTATAATAATTTAACATATATGGTATTGAATTTAGAGTGTAATGTCTTTAACAGATCCATTTCCGTAATGAGCACTTTCTATGTGAGGATGAGGCCTGTCTTGCAAAGAAGTTTGTTGTTTTCGTATCGGAATCTGAAATGAAGGTAACATAAAATTTATGCCGCTTTGTTTACTTGTTTCTTTCTGTTATTTTCCAAGGTCAGCTAATTTTTTTATTCTATATGTATCTCCTGTTATTCAGAGGCACAATGCTTTGGCGCATGGTGGACATATGTCTCGTTCTAAACGCAATGCTGCTCTTCAGGTGTGGATGATTTGTCTTTGCTTTTTTGCTTACTGCTATTGTTCATTGTGACAATCTTCAACTTCCTTTTTAGTATTGGAATTTAATTTGATAATACTCTTTTAATCTAGTTTCTTTACTTTAATTGATGTAGATACCAACTAGCTTTAGATTCCGACGAAGTGAGCATGAGCAACATCGAGGAAGGGGCAGGGGAAGGGGGCGAGAGTTCCATAACAGCTCCTCTGACAACCAGCTGTCTGTAGGCACTCACAGTGGTCATGAATTTGATGATATAGTTCCACCATCTACATCAAGTGCTGTAGAACCTCAAGAACAGAATGATGCTGAAGCTGCTACAGATGCCATTGCACAGATGAATATTACTTCTGATGTGGAGCAGCCGTCAAGATATCTTCAGGCTGTTAATCAAAGCTCAAGGAATGCTCGTCTTGAAGAATCTTTGTTCCCTCCCCTACCTAGTGGAACAAGCAGCAATAAGCAAAAAACTATTCAAGATTCCGAAGGAAGAGGAAAGAACACAATGGCTGCCCGACTCCAACGGTGTAACAACGTTGGGATTCTTCATTCCTCACAAGCAAGAACTCCATTGAATCATAATCTGGTTAATGGTTCTTCTGCTGTGAGACCTACCCATAATCCTGGGTTTGTTTCATCTGCTGCAATTCCTGCTCCGTCTTGGGGTACAAGAAATTATGCATCCACATCTTCAAGTTCGTCAAGCATATCTATAGCTAGAACTGAGACTGATCATGTTCGGGGAGGTGCTGGAAGTTCTTCATGGGCTTCTAGCAGCAAAAATAAGATTAGTCACTCTAAATCTGCTCCTAACCTTGTTGATGTCGGAATGGCCAACCCTACAGCCAAAATGCCTGTGTCTTCTGAATCTTCCCAGCCAATACTGAGGGTGCAAGATGTCCAATCTGCTAACAAATCCTTGGTGGATAGAATTCGTTCAAGTCTAGGGATGGATGAGGACAAGTTCACGGCGTTTAAAGGAATCTCTTCGGAATATCGACAAGGCCAGATTGACACATGGGAGTATTTGGCATATGTGCAGCAATTTGGCCTCACACACCTGGTTGTTGAGCTTGCACGCCTCTGTCCTGATCCGCAGAAGCAAAGGGAACTCATTGATATGTATAATGCAAATTTTGTGAATAGTAATCTGTTAGAGAACAACAAGAAAGAATCTGATAGTTTGAGAAAGACAAAAGGTGAAGCTCTTGAGAAGAGTTCTCTCAAAGGGAAAGGTAAATTGGTTGAAAATGGACATAGCCAATGTGAAGATAAAGTGGCAGGAAGCTCGAATAGTTCACAAAAAGAAGTGTTGGCTGATAATTTTATAAACACTGTAAAAAAGCTGCAAGCTAATTCTAAGGCTTCAGATGAGGTAGAGGTGTTGTCGAAAGACGGCTATCGACCTGCCAAAGGAAAAGTAAAGTTGGCAGAACCAGCCTCTGATCAGCATGATGCTGGTGGTCGTACTGAACTAAATGTGGATGGAAGCAGCTCGGACCTTAATGGTGGACTCAGGAGTAAGCAACGTAAGAAATCAAAGTTTCACAGGATGCGTCTTGGGGATGGTTCAGCCGCAGCACTTTTTCAATTGGGCCGCTTGGATGCTAGTTCTGAGCATGAGGAAGAAGCAACTGAAAGCAGAACACCATCTGAGGGGCTGCCTGTACGTGGGGTATGGCGGAATAATGGAGGCATAAGGCTTGTGGCTAAGGCTCGTACAGAATCTGCAAAGTGAGAATTTGGGTTTAGATGGAAAATACTGTCAACTTCTCCAAATCGCATCCGATGGAAAGTGATTTTTTTATTATGTTAGATGGGAAGTATTGTCTACTCTATGCAGCAACTTGGTGTATGGAGCTTCAGTGAGTTACTTGGTTTCATTGTACTCTTGGTAGACTCGTGCTGTTAGTCACAAGATCTAGGAAAAAAATATTTATCCTGGTGCTTGTGTACAAATCAGGCACTTTTTGTTATTCACTCCCAGTATATGTATACGCCTTCGGTGTCCCCTGTAATTGAGGGTGAGAACTGAGGGTTTTTTCTGTATATTTTCTTTTTGCAAAGTTGAAAGAATGTGAATGTCACTTAAGTCATCGAAATTGTTCTCTTTTTTTTTTCTTTGGTATAAAGCAAGCGGATAAGAGAACTGTTTTTTTTCTTTCCAATGGGGGCTTCTCCTTCCCTTGCTCTGTCGTTGCTCAGTCTCTCCCCTGCCCTCCTCTACCTTCCCCACTTCTCGCCCTCCACCTATCCCTTCCTCTGACTTATTTCCCGCCATCCTCCTCTCCCTTCCTCGGCATATACTGGCTTCCTCTTCTCACATTGTTCATCTTGTTCTTGCCGCCTTCTATTACTTCCTCTTACCGTCCTCTACTTCATCCTCTTTCCGCAGCGTTCTCTTCTTCCTTCTTTCGTCATCCCACTTTGTCTTCCACTGGCTGCCCTCCTCCGATTTATCCTTCAACCTCTCTAGATCCTAGTTCAGTTTTGTTCTTTGGTAGCATCGGCAAGTTACGGAAGAGAGAAGTGCGTACTTGGAGGGTGATGTTAAAAGAGAATGACTTTCTTCCTGGCTCTTGCGAGGGTTTAATCTGGGAGTCGCAAGATAAGCCCTTCGATTCTTAACATTCTCAACCCATATGGTGGATTGGATACGGCTACAAAGATGGGCGTATGCACTCCCTTCGTCCAATGCTGGCTTTCATTGGAGGGAGGGAGTATTTTAGATCGCCATTGTTATCGTTCACGTCCATCTATTATCACGTAGATTGTTTCCTTTTAATAGATTAAGGGGCCGTTTGGAACGTGATTAAAAGCAAAACATCTATAGTGGATGTTTTGCTACACTATAGCATCCATGTTTTTTTCCTATCTAGGTCGTGTTTCAGCTCGATAGAGAAAAAAACATAGATGCTACAGATGTGGATATTTGCTTATAATCACGCCCCAAACGGCCCCTAAACCCATATCCACTATCCACTAAACAGTCAAAAGCACACGAATGATTAGCGTAGGCAATAAAAAAGCTCGTACATGTCCAACTTTTGAGAGCTTGGAATGGAAGACATGGGCAAGACAAAGAATAAGGGGAAACAGATGAAACACGGGAATAAAGAAGATTGGGAAGAAAGGAGCACGAAAATTTAATCCGGGAATCGCTGGAAAACGGGTCGAATGCAAAACTTGGGAGAGAAGTTGAAGTAGGGATGGAATAGGGGCAGGTTTGCGTCGAGCATTGGCATACCCAACCCCAGAACCATTTTAATTCTTCAAACCCATAACCGTCACAAACCCACCATGGGTCCAGTTTCAAGGACCCGGAACCGCTCTGGTACTAGAACTTAAAACCCAGACCCGCCCCGCCCCGGTACCAGAATTTTTATATTTTCAATGTCATAAACATTAAACTATTAGCTTCTTCAATTTTTTTATTAATAATATATATTCATAAAAATCTATACCATTCATATCAAGCGATACGAGTGCTTTTCGCCCAAAAAAATATTTATAAAAAAAAAATATTAGTTCGAGAATATGATATATATATATATATATATATATATCATATTTTGGTGAGCACAATGAGCAGCTCACTGTAGGTTCATTGATCAACGATCTCAAGTCCTACAATGAGCTGCCCATTTTAGTATTTTTAATTTTTTTTTTCAAATTCCTATCCTACCCTTCCCCTTCCCCCTCCCTCTCCCTCTGGCAGTGGCTCCCTCCCTCCCCAGCGACACCGTCACCCCGCCACCCCCTCCCTCTCCTCTGGTTCGACGGCGCCTTGCGGTAACCACGGCGACGGGGGAAAGGGAAGGAGGGCGACGGGGTGGTGGCGGCGCCGTAGAACCAGAAGGAGGGGAAGAGGGAGGGGGGAGAGGGAAGGGAGGGGGGTACCGGGTCGCCGGAGAGGGCGGTCACCGGCGGGGCAACGGTGTCGCCGGGGAGGGAGGGAACCACTGCCAGAGGGAGGGGGAGGGGGGAGGGTAGGATAGGATAGGAATTTTAAAAAAAATTAAAAATACTAAAATGGGCAGCTCATTGTAGGATGTGAGATCGTTGATCAATGGTCCTACAGTGAGCTGCTTATTGTGCTCACCAAAATGGGCTGATCATTGTAGCATTTCCCCATATATATATATATATATATATATATATATATGAGATGAGTTTACATGAGATCGTTCTCATGTAAGGAGCATGAGGCCAATCTTTATTGCCGTTAGATTCCGATCGGAGGGTGGATATCAAATCAGTGGGTAGGTGAGTGTGTCACATCAAGGAGTTGGTGAGATCATTATGGATATTTATAGCCGTCAGATCAAGATCCAACGGCTACGATTCAAAGTGGCCTCATATAAGCAATATGAGAGCGATCTCATTTAAACTTTTTCCTATATATATATATATATATATATATATATATATATATATATATGTATCATATACTCGGGTCGGGTCTGGGCTTTACATGAAAATCGGGACCCAACCCGACCCGATGGGTCGGTTCCTCTTTCAAACCCGGAACCGGAACTGGGTACTGCATAAGCAATTCCAGAACCGGCCCAATAAGACCGGATCATGTAAAAACCTGACCCAAGTTCCATCCCTAAGTTGAAGGCCACTTGCAACGACCCCTATGCCTACGAGCCGGGCACTCTCCCGGTCTCACAGGATCTCCAACCCACAACCACAAGGACAGCTGGCCAAGCCGCAATTTAAAGTGGGGGGAAGCAATTGGCCGGAAAATTATTAGCTACGCGCCGCGCAGGGGAACAGTGTGCTCATCACCAATAGGTGATGGGCACGTCTCCCTTGTTTGTCATGATTGTCACAAGGGACCCACAAGCAGGGAGACGTGCTCATCACCCATTGGTGACGAGCACACTGTTCCCATGCGCGGCGCACATCTAATAACTTCTCGCAATTGGCCGGCCAGGACTCTCCAATGCTAGATGCTGCTTCTTTTCTCTCTCACAAGCATCACGTCTGCCCTACCTTTTTTTCCCGTGAGATAGATATAGAAACGCATGGGCAGGCGGCATGTGTTTTAAGAGGCACAAGTTTTTCTCACTATCGCATAGTGAAATTTCAGCAGGCTAGGAAGGAATGTTAAAAGGAAGGGAAAATGCTAATTGCTAGCGATTGTGTCCATACCTCAGTGGAATAGGATTAGTTGAGTACTGACCTTTTAACATATCTCGCCCCCACTTATGCAGAGCTCCTGCCCAGCTTCAATGACTGATTGAAATGGGGAGGGAACAAAGAGGACTAGGCCATAACTAAAGCGTGAAAAATAGTGATATGCCTTGGATTAGACGCTCTTTGAGGGTGAGAGATGAACGCAAAAATATTAAGAAGAAAAAAATAGAACGGGTGCAAAATGAGATCGCATGTGAGTGGTGCACTGAGTACCAAATCTCTCGATGATGTTAGAAACAAGTTTCACATTTGGTAGTTGCTAAAACAGAGGACAAGAAACTGTACGAGGCAAACAAAATATATTCCCTCCGTTTTAAAATACTATGCATATTTAAAAATAGAGATGAGTTTACATGAGATCATTCTCATATAAGGAGCATGAGGCCAATCTTTATTACCGTTAGATTCCGATCGGATGGTGGATATCAAATCAGTGGGTAGGTGAGTGTGTCACATCAAGGAGTGGGTGAGATCATTATGGATATTTGTAACCGTCAGATCAAGATCCAACGGCTACGATTCAAAGTGGCCTCATATAAGCAATATGAGAGCGATCTCATATAAACTTTTTCCTTAAAAATATTATATATATTTTACCAACTCACGTGACTTTTTCTTTCAAAAATTGGAGGAGACTTGAAAGACTTGAACTTTGTTCGTAAACACGAGCATACGAGTTGGACGGGATAAGAAGTCATGTGACTTCCTTGTGGGCTTCACGGTCCAATAAAAGTAAAAATTTTCTCAAATGTACACATTATTTTGGGACGGAGGGAGTACAATTTTTGTTCAATCACTCACTGAATTGAGTGAGCCATTCTTCAGCTTATGCTTAGTTGATTATACACATCATCTGGTTGCCTTTTGCGGACTTCTTTATTTCCCCCAGGTCATATTAGCTTTTATCAAGAACAGCTTAATTTCATGCCCTATAACCTATAAGACAAGCTTGAGATTGGCACAGTGAGAAAGGTTGAACGCATCTCAGCTCAGTTCATTTTGTGTTTTTATCATTTCTGCAATACAATAACTGCATATAATAACATAACCTTTTGTGACAACTAACTTACATGTTACCCTTTTTGTCATAGAAGTTATCGATCTGTTAGGCCCCATAGGGTAATCACATAGGATGAGAGCCCTCTTAGTCCTTAATCGACAGGTAATTTGATGAAAAAAGCTAAGTATACACTTCGCCTCTCCATAATTGTAATTCATGAGTACAGAATAATAAACAAATCGGCAATCATTGAACTTTTTTCATATGCAAGTTCTACTACGAGTTATGCAATTGGTCGAAATGTTTAAAACTACGATAAATGCAGCTTGTGTAATCACTGGCTTATTAAAAATTATTATGCATACTAGAGGTCAGTGCCACACACTTCTTCTCAATCTACAAGAAATAACTCAGTAACGCATTAAGCTTGCTCAATCTTCTCTCAATTTTATAAAATACATACGGGTGTATATCCATCCTGTACATAATGGTGCAAGAGCAGCCATCAGATGAGGATCTTATGGACCACATGCACAGCCGTCCCTCTGTTATGATTCTTCCGAGCCACTCAAAAGGGGCACACATAAGTCAGCCAACACATGTTTCCCTCTTCTTAGTAAATTCGGATTTTAACCTTCATAGTTTAACTAGGGTTAATGTGAAGTCTATATAATGTGAAGTCTATGTCAATTCAGGGTAGGATTCCTTATATTGTTTGCTTTTCTAAGTGAGCACATTTTATTAGGACCACTTGACGACTAGTTATTTAGGATGTTATGTACTCCTTAGTTTATGGAATTCAGAAGTTCAAAAATTAATCTTTAGCTTAGTTATCTGCCTCCCTAAACTCCCTCTTTATCTCCCCTTCCTTTATAAGAAATCCTTGTATGACACCCTCCCCTCGTGATCGAGGGCAGGAAAAGTAACGTGCATGGTTTTCCTGACAATATATGTACACTTGTTTTATCACTAAAGTCGTAGAACACAAGTGAACTTACTATTGCTTTCATCTTTCTTCTTCTTGGTGGTTTAAAAGCTCAGGTAAGACATCATAAAATTAAGGGGAAAAAGCTTCAGTAAGATGGTCTTTCCCCACTAACCTAGTATTAAATTTGACCCACTACACTAATACTCACCTACAGAATACCAGCAAATTATAAACGACCAGGTAAGCCATATCATAAATCACAATCGCAACAAACAGAAATAAAAAGAAAGGAAGAAAATCTCTCCCACAACCAGGTATCAAAATGACCTACTACACTAATACTCGTCAAGACAATGCCATCAAATTCATAAATGCATCAACAAAATAACTCGAATCAGAATTAATTCATTAACATAATATAACTTGCACAGTTTATGTACATGGACAACAATTATATACGATAAATGAACATATGGATTATGAGCAAACGGAAAAGGTGTGTGTGCAAACATGCATTGTCTCATCGAAATATTATGAAATTGCTGCAACACATGTACACACTGGACCATTCTTTCAGATTAAAGTTGTTCCGTTACCCAAATGTCTTCTCGGTGCTGTAGCACATGTATAAAAACCCATCCTCATCTTTGAAAGATTCATAGATGGAGTCCATAAGATTGCCTGCAGAAGGAAGCCAACAAGGTTAAAAACAAAATAATTTTTTGATTAGTAGCATTATGAGCATAAAAGTAATCACTTAATTACGAAACATACATGTGGGAGGCAAGGTGTTCTTAACAAATACAAACAGAGCTTTCCCAGGAGCGAGGTGCAATCTGCCACTTAGAACATGAATAAACTGACCAATGGACATATCACGTTGGTACCAAGTACCTGCATAAAGGAAATTTTATGATGAAAATCGAAGTCACTTGGGTAGGAGATGAACAAAATGAAAGATGTTACCCACTTTTTCTTTTCCATGTCAGGAAGGTCAGTCTTTGAATATCTTTCAACAACCACCTGTAAGTGCAAAGAGATAAGGAAACTACAAAAAATAAATTAATACTACAACATTCCATGTCAGGAAAAGTAAAAGAAAACGCAAAAACAGATTTTCCACCTTTCCAGACCCAGTTTACAAATTCCCTCCGTCCAGATTGGATAGTCTGGATTGGTTTCTCAAAATGAACAAAAATTTAGTTCATTTTAAAAATCCAATCCACATATTATTGATTTTGGACAAAGGGAGTATTACTAAAAGCAGGCAAGAATTTACACGTTCAAAACATTCTATGATAGCATGAAGTTACATGCGGATGATAATGAAGCTGTTTTTGCTTCTCAAAAGTTTTACGAGTTCAAAATATTTAGTCCCAACTACCAAATAGAAAAACAATAAGCCATGGGCAATATATTTAAGCAATAATTTAAGCTAATTCATAAGCTAAAGCAATTAATGGCCATTAGATAAAGTTTTCAGAAAAATTGAAGTTGATCAGGAGACATACTGGCACTCGATCAGGATACTTGGAAACGATATCCCGAGATTCGTCCAATCGCTCCTCTGAACCAGACCAGAAAGCCACCCAAATGAGAAAAGCTCTAGGGAAGATATTAAGGAAGATAAGTAGAAGGTTTTGATGAGCGGAAAAAGAACAAACCGAAGGAGAAGTCCTCTTTGAAAGATCTGCAGGTCTTCATGGACGACGATTCACCGAAACAAGGAGATCAATCCCTAGCGTTTGGGAGAGAGGGAGATTAGGGAAGGACAAAACAAAACGGCTGTCTTAAAGAGATGATTTGCTCTTTATCCTCCAAATTCAAAGTCATCGACCCGGCCTCGGCGTTCGTCGTCATGATCGCCTCTGCCGTAGTGCCAAAGGCCTGAAACAAGTATGGCCCAGTGGGTTGGCTTCGGTATGTGGGCCGATCCTACTAAGTGGACTGGGCTTATAAACATGTGAATGGACCATTGCCAAATCCCCGTCCCTAGATTTCGGACAAAAAGCGGTGTCTCCGTCAGTGGGCTGCCCATGGCATCCGTGCCCAAGGAGGTGGTGTTGGACTCGTGCGCACTTGGCATATTTATAATTGGAGGTCCGATGGCCGTTGATTTCGTTCAGTTGAGTGCATAAGTAAAGTGCTGTGCTTTGCTGTCGAGCTTAATTCGACGCTTAAGCGTGTGGAGGGGCACCCCAAGAGCAGCAGCAGGAACAGTGGGGAATTTGAAATGTTGGACATAAACCTGTTCCGCGAAGACAAAGGGCACGACCCCGAGCTCATCCGCGAGTCCCAGCGCCGCCGCTTTGCCGACGTCCAGCTCGTCGACGAAATCATCCGCCTCGATCAACAATGGCGTCAACGTCTGCTTCTCTTCTCTCTCCTGGTTTTCTTTTTGTTTCTCTTCTTTCTCACGTTAATTCATTTACGCTGTCCAATTGGTTTGGTTGGCGGCATTGCTGATTTGTTCTCCAGGTCAATTCGAGCTCGACAACCTCCGCAAAGATTTCAATCGCATCAACAAGGAAATCGCCCGCCTCAAAATTGTATTCTGCTCACCCCTCCCCCCATTTCCTCAATATTTGTGCTTCGTTTTCTCTCTGTTTATTTGGACTGTGTAATACTGTAATGTATCTCTTTCCTCTCCTGTGTGGTGATGCTCATTGTTTTCGAGCAGTCCGGCGGCGACGCGACGGAGATGATCAAAAGCACCGACGATAACAAGCAGCTGACGGCCAACAAGGAAGTTGAAGTGACCGAGGCCAGAGCCGAGTTGTTCGCTAAACTTGAGACTATTGGAAATCTCGTTCATGATTCTGTTCCCGTCAGTGACGATGAGGTGCACGACTCAGTCCTTACCCCGCCTCTACTATTTCTCATTGCTACAACTGTTCTTTTGTTATTAAAGTTGGAGTTGTAAATGCTGTAATTCTCTTTCATTGGTACTACTAGGCAAACAATGAGATTGTTCGGTCTTTGGGGGGACAAACGAACGGAAGCAAAACTGAAAAATCATGTTGAGCTCGTTCAACTCCTTGGAATTGCGGATCTGGTTAAAGGTATTGTTTCATCTCTCTGTAGAGGCGCGTCCAACCATTTGTGATTTGTCCCCTCTCTTTCCTTTCTGCAATCTATCGTTAACATTATAATGTTTTGCTCGTGTCCTATATAGCTTGAAGCTACACTTACTTGTTCAAGTCTTGTAATTGACTCACAGTTCATTTGAAATAACGCACGATCTCTGTCCTATTCATATCAATAATAGAGTAGCGGGAAGCACAATTGAATGCTGGCAATTCAAAGCCATTTTTCGTTGAAAATGTTTTTCCTCTGAGACTGTAGAATCAGTCCTCTGATTAATTTCTTTGAAAAAATTATATCAAGAATTTTGTATATATAAGCATAAACACGGTTTGCCTTTTCTTTATTAAGTGGTCAATAAAATGTTCCCTCACCCCCTTTATTTGAGGTTTTCTGTAACCTTTAACTTCACAACATATCTGTAGGTGCGGATGTAGCAGGAGGACGTGGTTTCTACTTGAAGGGCGCGGGAGTCCTTCTTAATCAGGCTTTAATAAATTTTGGCCTTCAATTTTTAGTCAAAAGAGGTTATTTGCCAGTTCAGCCTCCTTTCTTCATGAGAAAAGATGTCATGGGAAAATGTGCGCAACTATCTCAGTTTGATGAAGAACTTTACAAGGTATGTATCTCGTTCTTTCTCTTTCCAATTGATATTTCTGAACTTCTTTACCATAATTTAAGTTAGGTATAGTAAACTCTATGATTTGGATGTTGTGCATCTTTGACGTGATCAAATGGGGTATAGAATATGTTTTGCAAACATCAATAAAATTTTTTTTGATAATCATGATGATGGTATTGAATCTATGTTCTAGGAGGGAATAATGCTCTACACACTTTCTCGATGAAGCAAACATTTCTGAGTCTATGTATCCAATGTCCATCATGCTATCTTTTTACAAAATATTGGTTACTGAAACAGGTTAGTGGTGAAGGAGATGACAAGTATTTGATTGCTACAGCCGAACAACCTTTGTGTGCATATCACCTCGGTGATTGGATTCATCCTTCAGAATTGCCAAAAAGGTCTTCCTTTCCTGTTTGTGCAATGTTTGTTTTCTTTGTAAACTGGATACACTTACCCTTCTATCAGAGAGTAATTGTGTTTTTTACATGTATAGGTATGTTGGAATCTCATCTTGTTTCCGCAAGGAAGCTGGCGCACATGGTCGTGATACCTTGGGCATTTTCCGAGTCCACCAATTTGAGAAAGTGGAACAATTTTGCCTCACTAGCCCAAATGGGAATGACTCATGGGATATGCACGAGGAAATGATTAAAAATTCTGAGGAATTTTACAGAGAGGGTTGTCTCTTTTGCAAATTTTAGTTAGCTCTTCCTTTTTCATTTTAGATGACTCTCTGGTAACCTTTATGCAATTTCTTTTTTTGGTGTAGCTAAATATCCCGTATCAAGTTGTAGCCATTGTTTCTGGAGCTCTGAATGATGCAGCTGCAAAAAAGTATGACTTAGAAGCATGGTTTCCTGCATCCAAAACGTATAGGGAGCTTGTCTCCTGTTCAAATTGTACTGACTACCAATCCAGAAGATTGGAGATCCGATATGGGCAAAAGAAGGTCAAATAATTACTTTATATTTCTTTTGCATCTTATTGCAAGTTCAAGTAATGTTGTTATGATCTTCTTTCCTCTAATATCACAATGTGGCACATTCTTTGTTCACACGAATTACATCCGATTGTTGGTTACTTGTAGAATAATGAGCAAGCAAAGCAGTATGTCCACTTATTGAACTCCACCCTCACGGCGACAGAGAGAACTATTTGTTGTGTTCTGGAAAATTATCAAAAAGAAGATGGTGTTGAAGTTCCTGCACCTTTGCGACCCTTCATGGGCACTGATTTTCTGCCTTTTCAACACAACCCGGTACCAGAAGCTAAAGGCAAGAAACCTAAATCTAAGGTCTATCTCAAGCCTGTTCTTTCCAATTGTGACTGTTGATCGTAATTTCTCCTTTTTAATTTTTTTTTTCTTAACTTCTGTGCTGTAACATAGGAAACCGTTGGCATGGAGGCAGTAAACAGACATGGCCAAATCAGACAACAATGATTCAGAAGGTATCACAAATTACAATGCAAAAGCCTGTGAGGAACTTTTTTACATCTTTTGGAAAATTAATATTGAGAAGGGTTTGAAATCTTGTGTTCATGTTTTCCGTTTAGTTTGTTGATCACTACATGTAGAAAAAAAAAATTCATTATTTTAAGTGACTTGCAATTTGGAATGATTCTAATTATAAGTAAGTGGCCTGCAATTTGGAACGATTCTAATTACAAATATCTTTTCTCTTTTCTTGTAAATATATTGTTCTGGTATATCCTTTCACAATAAAGGTGACACCGGCTTGTCATATCTTCTCTCTGCTATCGCTTATTTGGGACACTTCTTCATTGTAAATGAGGAAAACAATGTATTTTATGTTGAATACTCCCCTCTATTCGATATTAATAGTTCCATTTGGAAAATGAAGATTGACCCCATACTAGTAGCTCCATTTGGCTCAATTTAAGTTGTTTGGATACACATTTTGCACCCATTTTGTAGGCCGATTTGGGTGGGTTTTTCAAGATCATGTTTTTTGGCAATATTGTAAATATTATTTTGGGCGTCACTTCTTGGCCATAATTAGTTGTCACTACATAGCTTGCTTTTAAGAGAATCAACAATTTTTTAAATAATCTCCTCAAAAAAGTGAGGAATCATTTCTTTGATTATTTCATGTGGCATTTTTCTTAATTCCATAAATAAGACAAGGGTTATAAAAGCAAAAAACGGGAGAGAAAATGCATTTTTTGCTATTATGTGCTCTCGTCTTTTATATTTATTTATGAAATATAATATTGAGTTCAAATTTTTTCTCCAAAAGCGGATTCTTTCTAATTTTTCACCCCTCTAATTCTTTCTTAAAATCCCATTTTTTCAATCTACTACCAAATAGGCCTTAAATATAACTTTTTATAGAAAATGGCGTTGTACCTTATTCTGTGCACTTTTTCGCTGAAAATGCCTTTTTGCAAAATCTTGATTGTCCGACACCATTTTTGCCCAAGATAGAGCGTTTTATACAAAGTGGCATTGTATCCAAATTTGTGCACTTTTTGGCTCAAATTGGGCACTTTTTTAAATGTCAAAATGGGCAGAGGCAAAGCAGTTTTGGACAAAAATGCTTCCATTAAACTGAATCATAAAAAGTGCATTGCAGAACAAAACCAATTTCTGATATATTTTTTTGCATTATTTTATAGAATCTCATACAAAATGGGTAGAAAATATATATCGAAACAGGCCCAGGATCGACTCGAGAAAGCCTTTATGGCCACTAAAGCAGAGCTGGTGAACTCAGCTCGTTAGAACCCTTGGGGGTAGGACAGGGCTGCTCTAAATGATTCTCAAACATGCTTCGTTTCTTACGGGTTTTTATTGGACTTTGTGAAAGAAGAGGTTAAATGTTTTTGAAGATTCAGCAGGCTAATAGTGCTCTTGCTTGCCATGCTCGTTCCCTGTCGGATGCAAAGCTTTGGACAGAGGATTGCCCTCCTTGAATTAGCGTCTCAATGCAAATTGGTTCTGAAGCTTTGTAATTTAGCATTTTAATTCAATAGTATTCGTGAGAAAACATGAAGCTGTCGGCAATCGCATCCTGAGCTTTCTTCGCAACTTGAGCCAAGTAATTGAGCAGAGAGAATAAATCCCGGCTCCACTCACGTGGAATGGGACACAGAGAGTGATTGCCGTTTCAATGAGCAAATAGATGCGCGTCAGTTACGATAACCAACCTCACTAGCTGCGTCATTGCCACAAAATTCAGAGGTCCCATCTGCACTCTCGACTCTGTTTGGTTTCCCATACTTGAAGCTGCTCAGACCATTCCAAATAGTCGTCTCCATCAAACATGTCAAAACGAGTACATCCACAATTCTGGGGGTGCATACTCCAAGCAGACGCATGATCGCGCTCATTCTGAGGCATTTTGCCCTTTTTGTCCAGTAAACCAACTCATAGCGGGAATGCTCGCATGCCTCTCTACCTCTGGCTTTCTACTCGTTACTCCAAGGCCCTTTAGGAGGCAGCAGCTGTATTTTGGGCGAGTGAGAATGCAAAGCGCTCGATGTAAGTAAATATGGGTTCTTGTCCCATTTTACTTGTCTTGATTGAGAGGAGTCGGCTCTCTCGTGCAAGTGTAGGCATGTGGAGTAGTTAGGCTTCCATGGGCCCGGTCTACACTAAATTGGAAGAGACACTGTAATCATCACCGATCCGGAAATCACTTATTTAGAATTAGCTATTTTGGTACGACCAAAATGGAATTGTCAAATAAGAGTCACCATATTGGAAATCAGTTATGGGAGAGACGTTGAGCCAATTTCGGGAAACTGAAATTGGCATGATTTTTGTAACTGAAAATGCTGCCTTTTTTAAAGAAAATGGAGGGGACGCCCTCCATGCCAATAAAAAGCTTCTTTCGGTTTGAAATTGCATTGCTCTCTCTAGATTTGGTGATCTTGATTTCATTAGGTGAAAAAGCTAATTCGGGGAATATAGCTTTTCACGACGTTCTACACTCGATCGGTGAAGGATTTGGTGTTCGCGGACATATTCTTATCCGTGGAGTGATTCGTAGGCACAAAGGCCGAAGGTTAGTGATTCTAATTTGATAATCTTTAAGTTATATTTGTTGTTTGAAGGAAAAACCCAATTTTTGAGAACCCACATCAAACGGATAAAAATCTTAAAATTCGCTTCCGCTGCGGCCCGATTACCCTACACTCGAGAAATGTACAGAGGACCAACTGTAGCAGCCGTTTCTTCCCCTCTTCAGTTTTTTATTGCTAGAATCTTGCCCCCTTCATAATCTCCTTCAATGTAAATTGCAAAGTTTTGGCCACATATACGTTCTCTTTGCTTTTTTTGTTAAAGGAATCCCGACACTTCTCAGTCTTCTTTGACCCATTCCATTGGAACATCCAACAGCTTCGCCTTGCGCGCAAGTACATGAGCTACTCCATTTCCCGTCCGGCGGATATGATTAAACTCCACCGTTGTGAAACACTTACGCAATTTGAATTCGTTCCTGCACAAAACACCTGGAAGGCACGCTTATTACAGCAAGCATTCCACCTAACGAAGAATGACGACAGAAAGGTTGGTTCTGAATGTGACAGTTTGTAAGTGGAAAGTAGGGCCCTATTTTTGGTGTGAAACGCATAATTGCGCCAAATGGCCAAGGTGCGCCTTCGTATATGAGTGAATGACGTTGCAATTAGTCAGGGAGAAATTGAGCCAAGAAAAAAAAGACAGGGCGAAGGAACCACTCCCTCCGTTCCAAAATACTATGTACATTTGGAAATATTATTATTTTAAAATATAGTGTACATGTTATGCACTCAATTAGCCTTTCTTACTTCTATTAAGACTAGGACTCCTTTAATATGCTTTCCTAGTTAGGATTTACTACTTCTATTAGGATTAGGCTATTTTTACTCTATATATATGTAAGGCCTATGGACAAAACGGGATTATCAATGAGAATCACAGATTAGCTTATGCTTATTTCTTTTGTTCTATTTTAGTCTCGTTCTTCTCCGCTGTAGACGCCGTGTCTACATCATTGGCTCAGAGCCACTTTCAACCCTGGTTCCCACCCACCCACCCTTACTGTCGCCATGACAGGCGACACACCCGACCCACCGCCGACGTCCTCCGGACCCTCATCCGTGACGACTACGGCCTCAGACTTTCACGACGTACCCATTACTACTCTCCCCCATGCGACTACCCGAACTACACAATTAGAGGCAAAATTGGAGCGAGAACTTACCGATTTGAAGACTGTAATTGCCGAGCTTGCGGAGTCCAACCGTCATCGCGATCAGGCGAACCATCTTCGCGATCGTCGCTTTGAGGAACTGCTGCATCGGTTGTCTGCATCGGCTCCTTCCTCGAGCTATGGAGCCGCTCCATCCTGGTTTCCGCCGCCATCTTTCCCCGTCGGCACCCATCTGCCACTGGCCGGCATGTCACCTTCGCAGGATATCTCGCCGTCGGGCATTTTCGCGACGACCTCGGCTTCATCGGGTTCGGCCACCCTCGTCTCGTTAGCACCTTGGTTTTCGGCCGCTCTTCCGACCACCGACGTCATGGCTGTCGCCTCCTTGCCGGCGCCATCCCCGCCAGGTATGTTGGAGATAGCGGCGGTGTCTGGCCCGTCGCTTGCGGCCGTGGACCGGCCTCCCCCTTCGATGGCGCCGACGATTCCTCCTTCGCATCTCACCGCCTCCTTCGATCGGCAGCGCCCCCTCGCCAAAGGAGGCGCCTTTATGCTTCCCGGTGCTTCTCCGCCATTCTCCATGCCGCCACAGCCTTCCTCCGGCCGGTTCCCTTCCGATGACCCTTCTTCCCCAGCCGTCCCCGCCGTGGCTCTCGATGGGCTTCTCCTACAGCCTCGTCTCGACGCTCCTCCTTCGATCGCCGCCTCTGGGTGGTTTTTGTGGCCACCACCGGACCAGCCGCCACCGCCGTCGACATCGCCGCCTCAGACTTTCGCCGCCGCCCCGGTCGCTACCCCTCCTGTCCTAAGTCTTCCCCACCAAGGCTCGGTCATGGCTTCCGGGTTTATCCCGGCGGGTCCGGATGGACCTGTTAATACTGGTTCCGGCCCATGCCCGAGAACCGGCTTTCGTTCCTATGCTGCCATGCCAAACCAAACCATTGCCCACTTCCAGCCCGATCATCAATCGAGTGCCCCACTCCCTCACGTGGGTCCAGCTGTGGGCCCCCCTTTATATGCTCCGATGCATCCTGGGTTTCAGGCCTCGCAAGCATCTGCTTCTGCGAATGCGGATGATTATTATGCGTCTGAAGATGAGTTTCCTGATCACGTTGACTATCGGGGACGTGGAGGGCGCAATCGTGGTCATGGTCGTGGACGTGTGGACCGTCGCGCCGCGGATGCCCCTATTGACCGGGAGGGCACTATCCAGGCTCGGCCTGTACGTGTCACATTTCCTGTCTTTAATGGACGCGACCCAGATGTGTGGATTTCACGTGCCAAACGTTTCTTCCACTTTCATCGGACCCCCGCTCACGAGCGTTGTGAGTTGGCTTCATTTCATATGGAAGGGACCGCTATGCATTGGGTGGACCAGTATTTGGAGCGTCACCCAGCTTCTACATGGGACGAGTTTGAGCAGGCCCTTCGTCTACGCTTTGGCCAAACTGCTTATACGAATTATAATAGTCTACTTCCTCAGATTCGCCAGCGTGGGTCAGTTCAGGACTATCAGGATGAGTTTGAGCGATTGGTGAACCGTGTTCAGGGATGGCCTGAGCATACACTTATGGGAGTTTTTGAAGCAGGCTTACGGGCGGATATTAAAGCTGAGTTACAGTCTTTTCCACGCGTCTCCTTAACAGAAACGATGCGTATGGCTCGTGTTTGTGAGGAAAAGCTGAGTCAGTTGGGACATTATTTCTCTAGGCCTTCCCCTTCTCCTTCCCCCTTGCCTCCGTCTTCTGGACAGCCCCGTGTGACTCGACCCCCTGGTAATTCCTCAACTCCTCCTATTACTCGGCTTTCTCCTTCGCAGATGGCAGATCGGCGTTCCAAAGGACTGTGTTACAATTGTGATGAAAAATATGTCCCTGGCCATCGCTGCACTACACGTCGGTTATATATGCTGGATGAGTGCTATGATACAAATTATGAGGATGATACGTGTGCTGATATTGTTGAGGATGATTTGACCCCTATTGAGGCTTGTGAGATGGAGATTACGTTGCAGGCCTTTTCTGGTACCTTTACTCCGCGTACTATGCGCGTCAAAGGGTTGATTAAAAAACAACCGGTTTCAGTTTTGATTGATAGTGGTAGTACCCACAATTTTGTTAATGACCGTGTTGCTCACCGTTTGGGCTACCCTATCCAGGACTCTGCGACTTTTGATGTGCTGATTGGTGATGGAAATCGTCTCAAGAGTTCTGGTGTTTGTGATATATGGAAAATATACACATTTTTATATGCCTTTCTACCTATTTGTTAGTCGTATTTTTAGTTAGAATAATGATAATTAATGTTTATCTGTGTTAGGTGATTAATTAGGAGATTAATAAACAAATGTGCTTAATTGATTAATTTAGATGCGTTAATTGGGTTTAATGGATTTATAATTTATGATGCGTCTAAATTATATTTAATTATATTTATGCAGGTTGTAAAAGTCTTAAATCGCCAAAGAGAATGCATGTCAAATGGGTTCTGTGCTGAGATCGGAGATTGGACGCGCGAGATCGATACGGCGGGTTTTAATTAAGAAAAAGAAAAAAAAAGGAAAAGAAAAGAAAGAACCGGAGGCGGCCGGTCTGGTTCTGGTCCGGTTCAAGTAAAAATATAAAAAAAAGAAAGCGACCCGAGCCCGATGGCTCGGGCGCTGGGCGTCTGGAACAGAACAGAGCGAGGCTCTGTTCTGTCGGAGTGAGCAGACGGAGGAAATCCGCCGGCCATAGGCGGTGGGTCTCACTTCCGGCGACTCGGCGGCGAGGCTACGACAGGCGGCCACGGGATGAGCTCACGACGACGACGAAGCTGCAGTCGGGCGATGGGTTCACGCAGACAGCGGCGAGGTCCGACGTCGGTAGGGAAGCTCGAGCGCTGGCGGTGAGGCGACATGTTCGACAACGGAGAAGAAGCCGACGGCGAGGAAATGACGGCTGGAGAGGAAGGAAGGTTCCAATTTTTGGAAAAGTTCGATTCGGAAAGATTTGGAAACAGAGAAAATCGAATCGGGAAAGACTATTTGCAGACCTGTTTCAAATGGAAGCTGTATGATTTGGAAGGCAACCAACTGGAGGATTTTCCTGTTCTGGAATTGGACCTGGAAAGGTATGATTTGGGTGGTTGTAATATGGAAAATTGTTGGGAGGCAGTCCATATAAAAAAAAAAAAAAACAGAGCGTTCATTGTGACGGCCGTGGTGGCTTTCGGGTGGTAGTGGCGGCTCTGTCTGTGAAGAAAGGGTCGTCGGCTGTGCTGTGGATCGAAGAAGGAGGCTGTTCTGTCTGAGAAGAGGAACGGCTGTGAAGAAAGGGGACGGCTGTTGGTGGGTGGTGTTCTGGCGGTCTGAAGGGGGCGGTGCTGTGGGTACTGTGACGGCCGTGGTGGATTGAAGAAGAAGGTTCCGTTCTGCTGGTGGGTGGTGGCGGCCGTGCTGTACAAAGGGAGAGTCCGCCGGTTGCTCGAGAAGGAGAGTTGTTCGTGCTGAGGGGAAGGTTCTGTCTGCTGGAAAGGAGGGAGGTCGTGCTGTGCTCAGTCGAGAGGCAGAGTAGGGAGAGACCGGAAGAGGAAGGAAGACCCGTTTTTGCTGGCCGTGCTGAAGGTGAAGGGCGGCTCGGTCGAGAGGGGTCGGAGGAAAAGACTCGTTTCTGCTGCTCGAGAGGGAGGTCGGCCGTGGTAGAAGGACCAGCTGATCTGGAAAGGAGGGAGGCTGGTTGGGTACTATTCCGGCTGTGCAGACGGGAGAGGAAAAGGCAGAGAAGGGAAGAAAGGGCTTTGTTCTGGCGTGGGATTTGGGAAGAACTGTTGTTGGAGAGAGTGAGGACGAGAGGAGTTCTCGAAGGCACAGTTTGTCTGTGGAGAAAAGACTGAACTAGAAAAAAAGGGCTGCTTTGCTTTGGCTGGAATTGGGGACTGTCTACTCTGTTCGAGAGAAAGAGTAGAACGGTTGAGGCGTGCAGTTGAGAGACTGTTGCTGAAGGTGGAGGAAAGAGGAAAGCAGGACGGGATTACAAACAGGCTGAAAGCAGCAGAACACAGGATTTTTCTTTATTATTTTATCTTCTGTTTAGTTAATTTCTGTGCTTTTAGTTTAGTTGAACAATTGATTGCTTAAAAAGAAAATAAAAATTAGAACTTTACATTTCATTACTACTTGCTACGTACTCTAGAATTAGGTTGAATATCTTACTAAGTCTCTGAGGGATCGACCTCGTAGCCACTATTCTGCTATAGATTCGTGCGCTTGCGAGTATTACATTAAAATTTACATCAAGTTTTTGGCGCCGTTGCCGGGGACTACGTAGGATAATTTACCAAATTCTTAGAGTAGTTTAGTTTAGTTTAATTTAGTTAATTTTTGTTGCTTATCAGTGTTTTGTCTTTTTTGTAGGAGTAAGAGAAAACGCGGAATTCTCGCCAACGTTGGAAGGGCCACCCCTTCCCCTCGTTTGCATTCTTTTACCTTCTCTTTTAATTTTTCTAGGTGCTTAGTATTTTTATATTTCTTTCTGTGATTGCTTGCTTATGTTAGTTGCAATTTTTAGGTTTGTTCTAGATATTTGATTTTTTTAGTGTCGTTAATTAGTGTATGCTTGGTCGTCGGTCACAGGGTGAACAGCTTGCACCCCTTGACCTAGAAATTGAAAGAACTTTCAAAGCAAGATTAAAACATACAATGGATGTTACACATCAATTAGGTAACATGGAAAATGAGAATGTGAGGAAGACACTAAAAGATTATTCATCCCCCATTCAATTCAACTCACCTTCCTGCATAGTGTTGCCGCTCACCACGGCACACCACTTTGAGTTGAAACCAGGGGTGATGCAACTCTTGCCCACATTCTATGGTTCCAATAAAGAAGATCCCTATAATCATGTTAAAGAGTTCCTTGACATTTGTGCTACATTTAAATTCCAAAATTTCTCTGATGAATCTGTTAGGTTGCGCCTCTTTCCCTTTTCTTTGAAAGAAAAAGCGAAAGCTTGGTTCAACTCTTTAGAAGTTGGAACAATTAGGAGTTGGGATCAATTAGCTGAAAAATTTTTGAACAAATTCTTCCCTGTTCATAAAACTCATGCCCTTCGTAGAGAAATTACAAATTTCATGCAGAAGGAGGGTGAACACTTTTATGAGTGTTGGGAAAGATGGAAGAATTTGCTCCTTAAGTGTCCACACCATGGCTTTTTAAAGTGGCAACAAGTTCAATTCTTCTATGACGGTTTAACACCTCAGAACCGTCAAATGGTTGATGCCGCTAGTGGTGGGTCAGTGATGATGAAGAGTGCCGAAGAAGCATGGGATTTTATTGAGACTCTATGCGAGAATTCTCAGCAATGGGATTGCTCAAGTATAGTTGACAGAACGTTTCCTTTTCAAAAGAAAGGAGGCGTATATGAGGTACACAATAATGCACATTTGATTTCCAAGATCGACAGCCTGACACAACGCTTTGATGCGTTGATGTCTGCCGGTGGGCCCCAAATGCCATCACATGTCAATGTGTGTGCTAGTTGCTCTAACCCCTCCCATGTCACACAAAACTGTCCCTCTAACACCTCTGGAGTGGAATACAATAGTGATCAGGCTAATGCTATAAATGCCTTTCCTCGACCTGGCAATAACCCATATTCGGAAACTTATAACCCAGGTTGGGCTAGGCATCCCAATTTTTCATGGTCCAAAGGACCACATCAAGGAGGACCTCCAGGGTACCCTCCCAATCAATCTTACCCTCAACAAGTTCAAACATTCCCTACACAACCCAAGAAACCATCTCTTGAGGATACTTTGAATTTGTTCATGCAAAGCTCTCTACAATTTCAAAAAGATACCCAACATTCTTTACATGCCAACTCGCAAGCAATTGCGAAGCTGGAACTTCAAATGGGTCAATTGGCTTCTGCATTAAATGAGAGGGAAAAAGGTAGGTTCCCTAGTCAACCTGTAGCAAATCCCAAAGGACAATTTGAAGTGGGATCTAATTCGTGTCAAGAACACCCTCCAGCGCAAGTTAAAGCCATAACTACACTTAGGAGTGGAAAACAAATTGACAATAATGTTGAACTACCTAAGACTGCCATAGACACAACTGTTAGAAAGGGTGAGGACCAAGAGAGCACCACTAGACCAGACGTGAGTCCTAATACATCGAAGAAGAGCCTAGAAGCTTCTTCGTGTCCTGAGTCTAGTCATATGCCACCCTATATACCCAAGGCACCTTTTCCTCAAAGACTTGCAAAAACATCTCAAGGGAACAAACTTGATGAGACAATGGAAATTTTTAAGAAAGTACAAATCAATATTCCATTGCTCGATGCTATTAAGCAAGTTCCCGCTTATGCAAGATTCTTAAAAGACATGTGCACCCAGAAAAGAAAACTGAATGCACACAAGAAAGTGTTTCTCACTGAACAAGTTAGCTCAATTCTTAAGTATAACACTCCTCCTAAGTTTAAAGATCCAGGATGCCCCACAATTTCATGCGTTATAGGAAACCATACTGTGGAGAGGGCATTGTTGGACTTAGGGGCTAGTGTCAATTTGCTGCCATTCTCTGTTTATGAGCAACTTGGTTTAGGAGAGTTGAAACCGACTACCATAACACTGCAACTTGCAGACAGATCAGTTAAAGTCCCACGCGGTGTTATTGAGGATGTTCTGGTTCAGGTGGATAAATTTTACTTCCCAGTAGACTTTATTGTCTTAGATACCCAACCTGTACAGAATCCTGGTAGTCAGATTCCTGTGATTTTGGGAAGGCCATTTTTAGCCACGTCCAATGCCATAATAAATTGTAGAAATGGGGTTATGAAGTTGTCTTTTGGCAATTTAAAAGTCAAACTCAATGTCTTTAATGTTAGACAACAACCCCCAGAGACGGATGATTCTTTTGCAGTGAATATGATTGAAAGTTTGGTAGAGGAATCCCTGCAAACTGTTTTAAATGATGATCCCCTCCAGACATGTTTAACTCATTTTGGCTTAGACTTTGACATCGAAGGGTCCATTAGAGACGTCAATGCATTACTTGACTCTACCCCTATTTTGGACCCGACCAAATGGACAGCCAGGGTGGAACCTCTTCCAGTTCCCGAGTCTAAACTTGTCCCATCTATTGAAAAACCACCCCAACTTGACCTAAAACCATTACCTGATACACTTAAATATGCGTTTTTAGGTTCTTCTGATACCTTGCCTGTTATCATCTCTTCAGACCTTGATTCAGAACAGGAAGGCAAGTTGCTTAATGTTCTTCGCGAACATAAGACAGCTTTGGGGTGGACAATAGCAGACATTAAGGGTATAAGTCCTGCTCTGTGTATGCATCACATTTACCTTGAGGAGCATGCGAAATCTTCCCGTGAAATGCAACGCAGACTTAACCCTAATATGAAGGATGTCGTCAGAACCGAGGTGCTAAAATTGTTAGATGTTGGCATCATTTACCCCATATCAGATAGTACTTGGGTCAGCCCCGTTCAGGTTGTTCCTAAGAAGTCAGGAATCACAGTAGTCAAAAATGATAATAATGAATTAGTCCCCACCCGAATGACCACTGGGTGGCGGGTTTGTATTGACTACAGAAAATTGAACTCGGTCACAAGGAAAGATCACTTTCCTTTGCCATTCATTGATCAAATGCTTGAGAGACTTGCTGGGCATAGCTACTATTGCTTTTTAGATGGCTATTCAGGCTACAATCAAATTCCCATTGCTCCAGAGGATCAAGAAAAGACCACATTCACTTGTCCTTTTGGAACATATGCATATCGCCGCATGCCATTTGGGTTATGTAATGCACCCGCCACATTCCAGCGGTGCATGATGAGCATATTTTCAGATATGGTTGAGCGATTTCTGGAAATTTTCATGGATGACTTCTCGGTGTTTGGATCCTCGTTTGATGAATGTTTACACCACTTGTCTCTTGTCTTGGCAAGGTGTAAAGAAACAAATCTTGTGCTAAATTGGGAGAAATGTCACTTTATGGTTCGTCAAGGGATAGTTTTGGGGCATGTTATTTCTAATAAAGGAATTGCAGTTGATAAGGCCAAAGTTGACTTAATTTCAAGTCTGCCTCCACCAAAATCAGTAAAGGAGGTTCGATCTTTTCTTGGCCATGCTGGGTTCTACAGAAGATTCATCAAAGATTTTAGCAAAATTTCAAGACCTTTGTGCAATTTGCTTGCTAAAGAAACTCATTTTGTCTTTGATGATGATTGCTCTAAAGCGTTTGATCAACTCAAGCAATTTCTCACATCTGCACCCATCATCCAACCACCGGACTGGAATTTACCTTTTGAGCTTATGTGTGATGCATCCGATTATGCGGTTGGAGCTGTCTTGGGGCAGCGGGTGAATAAGATACCCCATGTCATCTACTATGCAAGTAGAACTCTCAATGATGCTCAGCTCAATTATTCTACTACAGAAAAAGAGTTGTTGGCTGTAGTTTTTGCTCTAGACAAGTTCCGATCATATCTCTTGGGATCCAAGGTCATAGTGTTTTCAGATCATGCAGCTTTGAAATATCTTCTTTCAAAGAAAGACACTAAACCTCGTTTAATTCGTTGGGTCCTATTACTTCAAGAATTTGATATTGAGATAAGAGATAAGAAAGGGTCTGAAAATGTTGTTGCTGATCACTTGTCTAGACTTATTGACGAGTCTGCTGAGGAACCCTTACCTTTGAATGAGTCATTCCCTGATGAACAACTTTTTGCTGTCTCTCAATTGCCTTGGTATGCTGATATTGTTAATTATCTTGTCACAACTCAACTTCCTGATCATTGGACAAAACAAGATAAGTCCAAATTCTTCGCCGAGGTTAAGCATTTTTTCTGGGATGATCCATACCTGTTCAAGTATTGCCCAGATCAAATCATTAGGAGATGTGTGCCGGAGCATGAAGTTGATAGTATCATTTCTTTTTGCCATGCTTATGCATGTGGTGGCCATTTCGGTGCGAAAAAGACTGCTGCAAAAATTTTGCAGAGTGGTTTCTATTGGCCTACTTTATTCAAAGATACTCATGAATTTTGCACAAAATGTGACAGATGCCAACGTATGGGTACATTATCACGTAGGTCCATGATGCCCCTTACTAACATTCTGATTGTTGAACTTTTTGATGTTTGGGGTATTGACTTCATGGGCCCATTTCCTCCATCGTTTGGTTATCTCTACATCCTTGTTGCTGTAGATTATGTTTCCAAATGGGTAGAGGCCATTCCCTGCAAAACAAATGATCATAAAGTGGTGGTTCGGTTCTTGAAAGAAAACATATTTTCTCGTTTTGGAACCCCTCGGGCAATTATAAGTGATGGAGGTACACATTTTTGCAATAGAGCTTTTGAATCACTTCTGAAAAAGTACTCCATTACTCATAAAATTGCAACTCCATATCATCCGCAGACTTGTGGACAAGTAGAAGTTTCAAATAGGGAAATTAAACGCATTCTTGAGAAAACGGTTCGTCCCGATCGAAAGGATTGGTCTGACAGATTAAATGATGCATTGTGGGCTTACCGTACTGCTTTTAAGACACCAATTGGAATGTCTCCCTATAGACTTGTATTTGGAAAACCATGTCATTTGCCTGTGGAATTAGAACATCGTGCTTATTGGGCCATCAAAACTTTTAATTTTGATATGGACAAGGCTGGAACACTTCGCAAATTGCAACTCAATGAACTAGATGAAATTCGTAATGAGGCTTATGAGAATGCGAAGATTTACAAAGCAAGGACCAAAGTTTTTCATGATCAGTCAATCCTGAGAAAGTCATTTGAGCCCGGTCAAAAAGTTTTGCTCTATAACTCCAGGTTACATCTCTTCCCAGGAAAACTCCGTTCCCGATGGTCTGGACCTTTTATTGTGCACAAAGTATTTTCCCATGGAGCGGTTGACATTCAAAACCCTAAAGATGGAACTATTTTCAAAGTTAATGGGCAAAGATTGAAACCATATTTAGAGGGTTTTACTGAGAGCGAGGAGACTATTCTTGATTTGGATGAACCTAATGCTCCTACATGATTTTTGGTTACGTCTGGCTGAAGACGTAAAACTTAGCGCTCTTGGGAGGCAACCAAAAAAAAAAAAATTTTTTTTTTTTTTTTTTTTTTTTGGTTTTTTGATAGCTTTTTATTTGTTTAATATTTAGGTTGTTGATTCATGTGTGGGGATGCTACAATCTAGGTTTGGGGGTGTATTTTCTTTTTCTATATTTTGTACTTACTCCTCATTCTTAGTTTGTGTGTTTCAATGCTCTACATCTACCATGAGGCATCTCCATTCAGGTGACTTCTTTCCTTACACTCCTTTTCTTTTATTCGTCATTGAGATATTTATTTTGGTAAACATTGAGGGCAATGTTTCGTTTAGGTTTGGGGGTGTAGAAAAGAAAGGTAGTATTGGTTTTTATTTAAAAAAAAAATTGAGAAAATAAAAAAAAAACATAAAAATTTACTTAGTTTTAGGTTGTTTGTTAGTATTTTTCTTAGGTTTTGATAGTTTATCCCTTTATGATGCATACTTCAATTTTTAAGAGATTAATTTGCATTGGAAGTGTGAGTAAGTATACTGGAGGATAGAGAACTTAACTGAGCATATCTTTCTGTTACAGTCCTCTTGGAACATGTGCTTGAGCTAATAAAACTCACTCACACACACTAGTTACATAAAGTAATACCGTCTAGAGATTTGTTGAATGCTAATTTACAGTGGGATATCTTTAGTCAGAGTCATTGGATGATATGTGGTTGTCTGTTGAGCTTAAAAGATCATGATAGACCATTTACTTGGCTATGGCAAGGGATTGGAACCGGAAATAGGTTGAGAGTATAATACAGCCTGGACAAAATAAAGATGTGTTGAAAATATGAATGATGAAAATAAAAATGCGAAAAAATGAAAACAAAATGAAAGAAAGGGGCTGCTTGACTTTATAGGATTAACTTAGGCTGATGCTCGGACCCGAAGCGGTCTACTTAAAACCTAATGCCCTAAGCCAAATTGGCTGGGAGTCATTGGCCTGAGTCATTGCTAAACCTAAGCATCTTGGAGTCAGGCCTTACACAGCCCTAGCGAAAAAAGAAAGAAAAAAGGTCTGTGGTGTATTATCCTCTCAAATCTAGAATGTTGGACCCGAAGGAGGCGCGCAGATTTGTGCTATCATGAACCTAAAGATTACGATGACTGTGTTGATTCTGATGTTCTTTGGTTAATGGGTAACACTGGATCTGTATAAAACAGAGATTTAGAATGTATTGCTACAATGTTCTACACTTTTACTATATAAAGTATCATGCTATATCCTATTGAGCAGAAATTTCCAAGATGAAGGTGTAGAATAAAACCACTTACTTGAGGGCTTCTATATTCCAGTTGATTATAAATCCGAGTACATGTGGTTGATTTTCTTAAACATTGCAGTTTGCATTCGAAGGGATATTAGGATTGTTTGTTTTGTAGTGATTTTCTATTTCTTTTTACACTTAGATTAAATAGGTTGATTTCATAAATACATGTTTGTGGGTAGCATGGCTGCAAACCCTCACGAGACTTCACTCGTCCAGCCAGGGACACTTGGGGGTTTAAAAGGCTTGTTGCATGTGCTAAATGCAATCGTGATTTCCTGCGAAAGTGGATTAGTTAGGTTTCCTTGTTTTGTTTTGTTTTGCTCGAGGACTAGCAAAATGTAGGTTTGGGGGTATTTGATATATGGAAAATATACACATTTTTATATGCCTTTCTACCTATTTGTTAGTCGTATTTTTAGTTAGAATAATGATAATTAATGTTTATCTGTGTTAGGTGATTAATTAGGAGATTAATAAACAAATGTGCTTAATTGATTAATTTAGATGCGTTAATTGGGTTTAATGGATTTATAATTTATGATGCGTCTAAATTATATTTAATTATATTTATGCAGGTTGTAAAAGTCTTAAATCGCCAAAGAGAATGCACGTCAAATGGGTTCTGTGCTGAGATCGGAGATTGGACGCGCGAGATCGATACGGCGGGTTTTAATTAAGAAAAAGAAAAAAAAAGGAAAAGAAAAGAAAGAACCGGAGGCGGCCGGTCTGGTTCTGGTCCGGTTCAAGTAAAAATATAAAAAAAAGAAAGCGACCCGAGCCCGATGGCTCGGGCGCTGGGCGTCTGGAACAGAACAGAGCGAGGCTCTGTTCTGTCGGAGTGAGCAGACGGAGGAAATCCGCCGGCCATAGGCGGTGGGTCTCACTTCCGGCGACTCGGCGGCGAGGCTACGACAGGCGGCCACGGGATGAGCTCACGACGACGACGAAGCTGCAGTCGGGCGATGGGTTCACGCAGACAGCGGCGAGGTCCGACGTCGGTAGGGAAGCTCGAGCGCTGGCGGTGAGGCGACATGTTCGACAACGGAGAAGAAGCCGACGGCGAGGAAATGACGGCTGGAGAGGAAGGAAGGTTCCAATTTTTGGAAAAGTTCGATTCGGAAAGATTTGGAAACAGAGAAAATCGAATCGGGAAAGACTATTTGCAGACCTGTTTCAAATGGAAGCTGTATGATTTGGAAGGCAACCAACTGGAGGATTTTCCTGTTCTGGAATTGGACCTGGAAAGGTATGATTTGGGTGGTTGTAATATGGAAAATTGTTGGGAGGCAGTCCATATATATAAAAAAAAAAAACAGAGCGTTCATTGTGACGGCCGTGGTGGCTTTCGGGTGGTAGTGGCGGCTCTGTCTGTGAAGAAAGGGTCGTCGGCTGTGCTGTGGATCGAAGAAGGAGGCTGTTCTGTCTGAGAAGAGGAACGGCTGTGAAGAAAGGGGACGGCTGTTGGTGGGTGGTGTTCTGGCGGTCTGAAGGGGGCGGTGCTGTGGGTACTGTGACGGCCGTGGTGGATTGAAGAAGAAGGTTCCGTTCTGCTGGTGGGTGGTGGCGGCCGTGCTGTACAAAGGGAGAGTCCGCCGGTTGCTCGAGAAGGAGAGTTGTTCGTGCTGAGGGGAAGGTTCTGTCTGCTGGAAAGGAGGGAGGTCGTGCTGTGCTCAGTCGAGAGGCAGAGTAGGGAGAGACCGGAAGAGGAAGGAAGACCCGTTTTTGCTGGCCGTGCTGAAGGTGAAGGGCGGCTCGGTCGAGAGGGGTCGGAGGAAAAGACTCGTTTCTGCTGCTCGAGAGGGAGGTCGGCCGTGGTAGAAGGACCAGCTGATCTGGAAAGGAGGGAGGCTGGTTGGGTACTATTCCGGCTGTGCAGACGGGAGAGGAAAAGGCAGAGAAGGGAAGAAAGGGCTTTGTTCTGGCGTGGGATTTGGGAAGAACTGTTGTTGGAGAGAGTGAGGACGAGAGGAGTTCTCGAAGGCACAGTTTGTCTGTGGAGAAAAGACTGAACTAGAAAAAAAGGGCTGCTTTGCTTTGGCTGGAATTGGGGACTGTCTACTCTGTTCGAGAGAAAGAGTAGAACGGTTGAGGCGTGCAGTTGAGAGACTGTTGCTGAAGGTGGAGGAAAGAGGAAAGCAGGACGGGATTACAAACAGGCTGAAAGCAGCAGAACACAGGATTTTTCTTTATTATTTTATCTTCTGTTTAGTTAATTTCTGTGCTTTTAGTTTAGTTGAACAATTGATTGCTTAAAAAGAAAATAAAAATTAGAACTTTACATTTCATTACTACTTGCTACGTACTCTAGAATTAGGTTGAATATCTTACTAAGTCTCTGAGGGATCGACCTCGTAGCCACTATTCTGCTATAGATTCGTGCGCTTGCGAGTATTACATTAAAATTTACATCAGTTTGCTCTAACGTTGCTTTGTAGTTACAGGGCCAATCTTATATTATGGACTTATACTTGCTTCCCACCAAGGGGACTGATGTGGTCCTCGGTGTTCAATGGCTTGAGGCTTTGGGCCCTGTTTCTTGGGATTTTCGACATATGACGATGGATTTTACTTATGAGGGAAATCCGGTCCGTATCACTGTTCAACCACCGGGCCGTCTTCAGTCTGTCGAATCTGCAGCAATACTTTGTCATTATCAATGTTCTGGCTACTTGTTACAGCACCGCCCGGTAGTTGATATTCCTGACTCCAAGACTATTTCACCGGATTTGCCCACCTTACTTGAGGAGCATCATGCTCTTTTTGAGGAGCCTCGTGGACTACCTCCTCCTCGTGCTTATGATCATAGGATTCCTATCCAGCCAGGTGCGCCTCCAGCCAATGTGCAGCCTTATCGCTACCCCCATGCTCAGAAGACTGAGATTGAGCGACTTGTTCGCGAGATGCTTTCATCTGGCATTATTCGTCCCAGTCAGTCTTCTTATTCCTCTCTAGTCCTCCTTGTTCACAAGAAGGATGGTTCTTGGCGCTTTTGTATGGATTATAGGGCACTTAATCTTATTACACTTAAGGATAAGTACCCTATTCCGGTTATTGAGGAGCTACTTGATGAGTTGGCCGGTGCACAGTTCTTTTCGAAGCTGGACCTCCGTTCGGGTTATCATCAGATTCGCATGCACCCTGACGATATTTCCAAGATAGGGTTCCGCACACATGACGGCCATTACGAGTTTCTTGTCATGCCCTTCGGCCTCACTAATGCCCCTTCTACCTTCCAATGTTTGATGAATGATATCTTCAGGGTTTATCTACGGCGCTTCGTGCTGGTATTTTTTGATGATATTCTCATTTATAGCCCTACGTGGGATACCCATTTGGAGCACTTACGGTCCGTCTTCTCTCTCCTTCGTGAGCATAATCTTTTCTTAAAGCGCTCAAAGTGTTCCTTTGGTTGCCGTCAGATTGAGTATTTGGGGCATGTTATTTCTGCCGACGGTGTGGCTACGGATCCCACCAAGATTGTTGCAGTTCGGGATTAGCCACGACCTTGGCATTACGTGGTTTTCTGAGACTTGCAGGTTATTATCGGCGTTTTATCTCCTCTTATGGCACTATTGTTGCTCCCTTGACTGCGTTGTTAAAAAAGGGAGCATTTGGTTGGTCTGACACTGCTGAGCGCGCTTTTGCGGCACTCAAAACAGCGCTTATTTCTGCCCCTGTACTTGCCTTACCGGATTTTGTAAAGACCTTTGTTGTTGAGAGTGATGCATCAGATGTTGGTCTTGGAGCCGTTCTTATGCAGGATGAGCGTCCTATTGCCTTTTTCAGCAAGGCTTTGTCGGGACAGTCTTTACTTCTATCTGCTTATGAGTGTGAGATGCTTGCTATTGTCCATGCAGTGACTAAGTGGCGCCCCTACCTCTTAGGTCGTCACTTCATTATTCGGACTGATCACCAACCGCTCAAGTACTTCTTGGATCAGCGAGTGGCTACTCCCGCGCAACAACGTTGGGTCTCCAAATTGCTGGGATATGATTATGAGATGGTCTATAAGCGGGGTTCTGAGAACCGCGCTGCAGATGCCTTATCCCGACAGTTTGAGGATTCTTCCCTCCTTGCCCTTTCCACTCCTATTTTTCCTTTTCTGGACGAGTTGCGGGCTGCTTATTTGGTGGACTCTGATATGGGTGATCTTATTTCCCGCCTGCAGGCCAACCCTTCTTCTTCTCCCGGATATCTTTTGCAGGATGGTCTTGTGTTCCGGCATGGGCGGCTATGGGTGCCTAACTCTGAGAAGCTACGCACGGATATTCTTCATCTTTTCCATTCTACTCCACCAGCTGGCCATGAAGGGGTTTTTCGTACTTATAAACGGGTCTCTCAAAGTTTTGCCTGGCGTGGTCTCAAACGATCCGTACAACTTTTTGTGGCCCAATGCGATGTGTGTCAGCGTGCTAAGAGTGACTCTACCACTCCCTCTGGCCCTTCTCCAGCCATTGCCTATTCCTGAACGGGTGTGGGAGGATATTAGTATGGATTTTATCGAGGGTTTGCCTACAGTTCAAGGTAAATCAATTGTGCTTGTGGTGGTTGATCGGCTATCCAAGTACGCACATTTTTCTGCTCTTTCCCATCCCTATACGGCTAAGAGTGTTGCTGAACTTTTTGTCCGTGATATCGCTCGTCTCCATGGGATGCCAAAGTCTATTGTTTGTGATCGTGACAGGGTGTTTATCTCTTCCTTTTGGCAAGAGTACTTCCGTTTACAGGGCACTACGTTTCGAATGAGTTCTTCTTATCACCCTCAAACGGATGGACAAACTGAGGTGGTTAACCGTTGCCTTGAGCAGTATTTACGGTGTTTTATTTACGGCAACGGTTAACCACCTCAATTGCGATAATCTGATAAATAAAACAGCTCGCAATTTCTTGAAACTCCATGAAATCATTTTTTTAGCCCTTCCCCCCTCCCCACCCCAAAAATAAGAAGAAGACAATGAAAAGTATGTAATCATGAAAAAAACGAGTTGCCCAAACAAAGCCAAAAGCCGCCAATGACATACCAAAAATCACCAACCACAACAAGCCCAAGTTTTAGCCTTTAGTATACTTTGACTGGAATTGTCTTATCTTTTCCTAAAGCTTACCTCATCGCAATACTTCTGCTCTATTTCAATTCATACTTCACTACTATATTATTTTGGGAAAAAAAAAACAGTAGTCGTTCTTCCACCGAGTCACATTTGCCACTTGTCAGTTCCCAACATGTTGGAAATTAGACACAGCTTATCATGCCTTTCGTGCCGGGGTGGGTGGTGCACTACAACTGAGCACACACCAAAACCCAACAACCGCACTTTCAAACTTTGTTAATTAGACCACCACTTCGCGTATTTGATTTCCTAATTTTATTTTTCCCTACTTGGGGCTCGGCTGAGGAGCCAAGCGGCCACTCGCCTCAGAGAGACTCACGGACTCGGGTCTTCCTCTATCTGTTTTCTTTTATTTTTTGGCTAAACTTCCCAGCTTCATAGACCATCAAGAAAAAAAATCCAAACTTAAGAATTAGACTGGACAAAGGAATACCAATGGGCGATTGGCATCCCCTTGTGTTTGTATCGTAAAGTATAGTCACGGAAGTTGAAGGCTGGCATGAGAACTAACAAAGCTAACGTGGTCCTGACGTCGGTATTTGACGTGTGACGCACTGTGACGGTAGCCTGACTGCAGTCTATCCATTGTAGTGATATAGACAATTCAGTGTATTTATAAAAAAAATACAGACAATTCAGTGTTGCAAAAAAAAGGAAAAAGAAAATAGAAAAACCAGACCCGATCACCGACAAATTGCTTCACAATCGCCAAATAAGTTGATAACGAACGGATTCCACGGACACTTGTGCATGTCAATTGTCGTGCCTCTGGTCTCCCTTCTAACGTGGGTCGGGCCCGCTTTGCATTCAATTATGAGGTCGATGGAACTCAGAGCGCCCGGAGTGCCACATTGGGTTTTCACTCATCTGAGAGGAGTCGTCGATCTTCTAGATTGTCGGTGCACACGTAGGGGGGCATCAGGCTTCCTCCGTGCTGTCAATATTCAAGATGGACGGCTAGTAGTATCATGTGGGTGCAAAGCCCACGTGAAATGCTCTGTATAATATCGTGCTCCTCGTGGCTTTAGAGTTCTGCACTCACTGGCTTGACGTAGCTGTTACTTCCCTCCGGCGTTGTTGTTAGCCTTTCCCTTCATAAAAATCTCTAACGCAAAAGCTCTTTCGGCACATTATATTATTGTTAATGTCCTCAAATTCATTGCCTACCCACCCGATGGCGTGGAGGTCTCCTAGGTTCGAACCTGGACTACGGCATTTTGAGGGGTCATGCCCAGAATTTAAACTAATTAAGTTAGATTAGACTAGGTTTCACTGCCCATGGGCCCTTCTTTTTTTTTTTTTTTGATATTACCATTGTTAAAAGAAAAAGTTCTCAAACGCATTTATCTAAATCCAGACTCCAGAGGTAGGTCATAGGTTGGATGGAAGCCCGCTACAATCATTTTCCTCCTAATTCGTAGGTTGTAAGGGTCCAGCTCGGGTGGCCCAATCACTAGAATTCAATATTCATGGGCCCGTTCTCTTTGGTAGGTAGAAAACGACTCATTTGGTGTATGGGGGGTTGGTGATGAAGCAATTTTTTTCCGGAAAATGGGTCTATATTCATCTGACCGTGCAATATAGCAAAGTTTTCCACACAGGATCATGAGATTGTTAGAAAAATCCTTCTAACAATTTTTCCAAGATCCTCTATCCAAAAAGGGGGGGGGGGGGGGGGGGGGGGGGGGGGGGGCGCCTACGTTAATCAGCAATAACTAGGCCTTATAAGAGATAACAGCAGCTCACAAATCATTGACAATCGAACTCAAACGGTTGTTAATTAGAGGTTGAATGAGGTTTTTTGGTAAAATATAATTATACTAATTGTAAGATCCTAAACTTCCAAGAATGTCACCCTGCTGGGCTTCTTACCAACCCCAGAGCCAACTGCCACGAGTTCCAACTTCCATGTTTCGGCTTCCGGCTCAGCCTGAGCGAGTGACTGAGTTGGTCACCGGCAAAGGGAGCCGGAAACCGGTTGGAGGTTGGTGAGTCACTGATATTAGCCGGTAAAACCAAATTCCAAGATTTGACGCGGAAGGATCCAGCGGCGGTCGCTCTCGGCCACCCACTCCGAATAATCCGGACCGCACGATCTAACCCTTTCAGACGAAGGTGGGGTAAAGCTGGGCCGTAGGATGGGAGTTGGCAGTCGGCAGTGAGCCAGGGCAAGAAGCTAGATCTCCAGGCCCAGAGTCTATATATAGGGGGCGAAAGGGCAGTCTAATGTGCGCCACCAATCGAGCAGGAAGAGAGAGGCCGGAGCTCGCTTTCTTCCTCCTCCCGAACCACATCTCTCTGCTCAGGCTCCAGGTCAGTTCTTCTTACCCCTTCTTACCTCTTGTTTCGTTTTCCTGTAAATCATCTGTAGTTTAATTAGATCTGCTTGATGCTCATTTGCCGGGCCCTCTTGAATCAAGTTGTTATTAGATTCGCAATTGCGCACTGTCAGTGCTCGGATCTGGTTTCGTACGTTGATACTTCTCTTGTTGTAAATCGCTTTCTCTGTCATTGGGCTCGAGATCTGGTTTTTCTTTTCATTTCTTTCTATGAAAGGGATTAGATCTGATAGGTCTGCTACTATTTGCGCTGGCCGCCCTCTTCTCTGGGTTTGTTTGGAATAGTCTCTTTTTATGCTAATTTGTGTTGAGAAGTTAAGATAGCTTCCCTCTCGGAAGGGCTTTCATTGCTGCTCAGATCTGTGTGTTCCACTTGCATCCACGTCGATTTGCGATTGTTCAGTCGTATCTGACTTTTTTATTTGTTTTTAAAATATATGGAGTTCAGGGCTCGTAACTCTGCTTCATAGTTGATAAGTAGTGTTTTTATTATACAACAAGCTCTAGTTGATAGTTGAGTTGATACCATTTGTTGTTAATGATATGCGGACTGCGAACAACATTAGTGCTTTCTTAGCATTGATTTCATTAGATCCGTTTTCCCTTCCTATCTCAGATTTAATGTCTTTTATATACTCAGAGTATGAAAGTTTAGCATGACAATGGTGTATCTTTTAGATCATGAATGTATGTATGCTGATTATGCAGACTTCAAAAACAAATGGAGACTTTCCTATTCACCTCCGAGTCCGTCAATGAGGGTCACCCCGACAAGCTTTGCGACCAAATCTCTGATGCTATCCTCGATGCCTGCCTTGCGCAGGATCCCGACAGCAAGGTCGCCTGCGAGACCTGCACTAAGACCAACATGGTCATGGTCTTCGGTGAGATCACCACCAAGGCCAACGTCGACTACGAAAAGATCGTTAGGGACACCTGCCGTGCCATTGGCTTTGTCTCCGACGATGTGGGTCTTGACGCTGACCACTGCAAGGTCCTAGTTAACATCGAGCAGCAGAGCCCTGACATCGCCCAAGGTGTTCACGGCCACTTCACCAAGCGCCCCGAGGAGATTGGTGCCGGTGACCAAGGCCACATGTTTGGTTATGCCACTGACGAGACTCCGGAGCTGATGCCCCTTAGCCATGTCCTTGCCACCAAGCTTGGTGCTCGTCTTACCGAGGTCCGCAAGAATGGAACCTGCGCATGGCTCCGCCCTGATGGAAAGACCCAGGTCACTGTGGAGTACCACAACGACAATGGAGCCATGGTCCCTATCCGGGTCCACACCGTTCTCATCTCCACCCAGCACGACGAGACTGTCACAAATGATGAGATCGCTGCTGACCTCAAGGAGCACGTAATCAAGCCTGTGATCCCAGAGAAGTACCTTGACGAGAAGACTATCTTCCATCTCAACCCCTCTGGCCGATTTGTCATTGGTGGTCCTCATGGTGACGCCGGTCTTACGGGCCGCAAGATTATTATTGACACCTATGGCGGCTGGGGTGCCCACGGTGGTGGTGCCTTCTCCGGCAAGGACCCGACCAAGGTGGACCGCAGTGGTGCCTACATTGTGAGGCAGGCGGCCAAGAGCATTGTGGGCAACGGTCTTGCTCGCCGCTGCATTGTGCAGGTGTCTTACGCCATTGGTGTCCCAGAGCCGCTCTCTGTGTTTGTTGACACTTATGGGACAGGAAAGATCCCGGACAAGGAGATTCTGAAGATTGTGAAGGAAACCTTCGACTTTCGCCCGGGTATGATGTGTATCAACCTCGACCTCAAGAGGGGTGGCAACGCCAGGTACTTGAAGACTGCTGCTTACGGGCACTTCGGCAGGGATGATCCCGACTTCACATGGGAAGTCGTCAAGCCCCTCAAGTGGGAGAATCCCTCTGCTTGAGAGGGTCCTCTTCGCTGTTTGGCCGGTCTTCAGGGGAGCCGCTCCTATGCTATCGTAACTTTTATCTTAATTTTTCTTTCCTTTTCATTCTTGTGTTTGCCGGTCGCTGCGTGTCAGTGGGAGGTGATGCGTTCATTCTATTAAAAGTCGAAGAGAAGAATACCATGGTGGGTGTGGGGACTGGGGTTTGGGTGTTTCAGTGTTAGCTTTTGGCTGAGATGCCCTATCTCATTGATTATATATTCAGTGATCAACTTTTATGATTATCTTTGTTCTGATTTTTGGCCCTAGCAAACAAATACAGAAAGAATGTGATAATTCACTGATCACCTTTCTTGTAGCATATATATCTTCATACTCTATGATGTGCAGCCCCTTGACTACTTATTGCGGGCTCATATTCACCACTGAGGACCTGAAGAAAAGGGTTATTGCCGTGTCAACGTTAGACAAGCATTTAGAAACGAAAAATGCTTCACCTCCGTTAAGAACCCCACAATTTCAACCACGGGCTGTAGCAAGCCAAAAAGGACAATGTCAGCCCGTGGGTGAAACTGTGGGTGAGCTAAAGAATGGGTAGCATTGCTCTTTAGAAACACTTGCCAGTCTGTTAGTCTGCACACTCTAGTGGTTGCTCGCGTGGACCCGGCTGATGGAAAAATTATTGGCTATGCGCCGCGCAGGGGGAACAGTGTGCTCATCACCAATGGGTGATGGGCACCTCTCCCCTGCCTGTAATGATTGCCACAAAGGGACCCACAAACAGGGAGATGTGCCCATCACCCATTGGTGATGAGCACACTGTTCCCCTGCGCGGCGCGCAGGTAATAACTTCTCTGGCTGATGTGTCTGTTATAAATTTCTATTTCTACTTTTTTTCTTACATGCCTAACATATGATTGCTTGTGAAAGCCCCTTTTCTAATATTTTTTAAAAGTCCTTTGCTTGCAGCAGAAATTGTGAATAAGGAAGTGAGAACTGAGAAGAGAATGCAAAGTTGCACAGTATTTTTTACTGCACTCTTAGTGTAGGTATAAAATAAAGTATTCTCTGCCCGACCATGGCATTTAACAGAGTGGCCGTTGAATCTTTCTAAATACTCAATTATTTTCACCTTGTCACATTAAGACATTATGGATGTTTTTCATATTATTATCCTTTTGTAGTGAGGTGATCTCCCCGGATTTGTCATTCAGATTACAAATCATACACCAGGCCAGGGGAACTGGGAAGCGATCAAATAGACACATTACCATCAAACATGATACGGTAAATTGACATCAAATAAATAATTCGAGAGCAGAACATCGATGATTGGCACATATTTTCCATTTCTCTGGGACATGACAAAGTGCAAGATGCTTTCTCCATTGCCAGGTCAGTTGCCATTGAAGCAAACGTTTCTACACAACCTTTTGGTTTCGTATGCCCTCCAATTCATTCCCAATCCAGAGGTTTAGCAAGAGAATCCACGGGCAAAGAGCCCAAGTATACAAATGTACAAGGTATTTTGGAACGGAGAGAGTATATTTTATCGACTGGTATGGGCGTTCATTCCTACGCTTGGATTCGATTTATTATAGAATCGAAAGGCATCTTTGCGAATTTTTTTATGAAAAAGGGTAAACGTTTTCCAAATGAATTTGGTTGAAAAAAGTTAAAAGGCACATGATATAAGGACCTAAGTTTGTAGAATGCAAGACATTTGTAATCATTTTTATCTTCGAAAATATATGGAAATGCTTCTTTTGTTGTATGAATTTGGAAATCTTTTATTCTATAAAAGAACATGGAATTTGAAAATGGCATTATTAACTTATTATATGACGAATCAATGTGGCATGTGCAATGCGGCTCAGCAGATGGGCAAATATTGTTTATACTGCCTACTAATGTAATGCAATATGGGCCAAGTCATGTTCTTGTCTCTTCTCTTACACTCTCCTCGTTTAATGCGACGATATATAGCTAAATTTATCAAAAAATATATGGGCCAAAGCATTAAACTTACGATGGGTGCATTGGTGTTTCATGAATAACTCAACAATTTTCTTCCTAACAAATGTTGACCACTTCATGGTTGTGAGTATAATCTTTATGCGAGGGCCACGCATTGATTTAGTTTGTGTTGATATTAATTTCAGATCTATTTTTTTTTCGGCAAACTTATATCCGCAACTTATGCCTCTACGTAACTCATGACGATTGATAAATCGAGACAATTCTCCAAATCCACATAAAAACAAAGCCGTAAAAGTGCCAGAAAGAAATTAATTGTTATAGATAAAAAATATGTGTAATATTTTCATTGCAATGAAGCAGTAATCAAGTACAGTTTCAATGGATATCGTGCTAAAATATTGTTATAGTCGATGAAGCAAGCCATTTGCATTTTTTTATAACAAAGGGTGTCCGAACGTTAGGACCCGATTCGAGGGGGCAGGGCCTATCGCCTATCCCCTTGGGTGTACGGACCGGGTAAATTGGGATATAGTCCCGAGTGGGTGGCCGGATGTTGAAGTGACATAATGCATACCATATCAGTAGCTTGACTTAATGATCTGTTCAATACACACATTTGACTTGCCAGCATGAAATCTCCGGATCATGCATTTAAAAAATCCATTTTCACAGTAGCAACAACAAAATCACGCCAAGAAAGAAAACAACAAAATTAAGTGCCAAACCTACTTTCATATCTGTCACCATTTTTTTTGTAAAATATGTGAATTGAAGCACGGATGGATTAATATCATTTCACTTATCCAAATTTACGAGTTTTAAAAAATTCATATGAAAAATAGAAAAATTAACCATGGTTTGGCAGTTTTCCGCCAATGCCAGAGGAAGAAATGGGAAATATCTGAGGTATACTGATTAATCTGTACATCTTATACCATAAATCTATCGTTCTTCTCTACTGTAGTGAAGTTATCCATTGTTTTTTATTGTTTGGTTTAATACGAATGGTGCTGATTGCCGTGTAATTGTTGATGCTTAAAATTTAGTGTCCAATTTTCTCGAATTCTTCATAAACTTATCCGAATTTTATAGATTCAGACTAAATTTGACCCGCTTCCCAACCAAACCCGATTTGTGAGTATGCGACACACATATTCAGCTCACTCCCATTTTTTTTTCTTTTGGATGTTAAAAGCCTACTCGATGCATCCTTTCGTATTTTTATGATGAAAAAGGCATAAACTGACAAGCTACAGTTAGACCTCGCTGACAACATTTGAGTAGATATGATCGCCTTGAAATGCCAGATGGGAGAGAGTAGCAGTGCTAAAAGCTAACAGAAAGTGGGATTTGACGCTCGTCCTCCCTAGCGAAGAAGCAGCCGTCACGGCGTCAATCACGCACACTAAGCCCGGCCCAACAGCTGCCAGTCAGTAGCAACCGTACAAGTGCAACCACCCCTTCCCGGCCGGCCATGACAATGTGAGTGTGCCTCCGACAAAAAGCTCACTTTTTTGTTTTGCTGCAGTCCACCACCGGCCCAGCTAGAGACAACCAGCCGATTCGCTTCGTTTGGGGTTTCGAGTTATTTTCCCGCATTTACCACTCGAGTGAGTCAAGTAACCGGTCCCCGGCTCGGCAACTCAGCCACAAGTAACGTGGGACAACAAGTTAAAAGCAGCCAACAAAATGAAGCGGTGTTCTGACAGCTTTGCCACGTGGTATAATAATTCCACTCTACCACAGTCAAGCCACCACACCATACTAATAGACTATTATTTATTTACTCTATTAGTTAATTAACTTAAATTAATTACTGGGGCTTCCAAGAATCCTCCTCTGATTATGTCTTGTCAAGTCCAACCCTCTCCTCTTTGCTCTCCGATACGACAGACACCTCTTCGTCGATCAGAAAACAGAAGCAGGCTCGGAGAGGCCGCTCGTCGCCTTTCTCCCGCTCGTTTCCTTTCCACTCGACTCTCCGTCCCCCGATCTGTACGTGCCTATCAATTTTTTTTTTTTTTTAAATAAACTGATGATTGGATACCTGCCTATTACTCCCTGTCTTCAATCTTTCTGTCATCGGATACTTGCTCTTCTATGGAGTAGATTTAAAATCAGTATCGAATTTCTTCAATCCTGTGTGTACTGTTGTCTGTTTCAAATGTGGCATGAATTTCTAGTGTCGATGACCGAATTTCATTGTCCTTCTGTTAATTTCTTTTTACTTCCTTGCAAATTTATGAGTCTGTCATATTTTTAGAGGTTAGTAGGATGCCAGGTTTACATATTGGTTTCCTTAACTATTTGCACCTACTAAGATTCCATTGTGGCGATGGGGCTTTCTCGGCATCGAATTCATTTTTTTGCTCGTACACAAGGGGCTTAGATGCGGTCTGACCTATAAGAAGCATGAGAAAGAATTATTTCAGTTTCGTTTGCTTGAACTATTAGCTCCAATCAGACTTTTTCCCCGTGGGATTATTTTAGCAATTCACTACTCCCTCCGGTCACTTTTAATAGATACAGTTTTTTTCAAATACACTAAAAATTTAGTTCATTTGAAAAAAACTGTATCTATTAAAAGTGACCGGAGGGAGTAATATTTTTTGCAGACAGGATTATATTGTTCTATATCGCCTAAATGAACCTTTTTAAAACAAAAAGGGAAAGAAAAAGTCATGGGATGCTTTAGCTGTTGCGAAGATGATGATTTCCACAAAGCAGCTGACAGTGGAGGCTCGTACATGACCAGCAACTCAGCAGGTATCTATTCCAGGATAAGAAATTTCTCTACATGTATGTTAGTTTACTCTTGTTTATGTGATACATTGTTGTGCTTACTACCATGCTGTTTACATTTTTGCTGGTGTCGAGGGAACTTCTAGTGGGTGACGTTAAATGGTTTAAATCATCTTGTTGTTCATTGTATGCGAGTGGAAGATATACCGTTTTCAAAACCCTGCTGGTGGGAACTCCCCACTGTTTCATGGGTCCAGGTCTTGGACATCTGAAAAGAGTCGGGCAGCTGTGATAAGCATATCAATGTTAACCAGTGCAGGGACTATACGGAAGACTCTGGAGGTTATAATATGGGGATATCCTTCCACAGCCTGTAAATCTAGAGAGTATCCATGGAGTGTAAATGCCATGTACAACATTATGTCTCTTGAATGTTATACGGAGATATCTTTCCACTGACTTACACCAGTATCCTCATCACAGTTGCCTGAATCTTCTCAGTTTTTGTCTTCTCCTACTCCATTCAATGGCCTGTAAATTGATTTGGAGAGAATGTGAAGATAAGTACTCGGAATCAGGATGATCTATAGTCTATGTGGTTTTAGTGAAGAGAATATGTGTGGTTGGGGTGAGGTATGAGAAGATGGTGATAATGTTTTGCTTATCTACCCAATTGTTATTCAGCTTATTCTTCTCTCAATGGTACAGGCAATGCCGGACAGTATCATGCTGCAGATCCTACTCCTAGGGGTGCACAAGCGGGAAAGGCCCTACCTCCTGCAGTTGCGGCAACTTCTGTGGAAGAACTAAAAGAAGTAACCGATAACTTCGGCCAGAAGGCTTTAATTGGAGAAGGTTCTTATGGGAGGGTGTACTATGGAGTTCTTAAAAATGGAAAGACGGCTGCAATTAAAAAGTTGGATTCAAGTAAACAACCCGACCAAGAATTTTTGGCGCAGGTTGGTTTGTCTGTACCTGCAAATGTGGACTCTAGATTTGTACACAATTTGGTTAGAAATATTATTGTTCTGTGTTTACTAATGGGGAGGTGGAAATTTTATAGGTTTCAATGGTGTCCAGACTGAAACATGAAAATATTATCGAGTTAGTTGGCTATTGCATAGATGGAAATCTCCGTGTCCTTGCATATGAATTTGCTACAATGGGCTCTCTTCATGATATTCTTCATGGTATGTCAATTGTTCTCCACTAATTTGGTTTCTAGTGGTGATTGCTCTAGTGTAAGAAATCATTTAGTGCGAACACAAAAGGTCTTGCAAGACCGGACATGGCCAAATTTACTTCTGTTGTATCTTGTCTAATTTTTACTTGAAGCAATTTCATAAAAAGACGCTTTCTGATTAGGTGTAAATGAATTTCAGATGCTAATAAATGAATTTTATTAGCTAGTATGTGCATATCCATCTTTGTTTTTTACCGTTTATCAACACATGAAAACATGGTTGAGCAGGATACAGGAAAATGAAATATGTACCGGTAGAGCTACTGACATGGAAATAGTTAAAATGTTTAGATGCCCTTGACTTTCCTGTCACTGTTTGTTCCTAATGTTGACTGATGTGCTGATCTAGGTCGGAAAGGGGTAAAAGGAGCACAACCTGGTCCAGTTCTATCATGGGCTCAACGTGTAAAAATTGCTGTAGGAGCAGCCAGAGGACTTGAATACTTACATGAAAAGGCACAACCACGAATTATTCATCGTGACATCAAATCCAGCAACATTCTATTGTTTGACGATGATGTTGCTAAGATAGCAGATTTTGACTTGTCTAATCAAGCACCTGACATGGCTGCACGCCTTCATTCCACACGCGTTCTAGGAACATTTGGCTATCATGCTCCTGAGTAAGTTTCTCCTTCTACTTCAGTCACAAACTTCTAGAGTGTGGTTGATGCCATCTCAAAATTCTTTTGTTGGCTTCACCACTATCTGATCCTTTGAGTCCGCTTATAAAACTTCAAACATGTAAAAGACAATAGTTTTAGATTATGTTTATTTGAGTATTTATTTTGCTTCTTGAGTGTCTTCAGTGTTTTTTATTTTCTCTTGCAAATCAGGGGGACATGAGTTATTCCTTCATTTTCCAATAAAAAACGAACTATTATGTATTTTCTGCTACTTTCATATCTCTTTTTGACAGATATGCAATGACTGGACAGTTGAGTTCGAAAAGTGATGTTTATAGTTTTGGTGTTGTACTTTTGGAGCTTTTGACTGGCCGTAAGCCTGTTGATCATACTCTACCAAGAGGCCAGCAGAGTCTTGTTACTTGGGTACTCCTCTTCTTTTGTTTAATTTGTTTTATATATGCCTTTGAGTACTTTTTATTTTAATATCTACTTATGAGGTGTTTGTTTGGTTTAATGTGGTTAATTAATATGCTCAAGCTAGATAATTTTTTTAAACAGGCTACACCAAGACTAAGCGAAGACAAGGTTCGGCAGTGTGTTGATACCAGGCTAGGTGGAGATTATCCTCCTAAGGCGGTTGCAAAGGTAAGAATCCAGTCATTCGTTTTGGAGCTGTTCTAATGACCATCTTGCTTTTTATCCTTGGTTGTCAATTATTGACATTATTGTCTATTATTAAGTTTTTGCTATGGGAATTCATGTGCAAAAGAGTTTATGGATGTTGTTTTCCCGAATTTTAGTAAGTTCTGAGGGTTCATTCCGGGTAAATTAAACATGTAATTGTTCAATTTCTCTTGCAATCGAATTTTATTTTTTATTCACCAATTGCTTTAAGAGTCGTTGTCTTCAAAATGTATGTATTGCAGTAGTTGGAGGTAGTTCTTCTTGTGTTCTAGAGTTTGGAAATGTAAATTGATAAATGTAGAGGATTCAAGCTAATTGGTTAGTGTTATCTTGATGGCTACAAACAGATGGCCGCGGTGGCTGCTTTATGCGTACAGTATGAAGCTGATTTCAGGCCGAACATGAGCATAGTAGTTAAAGCACTTCAGCCTCTCTTGAACACTCGTTCAGGACCTCACGGTGAGACTCCAAGTTTGTGAGTCCTTTTTTGTTATTTGTGCAGAGTCTTCACAGCCAAGCAATGATCCATATTTGTATCTGAGTGGACGTAGATTTTGGTTTTCACTTGATATGCTCTAATTCTTGAATTAGTTATGTACTTCAACTCTTCATTGATGGAATTTCATTGCATGTTTTATTGTTTGGCCCCAATTGATCTCATATCTTTGAACTATTAGTTTATGTGGAATCCATTGCTATATATAGCATTTTGTTGTCTCAACTGTGCGAGTCCAATGCGTGTGTAGCATTTTGTGCGTATGAGACTTGTTTTCTAAATGCAAACAGGTTTCACTAGACGGATGGGGTAACATCTCTGCTTGGAATAAGCCGATAGGCCAATATAAGCTACGGTATATTCACTCCTTTTGTCCCATATTACTTGTCTCAATTAGAAAACGAAATGAACACAAGTTATATGGGACTGAGGGCGTATTTCACCATGGGCAAGCAATGGCATGAGCAATGCTATAACCACTCACATCCAACCTTCAGATAGGTGGGCCGCACCTGCCAAAATGCGGGTGCTGCATGTTGCAAAATGTAAACTGCGCAACTAACGTATGTGAGGGCAACTGGTCGTAGCATTTTCAATGATTCAAAATGGCCTTGGAAGTTCCCTACTCCCTCCATACAATGAAGCTGAATTGCAAAATGACAGGAAATTTATTGGACTTTAAGCCCCTGCCAACATACAGAGTTTTCTGCCGTCTCCCGTGTTTTTGGCCTTAAAAGAGCAAATTTAGCCATGTAATGTTGGACTCGTATTTCTTCAAATCCAGCCGTGCTTCATTCACGGAGGGAGTATCTAACATCAAAGCTGGAAATGGCACATTGTGAAGCATGTAAGGGCAGCGCCATCTCTTCTCGGCCTATTTTTGCTGAAGAGTGTTTGGACCTGTTAAAACTTAAACGCCTCTGGCTCCCCAAAACAAAAAGGTTGATATTCAAAAGCGTGTAGCAATGTCATTTTGGCTTAGGTAGTGGAGTTATTAAGTATTTAAAGTTAATTAGAGAAATTAGTTCCCATCTCCAATTAAAAACCATAGTACTATGTCCTTCAGGAACACAAGAAACGACAATAAGAGAAGCCAAATCTCATTTTCAGGCTGAGATTTGTGCATCTGTTCGGATTAGCACAAAATCTTGAAGGCAGCAAATTTTACCCTCTACTCAGCAGTATTATTCTTGGTTGAGCCACAGTGGGGGTTGTATCTCGAGTCTCGACCCTTGAAGATGCAAGGTTCGTCTGGTCTCCTGTATTGAGAATTGTAACCTTAAATCTAACAGAGATCACATCCTGGTACTCTACCTCGAGTTACAGCTACAGCTTTATAAAATATGTATAAAAAGAGGCTAAGAGCCACAACACAAACACACCCTCCCTATCCTCCAAGACAATAGAGGCCACAGCAGGAGGTTCCTTACCTAACCAAACAAACTCCCCTCCAATACCAAGTTACAGCTACATGCAGTCCATTTTCTTCCAAACTGGCAAAATTATGTCGGCTCACAATAAATAAGGATGAGATGAAACAGGAAGTACAGACCTGTACATTATACAATTTATCCTGTTTTTTGCCTATTACATTATAGCACTTTGTACTTGATAAACACCCAACATGCACATCTACAATGTGCTCACTCTACGAATTGCAAAGAAAAGAATACAGCAACATCCTCCACCTTTCCCATCACTACGTCGTATATCTGATAACTCAAACTCTCCCTGATGCAGCAGACCAACTAATGAACCAGCCATAAGCTAGAAAAACAGTGTAAAATACTCTTGCTAATTACAGGCTTCAGAGTGCTCATATTTGAAAAGATCTTCTTTCCCTCTGAGATTTTGAATCAGGATTATCGCTTTTGTCTGTGTCCGAGTGTGATTCAGCTTCCAAGCTGCCATCCTGATCTCGTCTATGCCTATGATCCTATTTAAGAAGTTGCAACTGATCAAATATACGCCAAACCCACTAAATGATCACCATTGAAAAGTGAAGCAATCATTACGAGTTTTTATAGCAAACATTTTCACAATAAATTTGAAGCCCTGATTATGTGTTTTTATAAGAAGCATGTCTGAATCTGTCGGACCTGACTAGAAGGGCAGGCAAAGGTCAGTATTATTTTAAAGATTGGTGCAACTAAGAGTCACAATATAGATTAGCTAACTTTCTTGGAAATTTAAACTGTAGATCTTAGTTTGACATGCATTTAATCTTTTTGGAGGTGTGACTGCATTCTAACTTGTCAACATGAGAAAGACGGTCTGACTGATGAGTACAAGTAAAATAAATGCTAAAACTAAATAGTACAAGTAAATGAAAAATGCAATTTACCAGATATATAATGCATGATAGGAATAAAAAATTACGCATTTGTTTACTTTAGTTATGTTAACAACAAGTGAGAAAATTTACCCCAAATATTTTAGTCATTTTAACTACAAGGGAGAAAACAAGTAAACAAGAAAAAAAGGAGGAGGAAAAAAGACTAACCTCTCGTGGCATAGAATACTCTGCTGATTCAAGCATGCGAACAACTTGTCCCATTTTCGGCCTTTTCTCTGAGTCAAGATCTACACACCTCAAAGCTGTCAAAAGGGTCCTCTTAAGAGCCCTTGTAGAAGGGGTTATCTTAATTTGAGGATCCATAACCTCTTCAAAGCGCCTACTGGAAACCATCATCTTAAGCCAATCAACAAGATTCACCTGAAGTTAGCACCAACCTCAATTACATGACTTGCAGGACCAATAAAAACAGCAACACAACCACCACCACCACCAAATAACATGTTTTCTCTAGAAAGAAAAATAGACAACAGAGGAGAGAGTTTAGATATTTTGAAGCAAAAATCGGATCATCAGCCAAAGACTTACAAATTAAACAATTTAAACAGGGTTGTTTTGCCCTTTGGAACATTTTTTGGCATAGAGTCAATGCCTTGGTACAAATATAGTTAACGATCTTCCCATTTAAAGGAATATTTTGAGCATACAATGCAACAGAAAATGGTAATGCCCAATTTCAAATAATCAATTTGTTTGAATGTAACCAATAGATGTTGTTTGTTTAGATAGATTGCATAGCGAATAGAAACAATTTCTCACGCATTGTTTTTTACAAGTAGATATATAATATGAGAAAAAGAATCATGTAGTGTCTACCATGTGTTTTCAATATCATGTTCTACTTGCCAATGCAACCGGTTCAGCAACTCTCTGAACCCACTATGGTTCAGACTAAGAACGAAAACCTTTACTGAAAAATATTTTACAAAGAGACCGGACCAAATGACATCTCAAACAGGCCACTTTCAAAAAAAATATTTAAGAAGAATCTAATTATAATTTACAATAAAGTAATGCTACAATGATAAAGTTCACATCTAATCATAAAACTTTTCCTTCAATAAATGTTTTAATCCCTCCTATTTTATGCTACTAATATATTCAATTTTTCTAGTACTTTTGCGTAAAATGGTTCAAACAGCATACTCTCTCCGACCAAAAATAAATGGCCACATTTGGAAAAAAAACAAATCCATGAATAAATGTCCCCTCACGTCCAAAAACATTGAAGTGGGTGGATGGAACTCTATTTTTTGTACTGGCCTGAGAGTCCAATAAAATTTACTCATCTTCAAATGGAGCCAGAATTTTTTGGATGGAGGGACTATAATTTATGAACATTTAGTTGAAACTAATTGAAGCAAGAACTGGCCCAGGTGTCTGGAATTGTGCAACGAAAAATCATGTACATTGAAGTATAACTTGCATTATTCTACAAAATTACTTTATATGCACAATGATAGGTTCTCAATTATAAATGCACCATCTTGACAAAAGGATGACATGCGTTTGCATTACATACCTCAGAAGCAGGCCGACTGTAGTCTACTGGAGCTCTACCCGTAATAGCCTCCAATAGAACTACTCCAAAGCTATAGATGTCACTTTTTTCATTTAAAAGTCCAGTGTTTGCATATTCAGGTGCCACATATCTAACATAAAATACATCCAAAGACGCAGTAGAAAAATTAATCATCCCAATTGCAACAACACAATTTTAAGAAAGGAAAGTAAGCTTTACCCAAAAGTGCCCATGACTCGTGTTGCTACGTGGCTTTTCCCAACACCAAGCAATTTCGCAAGTCCAAAATCTGATACCTTGGCGTCAAAATTATCATCTATCAATATATTACTAGATTTGATGTCACGATGCACAACTTTTGGTTCGATTGCCTCATGCAAATAGGAAAGGCTGAAATAGAAGACCATAAAGGAACATCACCAAAGTTTGAAGGAAAAAAAAAAAGAATATCCACAACCAAACTGAGGGACGAAATCATTGAAATAGACTTGCCCAAGCAAGATATATGTCTAACTTCCTCAAGACTTACGCTTTAGCAGTACCAAGAAGAACCTTAATACGAGCTTCCCAAGTGAGATATCCTTGTTGCCACATAGCCCCATGAAGCCACTGTTCTAAGTTTCCATTGTTGATATACTCATACACAAGCATTCTGATCATCATGCAACAAAAACAAAGGCATAAACATAACCTTTTCACTCTTTCATCCACTTAATAATATTTGTTACTAGTCACTCCCAAACAATAACACCTAGTCACTCAATAATATTTGTTACTAGTATGGAAAAATGAAAAACAACCTATAATAGTAAGGGGAAAGAAGATACTGTTAGACTTTTTCACCTGTGGGTGCCTTCCATGCAGTAACCAAGGAGTCGAACCAAGTTTTTGTGACGAACGTGACCAATTGCTTCAACTTCCACCCTGAATTCCTTTTCTGCTTGACCTCTAGGAAACAAAAAGAGTACTGTGAAGAGAGAATGAAAATGATGAATAATAAATGAAAGGAGTGAATTGCATTGAGACAAAAAGAGGCACCAAGAATACAATATTGGAACTGCAGGAATTTATTGCACGGTATCAATTTACGTACAGATTGTTGAGAAGCTTCTTTACAGCAACAGGAGTTCCGTTTATTAGATGGCCTCTGTAGACAATCCCATATCCACCCTCTCCAGTGATATTTTCTTTGGAAAATCGATCAGTTGCAAGTTCGAGATCACGCAGTGTAAACCAATGACCCCACCCAAGGTGAGAAAACTCTGGCAGACCACTAAGGGGCGATGGAGTAATCAAATGGTGTGAAGCAGATGGTCTGTACACACCAACCGTCCCCGAGCTGTCTTCTCCTGAATGGGAGCTGTCATCATTGTCGACACGATGAAACGAGCCTGACTGACTACTAATATTCCCTTTTTTAAATTTATCCGTACCTACATAGGCCACAACTTTTTCCGATTCCTTGACACGAAAATTGTCATGTATACTGAGAAGAACTCCATTGCAGGCATTGGAGGAGGGTTGCCCAACTCTTACTTCTTTGATATCTTTCGAAAATGGTGGGGTTTGGGTGAGAGGGAGGTTTGCCACTGTCCTCGACTTTCTTCGAGATATAAAGCACATCCAGAGTACAAAGAGAATGGCAATAATGAAGATTGCAACAACTATGCAGATTAGCTCCCACACCTTGAGACCAGAGGCACCTACTTTACTTGATAGTTCTGCATTTAGATAGCCTTTCCCCATCTTCTAGAGTTTCTACAGTTTCTGAAGTGGGACAAGGAAGGGCAATGTACGTGATCAAGTTCTTAAGAAACATAGCTTCATCCAACATGTAAGCAATATAAAGGATACCATTTATGAAAATGATATTATAATGACCGATTTCCATAGACGGACTTTCAACCGAGTTTATTCGACTTTTTACATCACTTACATAATTTTTAAATACAAATGTCACAACTTTTTTCTGTAATTTAAAAAAAAAAGACGTAAAAAATGAATTACAAGCAAACAACAATAAATATTATTAGATGAAGTGAAATGGCAGGCCGTATGCCAGGTTACGCAACCAGAATTGCCACATGCTCTTCAAGCGTAAGGAGGAGAACTTTTTGTTTCATACATTCGAATGATAAAATTCCATATTCGACTGTGGCCAGAAAACCGCAAACATGCAGTCCATGAAGAAAAAAGTCTAGCAAATTTAAGACTCGGCGAACACAAAAAACGGGGGAAATTCGTCTATAATTACCTGTCTAGTGAGCTCCCTAAGATCTCAGTTTTTTCAGAAAGGATCAGCGAAGTCAAGCGTCAAAACACCCTAAACCCAGGAGGAGTCGAAAGGAACAGAACAGACATCACTATCAGAAAGAAGGAAGAGCCAACACCACAATCAGAGAAGAACTCCCTCGTGGTTTTCAGATTTGGGTAGAGAGAGAGAGAGGGTAATGTCTACTATCCGCGAAGAGTAATGGGGTGGGGGGCTGATGACACCTGACAGAGGGACAGAAAGAGGAGGAAGGATGGAGTTATAGGAGTGGAGTAGGTGAGGAGAGAGGGGGAGGGCCCAGGACCAGGAATGGAGTTGAGAAGGAAGTTTCGAATGGAAGTTGGGAGATGCTCTTTCGACTTTTCCTTGTTTGCTACCTGCCAATGTGTTTCCCTTTGGAAAACGACTGTTTATCCGAAAACCTGGTCCCCTTGCTTTTCTTATTAGTTTTCTCGAACTGATTCCAGACATGATTGTTGTGTTGTACTTCTGCTGGTCAAACACAGACTTGACAAAAAACAGAAAAAAAAGCTGATGATGATGGTGCTTGGTTAATTTAGATATAAAAAGAATGGTGACGGTGAAGAGAACGATGCTTCGATAACGAAAGAAAGAGAGTAGCAGAATAGTGACCTCAAAAATGAATGAATTCAGCAAAAACGGATAGAAGAAGCCATAGCGAGGGGTAGGAATATAAAAAAGCCCACGACGATTCTGGTTTGTACTTGAACAGAGTTTTCACGACTCTTTGCAGCACCAGCACCAGCACCAGCACCAGTACCAGTACCAGTTTAATACCGAATTACCTACCTACCAATTTTACTTGGCGGAAAGTTAAATCTGTAGAGTTGAAAGTGAAACATAAATATAAGTAAGAGATGAAGCTGGAGCTGCTGGACAGCGTGTTTGAGATTCGTTACAGGCCTGCCTTTCCCTACCTATCTCCATGACCATGCAGCTTAGGAAGACGAATGGGATAAATATAATCTTCGGAATAAAAATGAGTTTTCACCATTGCTCTGACATTTCAAATGTCATTGCCTCGACTCTCGAGGACATAGATCACTAAATTAAACTAAGTCTTAAGGTTGGGTAGGTAATGAATGCAGGGTTGCTTCATCTCCTCACCATCATGTGTCGAGTAGGTGGCTTTACGTCCTACCGCTTGAAAGGTGATGATTGTGTTCAATTAAGGTTGGGCGTGGGTCCTACCGCACCTCTTCTTCCGTAAGACTTCCCTCAAAATTATTTGTGAGCTCTAAGAATCCCATCTTCATGGTAGTAACTTGAACTTGATTTGAGGGAAAAATTCAACTGAGTTATATCTATTTTATTCTTATTTATTTTCGTCCGTTCTTTTTGTATTTTTATTTATTTTTTCTAATCTTTATTCTCACGATGATAGCTTAATCTTTCTTTCTCGCGATGATAGCTTAAAGATAATAAAACACTACCTAGCGGAGATGAACAATTTTATTTTTAAAAAAGAAGAAGAAATAATACAGAATAATAGCGGCGTCATTCCCTCTTTGTAGATTCATCATTCCCAAATGTTAGGATATTCATAGAAAGAAAAACATAAAACAAAAAGAAAACAATTAGAGACCGGTCCTTGTTCAGTTCAAGCTGACCGCTTAAATGGCATGTCTGAAGCCAAAAAAAATTCTCGCTCTATGAGTGGGCTTTGTGAACTAGGCTAAAGATATCCTATTGTGGGCCTGGACAGGCAGGTCAACCAGTGCGCACCACCCTCATCGTAAATAAGCCCAGGTCCACTAAAGTGGCCGATTTCAACAGGTCGTCATTTCCCTCCATCGCAAAAAACCTGAGTCCGTTTTTCTGGTCTTGTCCCTCCGGTGCTGATACCGGAGGCATCTTCTCACCGCCACTTTTCATTACCTGCGCCATCACCCCACTCCCCCCAACCTCATCTTGTGCTGTTCTTCAGCAAAAAAGAGAACGCCTCTCCACACAGAGAGAGAACCCTCTCAAGCATCCGGTGCTGATACCCCATCTGATGCGATGGCTTCTCATAGAGTTTAGTAAGGAGATTGCACCACCAGTCCACCAGGCGCCGCATTTTCCTTTGGCATTTTCTTTTTTAACTTCTTTGGTATTTTTTTTCTAATTGGTAAATCAAAGTTGTTTGCTATTTTCTGCTGCTGATCATACTTGAGCCCGACTCTGCTCTTCTGCAGATGACTCTCTCTGGTCGGGAATTGCATTTTCCCATGCACTCATAAGGAGCATAGGATTACTTCTTTTTCAGTGCATGGGAAGAGTGGGATCATAAACATTTATCTGAAAATAACCATCCTACGGAGTTCTCTAATGAACAAGTAACCAGTGCATCTGTCATTTCTATTGGCTTTAGGTTCAACTATTTCACCTCTTAGAAGTGCATGCAATTGGTGCAGTGCTATGTAGTGTTCGTGTTGGCGGATGGCGGTAGAGATCTTGAAAGTTTCGCCCATTTAAACACTAATGAAGCACGGAGTTTACTACTACAGGTAAGATAACACAAAATTTGTGTTAACTATTATATTATAGATCTTGTTTCAGTTTAAATGGTTTGATAGATATTATGAGAACTGTTCCATAATTTTTCAGGTTACAGCTGCATTAACGGTTGGAGAAGTTGCTTGTGAATTTGAACATAGGGATCTGCACTGGTCTGGTGCAAACTTTAGTGGTGTTTTATCTATGTTGTTCTTAGCATTTGTGTTTTACAGGCAGATTTTATGTTTATCCTTGCAGGGTAAACATTTTTCTTGCTCGTAATGGAGATACCACTACAGAGTTCTTTCTTCAGGGAAGGGAAATGAAGGCGAATGGATTTGGAATTGTTGTGTCGATAATTGACTTCACAGTTCATACTACCTAGAATTAAAACTGGTAAGCATTTCAAATTGTTATGTCAATAATTGACCACGTTTTCTAGAAGCAAAATTGGTAACACATTTGAAGTTGTCTCAATAATTGACTTCACAAACTCTAGATATAAACCGAGGCTTTTTTACACGTTTGTTGATGCTCGACTAAAAATTTTTTTTTGTTGACGCTTTATTCTATAATTCCTGCAGGTGAAGTTATTTTGTTTTTTGATTTGTTTTCTGACCCAGAACTATTCGAAGGTCCCAAAGGAGATAAACAAGTAAGGCGGAATTCAAGAATCTCTTAAGCGATTGATCACCAATTCACTTTATTCTGCTAACTCAAATTCTGATGCAGTTTGAAACTTATCGGGGGATGAAGAAAGTAACAAGGGACATGTGGGAGGGAAGGTATTGTGCTTGGCCTTTATCTTTCATAGCTGATGTACTCTTTCATAGCCTTAACGGAACGAGCGTACTTGGAATCTGCAAATGCCTAGTATTTTAATATGTTCTTTGTAAGTACATCTTGTTAAAATTTCATTGTGCATTTGTTAACCCAAAATTCAGAGAGTAAATCATTTCTTATGGCATTATTGAAACAGCGACTCCAAGACAAACGTGCTCTGGTTACAGTATTTGGTTGACACCTTGCTTCTTATGAAAACATTTGTAAGTTGAATTCTTTAATTTAACATTTCTATATATGCGAATTCTTCTTTGACGTGTATATTGAAAATTCTGTAGTCCTTACTTTATATCAGTATTGTTTTCACTTATGCATCCGAGTATATTTGGCAGAAACGAACGGCCGCAGATGAAAGAGACCTTCGTTCATTTAGAAAAAGTTTGAAGCTGTACAATTCAGCTAAAGAGGCCTTTAGTGACCCATTCTTCAGTGACATGTGATGCAATCAAGTATACAAATTGGTTAGAAAACCAATGAAGTTCATCTTTTTTTGTGCTTGTTTTTCATGTACAAAAGTGGGTATTTAGCTATATAGCTGAATCATTTCTGTAAGTAATAACGCATGTGAAAATGGGTAACTTTAGCCAAAACTTGGTTCATTAAGGAGTATATGAAATTGGTTTTATTTCTTTTTTGACGAAAAGAACTCATTAAGGGTTATATATATATATATATATATATATATATATATATAGAGAGAGAGAGAGAGAGAGAGAGAGAGAGAGAGAGAGAAGCCCTTATAATGGGTAGAATGAGCAGCTCATCTCTGATCCATCGATTTCCAATCTGACGACTCAAAAATGTGCGCTCCATTAACCAATCAGCTTCTTTTTAATCCATTTTCTCTAATTTCCTGAAATGTCCACGCTTCCTCCACCTGCCAAACCAGCCTGTATCTCCTCTCCCTCGCCTCCTCTCATTGATTCTGTATATTATGTTGAAAATGTTCTTATTGCTGACCTTTTTTATGTGTATCTTATCATATAATAAATTCTTAATCTCTTATAATTATAGACAAGCTCCGTTGAATTGTGGGTTCCTTCAGTCATCGACAAAAATCCAAGCACTTAACTGGCCAAAAGTAAACGCCCTGCCACTCCAATGATGCAAACTCTTCCATTGAGATTTAAATACCTCTGGTATACGGAGGACGAAGTTTAGGGTAGGGTAAACGTTGTTTTCGCATCAGCAATGGTTTCATATGATGGAGCCCCTTGGATCAATTCTAAACTGTGGGTGGGTAATAGTGATAATTCTCATTCAAAACAAATCTGACAGCCTTCTTTCTTTTGGGAATCAAATCTTACAGAAATACAGGCAACTGCGGTAATCGGCACATTACAACTATAGCCTTGAGATAAATGCTTACTGAATTTGCTAATAGCCAATGGAACTGAATAAAAATGAACGTCTTTCAGTCTACAGAAACAAATAATTTACATTACGAGTACTGCAGGACCTTGTAAGCTCAAAAATAACATATATCAAGACAGGAACACCTCACAATATGATACACATGGGTAAGGAAACAGGAAAATGGTACACAACTCAGTGATATTTGGGAAAAGAAAAACAATGGCCCATTATATCGACATGTAGCATATATAGTGTACATTCTCATCAAGAAACAAGAAATAAAAAATACCCTTTTTCGTCAGGGCTCACAAGGTAGCTCCGTAGGAAATGGACAATAATCTCCTCGATGTTGGAGCTGGAGGGGCCAAACCAGGGATGTCTTTGATGTCCTTGTTGTGTGGATTAACAATCTACCAATCAAGATATTTGTCAAACTGGTGGCAATAATGATAAGAACAACAACTCTTCACTATGGCAAAGCAGAAAAATTACCTTGACAACAATGATAGCTATTACACCAATGACAATAAGCAACAGAAATAGCATGATACACTTATCAGTGGCAACCTGTAGTATAACATTTTAAGGGTTAATCAGAGCAAGAAAGCACATACTACAATGCATAGGAGGGGTAAGGTATCCAGAAAAATAACCAACCTGTCTACCGATTTCCTTCACCAGTTGAGAAGCCTTCTTGATGGAAAAGTGGATCGTGTCCAATTCATTGACTACACGCCCCATTTGCTCTGTCTGTAAACCATCATTTAGAATGTGAATTTGCTCATGAAATTTAAAGTGGTGGATAGGAAAGCTTCCTAGTTGAAACCACATCCGAATTACAGAGTGCCAATAAATCAGGGGGAAAACCCATTTACCTGGCCTTTAAGAGTTACTGCCGTCTTGGTTCCAACGTCAATTGTTTGTTCAACAACCTAATATAATTTCTCAAGATCAGAAACAGCATAGTAAATAATCATTGTCTGGCAGGATGCTGATGGAGATTATAAAGATTACCTGTTTGGAGCGTTCTATGGCCTGATCAGTCTCATCCATAGTCTTCATTCCAGCATTGACAAGCTCTTGATTGGACATTGCTATAAAATACAAGGTCTTTCAAATTTCAGGACATAAGGCACGAAAAAGATTAATAAATAGTATCAACGGTAATCAAAATAAGAAGCAGGTTGCACGCATATAGTAGATAATAGAACTCAGTATCAGCATCACTTGTAATTTTTCTAAAAAGGCCAAATTATTATCACTTGACAAAGTATTCATGCTAAAAAACAAAACAACTAGAGATCCATCAGACAAAAAAAGTTAGAACCACACGCAAGATAAACCCCCTATACCTAATCTGTGTAAAGAAATTTAATAGACATGCATAAACTAATTGAAGACCAACAAGCACCCACATAGAAAGACCAATACACACTGTCAGTAGTCATGAAAACGAAGGTGATCCTTAAACCTATACTAAACTCTAACTATGAGGGAAGGATAACAGCCTCATTTCTTCTATATTTAACACATCTATATGACTTTTCTTTAGGGCTCAACATTATGCTCCATGGAGTATTGCACGCCTAACTGTTTCCGTGTAGGCCTAATGCGAACAGACTATCACACAATACTCCCAAATCTGCCCTCCACTCAACCCACCAGACAATTATCCTATGCACCACATTTACCCTATAGAGGAATTTGCTCACACCTTTGCACTTCTTGCTCATCTATTTCAACTAAGGTTCTACGCACAATTACACCTTCCTTAATGTTAAATTCCAAATACTCTGTCCTAGTCTATTTGAACAAATACATTCATAAAAAGCTGTAAGTATGCACACTCACCGGATGCCATTTGAACATTGTCCTCAGCTAGAGGCTCGCTACCCCCTGCTCCTTCAAATAACTCAACTCTTTTATTACCAAGGCTGCTTGTGTACCTGCACAATATAAATGACATCAAATAGAACTCAAAATATATGCACCTAGAGCATTAAACCAGACAACATAAATGAAGAAGAAGAAAAAGATCAAGTTGAACGGTGACATTAAAAAAGAACAGATAGTGTCATCAATGGATATCACGGTCCTTTCCACTAATGAAACTGTACTGTTAAACATGGACTACCTATTCAGACATTCAAATATTGATATTTGATACAAAAATTCACCAAAACACAGTTACCAAATGCAATTTCCAAGGAACCTAGGTGTACGTGGCCCCCTAGGCAATCTACATGAAGTAATTCTCTATCTGAGGTAGCCTAGGCAGTCCAGAGGTCACCTTATTAAAAAAGAGACACCAGGTCCACCTTAACATCAACTATCGCCAAATTTGGGCACATCATTAGAGATCCTAAAGCTAATATGTGCACCAAGTATTCTGCAGTTCATATGTGAGGCACAAGTTTTATACAAATGGAAATATATAGATAGGAAAAAGTTAATCTACACCCCGCCTCATGCGTGTTCGTGTGCTGATAGCCCGCACTACAGCTCAAAGCTGCTTTTAGGGCTATAGTTTCATCACCAGTCATCAGATTATGATCTAACGGCCTCGGGATTTTCTTCCTGGTTGTTGGTTAACCATTGCTAAAAGCCTAAAACCTCTCCAGGTCCACAACCAACCAACCAACTGCTTCTCCCAATTTCAGCATGCTGCATCCCCCCCCCCCCCCCCCCCCCAACCCCAAAAAAAACCTCACCCTAAAGCCCCCATTCCTCAACTTCCACCTGTTATTACCACACCTGTGTTGGGCCAGACGATTGGACCAGAAAACCTCACAATCGCAGAGTGTCCTGCAGGAGTCCCTGCCTAGATGAGGGAGGCTGGTGCGATTGGGCAGGCCGACAAAGGCTAGGGGTGACATTGTCAAGGCTGCGGCAGAGGCAGCATACAGTTGGATGGAAAAGAGCAAGGGACCAGTTTTGACGTTGTCTTGCAGGGCGTCCATTCCCAAGGTTAGAATGGTCCCATACAGTTGGAGGCCAATGTAGGGCTGGGCAGGAACATGTTGGCCAGTAGATGAGGCAACCAGGAGAATGATCCTGGGTAACAGTTCAAGGGTTTATAAAAGGACTTGCTGGAGTTAATGAAGGATATAACTCTTACAAATTTAGATGGAGTTAACTCTTTTGCTATTTTTTGCAAAAGAGTCGGCACAAAAGAGGCAAGAGTAGATGGGTAACATCCATTTAGCCGATCTCAAATTATTAACAAAAAAGCATTTCTGATTGTGATTATGGTATCTTGTACTTGAAAAAAGTAATAATGTGTACTTTCATACTTTTTTACTGTCAACATGTCTCTTGCAAATGCACTTTCCATGATCGTTTATGCATAGTTCAATTTTTGTTACTTCTTTACTGTTCGTCTATATTGTCTCTGTTTATGCCTTCTCTATAACGTATAATAGTAAAAATCGAAAAGCGTAACACTTACAAATTTAGTACAATGTGTGGCACATCTATTTGTCAGTGTAAGTGGGAGTTCAGAAGGTTCAGTTTCGGAGCATAGGATAATGTTGTTCTTCATGTAACAATTTTGAGAGTGTTTTTTTCTGTGCAATCAACTAAACACCTAGATGCATAGGCACTAGAGATGTCAAATGCCTAAGATCCTTAGGCTCCTTAGCAACTATGCCAAACTAGAAACTTACCAAGGAAAAAGACCAAGGATCAATATTGTATCCCAGTTCCAACCCAAGGAAGAAGACTAATCAAGAAAGATCAAATAAAGATCCGCTAATATGCAACTAAAACACCTTAGGTTCTAGAACTTATAATGAGCAGCTCAAGTGGAGGGTCTGTTGCACTTTTTATCACAATTTTATATAAAACATATAAACTGAAAAGTATGCGCATACATTGTTCTAAGCAGAGAACATATGCATAAATAGAGACAGTAAGCATTGATGTTTCATGTACAGCAAAAAAAATCACATATACATAATTTCATGATGAATATCTTTAGAGATAAATAAGCCTAAAGAACAAGAAGAAACTAGACATTGATCATGTGCAAATTTTAAAACTAAGCTTCTAAAATTGACACTCTAAGCTCCAGACTTCAAATGTCAACTCTCGCCTGACATTCTTTAGGGCAAAGAGCATGTGTGGAACCCTTAGGTAGTATCAGAATTTGAAGCATACTAACAAAGTCTTTAGTTTCTAATCTCACAACACAACTTGTCCAAACCCACGGTCCATATAAAAAAAAATTTAGAAGGTGAAACGGAAAAAACGTATAAGCAAACAGCAAGAGTTTTTCTTCCTTATTTAATAAACGGTCAATGTAAAGCAAAAAAGTAATTTCCTATAAATATGTTTCAAATTCTATCTTAAGAGAGGAGTGTTTTGCCTATACCTTTCCCTATCTCCAGAGGTCAACAGCAGAAAATAAAGCATACAGTCTAAACTACTGTCTTCTCTCCCATAACTCATTCCAGCAATGTATAGAGGCCAGAATCTCACTAAGCAGCAACACGGTTCAAGTTCTTTGCTTCCATCTCTCCTTTTTTTTTACCTTTGTCTTTGCTTCCATCTCAATCCAATCTTCTTTGAAAGTTGTTGTTTCTCTTTATCTTTGTTAGTGGTATTTGCAAATTCTAACATTAAACATAATTCTCAATGACAATAAATTGAAATAGTTCTTTCAACACGGAAAATCCTGTGCTTGAAAATTGCAACCAAAAAGCAGAAGTGCTTTCTGTGGAAATTGAGCTAAAAATATATCCTAAAAGAAAATTTAATTCACTTCACAAATACCATCATACCATATTCAAACAGAAAGTAAACATTTCTCCAGACCCATTTTAACATAGTACTCACGATAGACAAAATTATGAATGTAAATACTATTATTAGCACACGGGCAACGAGAAGAAGATACATGTCAAATAACAAACTTACGTTTTTCTTAATGCCACATACGAATTCAACTCTTTAATCTGCATAAAGAGTATCCATAGTTCAATGCAAACAATTGAAATGAAAGGACTGCACACAAACCCTAGTAACTGCAAGTGGTGAAAATCTGACCAGGGACTGCTTTTTTTCATTGAGTTGCTTGTTAATCTCAGGAGGATTTCCACTCTCCTCGTCTCTGATTTCACGATCAAATTCTTTTATCAACCTGCAAATAACATATATTTAAATCACAAAAACACATAGTTTCTATAAAGGAAGTGGCTCTTCAATTCCTTCTTTGTCTTGAAAGGTATGGCTCTTCATCATATTTGTCACTTAACAACTCCAAATACTTTTTATCATCCAAACTTATCAAAATCCATTAACATGAAGTTAGATGTTGGAAGAACAAGAGCAACCTAAGACAGACAAGAATATCTGAAATTCTGAAAAATAAATAGAATATATAAGAATTGCCAAGACCTACCGCTTACACTCCCTCATTTTTCCAGTGAGCTCTTCCAATTGTTTACTTTGCCTGTTAGGATCTTTAATTTTGTCCAGCTTCTGGAAGCCATTCCTGCAAAAAAGTAACCTTCATGAGGATCACAAGAGACAAAAATATGTATAGATAAGGAGCAATGCATTTAAATCTCTACCAGTGCGATGATGCATATATCTAAAAGCGACCCAAGGCTCCATAATAGTTCGTACAAAAAATGAAGGTCGAATCTTCCATGAGCAGACCAAATGTCAAATGTTTCTCAGATATTTAGAGCTAACCAATCATTGTTCCCTCATCTATAGATCTCAGGGTAACTGATTGTAGAATGCAACACTGGTGCTGGCTTATACCTGGACATGGATCTAAGATCTCGATGAAAGGGAGATAGCAGAGGCTGGTGGATTCAAATATTTAATCTCCAAGGACAATTTGTATCCTCCAATAATTTGAATGTCATGCGAATCTCCATCTACCCAGGAAAGCAACTACCCTTATCATTATATCCTAATCCTAATTAATCATAATGGGCAAAAACGGATCCTGTTCGGCTACCTAGTTGTATCATACGCCATAGCAATGCTTGGTAATTCGATAACGCAGAAGAAGAAGATACGGTGAAGAGAAATGAAATATAAAGAGAGCGCATATTGATTAACGTAAAAACGAGAATTGAGAGTTGGAAAAATTACTGTAGAGCACGAAAGTGATCGCGGATTTCGCCTTCAATCTGCTCCAGCTGCGGGCTCATCTGCTTTTCGTACGCCATTCCAGAAAAAAAAAAAAAAGACAATTCCTTTTTGAATAATAAACCCACACCCGCCGAATCTCACAAAATCTGAGAAGCCTTGATATCCCTGCAGTCCATGACCTGCATTGGAGGAAAACAATAGGAACCCTAACGAATCAGCCCCTGAACCCTAATCCCCTCCTAGGATCAAGTAAGGAGCTGGGGGGGAGGAGGAGGAGACGGAGGACAGGGATGGGATTTCTGAATTTTAGGGCTTTCGAAGCGGAGAAGGAACCAGAAAAAAGGAAATCATGCGACTGTTATTGACATGATTCAAAAAAAATTGATCTAGAACACGCTGCTAAAATGCGCCGTGCTTCAATAAAACCCGACGTATATCTGTGAGGAGCCGTGGCCTGTGAGGAGACAAGTTCATAACAAGAACTTCGTCGTTGGCTTAGCTGCGCAGGTTAGCAAATTATCTTCTTTCTTTTTTTTTTGGAAATAGAAGAGTGTGCCTCTGACTTTTTTTTTTTTTAAGAATTAGAAACAGAGGAAATTCGATTACATTATTAGCGCGATAAAAGCGAGTGCCTCTGACTTGTGAGCTGGACATTCGTTGTCTCCCAGTTTGGCAAAAATTATGTGCTGAAATTTTTATTATCGGAAAAAGCTGCGGAGCCCACGTGCCAACTCCCCGACAGCCATGCAGCAACCTCCTCAGTCTCCTATATTGTTGTGATTACTAAAGAAAAGCTCCTTCCTAACATTACCTGCCGCTAATTGCAAAGTATTTGCTGGATATGTAATTTCCTCTTTGAAACAAGTTTTGTATGATGATTATGCAGCTTGTACTGATGATTGTTTGATTAATAGAAGAGCCCGTTAAGGGCTGGTTTGTGCAGAGAAAAAGGGTAAGAAACAAACGTTTGCTCACACACAGTCCCATTAATTAAACAGAGGGATTGGCTGGCAAATACCCAATGGATATGTAAGAAAATCACATATATTGCACACTATATACAAAAGAAATAATCATATGTAGGGATGACAAGTTATTTAGAAATGAGAAAACAATGCAAATTTGTGAATATGTACAGATATATGGTTTTTAAAGAGGAGACTAGAAAATAGTTGGGCGATAAAGGCAGAGATAGAAACGATAGGAAGCTCAATGGTTTGGGCAATGGTTTGAAATCTCGGAGAGATCTTGCCGAGATCTCGGTCTCGATTTAAATACCGAGGCACAAAACCAAGTTTTCAATGTATTTCCAGTTTTATATGATCTCGAAGAGATTTTGTAACTCTTGGTAGAATATCGGGAAAATCTCGGCAATGGCAATATATGATTTTATTCGCTACAATTAAAGAAAGGTTTGCATATAAAGAACATGTACAAATTATTTGATTTTTTGTGTAATGCATAAAAGGGACTAATTTTTATTAGCTTCTAAATATAGTAATTTGTAGTAGCTTCCATTAAGATACAAACAATTAGGGGATATTTATCGATAGAAAAAATGAGGTATTTAGTTTCCATAGATATAGAGACAATCTTCATAAAAAAAGATACAGGGACAATTACGAGATTTTAATTATAGGGGATGAATTGTGAGATATATACAAAGGGCTTAGTTGGAATTTCGTGATTTCTAAACAGTGATTTAAGTTTAATTATAAAATTTCTAACAATGAGCTTAGTTTAATTATAGTATTCATAAACAAGGGTTAATTGTAGATAAAATCGTTGAGGCTGATAAAATTAACTCATTTTATGCATTTTTATGTGTTAATGTTTCTACTTAATATATGCTCTATATCTATTTGCATGATATTGTGTTTGTATGCGAGTTATTAGTATTTATATAATAGTTAGGTACTTAAGTTGTCAAAACTCTATGTAAAAAACCCTTCTTAAGGTATCTGAGATGGCAAGATCCCACTACATCATCTCTTTGAGATCTCTTCTCTTTGGACAATCGAGACGAGACCGAGAATTGAGATTACGAACCATGGTTTGGCCCAAATGATTTTTTTCTATAATCAATTGCCCTATTTGGTGGAATGGAATGTACCAACATACAATGAATCAAGCGAGATAAAAAGTGGTGATTCCACATAATCAACGGAAACAAGAATGTCCTTGTTCTCACTTTTCTGTGTTTCACGGTGAAAGAAAAAGCATGGGATGAAAGAACACAAACACAAATGCATGTTTTACATCACCCCGGAAAATTTTCAAGTTCAATAATTTTCAGGAGCTCCATTTTTCACAATCCACACGTTTTTCACAAATTTTCATGACTGAAAAATTTTCATGTCAACAAATTTTCACCTTCCAAACTGGTCCCACGAGTCGCGTAGTCGGTAAATTGCCTTTGCTGGAGTATGCTGATTGTTAGAAGTCGGATGTGGGCACGTTTCACTGACGTTAGTTGTCCGAATCAGTCCGCCCGACATCCTTTATGTCGGTCATCCAAACAAAAGGTTGGTGTGGTGACGGTGAATTCTCAGCCGGTCGGCCCATGGGCCGCGGGCGCAGCACTCAGCTATGTCCAATTCAATGCACTTGGTAATTTCTTCATTAAGAAGAAGCCCACTAGCACAACCGGTAATTTCTTCATTAATGAGGGGAGAAAACATGTACTACCGAAATTTCGACGACACTACCACTCCAGTGGCAGGAAGGGGTCAGATTGGGGCTTTCCTCCCCTCCCAATTTCATTACTTTCCACTTTTGACTCATCACTTTCCCCATACAAATAGAAGACGACGACGGCCGGACTTCATCTCTAAGCAACACCACCGACAAGGAGGAGGCCTCTCCTCTTTTAGTGTTTTACAAATTGCAATCGAGAGAGAGAGAAACAAAGGGGTGGGTGGTGCGGTGGCATGGCCGGAGAATCGACTAACGGGGCTTCCGGCGAATACTCGATGGCTAAGACATCGGTGTGGTGGGACATCGAGAATTGCGCTGTCCCTAAAGGGTGCGATCCACACGCTATCGCCCAAAACATAAGCATGTCATTGGAGAGGATGGACTACCGAGGCCCTATCAATATTTGGGCTTACGGCGACACCAACAATATCCCTAACAACGTTAAGCAGGCCCTCTCCAGCACCGGCGTCGCCCTCTACCATGTTCCTGCTGGTATACGTCTTCTTACTTCTCAATTTTGCCCCGCTTTTATTATTCTCATCCGTGTGTTTATTCTTCTTGCCGAAAAAGTAAGAATTGATCTGTTTGTGTGTTTTTACTGCTGTCATTTTAATTGTGTCACCGATCAAGTTTTATCAAATTTTGGTGTTTGATGGGGTAGCAGCGGAAGTAATATGTAATTAGCCTTTTCTCCGTTCAGATGAAAGACCACTTATTTGCTGAAACATCGTTGTAAAAAACTAGTAATTTTGGTGATATAATTGAAAGTCCAACAGCAATTGTATGGGGTAATGTTTTAAGGATTGCCCCTTTACAAAAGCAATCAAAGAAGGATGCTACGAAGTGGAAGATGAAGAATGGTGCAGAATCGCAGACAACTGTCTGCTATAATTAGAACTGTGGATAATGCTGTAGAATTATTAAACATTTGAATAGTCATGATGTTGACTGGGGTTTCTTTTTTCTTGATGAATAAGTCCATCCTGGCGATATGTTAGGGAGCCTGAAGGGCGAATTGTGAGCACATTACTAAGAATCTAAATTCAGCCTCAGCTGACATGAAAATGTTTTCAAGTAATTTAAAAGCTTGGTGACAGGTTGTTTTGAGGCTAGAAGTGTGGCAAAATTGGATGATGGCTGACAAAATGCAAATCGTGTTGTGGCCTTATGGAAATTCAAACGGGAATGCACTTAGGAAATAACCCTTGGTAAATTAGAGAAGGATCGTTGCTATTAAAAAAAAAATTGATGTGAAAATTGATATCAGAGATTATTTTGACTACTAATTTTGAGTAAAAAAGAATACAGAGCGAGGAATTTTCTGTTATACTGGTTGGAAAATAATCTTACATTTAAGCTAATACTATACCTTCATTTTGTTTGTTGCATTGATTTTTAACTGATCTAGTACTCTGTCACCTAGGCTTCTTAATAATTAATTAGTTAGAGGCAGTTTAGTAAGATATTTAATTATTTAGTAGTTATTTCTTATTAGGCTTTACGAATCTAGTTAGGGCCATTTGAGTTTGTTTTAGGAGTTCTTTGTTTAGTAGAATAAGGTGACAGATGCAGTTACTATGATGATTAATTATTGAATGCAAAAGTAGGTTAGCTTGACTAGGTATCTTCTCGAATTCCTTTCCTTCTCTGATCTTCTTCACTATTCTTCTCCTACTGCTTGCTGTTTGCGGCTATTTTTTTGCTTCTGTAACCGGGCAGTAAGTTAGTTTTGAGGTTGCTGTTGTTTGATTTGTAATCAGGCATGCTCCTATCAAGCTTCCTTTAGTTTCATCCTATTTTCTCCTCTACTCTCCCTTACCTGTGATTCCGCAAGGAGTTGCACCATACTCATTAGTGCTTATGTTGTTGTCAGGTGTTAAAGATGCAAGTGACAAAAAGATTCTAGTTGACATGTTGTTTTGGGCTATCGACAATCCCCCCCCTGCAAATTATTTACTAATATCTGGTGATCGTGATTTTTCTAGTGCCCTCCATCAGTTGCGCCTAAGAAAATATAATATTCTATTAGCTCGACCACAAAATGCATCTGCGCCTCTTACCGCTGCAGCAAAAAATGTTTGGCTTTGGACTAGTCTTGTGGCTGGAGGTCCTATTTCACTACCTAATGAAGACACAGTTGAAGATGTAAGGGTTGACAGTAAGCATAAAATGAAGCAACCTCGAAGACCCTCAACTCCGAACAATCAATCAAGATGTTTCACCAATGAGGGGAAACAAGTTGTAGGTGGAAGTCAAGAACATCCAAGTCTTGAAAATTTTGATAAAGCCAATCAAAAGCGGATGCCTGGTGGCCAACAACATAACCAGGCACCCACGTCAAGATTATCTAGTACTGAATCTCAGACGAGTGTTGGTCCTAATTCTACACAAGGTCTTTCTTCTTTTTCTCGTGCGCCACCAACAAACATATCCAACAGTGAAAGCAAATTACAAGCTCAGCTCCCTTCTTCTAGCTTTCCCCATCAAACTGTGCATGCACAGAGTAAGCTCCCTCACCAAGTATTTCTAGACAATAAGCACGCGACAACTTCTGGAGCCTCCTCTAGGTTGGTTCCATCTTGTTCCGATCCTTTCTTGAAGGGCGCTAATCCCGTTCAGAACAATTATCCAAACCAGTATCCTCTCCAACCTGTCAAGCCAAGTGACTTTTTACCCCCTTCATCTACATTTAATCCTGAGAATAGGTTTCAGCCTAATTCTCATTTACACAATCCTCAGACATGGCCACCCAGGTTTGATGGAGTGCCTTATACTTCAGGACCTCCAACAAATGTATCTGAGCTCTCAAATGCTTTTCATGAGTCTCACTTTTTCCAAAGGCCTATGGCGCCACGGCCTATTATTCCAAACATTAATCCAGATTCGAATACTACAAATTTTATAAGTCCGCACTATGCACAACCACCTGTGCATGGTGTTGGACCAAAACCTTCAAATCATGACCTTGCAATAGTGGGTACTATTTTACTGGCTTTGGATTCACTAAAAGAGGACATGATTGTGCCCACTGAAGCAAATATAAAGGATTGTATCCACTATGGGAATCTTAATCAACTGAATTTCGATGTTAGGAGAGCTATTCTATGTGCTCTTGAGCTGCAGAGGGTGGTAATGCATAAAGTTGGAGGTGCTTTGCATGTATATGTCCCCAAAGGTCAGGAATTATGGAAGTGTGTGAACCCTATTGATAGTAATGTAAAGAAAGCGAAGGAAAAATTCGCAGCAGTTCATCAATTTTTAACATCTCCCAGTGGCCGTGCTAGTATATTGGCTTCTCCATCCAGGTAAAAGAAGTGTTGCATTTGTTTTTTTGGCTCAGCTTGTTTTGGTGTTTCTCTCTCTGACTTGATATTCAATAAAATTGCTACAGGTACAAGGCTGCTTTAATACTACGGAATGCATGTCTAACAGATTCTACCTTAGGTGAAGTATTGCAGATCCTGCATATGGTAATCACTATCAAGAGATGGATTATCGTGCATGCGTCGGGATGGCAGCCTCTGGATATTAAAATTTGATACATGACTTCAAGTTTGCTAGCCCTAGGGATCTGGCAGATGTTAGTGTGAACTCTTCTTTTGGATTCCTGCTGAATAGGTGGGTTAGTGACTTCCTGCTACTACTACAGTTTCTAAGACCAATGGCTGAGTAGGTTCGAAGTATATTAGGGATATGATGGCAAGCTTACAGGTATTTTGCTTGCATTAGTTAGCCAAGAAAGTTCGCAAGAAAAAAAAAAACTTTTAGTGAGACTTTGGGACGGGTTAAGGAGATAACAGGTGTAGAAAATGAGACGCTTGTGGAGCATGATATCGCTTTTTTATCAAAAGGCTTTTTCTAGGAGATTTTCCTACCTGAAGGTCAATGAGCTGTAGCTAAACAAAATATAATTTCACAATGTCTACTCAGAGTAATTATATATGCAGAAATAAAGAAGTGCAAGCACTGCCTTTTTCTGCTAATATGGAAGTTCTCTCTGGGCCTTTGACGAGTGCGGTTCTATGTTGTATGTGGTTCTACAATATCCAAAGATCGCGAGAATCTTTGCCTTGTAGACATGGCAATAACTGTTTAGCATTTATTGATCCTGGCAATGGATGACATGGGCGTTTTAGTTTATGGCATCTTCTGTCAAGGTTCTTAACGGTCACATCTGATCCTTTTCTTGAAAGGAAGTTGACATGGTTCATTATGTTAGTTGGCCGTTTACGTAATGATACCTGCAGAAGTGGTGTTTTCTGGCTTCTCTTATGGGAGAGTGAAGCTTATTATTGGAAATCAGTTATGGTATTTTCTTCTCTCACTAATATGTGGCTGCCATTTGAATAGTGTGCCAGACATTTCGCCAAGGTACAACTGCTCTTCTGTATTTTGGTGGTTCCATTGTCAGAATGAGCACTATAATCAACTAATAAATTCCAGAAAATCAGACTGGTTTGCTCAAGGAGTGTTTAGTTTTCTCTACTCTCTTAATGTCTCTTTCCTGTGCAATGAGTTACAGCTATAACCATGCTCTTGAATTGAAATTATTTGGAGAATTTAGTACTATTGTCATTTTTGTCTTGTATAATTTGAGGTTGTGTATTTGCAATTGAAGTTGAGTTATGATGTTTGGTGTTGAGAAACATTTTCTCGTGTAATTTGGTGTTGGAATATGTTAGTCTAGTGGCCATGATGCAGATATTCGAGTGATTATGAATGAAGAATTTTGCAATTATTGGAGAACAAAAATGACGCTGATAATAATTGAACTCCTTTTAGTTGTTCAAGCTTTCCGTATTAGCAGTTGTCATTCAGGAGGGTGTTTCTTGGTTAGATGACTTGCATTTCAATTTTTTCTAATAAGCATTAGACTAGTTACATTTTTTTTGGCAACAGATTAGACCAGTTACATGCCTACAGGAGAAGAGATACAAATATAAGTATCTTTCAGAGGCGAAACATTCTTATGCTTGAGTTTTTATGCTATATAGTACTCCCTCCGTTCCAAAATACTATGTATATTTGGAAATATTATTATTTTAAAATATGGTGTACATTTTACCAAATCAAGTGACTTCGTCTTTCTAAAATTAGAGGAAACTTAGAAGGATTGACTAGAACTTTGTTCATGAATGAGCATACAAGTTGGATGGGATATCAGGGAGAAGGAGCCATATGATTTTCTTGTAGTTTTTATGGTTTAATAAAAATAAGAATTTTCTCAAATGTACATAATATTTTAGAACGGAGGGAGTATCATATACCACAAGGGTTTATTTTCTGGTTCCGCCTGTGGTCTATAGTACTATATACCATTAATGCATATACATATATTTCATACCCCTGAAAAAAAAAAGGAGTTACAAGTATTATGTACTCGGCCTAGTTTTGTATGTCAGATGAGCATCTGGTGGCTAAATTTTGTAAAAGTTCACCAAAAGTCGCTACAAGAACACTCCGCTCTTACAAAATGGTGGAATTGGTTTCTCTCTCACCACAATCTTGCGATAAAACGCATCGGATATTAGTTTACTAGCGTCGTGACAGTTTACAAACTCTCAAATTCTTGGATATACGGATTGTTGCTCCTGGACTCGTGTTTAACAGCCCATAGGCAATTGCAAGCTTCTCACTGTGATAGTGCAGCGGGTCCTCTTTATCGTCCTCGCCAATGTCATGCAACACCTCATCCACATCAGGCACATATCCCGCAGATTTAATGCGCTCCAACATCTCGTCCACCTTGGAATAGATTTCTTCAGCTCGAGGATGTGATCTCCCTCCGGCGATGAACTCAGTGACAGTCCCGTTGAGTTCGATTTTCGAGCACCACCCTGGGGTTTTCCTTACTCCCCTCCCCCTATCATCCATCAATTTCCTCGCGCGAGCAACATCCTCCCATCTACCGGCACTGGCACGTATCGACCACTGTTTTAGGGCACCATTTCCACGAGCTGTTTGCCCACATGCTCACCCATATTTACATCTCCATGGATCCTGCAGGCGCCAAGCAGTGCCCCCAAGACTCCAGCATCAGGCCTTAAAAGCATTTCCTCGATTAACTTGTTGGCTTCGGCTAGCAAGCCAGCCCTGCCAAGTGCCAAGCAAATCAACCATGCGGCCATAGTGTTCCACCCTGGGTTTCGATTCCATATGTTCTAGTCAGATGATTAAAACACTGCCGTCCTTCCTCTACTCGACCGGCATGAGCACAAGCAGTGAGAACGTTCACGAGCGTAATACCGTCGGGGGCTACCATGGCCCGCTCCATTTCCTTGAAGAGCTGGATTGCAGCGTCCGGCTGACCATGCAATGCCAACTATTGCCAAGCCTCCAAGCATGCTGTTCCATGAAGAGATGCCCTCGTCGGCGACGGCCACCCCACCAAAGACGTCGAGCGCTTCTCAAGGCACCCACATTTGCAGTACATATCGATGATTGCGGTGGCCAGTTTGGCGTCCAGCTCGATACACCTCTGCTCGATGTACCCGCGGATCCATTCCCCTTGCTCTAATGCCCCCAAACCGGCACAGGCCGACAGCATGCTCGCTGCGACGTACTTGTCCAGTTTCACGTCCTCGGCTCGCATCTGGTTGAGGAGAGCAAATGCCTCATGGAACCTGTTGCTCTGTACATAAGCTGCAATCATGTCGTTCCAAGACACGGCGTTCCTCTCTTTCATCGTGTCAAACACCCGGCGGGCCTCATCCACGCAGCCCCATCGGGCATATCCGCTGAGCAAAGTCGTCGAGGAGATGAAGTCCGGGTGAGGCATTTCATCAAAGACCAGTCGCGCCTCCTCCAGATAGCCGCAATTGAAGTACATGTGCAGCAGGTTGTTCTGGGAGAAGCCGTCTCGGCGTGCCCGAATTTGAAGACGTGGGCGTGAACCTGTTTGACTTGGTCGACCGCGTTGTGTATGCAGCAGGCTCGGAGGAGGGAGGGGAAGGTGAACTTGTTGGGGGAGACGGATCGCTGGAGCATTCGGGAGTACAAGAAGAGGATGCTGTTGTTCCTAGAGCGGTCAATTCTCAAGTAGCCCCTCATGATGATGTTGTAAAGGAAGGCATCTGGTTCGGGAATCCGATCGATCACCTGGAGCGCGAACTCGAAGTCGCCAGCGGGTTCGGACACGGCGCAGAACTTGACAATGCGGCCCGTGGTGTCATTGTCGGACGAGAGGCCGAGGCGGATGACGTGCAATTGCTGCAGTTGGGGCCGGCCATGGTGGAGCAAGACTTGAGGGTGATTAGACTGATTGCTATTTGCTTCTGCTAACTCATCGTCAGGATTGGATTTTTCTGCCTGCCTTCGTCCAATTAACTGTTTGCACTTAAACGACGACCTCCTCTTCCACTTCAAAAACAAGGATGAACACCCCACATTCACACTCCTTACCACTCTTTATTTTCAGACCATCCACTGTCTGTGTATGAAAACCAGGCGAGGAATTTTAATTGTGGCGGGAGATGCTTTCCTGCCTGCTCATTTGCTGGCACCACTGAAAGGAGGAGTGTTCCGCTCGGCTTAACTCCTTCCCACTTCCTCTCCGTGCCTCTCAACTCTCCAAGGCGGCATAAGGGTCGAGCCGGCTCTTGAGCTGATCTGATTCGGCTTAGATCAGCTCAAATTTTGGCTCCGATCGTGAAAGCTCGGCTCGGGCTCGTACTACTACAGCCGAGCCCTAGATTCAGATAGGTTTGACTCTTTTTAGATTCGGCTCGAATAAAGCTTGCGAGCCGGCTCAAACTCAGCATGGGCTCGGCTCGTTATAAAAAAGATGTCAATAGTCCAAGTACTAGGAGTATTTTTATCTTTTTGTAAATATAATAAATATATTAATATTTTATATTTATATATGCATGATCTCTTATTTGGTTTTCTAATGTGGACGCGTACTTTTTGTATGGAGGGAATATTGGAGTTTTATTTTTTAACAAATAAATATTTGAGTTTTATTTTTTAACAAATTTAACTGTTTTTTGAAATTCAAAAATAGTTAAGGAATAATTAGAGATAGTTAAATTGTTCTACCATTGAATTACTAATTAAGTGTCTTTATCAAGACAAATTTTGCCTTCTACAAAATATAATTTTTTTTTCCATTTTATCTTAAATTAGAGAACTTAGTATTCAATAATTTTTTTTAAAATATGATAACTAATCATACAATAGACTCTAGTAGTATCGTAAAATTCAGAATTACCACTAGGCATGGGGCCCATATAAGTTGGGCCTTGATTGTATTTATATGTCTACATTTGGAGAAATTATTGGGTACAATTGCTTGACCACATCAAACTATCCCAATTCCCATGGCGTCAGGGAGTTGTTGATATCCTTGATCGACGAAGATGTTGATATCCCTGTTGAAAGCAAGCGTTTCCCGGAATTTTGGGCATTTCAAAATTTTTGAGGAATAATTCGTAATTTTCACGTAGATTTTGGTTTGGTTCGATTTTTCCCCCGGTTCAGTAGGTCATTGACCCATTGCACTCATCCCAAGTCCCCATTGCCCCCCCTCATTTGTCGCTGCCTCCTCGCCTGCTTCCCACCTTTGTCATTTCACGGTAAGGCACCGTCCCTCTTATCCCTCCCCCCTCGTTCGCCGCTGTACATTACAAGTGTTGTTGATAAAGTTAGTATTCTTTCAATAACTCTTTACACTTTTCTTGCTAGATTGGGTCTTCTATTTAGTTTGTTAATTGTGATGTTCTTGTAGTTTGGTATGTCCGTCAATTTTGTTTTTGTGTTATTGTTATTTTTGTTCTTTTAATTAGATTGGATCTGAAATTGATCCGATTATATGCAACCAATCCTTCTCCAGATGTGACTGTTATAAGCCAGATAAGACATGCTTAAAATTCGAGCCTCAACTGAGGCACTCAAGGTCGAGCTACAAAAATACTAATGAGCCGAGCCCAAGCTGGGAAGGTATGAGCTTCTTACAAGCTAAGCTCGAGCTAAAATTTCAGATTTCAAGCTGAGCCATGCCCAAACTCAGCTTGTTTACATCCCTAGTCCTGCACATTGCCGACTGTTGTGCGATTCCAGGAGGTTCTTGCTCCTACACCAAGCAGTCCACATGGGTCTGCACCCTAAAGAGTAGAGACCCACTTCTCTCAAAGGCAAACTACAGTGTCCTTACCGCATTTGACATTTTTTCAGATGCGGAAAATGCTCGCCACATGTGGGTTCACCTTTATCCGCCTAACCAAATAGCAGCTTGTAGGATAGAGAGGTACATGATTATAGAAATCTTTTGAATTTCTGCTATATCAGATATCATTTCCCCCGGGAACAACAAAAAACATACATGGACTCAAAGCAAAGGCACTTTAGGCACAAATCATGAGCCACAACTCATTCGAAAGCCATTTTATTCTTTTCAAAATTCTCTGCTAAAACCACCTCAACTATGTAACATGCGCTCTTTGCACCACATTCTGAATCTTTCACAAATTTTATGAGTCAAAACTACCGACATTCAGCTCCTATATCAAGAATCAGTAGCCCTTCAGCCAAATACGAGTCGATGTTTCTGCAACAAATACATAACAAAAAACCTCCCCCATAATACGTCAATCTCCAGCCATAAACGGATCATCTTCTCCAAGATTGGCAACTATAGGTTCTAATTCTGATATTTCCTCATCTGGTGGAGCCAAATATGTAGGAAATGGAAGAATTGAAATGTCAGGTTTCTTATAAACAGAATCAGTTATGAACACAAAGTTCCCTTCTGCACCTGGCACCTGTACAAGATCCATAAAATGTGGTAAGTCAACTACCAAAAAAATTTCGTCTTTGATGCAGGAGAGAGGAATGCTTGGTTCTTTTAGTTCAGGAACATGAAAGCTTACTTGACCCTTGACCCACATCAAATTCCGCTGAGGGTCTATCTTGTACACCCACACATTCTTTACCGTGCATAACTTCCCTCCCATGCGCCCTGGCATTTTCTTACCTTTAAACACCTGTTGAACCATAAAGGACTCGTAAATACTTGGTGTATTCATTAGCTCATGAACATGAACCACAATCACAGTATTCATTGGCTCCTAATGAGGAGTGTCGGAGTCCTTAAGACCCGACTAGAAGCGGCAGGGCAACTTGCCTCTTAGAGCACTGTATCCCGCTGACAATCCCCTTGGGTACATAGAAAGCACCCACCGGGTAGATTGAGAAATAGTATCGGGTGAGTGGCCAACAGAATCGCGGTTCATGCCACGGTTATTAATTGCAAAAATATTTGAAACTACAAATTTGCAGAAGATTAACCCAAAATCATACAACAATCGCAAATATGCATGCTAGTGTGCAAATTACTCCCCATTTAGATCACCTAATATAAACTACACAATAACTTGTGCTATTTGGAAAACAACAATTGTTTTCAAAACCAGGGAACACTTAATCACAAATGAGGCGTGAACTAATAGGCAACATGATTGTTAATTTAATCCACAATGCCTTTTTGTTTTACGTAATGCAATGCCTATTTCAGGTCTGACCATAGCTAAAATCAAATTTCAAAGAAATCAACTGATTAATTTTTGGTCCCAAAGACTCAACAGCAACTTTATCCGTGACAAGGACTCAACAGCAACTTTATCCGTGACAAGGTCACATCAACAGTAAAAACAGCATATGGTTAAGACACATAACAGCCAGAAGGTAAATTTAATCAAGCCCAATCATGAGCAATCATCATCTACATCTGACAAGATCATTTGCATATGACACACTGAAAACAGAGATTTAAAGATATATCACCTACCTTCCCTGGATCATCTCTCTGCCCAGTAGAACCAATATGTCGATGAGTCAATGATGTGCCATGAGATGCAGGCATTCCCTTGAATCCCCATCTTTTCATTCCTCCCTGATAATTTAAAAAATGTTAACAAATGTGGAGAAAAAACGAATGCAAGGATCCATTTTTATAAGTGGTAAACGTCATTTACTAGTAAATACCTAAATATCATCACTATAAATAAATTTTAGTATTACACCTTTCTCCCTTCCAGACTCAAACCTTACCATTCACTTTCCTTTAACCAGCCAAGCACCATTGGAAGAAAGAAATGAAAAAAAATGATGGAGACAGCCAAATGAACATACTTTGGTAATTCCCCACACAATTTGCATAATGCCATTGATGCAGTGGATTTTAGAACAAAGTTTGGGCACCAATGCAGAAGAGTTATAGCAATCCGCTTGAATTGTTTGAATCAGCCATTGTACGCATCACTTTTTCTTACCCAAAAATCCACCCGTTACAGGCTTTGCGGGTTGCAAAGTAAGTATTTTAATCCTCTTATCTGATTTTCTCCTCCAAATTAAGGGGCTACTGTTTGGTATCTTTTCCTCAACCACACCACTATCTCCTCTTTATACACCCCATCTCTTTTTTTTTCTTTTCATTTTCATTTCCCCACCCTTTTTGCCCCTTCCTTGCTCTGCCTAAACCATTTCTTTCAGGTTTGCAGCCTCAAATATTGAATGGCACACCTTCAAGCTAGAAAAAAATAACACAATTTCTTGAGCCTTTATAAAAGGGTTCATGTTTGCCATTAATTGAAAACAGGCAGGCATGGCTATCTCTCACATCAAATCCAACCATCAAAAGCATTTAACTTAATAGCGACAGCAAAGGCTATGGAGGCAATGCTGCCGCTCTATCATGTTTGCTTTTCATATTTCCGTATTGTTTATTCAATTTTTGCCAAAACTCTTATTTTTTTCAGATGTCTTTATCTCTTATTAGATTTTTTTTGCTCAGTTCTCTTATGACATTTTATTTAGCATTCTTTTTTTTGGCAACATTTAGCACTTTTCCTTATGGGCATATGCATAGAAGACCAATAGATGCCCCTATGAGAAGATTAGAAGTGATGCATGTAAATGATGACAAAAGAGGGAGAGGGAGACCTAAGAGACCTTGGATGGAGTTATAAAAAAGGACATGACTTTACAATCTCTTACAAAAGAGTTGGAACAAAACAGGCCTGAATGGAGGCGTAAGATCCATGTCACCCCAAATAGTTGGGAAAAGGCGCTACTTGATTATGATTATGATTTATCACTCTTCTTGACCTTCTCAAATATGTATTTGTTTCCGTTTTCATGAGTAATAATTATATATCTATAAGAATTTAACAAGTAAGGGCTGGCTGGTTCGAAAGTTTAGCATAAATTTCCCTGAATGGTTTGAATAAGGTGAGTTTTCCTTCTTCTAGCCAATATCCATGACCATATCCATTTTTGGCTACCAGCCAATAGGGTGCTTATACCAAAACCATGCATCAGATAACCCATGGAGATACAAAAGACAACTTTGCAGTAAGTATGTTGTTTGATCTAGAAAAGTTCTGAAATTTGTTTATACAAAATAGCATGAGATCAAGAAATACCAAATTTAACATAATAGCAAACAAAAATAATGAGAAACACACAACACATTATACAAATGCTTGACCCAAAAATACTAACCAATGAGCAATTTTAAACTCCATTGGAAATAAACAAGCCTAGGCCTGTGCTTTCTTTAGCAATTCAAAGGGTGGTTCACAACTGCTGTCTACAAATTTATACTTGCTCCATCCCATATAACTAGCTCCATTTTGAAGAAAAAAGTTTTTTTCCATTTTAATAACCCCATTGGGCTTAATTTACATGGCTGGGTACTTAAAAGGCGTCACAGATGCTTCCTACACTTTGGTTTAAAAAGTACTTGTTTAGTTTGTCCCCAATTAATTGTCCATTTTGAGAAATAGTGTTTTTTTATCTATAAGTGAAAGTTACACAGCTAAGAGATTCTAAACAAGTACCTTGTGGATGAGGCCTAAGACAGAGGGTATATGATAAAACCAGTCCAATATGCCTTATTTTCAGTAGCAAATGTCAAAATTCAGCAGTTTCCATATTCAAGTGGTTTCTTAGGCGTCATTCACCAGCCATGCTTTGAAGCATGTGCTGAAAATGGCATGTATAATATTTAGGTGCCCTCCAAGCGTGGAGGCAAAATTTAAAATATTGGTCCACATAAGGAAAAAGGTTAGAGTTAACACTAAAAGAAGCAAAGTATATTCGAGTCTTGTCATCTGTAGATGGATTCACTGTTCGCTCAACAATTGATTACCTTAAATTGTATAGTAATGAAATAAATATTATAGGTACCAGTCACAGCTACATGACTTCATGATTCACAGGGAAACAGATAATGGAATCCTTGAGGATATGAGCATATATAACAGATCCTATACCAAAGTTGCTAAAAAATGTGCTCTGCACAAAAGTGATCATATAAGCTTTAGCACTCATAAACAGCTACATGTGGCAAAAGGATGAAAGAAAAACACGGAGCACCCTGTACAATGTTTTGAAATTGGATTTACCTCATAATGATAATACTAAAAAAGTGTAAGTATAACATAACCAACCTATTGGGTGAACCTTATCTAAATCCTCTGCAACAAAATGAACTGCCTAACGTTAAATGGTTTTACGTTTCAAACATTCTATCTGAATTCTGCATTAAAGTTTTTTACAGTAAAACATAACCAACCAATTAGGTAGCTATATCTAAATCCTTTGCAACAAAACGAAGCACCTAATGCTTAATAGATTTATGATTCCTATATCCTATCCGAATTCTGCACTAAAGCTTTTGACACATGCAGTCTGAAAAGGACACAAGAAACATCATATGATATCCATGAAAATGCCCAATAGTACATGTTTAATTCTGCTCAAAAGTAAACCACCAGAGGATGAAATAGGGGCATACCTGAAAACCTTTTCCACGGGTGATTCCTGCAACATCGACATATTGCCCAGGAACAAAATGGCGAACACTGATGGGAGTACCCACAGGAAGGAGTCCATCTTCTGACACAGGGAATTCCTTTAACTTTCGCTTCAAAGGAACACCTTGAGCTCTGAAATGACCCAGTTCAGGCAAGGTCAAATGCTTTGGCTTTTTGTGCCCAGCCCCGATCTAGCTAGCACCAATAATCACAGGCTACAGTTAAGTAATCTTCCACGTTACATTTTCCTATATAATTTTATAGTGAGATCTCAGCTGAAATTCAATGGTGAATATAGAACTAAATGGAAAGTAATCACAGCAAATACAGATATGGAGAAAGCTTTTTTTTTTTCGACACCAAACCATTCATATTAAGATCAACCATAAGATACCATTAAAGACTCCTCATTTGAATGGGCAGAAAAAAAAATTACATAGTACAGGGTAGACAGTGAAGGTTTCGGCCAATCTTATTAAAACAGAGTAATGAAAATTTTAAATAGGACGCCACATGTCCACACCAGTGATTCGAAAACGAAGAAAAGAAAGAAGTACATACCGTATGAAGAACACTCTACAAGGTAAAGTAAGATTCTTATTCATAATTTATGTAAATATTGGTGGAGCTTATTGGAAAGGAAGGGAAGTACCTGAAGGGCGGAGATGCCTTCCTTGTCAAGGGTTTTAACCTGAGAGACAATGTTGTCGTCCATCCAGAGGACAGTAATGGGGATCCTGGCGCCCCACTTATCCCAGAGGGCGGTCATCCCGCATTTGAGAGCGATGGCGCCGGTGCGCTTGGAGTGAGGTTGCATCGGTCTGGATGTAGCCTCGATGAAGGGGCCACTCAAGTCCGGCTCGTCGTCCACAGCACAGGTTTCGGCGCTGAAGCTCCGGGAGTGGAAGGCGCTGGGACGGGCTACACAAAGGAACCGGAAGCGAGAGACGATACCTCTGGAGGCGGCGGACATGGCGACGATGGCAACAAACCAAGAGGAGATCACAATAAGAGTGGGAGATGGGAGATCATGGCTGCTCGAGTGCAGAGCCTGAACGACGCGGCGGCGGAGGTGGTGGAGAGGGAGGGAGGGGGGATGTAGCACAAAGGGGGAGGACGAGGGTTTTAGTGGCAAGAGAGCTGCTGGCGCTGGGCTTGTGTGTGCTTTTCTCAGAGACTCTCCAGACGCTTGCTGAGTTAGTTAGACTTGTATATATATACCCCATATATATATATATATATGTATGTATGTAGGGTTTTAGAGTGCACAAATACGGTGCCAATATTCAGCTCGCGCGTTTTGGACTCGGAGAGTGTCGACTCGTCTCTGCTTTCGGCCCCAAAAGTCTTTGAGCGTAGGAACCCACAGGTCTTCGTAGGCCCCTACCATTTTCCAAAGGCTGTGCACCCCTGATACGTCATAGTAAGTCCTCAACATTCTTTTAATTTTGCTCATCAAACATTCTCTACTTCTGTGTATCAAAAAAAGAGGAAAAAAAGCATTATCTACTTCTTGTTTACTCTCTAATAACTGATTATTTATAGAATGCCCAGTTTTTATTCGGTAAATGTGTACTACTCCCTCCGGGCAGATATAATGTTTTTTTTTCAAATGAATTAAATTGTTAGTGTATTTAAAAAAATATATTTATTAAAAGTGACTCGAGGACAGTCAGTCAGTCTTAGGGGGGTGGTAATACTACAATGCTATTAATTAGGAAGTGAAGTGGCTTTTAACCTGCTGCTGAAGCAGGTGCAGGCAGAAAAGGGCAGCCAGGGGATGCGTCGTGAGAGGTGTGTGGTGTGGTGGATGCAGGGCTACTAGCTCCCATCAATAATCATCCCAACAAGGCTTATTTCTCCTCCCCTCGCCGGCGCTTCCAGTTCCTCCACACTTCCAGAGCCTCTCACTCTCTCAGAGAGAGAGACCACCGACTTCCTCCGAAGACGAAAAGAGAGGGAAAGTCTTAGAAACTCCATGACCAATTGAACATGGAGCTCCCATATTATCAGGCTCAGGGGACGCAATCCCTCCTCAGAACCACTAGGAGGAGGTGGAGTCTTTGCTGCTGCTTCCTCTTCCCCCTATCCCAAATTCCCGCCGACCTCTCTTCCACCTCATCAACCCGCCGTCTGACGGTCCACCTGCATCTCCCATCTCCGACGTCCACCGGCCGTGCTTCCCTCTCCCATGGTCGAACAGCTGGCGGCAAAATGGTCGTCGAGTTTGTCGGGGCCTTCAACGAGCCCACCGAACGCATGAATCTGCTCTCCACCAGCTCTTCCCCCCTCCTCTTTATGACCCTCAAACTATCCATCCCTCTCCAGTCCTTCCCTTTTTCCCCCGATGGCCGCTCCCCTCTTTCCCGCGCTCTCTCCGTTGCTTCCCTTCAGGTACGCTATGCAACTCCCTATAGCTCAGAAATAAAAATTTTATATCGCTTTATCCTACAAATTCTACTATGTTACCTGAGTGAGTGTTTGATACTGCATATATCATTGAAAAGTCATCCTTTTTCTTTGCTAAGTCTATAAAATCTTAGTGTGGCGCATAAGCACTCAGTTGGGACAAAGAATTTTCAATTTTCAGTATGTACTGTAATTTATGTTTCCCTGCTGATAGTTAACCATTATATGTATAGGCAGTATATGGTGAGGATTAATTGACCAAAGGACTGCAAAGCCGTAATCTGAATAGTTTTTTTATGAGGGTGCTAGCAGATGGACGCAGAAATTATATCGACCGGTATACTGAGAGAAGTTCTTGAGGCTTCTGCAAAACCATTCAGCAAGTAAAAAAGAGATTGGCATTGGGACCATTTGATAATGAAAGCTTGCGAGTTAGGGAAATCTAGATTTTTTCGACGTCGACAACTCCGCTGCCATAGGGAAGTTCTGCTTAAGTTATTATGACATCAGGGCAGTGATTGTGGAACTTGCTGTCAAGCTTGATATGATGAGGCATCTGGATTACTTTCCAAAGTTTTTCCAGCAGAAGCTGTCTCTTGAGGTAATGAAAATATATGCTCCCCTTGTGCATGCAGTAGGAACTGGATCTCTATCTCTGGAACTGGAAGACTTGTCCTTCAGATGCCTCTTTCCTTATTCCTACTTCTATCCTGATACATGGTTAAAAAGCCACGAGGAAGGAACTAGGCCCCTAATAGATTTATACAGGGGCCAACTACTCCAATCACTAAAGACGGACACCTTGTTACAAGAACCAGTAAATGATATCTCAATTAAAGGTCGGTACAAAAGCCGTTTCTCCACAATGAAAAAGCTTTTGAAGGATGGTCGAAAGCCTGAAGAAGTACATGATATTCTGTGTCTGAGGGTGATTTTGGATCCGAAACCTGGAGATGATATAGTTGAAAGAGGTCAGAGCGCTTGCTACAGAGCTGGAGAAGTGATCAAATTTTTATGGAAGATTGCCCCTGAGAGGACAAAGAACTACATTTTCAAGCCCAAAAGAAATGGATACCAGAGTCTGCATATGGCAGTTAAAGTGGATGGGGATGGTAACTCTGTATCACTAATGGAGATACGATACGAACCTTAGAGAGGGACAAATTGGCTATTGGTGGAAGTGCTTCTCATTCTTTATACAAGGGTGGTCTGACCAATTAAGAAGAGGTAAAGACAGGTTTTTCTTTCTGTTGGTTCTTTATTTTGCATATCAGGTGGTTGGAGAGGTTAGCCTAATGAAAACCATGATGGTCATGACTAGAAAAGATGACCGCAGTCACGATAACCTATGTGGTTGGAGGTCACAAATTTGGCTTTTCTCATTTTCTTATGCACTCCTTTTCGCAAAATGTTAGAAGGCCAAATATTTCTCCTTGTTTGTATATTAAGACTGGCCCTTAAATTTTAGGTCCTTCTGGATACATTATTTAATTGGAATAAGCTATTAAAAGATACTTAACATACAATGCATATTAATTCAAGAGGGCTATGTCTGAGTGATGGGCCTAATATTACAATATGATGCGCATATCAGGATGCTATATATGTACATACGTATTTAGCTTGCATATCATTCAAATAGTTTAACTGTTTGTTTTGTTTTGACTTTCATTATATGCATGAATTGCCGTTCAGTTTTCTTATTGTGAAATGTCTTTTGAGTAAGGGCCACAATAAAGCTTCTTCTTCCTTTTTGAAACTCAGGCAAAACGGCTCAAGGCTATCATGATGGCAGCTGCTGAACTTGCTGCCCTACGTCTCAGAGATATACCTTCTGGAAATCATCAAAGAGGAATCAATGGAGATAGAGAAAATCGTGTATTTCAACTTCTTGACAAAAATGGAGATGGCAGGATAAGCCTTGAGGAGCTTACTGAAGTAGTGGAAGAACTTGGAGCTGAACGGGAAGATGCAGATGAACTTATGCAGCTTCTTGATACTAACAGTGATGGATTTTGAGCTCTGATGAGTTTGATCAGTTCCAGAGACAGGTAAATATTTGTTTGCACGATAAAAAGCTGTTTTAAACAGTCATAAGTATGAATCTCATTTTAGCATATGTTGAATTTATGTAGAAAGTTGCGTGTATAATGACAATCCTGGGCCCACCTTTGGCTGCACTTTAGAGGAAAACAATAATGTTGTGCTGAAAAGTCATCTTTTACACTCTAATTAATACTAGGAACACAATTTACACACCATAAAATCTTAAGCATGGGGTTCACAAGGGTCGCCAATCAAGATATATTTGCGAATGACAATTTCATCTGTTGCTTCCTATATAATTTCAGTTTGAATGTAAAGAAAAAATCGTAGGGACACACATTAGGCAGTAGTTTAGGTAAATCCAGACATAAAACCTTGCAGAGTGAGCTCTCAGGTTTAAATTGTAGTACAGTGTGCCATGTTTCTTTACAGTGCGTGCTCCATCCTCCTTTCTATTGTAGTATTAAGAGACACGAGTTGGAAAAAATATAGATGAATGGACATTCCTTTAAGATTTGAAACATCCGTTCTGAATGATACAAGAAGATAAAAATCATTTCTTTGCAACATAAAAAAAAAATCTCTACTGGCCACTTCTGACTTCTATATTGCAGGCTTCTGTTGATAAAATTTGCTGACTTCGGCAGATGCCTAAATCATTTAATAAACTTGCACGTAGCTGCATACAATACAAAATATCAATGACATCGATATGCATATAGCAACACCAAGATTGTAAAAGATCTGATCCTGTTGTGACAAACAAGAGCATCACATACTTCTGCCAATTACTGATTCTTAACGTAAATGTGGAATGCAAACTACAAGATTTCTTTTGTAATAAACATTTAATGAAGCTGGTTGGTGCTGGAAGTTACATTGCATTAGATCCCCCTGTGGTTAAAACTGAAGTAACAAAAATGTGGTTCGAAGACAATAACATTGAAGTTCGTAAGAATAAAATGGCTGTGTAGAACAATCACCTGTCTGTACAACAGTAGATCTCCTTGTGATTTTCTCAGTTCCACAACACAAAGAGATGAACTTAGTTCAAACACCTGCAAGGAATCAGTGAACTTAATATCATGCTATTTTAATTCCTTCATATGTAGACCGATAGAAATTCTTTATCTGGGTGGTCTACTTTGTTTTTATAGAGTAATTTCGTTGTTTTCTTTTTACTGCTTTAATGTATCCGCATTTAAAAATTTAAGAATCAGCATGTTGCAAGCATAAAACCGACTCACGGAATGACTGCCAAGCAGATAACGTAAAAGGAAAAGAAGTTAGCAATGTTCTTGAACATACAATTAATATACGAAACGCCAAAGAAATGTAGAAATTTTTTATTGGACTGATGTGCTCAGAGAGGAATGCTCTGCTATAACATTTTATATAAGGGCTCTAATTAGTGTTGAAACACACTCAATTTGGCCGAAGACGATGGCCCTCTCATTTCTAAAGGAGCAGACACTTTTTTTTTGGTACATGGTGAACCCAACCCCTCCCCCCCCCCCCAAAACCTACTCTCCAAGGTGCGACAGTTAAGAATCTTACCCTAAGATCAAGGCTCAAACCTGGGACCTCTCCCTTATCAAGGGAGAGGGGCATATTCGTTATTGTCAGTAGTGAACAGAAAATTAAAAGCTCGAATGAAATTATAGAAGTTGGCTCAGGAGTATATTACCTCAGCAGACACCGAAAGACTGACAGAGTTTTTCACATCCTTGCGTTGCTGCATGACCTTAAGCTGCATATAATGATGAAAGTTGCATTAATTTTCCCCTAGTGTATCACCTTCTTATTATATTTTTTTGGTCTATAATGAAATACACAGGATAAATAGAAAATGATATTTGGAAACTTAGTGATATTGACCTTGCCATTCCTTTTCTGTATGCTGAATCCCATTTTTGTGACAGTTTCTTCAATCTTTCCAATTATGTCTTTCATTGAATGATTGGATGTAAACATAATTTTTCTCTCAGAAGCGTCCTGTAATTTGTAAAATCAAATGTTATGGATGGGCAGAAACTGATAAGGGATCTTCAGCAAAGCTAAGAAACATAGTATATCTCCTCTATGAAGTAAAGATCAAACAACCACCCAATTGTTTTCTTTGCTTATGTCTATAAAGTTACAGTTGACTCGAATCAAAGCACATAGACTATCATTTGGATATAACTTAAATAAATCTCACCTCTTCTTCAAAGAAGCCAGATAAATCAAGGCATGAGGACATTCCAATCAGTTGAAAGGCATTAATGAGGGTGGGAACATCTCCCAGTTTATACGTCTGATTTGGTAGTCAAAGAAGAAAGCAAACTCTCATTTCTGAAGAAAATTAAAGACCACAGGCATTATGCAATCAGTGAACTTATTTAAATAATTACCGACTCAATTGAGAATGGCTGCTCATCAGGGTATTTATCATCCTCATCATAGGGGTTTGCCGGAGTGTAATTCTGCTTGAACCATTCATCCGCTTTAATCTCAAACATATTAATTCGGGTTTTAGGATTTGGATCAAGAATCCTTCGCATCATGTTTTGAGCGCCAGGGGATAGCCACTTTGGTGATTTGAGTATCTCCCTTAAAGATCTGACAAATTCAAAAAATGCAACAAAATCAGAATGTGTAATATATGAACTTAAAATGACGATGCAAAAGAGGGGAGGAGCTACCCTACCCTGTGATAAAGTACAGCAAGATTTCTGTCATCAAATGGAAGATAGCCTGTAAGTATAACAAAGAGAATAACACCGCAAGACCAAATATCTGATGTCGCCCCATCATATCCTCTATTTGCCAGAACCTGATTGGATCCAAGGAAAAGGAAAAAAAAAAACAGCTAAGGTGTTACTACATTTTTATCTCCATCTGAAATTCCTCTACAAAAATTCTCCTGTGTGCAAGTGATTCTTGTAAACTTGAAGATTGACTGATAAACAACACAGCAAGCGGCAGAATATGATTATAGTAGTCGATGTCCAAATTACCTCAGGGGCAACATAGTTGGGACTGCCGCATGTTGTATGCAGTAAACCGTCATCCTGAAGTAGGAAATATATGGACACAACTGTGAGGGAAATGTTTCTGTAGGCAACATTGAACCCCAGGAATGCATTATGTGGAAGAAAGTCTGTAGAAAGCGTACATACCCTAAAATGCCGTGGCAAAGCACTGAGGCCAAAATCGGATAACTTGATGTTTCCTTTTGCATCAACAAGCACATTTTCCGGCTGCCAAACAAAAGAGAACGGAGCATTGAATATGAAACAGAAACCATATGGTCTAAACGGAGCCTGCCTTCTATATTAAATGTATTTTTGAAAGGCAAGGAGCAAGCACCGGCAAGTTGAAAAGAAAATGGCAAGACCCCAATTTATCTGGATGTTTAAATTAAACAAACTGTATCGTCATGTTTCTCACTTTTTGTGCTCTAACCAATCAATTGAACTACTCTTAACATTCGCTTAGAAACACAATCACTCTAACCAAACACAGTTAGTCTGCCTCTTTTGTTTGTTTTCCACCATCACCTTTGTTTTTGAGAATGCAGATTCACAAATGTAGAATATGATCTTCGTTTATTGTTCTAGTACCTTCAAGTCCCTGTGGTAGACGCCTCTGTCATGACAGTAGCTCACAGCATCAATTAGTTGCTGAAAAATCTTTCTTCCTTCAGTTTCTCCCAATCTTCCTTTCAGTGACTGTGGAACATGATGCACAAGAAGAAGACGGCGGAAAGTCAACAAAAAGAGGGGAAGAAAGGTAAAGGAGAAGATTGGTTGTGGACGCCAATGACAAGTAGCAAACATGACTTACGATTTTGTCAAACAGTTCACCGCAGTAACATATTCAAGAACCATATAGATTTTGGTTTTGCTAGCAATGACCTGAAACTCGCATTGACAAACAAACGTCATACAATCGAGAATCAGCAGCAAACGAGAGCTATTACAAACGCTAAGATACTCCGTATATGCTCATAAAAAATATAATTATAATCCGGCATCGAGTGGCCTCATAATCAACAGCGAGAGGACGGCTCAATAGTTTGAGATATAACTGCTATAAAAAAAAGATACTTTGAGAATCCGAGATAAAAGGGCGGCTCTAGTATGGTCTTCTTCGTGGTTGATGACTAAGGGGCCGTTTGGTTCGTAAAAAATCCAGTGTAAGTTCCTATCTGCTAACGCTTAACAAGCAGACAGAGAGAATCAGCCATCCAGCGATTCCAGACAGGAGGATAGGCGGGACCCCGCACTTTGTCTCGATTTCCGACTGAAAGGGGCCGTTTGGGGTGTGATTAAAAGCAAAACATCCACATCCACATCCGTTTGTTTCGATTTCCAAATGTTTTTTGCATTGTAGCATTCATGTTTTTTCCATATCCAGCTGAAACACCTCCTGGATATGAAAAAAACATGGATACTACAGTGGATCTGGAAAATCCACTGTAGATATTTGCTTATAATCACGCCCCAAACGGCCCCTGAATAATGGGCTAAAAATGTCAATCACCGATATGTGCTGAGCAAACATCCAGGTACGCGCGTAGCTACTAGGTGGGGTCCTCGGTGCCAAAAAATAATGGAGCTGACATGTCGTCCGAGCTTACCAACAAAATAAAACAAGCACACACACAAAGATGGGGTCCATCCGAGTACCAACCGCGACCCGTGGAGGTCCAACCGTCACGTCACGTGCGTTTTTAACCTCCTAGTCCCTTGCTTTGCGGGTGGACTCTAGCGGGTGACTCTAGGCTTAACGCCTTTCAACTTTCAAGCACATTATCATAAAGCATTAAAAAATCGATTTTATTAGCACTTTCCCAAAGAAAGGAAGTCGAGTATGTGAAGCTACGGACCTCGATTCTGTCAGAATTCATATACAAACTAAGTACCAAAACAAAGTTGACAAAAATAATATTTTCTCTATTTTAAAATACTATATATATTTAAAAATATTTACTATTCTAAAATACTATATATATTTTGTTAAATCAAGTGCTTTTCTTTCCAAAATTGGAGGAGAATCAGAAAGATTGACTTGAACTTAGTTCGTGAACAATATCGGGGAGAAAAACTCATGTTATTTCTTTGTGGGCTTTATGGTCCAATAAAAATGATAATATTTTTAAATGTATACTATATTTTGGAACGGAAAAAATAATAAATTGTGAAATGTGGACGGTGTCAATTAGCGTCACTAAATATCAAAAGAGCTACAGATGCGTGCGGCGAGAAATCGGGCAAGGAACCCGAGTAAAGATAGGGAGATCCCTAAATCCACGCAACTTAGAAAGGGATAATACTTCATCTGTTCTAAAATATTATATATATTTAAAAATATTTATGTTCTAAAATAATATATATATTTTGTTAAATCAAGTGACTTTCTTTCCAAAATTGGAGGAGAAAAAGTCATGTAATTTTTTTGTGGGCTTTATGTTCCAATAAAAATAATAATTTTTTTAAATATAAACAATATTTTTGAACGGAAAAAATAATAAATTATGAAATGTGGACGGTGTCAATTAGCGTCACTAAATATCTAAAGAGCTAGAGATGCGTGCGGCGAGAAATCCGGCAAGGAAGTCGAGTAAAGATAGGGAGATCCCTAAATCCACGCAACTTAGAAAGGGATAATGGCCACTTGACATAAATAATGAATGATTATCCAGATGAGTAATTAAAAGATGAGAACGGCAGATTCTAAATTTCTGATCGAATCCGCACAAGAACAAAAAAACACCAACCAAGTAAACACCAAAAAAAGTCCTTGAAGTTTGCCTAGCTAGAGCTGTAAGGTGGTACCTCATATAATCTCACGATGTTGGGATGTTTGAGCACCTTCAGCGTCCCAATCTCCCTCTTTATCTGATCAAAGCCAAAATTCAAAAACAAAAGTAAATAATCATAATAAAAAATAAATAATGATCCTTATAAAATTATCTCTAGAGACAATTTAAAATTTTATGCAATCTCAACAAAAGAGATGTCAATGAATGTTCCTAACTCCTAAATCCTACTAATAGGATAAAAAAATGAATGCCAAAAAATGGAAACGGACAATGATCTCTGCAGTGCAGATCGGAATACCTGGTCATTGATCTTGAGTTGGAGAATCCTCTTCTTATCAAGGATCTTGACGGCGAAACCCTGGCCGGAGTCGAGATGCTTGGCGTATTTCACTTTGCCAAAGTTGCCTTCCCCGAGCGTCGTTCCCAACTCGTACTTGCCCAGTCGCATTCCCTTCTTCTCCTCCTCTCCCACCATTCACCACCCCTCGGGCCCCCAACCACCACTACCCTCCTCGCCGATCTCTCTCTCTCTCTCTCTCTCTCTCTCTAAGGAATAATCTCTTTTCTATTTTTACCAGACAAGAATATTTGATTCTGCTACTTTGAGCAGGGCTGAATCTGGTTGAGAAGACGGCAACGTAATAAACCAAACAACCTTAAGGCGCTAACAGATTGAACGGGCGAGGCCCGGCCCCCGGGGACGTGGAAAACCGCTTTCGTGGAAGAAGCAAATACGGATGACGAGGAGTGGCTGTTCTCTGAGTCTCTGACTTCTTGTGAGGATGCTTTGTGTTTGCAATGGGGGCGGATGATAGCGCGGGTATAGAATCTGAAATGGAGAGGAATGGCCAATACGCTGCGCTCTTCTTCTTCCCAGGTAGGGGTGGGGTGGGGTGGGGTGGCGTGTTGGTTTTTGGTGATATTTTATGAGGAAAGAGACAAACGTAGGGTCATGTATTTCATACCTTATTTATTTCGTATGAACCCAAGAAATACGATAGGATAAAACTTTCTAAAATTTTGCAGCAGATATTGATTATTGGAGTTTTGATGCTTGCCAAGATTGACTAGAATGTTGGCGTGCGACATGTCACATGAGAAGAGAGTATCCCTCTGTAAGCCGCTTTTATTGCCAAGGTGTGGGGCTCTCCTCTATCTTACGAGTTTATTTAATTGTGGGCCAAATAAATATGGGCCCACAAACCAACGGTGTAAGGGGGCATCCAAGGAAACACTGAGTTGTCAAGTGTCGCGTGAGGCGCCTCAACACGACGGGGCCCGTCCTTTTTTCAAGCAAAATTAAATTGCCTATATGATTGTAGAGAAAAAGCTAAAAAAGAATTGCGTAGATAAAATAGACACGTGATAATGCCAATTAATTAATCATCTTCAGATCTCGCATAAACAACCCTCGCACTGGGATTCAAGGATTGAGGGAGGCCCGTTGTTTTTTTTTTTATATATTTTTGCTGCATGAGTGAACCCCCGTTTTGGATTCAGAGCTGCAATCATATCAAGAATCAGCGATGTGGAGCATCTTTATTCTATACTAAAAGTATTTTAATGAATCATGATCAAACGAGATCAGAGAAGGCAGAAAAAAATAATTTAGTGAATTGTAGGAACGGAAGGAACAACTTGGGAATTGACCTCCGGTTAATTAGCCTATACGAAACTCCTCTACCCAACAAAAAAATAAAGCTTAAAATAGAAGCGGAGACTCTATTGGACAGAAGACGGCTTCAGCATGTTCGAGTTCGTCACAGACGGGGACGTGAAGAAAAGCAATGTATATTATCTATGACACCGTTCGGCCTCTTTTAGTACGTGCATCGAGAAAATTGTTGATTTTGTATTGAGGAAGTCACAGCCAAGAGATCCTATTGGGGGTAGAAGCGGTCCGGAGTCCACTTAAATTGAGCTCAAATGGAGCGAACATCTATATATATAAGAGAGACTGTCTTTGTAGCGACTGTAAATTTTATATTAATAAAGTAGAATTTTATTGCTCGAGTAATTTTGAGTTCTAGAAAAATTCATTAAAATTGAATTTAAAATTTTTTTTCGTCAGACTGATCGATCGCGTTTATGCTAGATCGATCGGGAGACGATCGATCGTGATTATATCGTATCGATCGCCGGACGATCGATCGCGTATACGGACCAATCGATCGCCGTTAATTTTACGATTTTCGAGGCAAATCCATTGGGAAACCTCTTGGGCTGATTTTTGGAGATCTTTGGAGGACGTGTCTTACCTAATTAGTCTTAATCAACGGATCTAAATCTTGGTAAGTATTTCAAATTTGAAAACCCTAATTAATAGCTAATTGACAATCTATTTAAATGGAGAATTAGTTATGGCAAAGAATTAGATTTTTTTTTGGGAGATTGTGAACGTGATTGAGATGAGATTATGGCCCTTTCCATATGAATGGAGGATGCCATATGTCAAGGAAATAAATTGGGATAATTGTCTTCAATTAGGATAATTACTTGAAATCGGTTTGGTAACTAAGTGATTTGGTCAAAGATACCTACCAACCAAGGTGTGTAACTGTTGGGATGGATTGATCACGTCCCTAACTGAGAGATTCACCCTTTTTCTTGTGGATCGTGGCCCTTGGATGAGAGTTTGATCAACGGTGGAGGTTTGCCCTAGAGATTAAAGCTTTTTCTATTTAAACCCTCCATAAGAGAGACCGGCACCCTTTTTGGTGAGCCTTGGGAGACGTGCCAGCAAGAAGGCAGAGCAGCCAGCCTCCTCCTCTATTCATCCAAGGTGGTGGTGTGTCCGTTGGTGGTTTTCGTGGTGCTTTCTCGAAGAAGAAGGGTCTAAAGACCGAGTAGAAACCGATTTACGAGCATTAGGTATCGGTTTCCACAAGGTAGGATAATCTTTTACCACAATTTATTTTCTCTGATTTTTGTATGATCATGAGTGAATGGTTGCTGATATTTGGCTTATACCACGTTCCTATTGTATGTTATTGTTATATGCTATATCGTTACATACCTTATTTATGGGAGATATCATATTTGGTAAGTTGCATGCCTAGTTCTTCTCGTCCTAGCTTCTAGTTAGATATCCCCACCTTTTCTATTGTGTAAATACATAATCTTTAATTTATGAAGATGATGTTGAATGTCTGTCCAGAATTTATTGTCCATTTTTAATGATGATTGTGCACTACATTGGATTAAATGTAACCGTTAACCCAAGGTAAACATTTATCGGGATGATTCATTGTGTTACTCCTTTAAAATATAGATAAAAGCTATAATTAAAGCTCTAATTTTTTAAAGTTGTATTCTTAAAGTCAGGGTCCAGCATGATAGAATGTTTGTATGTCTAAGTTTAGGTGTCCTAATTATGATTACATGAGACTATCATACTAGAATGCTTGTTAGCAAATCAAGTAATGTATCTAAGTACATACCATGCTAAATAATGAATTAATTAGCACAAAATCTATAAGATTCTCTCTCTATCATACCGAATGAGGTCTGACATCATGTCAGTATGTCCCTATTCACAGCAGTGTCCGGGAATACATGGCACATTTGGTATGGTGTGAGCAAGGGATTAAGTGGAGAGAATCACTAATCGGGTTATAAATTTGTAGCAGAAAATGAATTAAATTAACAAATTTCAGAACCATTTGGGTTCTGTAAAAATTGTTAGGAATGTCATGTTAATGTCAGAAAGGGTCATTAATGAATTAATCAAGTATGTATCATTAGTTAATTAATATAACTTAAGTTAATTAGTCTCGGCCAATACTAGTCCTGCACCAATGAACCCTAATCAAAAAATGATAACTAATTGTATAAAAATCTAAAAATTATGCCGTCCATCAGGTTATAAACTAGACTCCCAGGACTACTTATAATAAAAATTTCAGAGGTTGATTCGCTCTGTACAAGAAGTGGTGATTGTTTAAAGTGGACTATTCTGTTTGGGATAGAACAATATTTTTGGTTCTAAAAATCCTAAATCATAATATTACTATTAATTATGGATTAAGACAATATTTAAAACACTAATTAAATATGATAAGACCTCTAGGACCTTTATAACAGTAATCATAAAAGTTTACTTTTGGGTCTTAGAGCTGAGAACATCTGTCTGTAATTAATCGTCCTTTGTGTCTCTTATCTTGAACGATCATTTGTTCAAGAGGCCTCATTGCTTGACCTGTATTTAATGCATATGATATGATCTATTATGGGTATGTCATTCAATCGTTTCAGCGTCGGGGATTGTCAACTCTAGGGCTAGGTACGGTGAACGTGACAGAACGTGATTTTTGGTACATCTTGTAGTATGTCTCGTTGATGAGTCATTCTGTTGGCTCTCAGTTGAGTTCCTAGACTCAATCGTTTAAAGATATTGAACACTTCTTTATGAGTCGATTCGAGTTATGTCTAAACATGGTCTTGCACTCCTGCAAAGAGTCGAATTTAGAAAGTCATGTTCCAAGCCTCTTCATAAGATGGCTCAGATGTATTCAGTGTCAATCGGTTGAAATATTTGTTTCTCCACTAAGAGTCATTTATGAGAACTTTTAGTTAGAATCATAGTATGCTCACGAGCCATAGCTAGACCCATGGTGGTCTCAGATTTATTGAACCTCTGTAGTTCAGCCGATGACGGCAATCGCGTGCGCTTTAGATTGTATGACATTACGGAAGGTCTGCAATCTCCGCTCATTGTGCCCGTAAGCACCGATGGGGCCAGCATCCCTAGACGCATGGCCGGGTTCCTCTGTAAAACCTCTAGGATGTTCTGGTATTGATGTCCATAGAGGAAGTAGACAGAGCTGAGAGCAAAAATTATTATCTCCAACCCTTTGGATGTTTGGAGCAGATACTCTTGTGACATCTCCTTACTCTCTGTAAGTTTAAAATTTTAAATATTGATTTTATCCATCCTTGACCTTTGAGAGTCTCGGATGATGATTGATTTCCAGGTAAGCGAACTGCATATTTGCTAATCCTGAGTCTAGTTGTACTTGCCTTCAATCTTTGAATCTTTTGGCATTTGAATTATTATTCAATTATGGGTTTTCTTGTATCATATTGAGTATTTCTTATGGAATACTCATGCATCCTCTGATGCTGGGATTAAGATGGAACGGAAGTGATCGGCTATTATTTTTGGTGATGTTGGGCGCTGAAGTCTGAAGACGAGTTACTTTTAATTTACTGTTTATGTTGATGATTGTTGAACTTGCGGCCTGTGTGCCATTTTATTTTTTTAATTGTGGAGACTCGTCGAATAATGTAATAATTAAATTAGACTTCATTTTGTTATTCTATCTCATGTACGTGGATATGGTTTAAGTCTTATCGATCTAGTATGACCCAAGCATGTAAATGGGTATGTGATGATTCGAGTATTCGGTCTGTCCCATATTCCTACCCTTATAACCTTAATTGGATTATCGCTTTCACGTATATTGGGGTTGTGGAAATTTGGGGCGTGAAAGTCTTTTTACTAATTGAGCTATTAAAACAGGGACGAGAGAGTTTATCAAACGTTAATTGCATAAACAGCAACAACAAAAAGAAAAAACAAATAAACGAAAAAGATTGATTAAAGGAGAAAACCGGTTGAAGCCGAGTACCAGCGACAACCGTCGTTATCACAATTCACATGCAACTGGCCTTCTAGTTACGTTTGTGACGTGGCCAATGGCCATCCAGGCTTTTAGATTTTTGCTGCCTCGTGGCTTCTGCCGTCGCCAATGCACGTCATAAAGCAGATATATACGGTAGATGCATGGTTTGCCGTCTCTGGTTGCGATCTCGTCTTGGTGAACCAAAGAGATAAATTCTCGGAGAGATCTTGGAGGGATTATGTAAAACGATTTCGGCGTTATCATAGAAAACATTGTCAATATTTATATTTGACAATCTAAGTATTTCTATATACACTAATACTAATAGATTCACATTTGTCTAAAATTTACAAATTAGTTTAGATTGTAAACCACAATGGAGAAAATAATATAACACAAACTAAAAAATTTACCTAGGTGTAAATATATCAGACGAGGTCCAAACTTTTACCAAACCTCTAAATCTAATTTTAATGATTGTACAATTTTTTTTAGAATGTAATGGAGTTATTGATGTATCAAACTGGTAGGGTTTGCTTTAATAATTAAAATGGAAAATTATTGGACTAAACCGTAATCTAAGATACCGGTCCAGAGGTCATCTTCCACAAATGGGGAGGTGACCAGACTAAGTCTGGTCTTCACTCGTCATGGGTGCTCTGCACCGGCTGTAGGGCATCTGGCTGGTCCTTCTCGGTGTCCAACGGCCACAGGGTCGGCCTGAGATCTTATTCGCGACCCAACCAAAAGCCCTCAGGCGAGAAAATCCCAACACAATGTGGTGGCCCATGCCTCAGGATCTCGGTGATCTCGCTACGTCTCGGTGATCTAGGTAAAACTAAATTTACATAATCTCGATTCTTGGCAATGGGCAAGGCGGAGAACCATGGGTAGATGTAAGGGAAAGGTTTAAAAGGATTCTAGTCTTATGCACCTTGCATGAGCTCAAGTAATCTTGGCCGTCAGATCTTGATCTAATGACACTAAATGGGTGAATGGTGATTCATACTCATCTTCCCACTGATTTGACACCAACCGTCGGATCAAAATCTCTGATGGCTAGAGATGACTCGGCTCATGCAAGCTGCGTGAAACTGTCTCATGTAAACTAGACTGTACTCAGCTGATGGAGCTTCACTAGGGTAAAACACGAGTTTTTGCACAAGTTTCCAAAAAAATGAATTTTTCTGAAGGCATAAACTACAACAATATATAAATGTAAACTAATGAGTAAGAAGAGTTTTTTCCGGTGCCAAAATCGTGTGGTCCATGTGGATTATGCGTATGGCATGGCAGGTTCATGTGCTAGTGGATACATCATCCATTATTGGATCAGAGTGTTGGTAAAAATTCAGTAGTATTAAATAAAAAAAACTTACCATATTTTTTCCACGTAGGTTTGTTACCCGAGCAAAAAATCACAAGGTAAGTCCATATAAAAAAAAAGATATATGATATACTTTTGTTATAACACTCATGAGAGGGCCAAACAGAATAAGTGCAATACCATCTAGACTTATGTCTTATGATATCCATAAGACATTTCACTTGAAATTAAAGTGACATGTTGGTAATTTAGTACTTGAACCTCAAAAGTTCCTTTACAGGCATAATCAACACTCCTTCCGTTTCGGAATTATTCTTCCTATTTGATAAAATATTTTATTATACTTTACTCTTCTCATTTTAGGATTCTCATGTGATTGGAGATGTAGAGTTCTGTTATTAACGGATTTATGAAGGGGATAATAACCAAAGAATGTTGTGAGACATTACAAAAATGCATATTCTTAAGTGGTACATTTTGAAGAAGTCATGTGACTTCTCAGTGGGAACCATAGCCCAATAAAAACAAAGACTTTTCAAAACCTACAGAGTAAATCCAAACGAAAAGAGTATTTTATTATGAAAATAGGTATAAATAATGCCACTAGATATTCTAATTATTATTGTAATTATTTTTTACCAAATTTACCTCCATAAAATGAACTTTATTATATCTAATTTCCACACAGAAGTAACAAGGGCATAATTGGTCAAGGGTGGCAAATGTGCCATCCTCGGTGAAATTCTATTTCTATTCCTATCTAAACTAATAATCTAATAACAATTATAATTACAAACTTAATCAAATTTAGAGGGCTATTAGTTAAAAATTGTGCATTAAAAGTCAAGCAATGCCTGGTGCCTTTTATAGTGGTTGAATTAGATTAAATTGGATAAATCTGACTAAATAGATTAGACTAGATAGATTAAATATATGTTAATATAGGATGGAGGGAGTATAAATCTTTTTCTAAAACCCCTAATTGAGCAACAAAACCGAATTGGCCTTGTTTGTGGTATGGGTCTTAATGGGAGATGATGTATGGATGAATAGTAATTGCAGTAGTTCACATTTCATTTGGTAAAAAAAGAGAGGGGGGAGGGGATGTTGACTTGGCGGGCGGAAGGCAATAACTAATGTGCCGTATAGTGGTACAATGTATTTAGGCCACATACAAATGCTTGATACATCATCTTCTGTTGTTTTGCATTTCTTTTGACGCTTGTCTGTGGAATGGCTCATCATCATGCTCGTGGGACAAATGAGAGAATTCAAAGAAAAAACGCCTCCTTGAATGTCTGAATCGTTTCATGGTAAACGAAGGGGGTTCACGAAGAAAGTTCGGGAAATCGGAAAAGTGGAGATCATTGACTTTCTCTCTGGGCTAGCCAGGAGCAGTCTGACCATGGAATGTCAGATCGCCGATATATCGGTATCGGACACAAACCGATACGCCGATACCATTAAGTATCGGATTTCAGGTTTTTTCCAAATATCGCCGATATATCGGCGATATATCGCCGATATATCGGTTGACCGATATATCGGCCTTTTTTGAAAAAAAAAAAACTTTTTAAAAAAAATTTTTTTTTTCGAATTTTTTTTTTTTTTTTTTGGGAAAAAAAAAACTTTCATGTTTGTTTTCTATCCTAATATGCATATTTTGAAATCTATTCTTTGTTTAAATTAGTATAACTCATTTTAGATGTTAGATTGTGAAAATATATGGTAAAAACTAGTTTTTGACGACCGATATTTTTTTACACAATATCTCCGATATTTCGTCTCTTAGGCCGACCGATATTTTACCGATATCCGATACGACATTCCATGAGTCTGACTTTAACTCGGGCTTTTATGCAAGGCAGCGCAAGTTACGTGACGAGGTTCCATCACTCACATGCAATATGTGGTCGGCAGTCCAACTGTTAATTGTTGTTTTCCTCATCTATCATCGACAAAAAAACGTGATAGTATTTTAATTTGCACTCCTGCTCGTTCCCCTCTGTGTCTACATTGACAAAGAGTATAGCCACGTGCTCCGCGTGGATATTCCCATGTAGGCATCGAATTGTAAAAGGTGAAGCGAGAAGCACAAAAAGAGGCAGAGCAAGGGTGGAACCTGGGACCTCTTCCTCAACAGGGGAGAGGGGCCCTACCAGGCTACCACCCTATACAATACAAGGCCATGTTAATCGCGTTCACTTAGGGTCGGTTTGGTTCCGCGGAAAGCAGGGAAATGAAAAAGAAAAAGAGAAAGAGAAAGAGAAAGGGGATTCCAAGTGAAAGGAAACATGTAGAAACTTAAATTTTTCGTCTTGTTTGGTTCTACCGAGATACTGTAGAATGTCCCTTGTTTCATTCTTTATTTTGGCTCCAGCGCTCTGCCAGGCCATTTCTATTGCAGCTACCCTCGATTTTGGAACGGCCCAACAATGGCTGCTGCACATTCTAGGCTCCCATGTTGTAAAACACGACATGCTGCAACCCATTAGAGAAATCCTTGCCGATCCCTGATCGTTTAAATATAAAACCATTGCAAGTACACAAGACAATTATACTACAGTGAGTATATAAAGGGTTGTCGAACATCAGGGACGGATGAATGATTTACCAAATTTAAGTGAAAGAAAGTTTGCAGTTTGGTTTAATCTAAGAAAGATATAAATTTTAACTACTTAAAATGAATTTAACTAATATAGATAAGTACCAAGGCAGAGTATCTACCACTAGACATGTAATTACTACTCTCAATTATTATTACGCTCAAATTCACATGATACGGTAACTTGTATTTATGGTTAGACACACAAATCACAATGAATTCACTCACGTTCTTGGTCGGACACGAGAGTTCATCCACTATAAATTATTGTAGCTAATTCTATCCTTGGTCGGGCATAGAATTATCATTTCTGCTAATGATCCTATCCTTGGTCGAGCATAGAATTAACACCAGCCTACTTTTAGCTAAACACAGGAATTAAAAAAAATTTAATTTCATGCATATCAATCAAGTCTATGGTCAAGGACTCAAAAGAAACTCATGAAATAACATTAAGCATGAATTATATCAACTATATTAAATGAAACAATCAAGAGTAATGAAACACAAATCTAGGGCTTCATCTACGCCTTGGATGCGAATTTAGCCGGCTATCGGATGAGGAGAACGCTGTTGATTTGTAGGAGTCATTTTGCACGGTTCACAAAAATACTGTTGCAGAAACACTGTAGCAATTCTACTGTTCACGGCGCGGGTTACTTTTCACCATCTTCTCCAACGAGCCGGTTACTGTAGCGTTTCTAATTCACTGTAGCAGTTGCAAGTTTTGCCCAAAATCCAGCCTTTCTCCTCCTCCTCCGGCCACTCCTTCCTCTTCGGCAAAATAGCACCGAATTCCAGAGGAAATCTCCCCCCAACGGCTCTGTATTTCAGGTTGAAATTTCTCTTCAAAGCTCTATTTTTTTTTTGCCATCGTTTTTCGTTCCTCCGTTCTATTTTATAGGCAGCCAAACACAATTCCTAATTAAAGTCGAATCCCAATCGTGACTTCCCAGATTGAGCACGATTCTGTTCCAAAATAGAACATTCCCATTCCAGCATAAACAATCCTCTGTTTTCCCGATTAAACACGGCTCTTCAGTCTTTTTTTCTGCTCTTTCAGCCTCGTCCCTCCGCCGTCCATCGCCATTGCCGCCGTGCTTCCGCCGTCGCCGTCGGTCCACGAACCCAACTCCACCGGTGTTCGCCCATGGCTGCCGTCTTGTCTTCGCCGGTGCTCGGGCCTCTGCTTTGCTCGGGTCGGTTTACTTTTCTTTTACTGAACCGAAACGGAACCGGTTCAATTCTATCTTTTTTTCTTATTAAACGAAAACCCATTGTACCGATCTCATCCATCCAATCTCATCTCAATGGTTTTTCTCTTTACTCACGTCTCTTTCGCGTACTATATTTCCAATGATCATAACTTTTTGCTCAGAACTCCGAATTGCGAACAGTCAGTGGCGTTGGAAAGCTGACTTCGTGTACTTTAATATTATGCTTTAATCATTCCCATCATAGATATGCAATCGAAGTAATGAATATTCAATCATTAGAGTCGCGTTTCATCGCAATTATTCATTTTGTTCTTGTTTTCAACAAAAACCAAAAACTATATTAAAGTAGTAGTAGTTCTAATCTAACACTAGCATAAACATTAGTTTAGGAGATACTAAAATACATATTTTATATATAGATCAATCCCGTACTGTAGCGCCGCCCTGGCTTGCTCATTGATTAGTGCCAGCACATTGATCCCCGCCAGCTCCGCCGCCTGCATCAACCTCCCCGCTCCGCCTACCCAAAATACGCCGGCACCGTCAAAATCGCGTCTTTAATTGGCACCTTGGAGTGGAACTCCGCCAAGTGCATCCTGTACCCGAGCACCATTGCCGCCAGCTCCTCTGCCGTAAATACCATCACCCCATCGTCGATCCAAAACCCCGCTGCGCCCCGCGCGTCCTCCACCAAATCAATGGAAGATGAGGCCCACGAGAGGCGAGTGAGAGCTTGAACCCGACGATTTTCACCATAAATCCTCCCATCTGATGGTGGAAAATTTCGGGCCCTACTTTCCACCCAAATCCCCCCTCTTTCCCTTGCTTTCCACCCACTTATTTTCTCTATGTTTGGTTCTTGGGGATTCCTCTTTCCCTTTCCCCCCGGTTTTCCCCCTGTTTCGAGGGAACCAAACAGACCGTTAATGGCTCATTATATGATAGCAACGAGATTGTGCGGTCCTTTCGTTTTTCTTTTCTTTTGCAACATTAGTTGTGCCGTGTGCTATCACTAGGGGTGTAAACGAGCCGAGCTGAGCCGAGCTTGGGCATAGCTCAGCTCGAGCTCGAAATTTCACAATCAAGCTCGAGCTCGGCTCGGCTCGTTTACAGCTCGGTCCCTCTAGGCTCGAGCTCGGCTCGTTCACGAATCTGGAGCTCGGCTCGAGCTCTAGCTCGAGTGCCTTATACCGGAAACCTCGGCCCAGGCTCGAGCTCGGCTCGTGAGGTGGAGCATCACCGGCCGACGGTCGGAGGTACCCGCCGACGGTGTAGAACTCCCACTCGTCAGTGTTGCCGGCGAACAAATAAAAAAAATAGTTTTTTTGAGATGGCGGAACCTCACCTGACGCCCTGCGCCGCCGCCGTCGACCCCCGCTGCCGCCGTCGCCTTGCTCAGCGCCCCCGACCCCGTCGCCTCGTCGACCTGTCGCCCCCCCCCCCCCCCCCCCCCCCCCCCTCTCTCTCTCTGTTCGCCATCTCCCCCCCCCTCGCCAGCTCCGTCGATGCCCCTCCTCCTTCCCCTCCGGGCAGCCCCGCCGCGGCTCCCCTTCCCTTGCCAGCACCCCCCCTCTCCCCAGCCCCGTCGCCCCCCCCCCCCCCCCCCCCCCCCCCCCTCCCCTCTCTTCTCTGTTCGCCATCTCCCCCCCCCTCGCCAGCTCCGTCGACGCCCCTCCTCCTTCCCCTCCGGGCAGCCCCGCCACGGCTCCCCTTCCCTTGCCAGCACCCCCCTCTCCCAGCCCCGTCGCCGTCCCCCCCCCCCCCCCCCCTCTCTTCTCTGTTCGCCATCTCCCCCCCCCCTCGCCAGCTCCGTCGACGCCCCTCCTCCTTCCCCTCCGGGCAGCCCCGCCATGGCTCCCCTTCCCTTGCCAGCACCCCCTCTCCCCAGCCCCGTCGCCGTCCCCCCCCTCTTCCCTTTCTCTGTTCGCCAGCCCTCCCCTCCCCGACAACCCCATCGACGCACCTCCTCCTTCCCCCCGGGCAGCGCTATCGACGCCCTCTCTCCTCTCGCCAGCACCCCCCCGGCAGTCCAATCGCCGCCCCCCCCCCCCCTCCTTTGGGAAGGATCGAGGCCCATGTGGGCATGCGGCCTGGGCCCCATGACTACACGAGCCTTGGTCTTTTTTTTTCCCGAAAGTCCGGCCCAGGTTTTTTTGGGTAAGGGGCCGTTTGGGGCGTGATTATTGCAAAAATATCCAGACTGGATATTGGATATCTACGGTAGCATCTATGTGGATTTTTACATCTAGCTGAAACACCTCATGGATATATAAAATATTCAGATGCTACAGTGTAGCAAAACATCCCATCTGGATGTTTTGCTTTTAATCACGCCCCAAACGGCCCCTAAATATGTCCGGGCCAGGTTGCGCGCAGCTCGACTAATCCCGGGGATGACTAGCATAGCAACCTACCGCCATAGTCCCCCCCCTCCCCCCCACCACTAGGCCATCCCATGGGAGGTGCCTTGTTCTTTTACTCTGGTATTGAAAATGGGTCATGCTAGATGGACTTCTTTTTCTCTGTTTCTTAATTCAATATATTTGTTGTATATATAAAAAGATAAAAATAGTACTAAGTCTATTGACATTAAGAGTGTAAACGAGCCGAGCTTAGGCATAGCTTACCTCCACTTGAAAATTTCAAATTCACTTGTATGGGCCGCATCACTCATGTCTAATGGTAATTCTTAATTTTCAAGATACTGGTAGAGTTGATTGTATGAACAATTATCATATTTTAAAAAAATTATCGAACACCAACTTTTCTAACTTACGATGAAGTGAAAAAAAAATTCAATGTTTAATAGAAGGCAAAATTTGTCTTGATAAGGGCACTTAATTAGTAACGAAATAGTAAAATAATTTAATTATCTCTAGTTATTCCACATTTTCGATAAATGGTTCTAAGCGTATATTGAGCTTGAAGTCTTTGTATTTCTCTTCCAAAACTAGGCACCAAAGTCGTAGGTACTATATCTTCTTGTATGAATAAGAAAGTGATATTTTTTTTCTATTGACATTTTTTATAAATAAATATTTATACATACTAATATATTTATTTATATTTGTATATATCTATATATATAGTATATATATATATAACATAACGAGCCAGCTCGCGAGCTTATTCGAGCCGAGTTTAAACGAGTCGAGCCGAGTCGAGTATCGTTGGGCTCGAGTTCGGCTCGTAGTGGTACGAGCCCGAGTCGAGCCGAGCCGGAAAAGCTCGCGAGCCGGCTCGGCTCGTTTACACCCTTAGCTATCACTAATGGTTGCGGCGCTCCTCCTCGCCAATCCTACAATATTGGTTTTTCGTTAACGCATACCAATCCTACTTGGCATTTGTTCTCTGCCGATGAAATCATCGGAACTTCCAATCCTTCTACTTGGGCTGACTCTCCTGGATACGGCCCACGAATGAAGCACCACCTGGACTGGGCTAGTATGGGGCTACGCAAGCCAATGGTAGGGCCCAGCCCATTATTCGCTGTCAAAACTCAGAACTTGAGAACAGTCGTTTGCAGCTGCCGCTTTGGAACTAGAAGTAGCAGGCGCAAGGGCGGAGGAAGGAGGGAGGAGACGACGGGGGCAGCTCTTCTTGTTCACCATCTTCGTTAGGTTAGCTCAACGAAATAGCTCTTGTTGGATGAGGGAATAATGACGGCTTCTTCTGTTGCTGGCAAATGTTTGCCCGCTTCCACTAACTCCCTAATCCTCCAACCTCCTCCTCTTCTTCTTCATCAGCAGCAGCACCACCTCCACCTTGATGCCAGGGAAGGCCAACCCGCCAACTTTCTAAATCCAGCTACTCCCTCTTATAAATGGCGCTTGGTTATTGCCTACGATGGTTCCAAGTTTTCAGGTCCTGTTTTTTACTCTTCTTCTCCTCTCTTTAAAGGATACTCTAGTATTGATTTGTTGATTTGCAATTTATTCTAATTGCATAAATTGACCTTGCTTTGCTGTCTGATTTTCTCCTGATATCTGTAGTAGAGTACTTTTTATTTGCTTGAGCTCAGTAGTAAACATTTCGTCAGCCAGCTCTGCTGTTACGTTCGTATTTTGCACTTCATACAGTTATTTTGGTTCTCTTGTTAGTGATAATTCTTGGATGTGATCTGTTGTATTGGACAAAATGGAGGGGAAAATCTTTTTTTTTTCTTTTATTCCGCTGTAGGAGGAGGTAAGATGGTTTGTATGTAACTCTCCAAACATCTTTTTAGTGGCATGAGGTTATTTCCATCGTCATGTGTAATGATATGTCCTATTATACGAGTAATTATGCTTGGTTTAAAGGAACCAAAAACTTAAATTGCTGTCACTAAACAGCATACGTGTAAATAAGTTTACCTATTGAAAGTGTACCTTATTTCTTGAAGCATTGAACTTCAGAAGATGATTTGAACTTTTGACCACACGGAGAAGTTTACTACAGTTAGGGGTCTCTCTCTCCAACTTCATCGTCTTCAGCTTTCTGGGTATACGATTGAACTTCTAGATATCCATATAGAAATGCTCGTATAGTTTATGTCAACTAAGAACTTGTATTGGTATAACCAAACAAAACATTGAGTTTATATGTTAATGGAGGAAAACATCATGTTATATATAGAATGATCTTACTTCAGAATTTCATGGAGCATTTATTTTTAGCTCCGCAGAAAATCTCAACTAATCACATCTGGGTTAAGACTGTGAACCTCTCAGTCCCGCCCAGATGTTTGGAATTAGGGAAGCATATCTGTTTTGGTTCATAATTGACATTATGTATTTGCTTCATGATGGAAAAAAAATTTAATTTTAAAATAAAAAATTAGTATTGTAAATTTTCATCTCATACTCTGCCAATACTTGGGAGTGAGTTAGATTTTTTATTTTGACTTTCATGTTGTGATAGTTTAGTTGTTTCTGTAATTGGCATGGATTTTTTTAGGCTGGCAGTATCAAGAATCAACTCCAACCATACAGTGCCTCTTGGAGAGAGCCTTAATGCGCACCACGAAACTAGAGAGAAGAGAACTCAGCTTGGTTGGTGCGAGTAGGACAGATGCAGGAGTTCATGCCTGGGGCCAGGTTTGACATCATTAGCCTCGTAGATTTAATATGGTTAGCCATGTCTCGCAATTTGATAGTAGATCACTGTATTGTCATTGCATATGCTATGGTAGTAGCGTTTTTTGTAATGCAAGTCCATCTATGTCAAAACCTTCTCACGGTCTGTTCTCTACATTCTACGATTATATTTTTTTGTTGTATGTATTTCATAATCATAATCATAATCAAGTAAGTCATTTTCCCAATTATTTGGGTCGGCGACATGGATGTTACTCCTCCATTCATGCCTATTTTGGGCTACCTCTTTTATAAGAGATAGTAAAGTCAAATATTTTTTTATTAACTCCATCCAAGTTCTCTTATGTTTTCCCTCTCGCTCTTTTAGCATTGTTTACATGCATCCATTCTAATCTTCTCACAGGGAGCATCTATTAGTCTTCTTTGCATATGCCCATACCAACGCAACCTACATTCCCTCGGCTTCTCCCTTAAAGGAGCTACCCCTAAACTCTCACGAATATATTCATTTCTAATCCTATCTCTCCTAGTTATCCCACTCATCCACCTTAACATTCTCATTTCGGCTACATTCAACTTATCTATATGACTTCTCTTTGGTGTACAACACTCCGCTTCTTAGAGTATTGCAGGCCTAATGGCTATTCTATATATTTATTTATGTATATTATCAAAATTTGCAACTCTATCTTTTGTTACAATGATGCTACCTTTATCTTTTGTCACAATGATAATCTATTTACGTAAACATGATAAATAGAAAGGTCTCAATGTGTAGTAAGTTGAATGTATATGATGATTAGATCACTCACTTATTGCACTGCGCCAGTGCAAAATGTGTTGCAAATTGAAAAGAATAACGTGTTATAATTAGGTTTAACACGCACACCCACACACATACAATTCACACGCACACAATCTTCATTTCTCTATCCACGCAATTAATTTTGTTTGTAATTCCATCTGTTGTTCACCCCGATGATCGAGAGTATTTATTGGTAATAATCATACATTAGATTGACATGAGTTCCAAACTTCCTGGGGAGGGGTTTCCTTTTGGGATTCTATATCACGTGAACTTTTGATTGGAAATTTGTGTGAACTTGAGGTTGCTTTTGGATTGAACTGTTGATTAGATGGTAGATGATTTAGCCATTCCTTGTTTTAGTTAAATGTACGTACATCCTTCTTGGCCCTTGGATTTCATGTTATAACAAGGTACTAAATCAGCTCACCTTGCTCTCCTTTTAAATGAAGATTGATCGGTGATCTTTTGCATTTTTACATTTTAAATTTCCCTCTCAAGTGCCCCATGTTTAGAAAGATACTAGCTTTTTCATTGATATCATGAGCATCAAGATCAGGTGGCGCATTTTGTTACACCATTCTCCTATGACTGCTTGAACAGCCTGCATGCAGCGCTTAATGGGCTCCTTCCTTCTGAAATTCGTGTCAGAGAAATCAGTTCAGCACGGCCAGAGTTCCATGCCCGTTTTTCATCAAGAAGCAAAATTTATCACTACAAGATATATAATGACCCCATTATGGACCCATTCCAATGCAAGTATGCTTATCACAGTACTTATCACCTCAATGCTTCCAGAATGAAGGAAGCTGCAAAGTATTTTGTTGGAAAGCATGATTTTTCAGCTTTTGAGAATGCATCACATAATGACCGACAACCTAATCCAGTGAAGGAAATATTTCGAGTAGATGTTGTTGAACTGGTATGGCGAGTCCTTATTGGAAAAATGTTTGTTCTGTTGATTTAATCTGTGTAGTTGACTGTTGTCTTTTTAGTTTATGAGTTGGTCATACATCTTTGCAGGGTGCTATTTTACAGATTGAAGTTGAAGGCTCTGGATTTCTCTATAGACAAGTTAGGAATATGGTGTGTGACCACTTTCTTGATCATTTAACTTTTTATTCTATATCCTATTAGGATGCATATTTTGCAGCTTTTGACACATTAGTTGCTTGTAGTGATAATTAATTTGTGTTGTGGTTCTGAGGGGCCATAGATGCAACTGAGAGTCAAAGGAATAAACTGACGGAAAGAAACAATTAATGATGGGAGAGAGGCTCAAGATGCTAAAAGTGGATGCATTACTGAATTAGGCACCTACATAACATCAGTAATAATGATAGAACACGATTGAGAACATGGGTAATAAGGTGCTTTCGATGGATGGACTGTTTATTGGGCAGAATCTCCCTGATTTATGAAATGGCATGCAATTTACGCATAATTTTCAGTAGCGTTTGAGCTGGTTCTTTATTTGTTTTTATTTTGCAGGTAGCTCTACTGATTCAAATTGGAAGAGAAGCACTTCCTCCTGATGTTGCCCCCAAGATCATAGCCACTTGTGATAGGAGAGAACTTGCGAAATTTGTCTTGTCAAGTCCACCACAAGGACTCTGCTTAATGTCTGTAAATTACAGCCAAGAAGCCCTACAGCCCCCTCCGGGTTGCCCTCCTGCTAGTTTTGGTAGGCATCACAGCCTGAGAAAATGTAAACTTCCTTACTATTAAAGTGGAAAACAATGTGGTTATGTGGATCGTGGAGCTGAGCTTTTGGTTCTTACATTCATTATTAAATCCTCATATTGGTGAAATATCACCTCAAATTGATTTTCCGCTAACTAACTGAATAGGTACAACCAAAAACAGGATGAAAGACAATAGGTTGGTGTTGCCGACAGTAACGTGCATTTGTAGGCCTTTGGGCGCCTTGATCCGCGTTGTATCTATTCTGTGCCTGCGGCAGATGTCTGCAAAAATTGTTTATGCAGGTTCAGACTACGAAGTGTTTCAAAGATTACCGTGTCCTTCGGACATCAGTCATCTCTCAGTGGAGGGTACAACATCAAAGTCACTGATTGTCCACTCCGCAATCTCTTCCTTGTCACTGATAAATATTTCCGTCCCCATGTCAATGGATGTCCATATCCTTCTCGCGGGAGGAGTACCAGGGTCCTGCATCAGAAAACATAATGAAATATCCTCCGATGCATGGTATGGAACAAGAAAATTGGATCATTTTAAGCACCTAAACAACATGAGTAACATTGAACGAGGTGAAGTTAGTCTGAGTCGGCAGGCTAACCTGATAAAAGTAGAGTCTACTGGAAAGAGCACCGACGTCAAGCTCCCAAGTTCTGGGGTCACCAATCCAGCCTTGCCCTTTCTTGGAGGGGTAGCCATACTCGGCCCAAATAGGGTGAGGCAGTATCTGAACGATCTCCTGGGCCTGAGGGTTGCTGTAAGGGTCGCAGGTGTCGACCGGCGGCTCCAAGTGCTTGGCATTCCCCGGAGAACAGTAATAGTGGTAAGCTGAGTAGGGGAAGTTGGAAGTGTCGTTCCTGTAGATCTTCTTATCTTTGGGGGTTATATGGTAGGGTGGGCAGGCGTTGAGATTGGTGGGGCTGCACCAAGCGGCTGTGTCCGGGTTGATGATCATCTCGCAGTACCTGGTCACGTCGGTGAGCACATCCCCGTTGCAGGGGGATCCGTCGTTCTTCCAGCAGCTCCCAATGTCAACCAGGTAAAACTGACTTTTGCCTCCGCCACCTTGCTTCACGTCTAGGCTTACCTTCACCTTGAAGTTGGGTGATTCTGGAAGCTGAATGAATAAAACAGAGAAGAATATATCACGGTTTCTTCACCTTTTCTTTTGCTTGGGTATATTGTCCCATAAACTATGCATTCTTCTTGTATGGATTAAAGTTCTAAGAATGATTGAAAAAGGGTATCCCTGCATAAGAGCTACGCTAATAGCCAATAGGAAGTACCCCCCCCATTGTGGATTTTTTTTTCCTTCCCTTTAATGCGGTGCATGTTTGCTTCATCTTTTTCCATGAAGTGGTTATATCGTGACATAATAATAAAGAAACAGCAGAATGCTCTTTTCAACACTGGTTGAAATAAGAGAGTCAAAATGCATGGACAAAAAAAGTTGCTTCCGATAGGACGGAAAATTACCGAGTTAATGAATCTGATAGCATGCAAACAAACTCACCATCTTTAGCATTCCTCTTGTCTGGTAATGGTATCCACCTGAGAATCCTTTGGTTGCATCAGCTCTGAGATACAACATCAGCCATGGATAGTTTTTTGAGGTCTTCACTTTGTGGGTGAAAATCCAGCTCCCTTCTCCAACTTCCTTCTCCCAAACCACCTCATAGAAGGAAATGCCGCCCAGCCCACCACTCAAATCAGCACCCAAGTCATAAGTCCCATTGAACCCGCCTCTCATTATCTCACCTTCCATCAACTCTGTTTGATGATGATACAACAAGGGTTGGTTCATGCAGCCAGTGCCAAAGCAGGGGAACCTGCCTGTTGGCGGGAAGGGCCCCACCGTTTTTCCGTTCTGGGGGCAGAGCCCGGACTTTGTGTCGAAGTTGCCATTTTTCAGCATCACCATCCAAAACTGCCATGGGTTGGGCGTATCTGCAACTTGGCACAAGTCACCCAGATAGACCTCCTTCTCTGCCGCGTAAAGATCCGGGTTGTTTAGAGCCTCGGGGCTCACACCTGGGAATGGCTTTCCTACTCCCAGCTTATTATCAGTTTCCGTCACTTGATGATCCAGACCAGAATCTAGTAGAGCATTCATGAGTATATAATAAGAGAAGAAAGTAGCAAATGTATAATGATGCAATAATCATCAAAGGATATGGAAATGCAGATTTGCGTATCTAGCTAAGACTTTTTAGATGAGAGAGGGAAGGGGAAAGAAGGAAACTTTTTGGGCTTACCCGAGTAATCGAAACAATCAGCAGCTCTAGGACTTCCCATTTTGCGAGCTTCGCTGCCAACCTCATTGCAGAAGTTCCAAGCTTCAAAAGCAACTCTCAGTCCATCTCTTCTCATGCCCGGGTCGCCCACTAATGATTCGATCTGATCTGAAGTCGCAGAAAGAGTTCCGCAGAAGAGCCCTTCAACCATGAAAACTAACAAAAAATGCTGAATTTTCATGGTTGCCTTGATGAATAAAGAAGAGGGTGGTGGTGGCTAACTGGTTATCTGAGGATACAAGGGAACAGAATCAAGATCACTAAATAAATGCGTTGAAATACTTTTATAAGTCAAAAATAGAAGTTGTTGATTTTCGGCCGCTTTTGGTGGCCTCAGATGAGAGAGTGAGATGCCATACATGCATCTCCTCCCTCAGGTTCATATATGTACAATTATTTAGATGTCAGAATATTAACATCTCTGGTGACACTCAGACATGGGAGTGTTTGGTAATTCCAACCTTGTTCTAATTAATCCAGTGATAGCCACGGGCTGGTCTGGTAAAAAAGAAAAAATCTCATCCACTCCATGAACCTTTTCCATGGAGTCTGTGCTGTCTGCTGTATATTGTTCCTTCTTCTTTTCCCTCCTTTCCAGCCGACCATCAACATCTCCCTGTCTGAAAGCAAAGCATAGCGACGCTCGATCAATGCTCTAGTGAAACTGTTATCCTTTGTTTTATTTGTTGAATAAACAATAAACTATGGACATACAGACAAGATACCTACGTACCCAACTTTTTTAAGGTTTATCAGACTCGGGCTCATTAGTTTGAGTTTCTATCAGACTTGGGCTCTGCTCGGACACATTGGACATGGACGTAATTGGTGGCACTTTTCTGTGTGAGGGGGGAGTATTACCACCAGACTGTAAGCAATGCTGTAAGTTCATTTTGCTTCCAATATATAGGAACGTGTTTTTTAAAAAAAAACAATATGAAGCGAAGATATTTCTGATCTAGGTGTCGATTGTGACAAACTTACAGAGAAAAAAAGCAATTCCATGATTATTATCAAAACTGAGACGTTTGCAGAAGTGAGATTTAAAAAGTGGTTTCTGTTTGAACTTTAAAAGAAAAATGTTTCTCATTTTGGTCCGGTGAAATAATATTATTGTTGATTGACCATCACATAAAACCTACTGAAGATACACACTCTGAGAATTAGGTGGCATAATATGGTCAGGTTTTGCAACACAGCTGTTTCCACGCACATACGTTAGGTGAACAAAAGAAGAAAGAGAAACTTCTCTTGGCAATCACTTTAATTACGACATTTCATCAGAAATTTAATTGGCGATGGGTATCAGAAGAAGAATTTTAAAAGGGGGGGCTTCATCGATAGCAGCTTCCTAGCTGATATCATATGAATGAACGAGAATGTACAAAAAGATAAATAAGGATAACTAACAATGTTCGCTACATGGAATGATTGAAACTTCTATCAGAGCTCAACAAGTCGGCATTCGGCAAACAATGCCGGCTATATTGTTCTATGTTAAAATTGTTTTCAGGCTTTTTTTTCTTTCCTTTTTGTAAAGAATTTTGGTTCAGGGATGCAGTAGGCTGAAAATTGAAATTATTCACTAAAAACTCGCTGGCTGAGTTGTTGCATGTCTCGAATTTTTTCTTTCTTTGGAGGGCAATATGAAATTTGGAATGGTAACAGTGGCCTTCTCTTGTCGTGCCTTGCAACTTACTACTGTTTTTTTTTCCTATTTGCTACTTGACGACAAAGGCATGCCATTGACCACTGATCTGAACCATTTCGCCATTCGCTCTCTTAAAGTCTCTTGCCTGATTGTCATCATTCTTAGAGCAATCATGTTAACGCTAGGTGTGACATTGGTATATAAAGTATTTTTCTTTGGCGTGGAAAACATTAATCCAGTATTTAATGACATGCATGTCCGTCACCAAATCCAAACTAGAGGAGGCTAGCTGGCCCGATCAACGACTTCTAGAGCGAAAATCAACGAGACAAGTACAAAAGGGTTGAAAGAGGCCCACTTGTAAACCTGCAACTTCCAAATTTGCGACCCACGCATGGACAAAAGAGGACCACCATTGCATGGCAATGGGATGGGCATGGTGGAGTAGGAAGGGATCAGCTGGGAGTCTCACCTGGGCCTTACTGGGGGCATTAATTAATGTATTCTTTGATTTCTTTCTTACAAGTTTTTGTTTTCTTTTTTGTTTTGAGTAGGTATCTCGTGATTATTTTGCAAATTTGTGGATATGGCTCGTGAAGTGGTTACGATGCAAGAAGGCGTGCAAGTGAAGCAGTTGCGGCCCGAGGGAGTTCGTTGTTGGGGCTTAGTTTAATGGTAAAGGAGGAGCTTGTTTATGTTATTTATACTCTGCCCGTTCGGTATTAATAGCTCCATTGAAAAAAAAAAGCTTGTCCAATATCAACAGCTCCATTAAACTCAATTTAAGCGGTTGGAATACTTTGTAGCTCCCTAATTAAACAGTTTCAGGCAGTCCGCAACTCCGCAGTCCGCACTATCTTAACTTCACAAGACGAAGTACTCTGTCCTACATATATATAGATCTACTATAGTAATTGAGGCCGTTTATACCAATTAAATAACTGCAGGTGCAATGTGTTGAAAACTGTGATCGTACTTATGAATCTATAATGATGTGCCTTTTACAACATCACTACGATTGTGGCTGTTTATACCATTTTAACTGTGGGTTCAACCGGGTAAAACCGAAAACTAAGAGTCTCTTGGCTGGTTCATTTCTCCGTCTTTGAAACAACATTGATGAGTGAGATCATCACAAACAGCAAATTTGAGTAATTAACTACAACAGACATGCAGAAAAAAATGCCTCCGACGATATCTGAGGAAGAAAGCCCAGTTACTAAAATTGTTCGGGTTGGATCAAACACCACATCACCCTGTTAGCAAAATTAAAAAAACAACACCCCATCAGCCAGAATTCGAAGTGTGTCGTGTTGTAACTTGTAAGGGTGGACACGTTATGGGCCACCTCCACGAGAGAGGAAAAACCACCTCCACTCCTAACGAGAGAGGAAAAAACTTGCATTCCTTTGAGTACATATATTCTACGGCAGAGACAACTCTAGAAATGCACTGAAGTGTTGTTTGTTGCTCCATGTAAGCCCTTTAGGCAAAGCATTCCTGACATGAAACTAATCGATGCTCCAATAGTCGTGATATATGTCTTCTCTTTCAAGTAAGCTCCACTCTATCAAAAAGATGTAAGCTCTACCTCTTCAATTTTCGGGTGGATTGCCCTTGTGCAGGCAAGGGTTGTCATCACTACTGCGCCCGCTGCGTCAGGGCAGGGGTGCTGGCCGCTTCCGCATATCATGATGCTCAGGAATCAAAATCAACCCTACATTGCCAACCCACCCCCATCAGTCGGTTGCATTAACCACCTAGACGTGGATATGGCTGTTGTCCTTGATAGTCAAATTATAGGGTGAACCAAATTTTAGGTGAAAAAGATAACTTGGTCCCGTCTCACTTTTCAAATCTTCTAGCTATTCGGTTGGGTTTGTTTTGGGGTTTACCTGCTATATCATATGCATATCAGACAACCAGTGCCTTGATGCCTTTGGCTTCCTCCATCTAAATCCATGGTATGTCCTCCCTAGTCTCTCCCACTATCTAAAGATTGGCTTTATTCTCCCTGAAGATGCTTTATAGGGGGAAATCTCCCCCCAGCCCTGCAATTAAAATGCTAGACTCTTCTCATCTAAAAAAAATGCAAGACTCTTCAGCTGCTTTACTTTGGTAGAGTGTTCCCCCCCCCCCCCCCCGCGCCTGAATCACTGACCCCAGAATTCGTTACTTATGGTTTCATCAAGCTAAAAGGACGAAGCTAATGAGTAATTATTAGACCCTTACCTTCATTCCGAGAAAGCACCATTGGATTAGTTTCCATTAGCTTTTAATAAATAATTAGAAGTTGATTAGTCATCACTGTCTCATACTTGATTACATAGGACTACTGGTCCTCGTTTATCTTTGTAACATAATGATGCAAAAAATGACGAAAGCACGGCAAAAGGTGTACAGTTTTCCAATGGATCGCTATTTTTTTATATATATACAAAGAAAAACAAGGTGAACTCACAAAAGAAAATAAGGAGAGAAGAAAAGAAGATCAGCAAGACAACATCGAGTCATTTCACCACTCAACCTTGCTCAACCTGAGGTAACAAAGATCACTCACTATTTGAAATGTACACTTCAAGTTAGGGGATGTTTGGATACCAAAGGGCGGAATATGAATCGTTGAATGTGTCATTCAGTGCCCATTTGGTATGCAAACAATCAACAGTATATATGCAACATTATATATGCAATTTGATGAGCAAATTGTTCATCAGACAGCCACAGAACCTTTTGCACATGTTTCTTGCCTACCTTCAGAAGGTGATATATGACAGATTCGAGCATACATTTCATGCGTGTCAAAGGTTAGGTCCCATCTTACAAATCCAAATTTATCACGAAGCGACTTCGTGACCATGTAGATATGTTGAGATGAGCACTTCGGCTCTTTTTTTTTATTATTTATGTTTGACACATCCAGTCCCGCATTTGTATCTCTAACTTGTTAATTGACAGATCAAGGACGGCTGGCTAGGGAATGCTAAGTTGGCCATGGTCCAATCCGTAATTCATTTTAATGGAAGCATGACTTCCTTTTGCAGGAGCGTCCATTGGTCGAGGATTGTGGGAGTTGAGCTACTTCCCTTTATTCGAAGAATGGAATCCGAGTTGGCAGGATTACACTTGTAGTAGAAGTTTTGATCACCGCGAGTTCAGACATGCAATTCTGGTACTCTCTTTTCGACTGATGGTAAAGATCAATCAGCAAGAAAGCAGAACTCTAGTTTTGAGAATTGAGTAGGAGTATTTCATTAATTTGGCTGGTCGGCCAAGAGATCAAAGAGCGTAATCTTTCCAGAGTTGTTGGGATCGAGCTTGTTGAACTGGTCGCAGATGAGCAGTATCTCCTTTTCTGTAATCTTTCCCATCTCTTTGAGCTTATGCACAACATACTCCGATTTGCTACCCCAAAGAGGCAAAACAAAGGTCAATTATTAGGATGAACGTTGGCCATCTATCGTTTTTCAAATCCTTAATTAACAACAAAAAATCATCAGAACATACGAGTATGACCAACCTGATGAAGCCGCTGTTATTGAGATCTGCAGCAAACCAATCGCCGAGAGTCATGTCCCGCTGCAGCACCCATTTGACGATCCTGCGATGCCGCTTATCGATTCTGGCCTCCGCCAAGTAGAGGAAGGCGCGAGCCACCCCCAGGGTGGACACCAGCAGCCACGCCGACGCGAACAGCCGGCCGGCCAGGGTGTTAAAGGCCTGGTCTCCGTACCCGACCGTTGTCACCGACATGACTGCCAGGTAGAATGAATCGACCCAGTCGAGGCTCTCCATCCAGTTGAGGATCAGCGCCCCGGTGCCCACGCAGAGCACCAGTACCCCGACTGCCAGCCCCACCTTGAGCCGGATCCTCATCCTTCCCTTCTCCACGTCCACCATGTACTTTTGTGGGACCAGGTCGGTTCGGTTGGCCGCCCGGATGCCACTGAGGATCAGCTGCTTCTCCTGGGAGTCGAGGAAGTAGTTGACGACGCCAGTAAGGAGGATGTCGAGGAAACCAAAGCCAACGAGCACGAAGAGGCAGGCGAAGATCTTGGTGGCCGGGGTGAGTGGGGCGATATCCCCGTAGCCGATGGTGCACATGGTGACTATGCAGAAGTAAAGGGCGTCCACCACCGGGTGGGTCTCCACTCCCGAAAAGTTGTCGCGGTTGAACGAGTAGAAGAGGGATCCTAGGGAGAGGTAGACGGAGAGGAGGACAAGGGCCTGTTTCATTATTGAGCTGGATGCCGTCGGGTGGTGGTCGTGGGGTTGGACTTGGAGGAGGTTTTGGATGACGGAGATGGCGGGGGCGGTCTTGGAGCGATGGAGGGAGTGCTTCTTCTTCATGCGGGAGGAAAACCCAGCGGTGGTGGCGGAGGCATCTTGATCATGAAGTTGGTGGTGGTGGGTAGTGGCCTGAGAGCTGCCGCTCTCCGAGATCAGGCCCACGATTTCGTCGGAGGTGGAGGCAGAGAGGGTTGTAGGATGGAGGGGAGGGTATCGGAGATCGGAGGACACTAAGGTTACTGCTGCTCCTTCCATGGGAAAGAGTTTTTGTTTTTGCGGGTCGTCGTCGGAAGACTTCCTGAGTTAAGTTGAGATGCGAGAAGAAGATGTTGCGTGCGCCGCCGCAACAAAGCAACAAAGTATGATGTGGCATCTCCATTTTTTGTGGTAATCCGCTCCAAAGAGGTGATGCCACGACGTACGGGTCGGACTTTCCTTACCTAAGAAGTAGGGTAGGGAGGGGGGGGTATGGGCATGTTACCTAAGAAGTAATGTAGGGTTGCCACGGTAACTGGTTACACATTAGATGGACTGGATAAAATTGGCCAATGGTTAAGTGTAAGGGGCAATGGTGCAAAAGAAGAAATTAGTGGCTATAACGGCCTGCCGGCCCTGCCCACGTCGCTGCAGCAATAGTGTGCCCAATAATTTCTCCCTCGAAAGTACAGTATGATTTATCAATCAGCATCAAACGTATGTCCCATGACAAAAGCTTTAAATTAGAACTCTCAAAACGCCGAAAACGATGCGGACAAACCAGTATGTTCAAAACTTCAAACAAGTGTCAAAAGAGCAACAAGAATCCAACAAAATTTTACTGTGCAAAATTATGCTTCCTATCAGCATTTATGGTTTAATTTGGATTTTCAAAATCAACTAGAAGTAACCTATTTTGCGAAATATCGGACCATTAGGGGGGTGGGGAGTAAGGAGTATTGAACAGCATGGCATTGTGTGAAATTATACTACTACGAAGTAAAGTTCTAATGCATGATGTCCACATGTCTGCAAAGCAAATGATGCGTGCAAAGATTATGATTCTGCCCAAAGGAAGAAAAAACACGAATTAGTAGTACTTGCCAGATATATCAGCTTGAACCATCACATTAGATATCAAAATATGGGCAACATTCGTTAGACACAATCAATTGAGAATTTGGACCATCCTTGGTTAGTTCTCAAAGAAGCGAAGCTCAATCATGGCTTCTCGCTTTTTTGTTGAATACCAAGCAGTAGCTTTGGCTGAACCAAGGACCTTGAGGGCATATTCCAATGCAATAACTGAATCATCCACCCTAGGACTATATTCTCCACCACCCTTCGAGTCAAGGATAATACGAGAATCAGCTCGAACACTGAACGGTCCAATAATCTGTTTAAACTTGGAATGTTAATACAAAATATCATAAATACTCCCTCCGTCCCATGTTAATAGATACATTTGGAAAAATGTCCCATATTAGTACATTTAGAAATGTGTGTGCCATATTATTTGCTACATTTGGCTCAATTTAAGTGGTTAGGTGCTTAAAAATAAGAAGCTTGCAAGATGCTTTTTAGAGGTTGCCAGCCACTTAAGATGAGCAAAATGTAGCAACTAATATGGGACACATTTTCCCAAACGTAGCTATTAATATGGACGAAGGAATATCAATTTATGTTTCTATTTTATTTTTCTTAAATTTGAGAAACTGAAAACCAATAATCAGAACTACTAATAAACATTTCTCATTTTATACATTGAAGAAAAAAAACCCTAGAAAACAATTTCTAGTTCCTCTAACTTATTCCAAATAGTACCCCATTAAAATTTGGCCGACACATGCGTTGGGCAGCTCTAGACAGCGCAATTTAATCATGCGATGCTTGTAATACAGGGGGGGCAGGAAGATATTTATTCTTCTGCCCATCCCCAAAATTCATGGAAGCCATCAGAACTCGATTCGATGGCTCACAATGCACCTTGGCACATATTTAATTATTTTCTTCTTAAAAATATCTACAAAATCAATATGTTAAGCACCATTGCGCATCCATTTTTTTTTTCTTCTTAAATATTAAATATATATATATATATTGTTGTAAAAAAAATATCCCACTGTTTACGGATGGTAATATGCTCTACCATTCTTGGATTCTGCGTAACAGGTAGCACACTATTTCTCAAAAGCTTCCTATTTAAGAGGAAAGATCAAGCAAGTATACTCAACTAAGGAGAGAGAAATATCTACCTGCTGTTGAAATGAGACAGTAATGTCCGGGCAGATAGCGTGGACAGCCTCTGGGGAAATTTGCTGTGAGTTGTAAAAATTGCGGGCCAGATGTGCAGCACCCCCAAGGAAGGTTGAACCAGAATGGAAATCAAAACGAGCACTTAACCTTGTGAAGTCAAACAAGAGCCTCTGGAAGTTTCCATGTTGAGCAGTACAACAAAAAGAAGAAAAGAAATCAGCCATGAGGGCGGAACTGTGTTGGTGGGCACATAGGTTGATTTGCCTGAAACCATGATGCTGGTTTGCTTCTAATACTTTTTTTGTATCATGTCCATATGAAGCATTCACAGAAGCACCTAATATATGAAACATGGCTAATCTTTAAAGACCAAATAAATATGAACCAATAAACAAGCAGAGGACTGACTACATAACTATTTTTTTGCATTGTTCATTAAATCACTGGGAGTTTTTTTCAAGGCAAAATAAGTTCTGATATGGATAACATTACCTCAACTTTTAAATGATTTTTTAACACAATTTGCTTTCTAGTACAGTTACCAAACTGTTGTGTCCCATCCTAAGGGTTAATTTGGCCCACCTCTAAGGTCCGTATAGTAATTAATTAGGGTTTACTCTTGAATATAAAGGCATTTAGGTCAATAGAAGTTAGTTAATAAGCATTTATGTTTAATTGGAGTTAATGGGCCTTAGGTACTTTGTTAATGAGCCCATTAGTGCTTCTATTTAATGTAGTGGCTATGCCCTAATCTGAATTATGGAATGAACAAGTAGCCTTAATCTTCTTCTTCTCCCTTGTCGTCTTACTTCTCCCCTTTCTCTCCCCTGACGGCTTTGCACACCATGTGCTCGCCTGACGGTCCTATCTCCCCCTTCTTCCCACTTCTCTATGGAATTAACCCGTGTACCAATATGGTACACAAACACAAACTTAGAAGAAGAGAGGGTGTCAGTCAGTACAACAAACAAGGAGCCTCTTCAATATGTAAATAAAGTTATGTCGTCCAACTGTATATATTGGCATTGACATGCTTAATTCTTTATGTATGCTTTCTTCTTTGCATTTACATAAAAAAAAATAGCTTGTACATATTTTTCTCCAACCCTTAAGAATAATGATGCAGACAAATTTTGTTCAGATATTTGTTTCTTTTAGAGTACACCATAAACCATCAGTAAATTGGCTTATGTTTCAAGTAGCAGTACTTTATTAGCATCATTAGCGTAGGCGAGACCTAAGGTCTCCAAAAGATTGGGTATACGGAAAAAGTTCCTAAGTACTTTATTTTTTGATGGCCCATGTGTTCCCTTCATATCTAAACCATCTGTCTGTGTAACTTCATTTTTTAGCTTCATTTTTTAGTACGCATTCATCAAGGTAAGGACATTACAGCATTATTTCCTTACTAGATGAATCAATTTCACATGTCAGTAAGACATCTAGTTCTAAACATAGGTCAGAGCTTGTAATAATGTAGTTCATAGTAAGGGGGTAGAACCCACTCAGCAAGAAATACTCACCAATAATGCCCGACAATGAAACATGAGGATCAGACAGAAATGCATCGTATGGCTGTACCATTCTTAACTTTCCCACTTTGGATCGCCAAATCTCAGCATCCTTCATAATTGCGAATGCAGATTTGATACACAGACCTGGCTGGAGGGTTGGAGGTGGTATCCCGCTGGTTTGAACATCACCAAACTGCTTGGGTGTCCCACTGGTATGTTGTAAACACACATGATAACTCAGGCCAGAATCACAACCAACGGAAGCAAGATCAACGTTAACTGACAATGGACTATCCCAGTATGTGCCTGCCTTGTCAACAAATAACTCTGGCCAGGCTGCTTCAACTGTCAAATTATGTTGCAGAAGCTGCAATCAATAAAGAATCAGTTTCAACTGAAGAAAATTTTTCACATTCTACATAAGTAGAATTTAATATCTCAAGTGAAAAACGTATAAATCCGTGCCATCCAGGACTAACCCTTTGACGAAGAACAGCTTTGTTCCGGAATCCCCTGGTATCATTATATGCCTCAGAATTCAGTAGTAAAGAACAATCTGGTGCTATGAGATATTCAGAACAGAACCCAAGAGCATACAGGGATCTATCACAAAGATGACTTCCTATGTTTTTGAACCACGTGGACATTGTAGAATGATCGGATGACTGCTTTCTGACTGAAGATATCAGCTTCTGAAAATTGAGCTGCCCTAGGAAAGTGGCAAACCTGCCCAGTTTAGACATCTATATCAATGACAAGGATATAACAGTAAGACATTAGCAAAAACCAAAACTCCGTAGAGTGTTGGAGGAGCAGGGAGAAAACAGATGCAATGGTCTATAGAAGATAAGTGATGCATCGAACCTGCCAAGGAGACTCAAACAAGCCAAGTCTACTAAAGTGAAGATGCTAGTGTAAGGCTTTGACATAGGTCCCTTCAATTACAGAAGGAAAGAGTTGCTCGTGTTCCAATTTTCAAATTTTAAAAACAAATCGTTGAACAAATATAATGAAAGAACTTGAGCAATCCCTTGATACTGGGAGTAACAATAACCAAAAACTCATGTTCTGGCCACTCAGATGAGTTATTGTCAAAACGATAACTGAAGTGGAGAATGGAGAGAAGCGACATTTGGTTCCTTTACTCAATACCTATTTTTTTGTTTTGGAATCAAGGAATAGATCATAACGTATAAACTGGGAATTGAAATTGGGGAGAGAAAGGAAAGAAGCAAGAGGAGTGGTGGGTATACCAGTTTTGGCCGAGTGGGATAGAAAGAGCGCGATGGAGGGAAAAGCCGTCAGCGGGGGAGTAGGAAGGGACGAAGGGCATGGACATGAACTTGTGCATGAAATCGAGTTGTTTGGGCCTGGCAAGGTGGATTCCCCTGGAGAGTCCCAGAGGGAGGGGATGCCCTGGGGCCGGCCGAGCTGTGCCTTGGAGCGTCACTGGAGTGGACATGTCCAGATCCCAAAAGCCATTGCTGTCCGTTGCCCATCGCAGCTTCTTCATCCTCCAACTCCCAAACTACTTCTTCTGCTTCTTATCTCTCTCTCTCTCTCTGCGCCGCCTACGAATCTAGTTGAACGATAAAAGAAGAAGCAGACACTCTACCATCCCATCATTTAGCATTGGCGCATTAGAGTTGCAGCTGAGAGCTCGCAAGCTCATTTTGGGTTTGGGTTTCTGCTCTCCTCAGATGTCGCCAAATTACAATTCTCCCTTTTACTCGACTGTTTGGCAGGACAGAAGGTTAGTCGATACGAGGGAACGTGTACGGTTGATACTAGGAGTATCAGTTGGGATACGGTAGAGGGGTGGACCGGACGCACCAATTCCAGGGTTTTTTTTAACTGGGCCTAACTGTAATACTCCCTCCGGTCACTTTTAATTTTAATAGATGCATTTTTTTTTCAAATAAACTAAAATTTTAATATATTTTAAAAAAATATATCCATTAAAAGTGATCCGAGAGAGTAAAAAGAAAAATGATACTTGTGATCAGGCGTTTAAATTATATAGAACTAAGGAAGAGGATAATAAAATGGGAAGTACAGTCTTATAATTCAATATCATCGTACAATAGACTCTATATTATTATACACATAGCATATAAAACAAAACTTTGGGCTGAGTTTAATGTCAAAAGAAAAAGAATGCAAAATTACCAACAAGTAGGTACTGCTTTGCTAATTCTCTCTCTGCACTCTATGTGATCCGGAAATTTCTCTAAAAAGAATAGCTTAATAATTAAATTTCATTTCAGGTATATAAGAGATTGCAGAATGTATACATTGTGTAATCTTCTTCGCCAACACTCCAACACAGCATGGCCTCCGCTTCTGCGGGGATACTACGGCAACTGTTTCTTTCCCGTGACAGTGGCTGCTCAGAGCATGGAAAATCGTCTCGCCGATATATCGGTATCGGACACAAACCGATATACTGATACCATATGGTTTCGGTTTTTAGAAATTTTCTAAATATCGCCGATATATCGGTATTTTTTGAATTAAAAATTAATTTAAAAAAAAAAAAATTAGAAATTTTTTTTTTTGAAAAAAAAACTTTCATATTTTTTTTCTATCTTAATAATGCATATTTTGAAATATATTCTTTGTTTAAATTAGTATAACTCATTTTAGAAGTTAGATTGTGAAAATATACGATAAAAACTAGTTTTTAACGACTGATATTTTTTTACACAATATCTCCGATATTTCGTCTCTTTGGCCGACCGATATTTTACCGATATCCGATACGACATTCCATGGCTCAGAGTCGAGCCGTGGTGCTGGGGTCCCATGCAGAGGTGGTGAAGATGATCCAGGAGGCTAAGGCTGCCATCCAGTTTCAGAGGTGGATGGCCGGGGAGCGGGAGTATGGCGGCCCGTTTGCACAAGAGATTGGGTATGGCCCGTTCTCACATGATTTGCATTACGTGGTCCGCTGGTGAACCTTCACCAGCAGATCCGGATTCATTTCGGGAGCACTATGGGTGGGGCCGCCGATGCATCTGGTACCGATTAGGTACTCGGTGCCATGCCGGCCTGCATCATCGGCTCCCCACCTGCACCCCAGAAGGTCATCCGCTTCATGACATGGTACGTCCAAGGGAATTCTGTCATCAAATGGACATGGCGGTGAACCATATCTGAGAAAAAAAAATGGCATTGTTTTCTTCTTATATCATCTGACTCCGGTCGCTGCTTTGATGTGAAATGATACAAAATATAGACAACTGCATTCGTGCAAGCATGTGCTCGATCATATTGTCTATTGGTACTATTTTACATCTTTAGTCGATTTTAAATGTAAACTGATCTCTTCTATCAATTGTCTTTGTAAAATTATCTTTCCATTTGATAGTATATCGCCATGTCATCCTTCTAAAGAAATCAAACATATCATTAACTCCCTAACTCCATTCAAAACCGTAGTTTTTAATTTTGGATCGCATGCATGTTAAGGATACAAAGACATTGACTTCCATGATGATTTTAGTCTTCATTGTACTAAAAGAATTACCATCATTGTATCAGACAATTCTTCTTAAAGTTTAAAATACCATTAAAGAATGATGTCCATTATTCATGTCTTTATATACCAAAGTCAGTATTCAATAGTCAATTCAGTCAAGCAAAAAGAAAAAAAAGAAAAACAAAGTCAAGTCAGATTCCAATGCAACCTATAGAAAGTAAAATCATATCTTAAGCTAACTAAAGATCACACCTACAGCTACAAGGCCTTACATGTTTCAGTTAAAAGCTTACCTTGCATTTGACTGAAGCAATCTCCAATGATTCAATGTTGTAAAAGGAATAATATCACCAGCAGTCTTACCACCTGATGGGGAGGACTTCTATCTCTGTTTTTTAGAGAGAAAATCCTGTAGCTAATACAGTAACATGAAGGGGGCTGAAGCCAAGCAAAGAGGAGCCGAGGCTCAAGCTAGAGAATTGAGTTCTGGAGAAAATAATTTTTATTCAACAAAAACTGAAAAGTACAAAGTTCCAATGGTTTTATTATATAAGAAAGCCATAACATAAGCAACTATTTAAGTATAAACATACTCTCAAAATAGAAGTACTAAAATGATTCAAATATAAAATAACTAAATTCATCCCTGTTCTTTCTCCTATAAACACGAAATCTTGTCATTTATGTCATCCCATTTAAAAGAAATGAAGAAACACATAATTACAGGCTACAGGAATAATCAAGTATGGTTGTTGCATTTCAAGACTCATACGGAGAATAATATTAGCCTATGTATACAGAAACATGTTCACAAGCTGGGAGTTGTGATGCATGTCAGCACAGCCAGCGCCTATGCAGCTTTTTCCCTGCCTATTGAGATTTGCCCACCAGGTGTTCCATGCGATGAGTAAGACCCAGTGACTTTGGTCAGCCTAAATTCCGTCGATGTCTGGAGCTTTGTATGAGTATGAATCATGTGCAAGTGTCTGCATATTGGTGAAAAAAACATAGAGAACAATTAAAGGTAGATAAAATGTCAAAACTCTTAAATCATCATCATCATATGCTTATCCTAGCTATCTGGAATCGGCAGCATGGATCTCATTCCATATGCGACTCATCGGAATCAAAATGATGGCCCAAAATTCATGAAAAGAGATATAGTGCCCAACCCTCGAAAGAGGGGACAATGAAATGAAGACTCAACATCATCACACCTTTCCAATATATGGATTGGCCTCATGAGATGGTTGCACATGAAATATTAATATGATCATCTTCCATCACAAAGCTGGTCCAATGAAACCAGTCTGCTTTTTACATGGAAGCACAAGATAATGCAAACAAACCTTCTGCCTAGGAGGACAATGCCATCAAGCAAACTATAATAAGAAAAATGAAGGCTCCATTACCTGCTCTTGTGAGCGAAAATACATAAAAGGTGTGTAGTACAGGAAGTTTGAAACTCTAGAGGTATATATATCAGCATACCTGCACAAGAGCAAGGTCAAACAGAGGTGATTAAAGCCCACGCAAATCTAAGAGTCAGACACTAGTGCATTTCTCTTTCTTTAAAGATGCATTTTATGCCACCTCCCACTTAGGCAGCCCACCCCCATCATATTTAGATGGTGGATATCAGCGTCTGGATATAAGATGGCCACTGCGGATGTCAATGGGGGTGATAAAAATTGCATCCTATCTTTAATACAGAGAGGTAGAAGGATAAGCAATACTTCTCTATTTGTCTCGTCAAGTGGCTTTTGTCCCACAGGCCAGCCCGTGATAAGTAACCCCACCTGATAAAAGTTGTAAAAGGAGAAATAAGAACTTCAGCAAAAGGATTCTTGTTTCTTCTTCAGAAACAAAAATCATTTCTCCCAAGTTATATACAAAAGACTGGCGACAACAAAGGCCCCTATTTCGTACCCCACAGGAGTAACCTCCATATGATCTCCGGACAGCAAAGTTATACAACATTGTGTCAAATAAAACTCTTGCTGTCTTTTTTTTTTCGTGGTGATTCTGACTTCCCATAAGGTCAATTTCAACGTAATTGTACAGTATACTAACCTATTTTATTTTCTCATAAGTGCACCATCCATATCAAAATTCAAAAAGCAAAAATGAAACAAAGATCATATTTTGTTTTACCAAGGGCTGAAGCAGAACTGATGCTGTGTAACGATAAACAAGGCACAATATACACTAGGCAAATTATTTTAAAGAGCAACTGCTACCGTCTATTGAAGTGCTCTCCATCTGCTTCTAACATGGGCCCAATTTTCTGATCCAATCTTTGCATCACAATGAGAAGTTTTTGCATGCTCTCAGTCAATTCGTGATCATCCATATTTGTCGCAGCAAGTGTCTGCTAAGATATAAATTACATTATGTTGTCAAAATATACAAGCAAACAGTTTGCAAACGTGTAAAAGAAGTGAACAATTTGTATGTGGGCTTCATGCCCCTTCACCAATGCCAATGATAAATCAAAAGACCCTTACTCTGACACTTCATTCCAAATCGTTCTTTCTATCAAAATGTCACAAAGATCGCCCTATATTCAACAGCTGGGCTCACGTGAATAGACACAAGAGACCACAACTCAAAAGACAAATATAGGTCAACGGCCCCTTTCTCAGTAAAATTCCCACAAACCTTCTGCAGCTCTTGCATTTATAAGATGCAAGCAGTACTTCAGTGAAAACTCTCAATGTCAAAGGCTCTCAGCTTAATGCTTGCCCATAACATTATAAAGATAGAACAAGCATATCATGCTATCGAGAAAGTACTTTTCTTTTTGGCAATAACTTTCAGGGAAGTAGTGCTATAAAAATTTAATTAGATAGGAAAATTGGATAGAACAGAAAAATAGAAAACTTGAATACCACTTATATCATCTTTTAAAACTTTCATGTAATACAAGATTGACCCCACTAAATTAAAAAGGTACCTGAGCAGGACGTCCTTTAGTCCGTCTTTGTAGTGCAAGGCGGAGCTGATTGAAGAGGTCCCCAACAATTTCTTTCTGATAGATAAACTCAATAAGTGCAGCTCTATGACCACGACCACTGATCAGGGCAGTAAACTGGAATTCCAAATATAGCCTTAAAGCTAATTCACACTTTATATAAAGCAGAAGGACATAAAACTCGATTTCCAACCTCTTCTTCAAGTTCCCTGCAAATAAGAGCTGTCCTCCATCGAAGATGAACTTTTGATTGGCTAACATCAGTGTAGATATGGTCACCAACATATAACATTTCATCTCCATGAATATTTAATGATTGCTCAACCATCTGAGCGCTGCCACCAGAATAAAGCCCACCTGTATAGAGGAAAAAATATATCAATGACACAAGTTTCAGCATGCAGCCTGCACTTTTTGTACTCAACTGATTGCAGCTTGAAGCAAAATTGCATTTCAGAGAAATTAAAGATCGCTCACACTAAACTTATGACTATGCTCACCTGACTGAGCCTTAAAACAAGGTCGCATGAGTCCCTCATCAGTGACAACCTCATACATAGGTTGTGACATTTGAAAGAATTCAGGCTTCCTTGCCGATACTATAACCTGCACAAGGAACAGAACGTGTAAAGTTAATCAGCACACAAAACAGAAATATATCATATTAAAGAACAAAAAGTGCCTTCGAGAGAAAAACGTAATACCAGTAAATAAAATATATCACTCACCATCTCAAAAAGATCACGCCATCCCATATCATTGGGTAGAAATCTATTGAAAGCATGCTGCATCATCTTGTTTGTATACCTATAATCTGAGTTGGTGATTAGCAGCAATTTTTTGCCTGCCTGATATTTGTTGCAAATGTCAACGTAAAGTCAAATCGACAGTTAGCACCATAAAAGAATTATTTATTTTAGTCTTTGTGTATGGAGCAATGATGCAGCTAGTGAGTTATAAGAGTTTTTTTTACCTCTTTTTGGTCCAATAAAGCGAGAGGAAGCTCTGGATCAGGCTCCACAAACCGTTCTGGCTCAGCAATTATTTCACTCTGCATAACATCTAGCATCAAATCACTTAGAAAAGCATCTATATCATTCATGAAAAACAACTTTGAGAAATAACTACCTTAAGCTGACCTTCTACATGTGCTCTAAATAGAGCCTTCGCAACAGCCTGGTATGATTAGATATTGTCAGTAAAGTTTAGATATTTAAGTTTCGGAAGCATATGTAATATATTGTATTAGAAATAAAGGACTATTGTGAGTTGCCTTGTAAAGTCCAGAATAGTCAAGTGGTCTCAGTTCCATTGGTACGAGTCCTTCATCCAATCTGTCAACTAACTGAAATGCAGTACATAAACCATGAGTCTTCTATCCAATAAGACAACTCGTTATGCTCAGACAGTCTAACACTATCTTCAGATTTGAAACTTCATACCAATAATATTTAGAAGAAGTCGAATTGCCTTTCACATATAAATTTGTAGAGTCTGTTTTACTTCGTATGAGATTAGTAACCAACCTGCATGAACATGACAGCTTCAGAAACAGAAAAAAATGTATTAAGGAACTCCCAACGGCCCTCCCTTCGCAAGTCAACCAGCTCCCTCCCATACATCTCACTTTCATACACAGAAAATCAAAATATTAGAAAAAGCACATTCCATACAAGATCCCAGAAATGTATTTCCAAAGCAGATATATAGAAATGGAGTATGAACATAAATAAAAAATACATTCATAAGACACACAAAATACCTCACAGATCTATTAGACAGCATTGTGGTACCATGCATAGCTCTCTTGACGTAACCAAATCTATCAGCCTTAACCAAGTTACCTCTCTCTTTATCCATTACAAGGCCTCTGATAACCTACGTAAATAGTGGATATTACCAGTGTACATAATATAATCAACGAATTTTCCATAAAAAGAAAAGACACAGAAAAACCAAACTCCCAGCAACTACCAGATTCGGATCAAATTTGAGCCCATCCACTGGGAAGCCCATGGATTTTAGGTTGGCCATGCCATAATCATACGCCCTACCTTCCCAAGCCTGCAGTGCGTAACATCAAGTCGGGAGCAAAAAGATTTGATGAAAAATATTCTTTTTTTGGCACTAATCTGCTAAAAATCTTACTAAACAAGATGTGTATAACTACCATCACGTTATACTGAATTAGGGTATAATCCATGTCATAACCTATAGCACTGATTGATCTGAGATTTACTGTCCTGGAACAAAATATTCCTCGAGGTGATTCCCTTGATGAGAAAGGAGACTGCAAAACTCAAATCAACAAAATACAATAAGGAGAATTTCTAGACACTAGAAACAAGTAAGATAGGCAGTTTAACTAAATAATTTACTCAAGGATGAGTTAATTTTTTTCTTATCATAGAATGAGCTAATTTTTAAAGCATACCCGAATTCCTAAATGGCCAAGCAATGCACCAGCTTCTTTAGCCTCTATCCGTGCTATTTCTTCGATCGGTCCAGCCAAGGTCGTGTCTCCATTTATGCCTACAAGTTGCATAAAGGTGACCAATATACACATGTAACTTATTAAATAGAATTGAAGTTTAAAAAACATCCCTCTAAAAGTGGTGTGTATAAAGAACCACGAACTGTTTCAGCCTTGATCTCAGTCAGCTGAAAATGAGAGATCTCGAAGAGATAGGAAAAATGACCTTCGAGAAGATATCGGGGCATTCTAATCTCATATGCAAAATAGATGTTATGGATATTTAAAACATATAAACGCAACTGCTGCCAATAAAAAAAACAAGTTATGCACTTCTCAAAACAAATTTGCTCAATGGATGTATTGTGTACTAATTCCTCCATGATTATATTCTCATAAAATTCTAATATTCTCACAGGAATATATTGTACTCGTCTTTATTTGGAGTTCAATAATAATGGAAAAGTATGGTAAACCAAGGATTTATCTTCCAATAGTCCTTATTAGGAGTCTAGTAACAATGTGAAAAGAAGGGTCAAAGCAAAGGATTCTAATAATATTTAAAAAAAAACCGAGATTAAGGAGGATTTATCAAGAGAAACGGAAATTTAACACACTTGACATCAACTTTTACCGAGATCTGGGTGGGCTTTGGAAAACCGTACTCTTCACTCATTTAGAAAACAAAATTAAAATTCCCGGTGCTTATAAGCAAACAAAATTATATGGGTTGAGAATCATGAAACAAGGGGGTGTCCAGGGACTCCCCAAAGCACCAAGCCATTGTGTTTTCCTAACTCTATTCGTAAAAGTAGTTCGAATTCCTATTTGTGCTTACGAAGAGCATCAATTTGTGGACAGTTCAAGCCCCTTCTTAGAGAGCAGCTGTGAAAATTTTAAATACTGTTGGCCTGCTGTATCTGGAGGGGATACTGATGTTAAATTTTCTGTAAAGATTAAAACTATGAGGTGAACATCTTAAAGAAAGCAACCTTTTCCACACCTTAAGCCTCTAAAGCAGAGCACTTAAGGTGGACTTGCAGCGAGCAAGGAAGAACAAACTTTTAATTATACATCAAGGTGAAATCTACATTTTATGTTACATACCAGTACCACAAATGAGAAAGCTTGTAAATATAGCAAAAAAGGAGGGAAAATATGACAGGCTAAATTTTTAATTTTTGTGTCCTTGCCAATCTTATAGGAAAGGTAAACAAAGTATCCAACTGCACAATTCACAAGATTAATATTGCAAAAGTAGGTCCAGCTCTTCTGAAGTAAATCATATCCAATCAAGATCATCATCAAGCGAAACAAGCGCTTTACCATAAATGGAACAAAACATGGTATATGATTTATTCAAGTGGTACATTTTTTTTATACAAATTCAAGTGGTACACTAGTTAGGAGCATGAACAGCATTATCGTTGGAAGACTTTCAATGTTGTGTATTCTTAGAACGGTCAATGTCTTTAAGTGAAGAAAATCCGTACATAGCTGAAAAAACATTGAGCAGAGTGAGAATTGTGATGCCAACTTACAGACTGACAGTAGGAACATAAAAGGCAATTGCATGTCAGGAGACCAGATAAACCAACTAATGGAAACAATGAATTACAGGATAAGAGAAGATGAGACAAGGAAGAGGAGAACAGAGTGCCAAGTGCCAATCATCAAGTTCATAAGTAAACAAAGGGTGAACTAGAGAAATGTGTATGGGTAGTTGTTCATATGCACGCAGCCAATTCTCGAGGACTAAGAACTGAGGACGCCCCTAAGAATGCCATATTATATAAGATTGCAAGCAGGTAAGAAAAGAAAACAGACCATAGGCTTCCAAGTGCTCCTGCTTGACATTGAGATCGCCTTTGGTGCTCTCCCCGAGATAGTCGACGTCCGATTTGCCCGAAGGAGTCACAGAAAAGAGCTCCTTTCCCACAGCAAGCTTGGGATTGACGGGGCCGCCAAGGCAGCAGTAGGAGAACCGGCGACTCCGGCTCCTCTCCGAGCTGCAACTTCCGTAACCAATATACGGAGACGTTGGAACCCGGAAATGCGGCAGCAGCAAGACCTGGGAGCAGAAGACAGCATCCATGATTCCAATGGAGTGCTGCAGCAGAAGCAGGCAAGTCAACTGGTAATCGAACTTGCGTGGTGGATCCCCGGCTTCTACTGAAAAAGGAGTGGTTGAAGGGAGAAGGTTGGAGGTTGGAGCATGAACAAGGATAGGGAGGAATCCTTAGAAAGGGGTTTTGAATTGGAGGAGGAGAAGGTTGTAGAAACAGATCGAGAGAGTGATGGTGGCTCAGGAGGAGGTGCTTCAGTGGCAGACGCGCTCTGACTGGTCGCAGTTAGCTAGGCACGGGTCCGCCCCAATTAGAATCAAATCTGTGTCGAATGTCGAAAAGGGACGTACAAGTATCCATCCAACAGGTTGTGAGGAGGAATTTAGTGTTCGAAGAATTGTTTGTTCATAATTAAATTATAGCATGAAGGTCCTTTAAATGAAGACTTTTTTATCAGCAGGTAGAGAGAGTGGCAATAAAGTGAATCATACAAATAATTCTTAGTATTTGGGTAGTACAGTTCCATGGTTTTACATTATTATATAATCAACTAATTTCATTGATATATGCATATCATAAAGGGGAGAAATTATTAAATAAATTACAAAAAAAAATCCGATTTAACAAGCCACGCAGGTGCCCACGTGGCATTGGCGCCTGCGTGGTTTTTTTTAAACTAACCCGAAAGCACCGACGCCTCTAGGTTAAATAGAAAACCGACGCATCTTTCAAGGTGTCAGTTCACCTTAGTCTTTTTGTTCCATTTTAAAGGGGTGATCACTTTAATGATGTATATCTCTCTCATATTAAGCCATCACATACTATTTATCGTGGGTTATTTGGCATTTTTTCAATAAATAGCATGTGATAGCTCAACATATTTATGATATCATGATGACTAGAAAGAGGTGTCAGTTCAACCGATGTTTTTCTCTTTAATCGAGAGGCATCAGTTGCATTGTTATTTTTTTTTAAAAAAAAGTCATGCCACCTGCGTTGCTTGTCAGATAGCTACTTCGGAAAATATTTTCTACAGTGCGTCAAATCGGATTTTTTTTTAAAATTTATTTAATAATTTCTCCAATAAAAATATATACTGATTAAGTAGGTACTTGATCTCTAAATATAGGTGTGAAACCTACCTGGTTCCAATTTGCTCTGTTTTTTTATTTTTAAATGTAGCCATTGCTTAATAGCCTTATCCAATGGTTATATTTTGTTGCTAATAATGGGAGAGAGTGGGTCCCTTGCTCCAGCTTGGCCTCGCTATAAAATTGCAACAAAAGCATGGAATGCCAGCTCGCCGATATATCAGATAGGTATCGAGCCCCACCCGATACACCGATACGAGTCAATCTCGTTTTTTTAAAAAAATTCAAATATTGGTGATATATCGGTTTTGACATTTAAAAAAAATATTTAAAAAAAAATGGACTAATATGCATTTTTATGCATATTTTGAAATCTATGTTTTGTCTAAATTAGTATAACTCATTTTAGAAGTTAGATTATCAAAATATATGGTAAAAACTAGTTTTCGACCACCGATATTTTTTTACACAATATCTCCGATATTTCGTCTCTTTCGCCAACCGATATTTTATCGATATCCATACGACATTCCTTGAAGAGAAGATGCCGCCTCCATTCCCTACTCATCGTGTGCTTCCAAGGTATAAATTCCACAAGAATTAACATTCATGTCTTTTCTCTTTACCAGCACGTGATATATGCGTACGATAAAGTTACGATTTCTTGATTTCTTAATTTCTTAATTTTATCCTATTCAGGCCGGTTTGTCCATTATTGGGACTGAAGTCACTGGACTTCAACGTTTCAACAACTTCATGACGACCAACTTCTGCATCTTACATTTCAATAAGAAACTGTATATATAATATATTATTCATTTATACAGCTGAATAATGCCCTAAGTATAAAATCATTGTTGAGTTATTCCATTAGTCAACTAACAATGCCGGCTTTTTTATGAACAAAGAAAAAAGTGTCAATAAAAGCTACTGAGTATGTTTTTCGCTTTCTTTTTTGGCAGTAAAAAGCCACTGATAGTTAATCGGGAGGCGCTGTCTTATTGACGCATGCACGCAAGACAATCATATTGCAAATTGCATCCGGGTGGGGTTATTGATGTAAGCAATGGCAGCGTTGCTTCTGAGTGGCATCTTCTGAGGAAGCGGATCCACGCTCATAGTTTATACTGGTTAATGGAAAAAGGCAGACTCGCGCATGTTATTATCAGTTGATGATGGGAAATGTATAAGCACCTTATAGGTTTTAGAAGGAGCTTTGTTCTAGAATGTGACCTGATTCCTGAACGTCAATCAACTTGTCTCTGTCTGTCACACTGGCAGAGTAACAGCATCGACTTCCGGCAGGGAGATTCTGCTGCATAACGGAAAATGAATTAGTAGCAATTTCACTGGGCTCCCAGTATAAGTGGCTTGCAATTTACCGGCAAAAGTCATTTATCCCTCCAGAAGAGGCCTGTCTCTCAGCTTCTCTAGAGTTTGCCGTAAGAGTGACTGAGTGGTTCTGAAGAGCTCAAACTTAAAAGGTACATAAACTTGTTTAAGAGTTCACCGATCGTTATTTATGCAATTCTCGTTTTTGATAAGGTTGATATTGACTTATATAATCTCTGCTAATTTGCGAGCATAGATAGGACAACAATGATGTTGAGCGAGAAAAATATGTATAATCCATTAGGCCATTTGTAAGGTAAGCGGTTGTTCTCATTCATGCTTTTCAACTTCGTTTCACAGTTGTCTGCATCATATCTCTTTTCTTCTTCTCTTAGTACTTTGCCTTCGAAGAGTTTTTTCCATTGAACTTCGTCTTTGTAGATTGCTATTCATCAATTGGTTTTGTCTAGTTTTACTGGTGCGTGTTGCAGAATTAAATGTACAGGAATCTGCTGCTGACATGTGCAAGAAATTGCCTTGTATTATCAAAAGTTGCCTTGGATATTATTCCTCTTTATTACGTGTTTCATGAATTTTGATAGCAGTTCCTAACTGCACCGTACTACTGATGCATCCTTAATACTTATTCTGTTTAGTCTTATCCTACATATTCTGTTGCATACACAATTTAGCTCAGACAGTGTGTTGCCAAAGGAAAAATTTTTTAGCTCAGACAGTGCCTTCGGAGATAAGTATCTCCCTCTGTCCAATGAAGCTGGTCTGGATTTGAAAAATTATGGATCCGACATTAAATGCTGGATTTTGCACTCTCAAGGCCAAAAACGGGGGAAGAGGGAACAAAACTCTTTTTTCTGTACGGGCATTAGAGTCCAATAAATTTCACTCATTTTGCAAACGATCTTCATTGGACAGAGGGAGTATACTTTCCATGTTTCATTGGTTCAGTTTATTTTCAAAACAATTAACTTGGAAACGGTATAATAGGAGTTTGGACTTTCAGATTAATAGCATATGCCCACAGAGTAAGTTTATATCTCTTGTCTGCATGTGTGTTCATGTAGTTGTGAGAGTGAAGAGGCTTCAAACACCTCCTATTCTTTTTTAGCAAAAAGAAAAAGTTATTCTTATTATGCTTATAAATTTTATAATGGAAGAAAGTTGTGTCAGGCTTTTTTCTTCATCATCTAAAATTTAAATGGCAAGGTTCTCAGACACAGATGGCAGGGCAAAACATAAACCTATTTTTTGGCACTCACTGCAGATGAGAACTACTTAGCTGGCTTCATAGTCGAAAGCATTCCGAGGTTACTTGAAATATATTGCACTATAAGAAAAGGGAGCCAGTATCAGCACAACAGGCGAAATGGAAGTGGGAAACAAATTGGATGGCAATACACATCACGTGGATACATCCACCAGCAATTCAAGGGTACAACCATGTGACACCAACGAGAGTCAAGAAAAATCACCAGATGTAGAAGATTCTGTGAAGAATAAATCAGAGAATATCAAGAAGATAGTACCATTTTACAAGCTGTTCACGTTTGCAGATGCCACAGATATTATGCTAATGTCGTTGGGCACGATTGCAGCTGTCATCAATGGATTTGCAATGCCACTGATGACTCTTTTTTTCGGTCAGATGGTAAATTCTTTTGGAAAAACCACCAATATGAATGACATAGTGAACGAGGTTGCCAAGGTACCATTTCACTTCAAAATGAGCATAGACATGATCTTTTACTCATCAAATTGAGGTTCACTCCAACAACTTAATTCATGGAAATGTTGAAACTTTAAAGTGCAATTACAAATTCGTAAGAAAATTTTATGCGGATTCAACTGCAAAAATAATAGTACACTTGGAACATTTTGCATTGATCAGGTTAAAGAAAATCACAAAATTGATTCCAGGCTAGCTTCAGTTTTGTCCTCTTTTTATTCTTCTTTTATTTCAGATGAGCTTGGGATATGATTCTTTTTTGGGTTCCTCACTTGATGCATCTCCTTGTTTTTTCAGATATCTCTAAAATTTGTTTATTTGGCAGTAGGTGATGGACTTGCATCCTTCTTACGTATGTACAATGCAGTTCATTCGTCGAGTTTTCGTTTCATTGGGAAGGATTTGAAGACTGACTTGGTGTTTTATTTATGTATATCAGAGTTGAGCTGTTGGGTAATTGCCGGGGAAAGGCAAGCCGCAAGAATAAGAAATTTATACTTGAAAACCATACTGAGACAAGACATTGCATTCTTTGACATGGAGACCAGCACTGGGGAAGTTATTGGGATGATGTCAGGTGATACGATCCTCATTCAAGATGCAATGGGAGAGAAGGTAATGTATGTAACTTTTCTAGTTGAATGCTACCTCTAGCTAACTAGGAAAATGTAATAGAATTACCACAGCAAGTCCAAATGCACAAGTAGAGATTTTATTCAACTGTGAAAATCAATAACTAACAGAACTTGGGAACCACCGCGTTCATCTGAACTCCACCACATTTAGGAAAATGGAGCTAACTCCAGAATCAGACTCCTCAAGTTCTTGAGACAGCAGAAAACGCTTCCTGAGCTCAACTCAAGGAAGAAATTACCGTTTTCGAATTCAAATTATCCAAAAGATCAAAACCCGATCGAAAACAGAGTATTTCTACTAAAACCTCACAAGATACAATCACCGAGCTACCTCAACTAACTACCAATAAATTCAAGTGAAAATTCCATATTCACCCTTACACGGACATCCAGAGTTGAGTGTTCGATGACATGCCCAGCTCACTATTCCTTCTCAGAAGCTAACGTTGCATCAGGAACAGCTTACTAAATGTGGCAATTTTTCTTTCAGGTGGGCAAATTTATTCAGCTGACAGCAACATTTATTGGAGGCTTCGTTATAGCATTCACTCAAGGTTGGCTTCTCTCCCTTGTGCTCCTCTGCTTCATTCCTCCTCTCGTGATGGCCGCTGCAGCAATGGCTGTCGTTATACAGAACATGGCGTCCCGGAGCCAAAGTGCTTACTCAGACGCAGGAGTTGTGGTTGAACAGACGATTGGCTCAATTAGAACGGTGGGTTATATATATATAGTGAAAAATAAGAGCATGATATTAGCAATCAAGCGATGCTTCTATATATTCATTCGTTGGTAACTGATTTCCATTCCCTGGGCAGGTTGCAGCTTTTACAGGGGAAAGGCTGGCTATCAAGAAATACAAGGAGACGCTTGCAGCTGCCTACAAGGCAGGTGTTTATGAAGGGCTGGCTGCTGGAGCGGGTACCGGGGCAGTTTTGTTTGTCGTATTTAGTAGCTACGCGATGGCTGTATGGTACGGCGGAAGATTGATATTGAGCAAGGGCTACACAGGCGGAGATGTGATTAATATCAATCTCGCAGTTTTGACAGGCTCCATGTAAGTTTCAGCTACCCTATCCCCTTCATTCAGCATAATGAAAATCTAGCTTGATTCGTAAGTTAAAATAATACGTCAAAGTTGTAAAATATCTAGTTTAATCCTTTTTCTTCGCTGGTCTTGGACGAGCAGAGCTCTGGGTCAAGCGTCTCCATCAATGACAGCATTTGCAGCAGGACAAGCAGCAGCATATAAGATGTTTGAGACAATAAAGAGAAAGCCAGCCATCGATGCATATGACACAAAGGGGAAGATCTTGGATGATGATATTCATGGTGATATTGAATTGAGAGATGTTTACTTCAGTTATCCATCCAGGCCAAACGAGCAAATTTTTGCAGGGTTTTCCGTGTCGATACCTGGTGGAACGACAGCCGCACTGGTTGGACAGAGCGGGAGTGGGAAATCTACGGTGATCAGTCTCATAGAGAGGTTTTACGACCCACAAGCCGGGGAAGTTTTAATAGATGGCATCAATCTTAAGGAGTTTGCGCTAAAATGGATTCGAGGGAGAATCGGGTTGGTCAGCCAGGAGCCAGTGCTGTTTGCTGGGAGCATTAAGGATAATATAGCCTATGGCAAGGATGATGCAACTATTGAAGAGATTAAAGCAGCGACAGAGCTTGCTAATGCGTCCAAGTTCATAGACAGCATGCCCCAGGTTTCATAGACACACCCCTAAGTCATTCGGATTATTGATTAATTCACGTTCTGACTTCTTGCTGTGTTCTGTTTTACAGGGCCTTGAGACATTAGTAGGAGAGTATGGAGCTCGGCTCTCAGGTGGGCAGAAGCAGAGGATAGCCATAGCCAGAGCCATTCTCAAAGACCCCAAAATACTTCTCCTGGATGAGGCGACCAGCGCGCTGGACACCGCGTCGGAACAAATCGTGCAGGAGGCTCTGGACAGGATCATGATTAATCGAACAACCGTCATCGTCGCACACCGATTGAGCACTGTCAGAAATGCTAATATGATTGCCGTCATTGACAAAGGCAAAATGGTTGAGCAAGGTATATTACGTAAATCTTCTCTTTTTCCCCCCTGCATCCGATGTTATATGTACACGGACGGTAATGTGTCGTCAATGGTTTGAAATTTGAACTTACTCCCAGACTAAACAAACAAACGAAAGATATTTAAAAATGACTGGCTTTGAATGGAAGGGTCTCATTCGGAGCTGCTGATGAATCCTGATGGGGCCTACTCCCACCTTATAAACCTGCAAGCCAGAGCAACAACGGAAACAAAAGCAGAGCAGCAGGCCAACAGCACCACAGACCCTGACCAGGTGGAAATCGTGTCGGAGCTGGTCAGGCAGTCGTCGAGTCAGCGCGTTTCCTTACGTCGCAATATCAGCCAGGGATCCTCAGGCAGGTTGGGCAGTGACCGCCGCGGGTCCTTCTCTGTCTCGTCGTTTGGTCGACGCGACGACGGCATTAAATCCATGCAGATAACTGCGACGGCGGCTGGAGATGGTGAAATTACCTGTCCGGATCCAGAACCTCGAAAAGCAGTCTCACTCACCCGGCTGGCTTACCTTAACAAGCCCGAGCTGCCCGTGCTGATAGTTGGATCCCTGGCCGCAACCGTCAATGGCACCATTCTCCCCGTGTACGGGATCCTCGTGTCCAGCGCAATCAGGGTGTTCTTCGAGCCGCCTCATAAGCTCCGGCAGGATACGAGGTTCTGGGCGTTCATGTTCATGATCGTCGCGCTGATTTCCTTGCTGGTATCGCCGACTCGGGACCTGTTCTTTGCGGTGGCTGGATGTCGGCTGATCAGACGAATCCGAATCATGACGTTCGAGAAAGTGGTGCGCATGGAGGTGGGGTGGTTCGACGATCTGGACAACTCAAGCGGTGCAATTGGAGCGAGGCTCTCCACCGATGCGGCGGCAATACGGGCCTTGGTAGGGGACAGCCTCGCGCTGATGGTACAGAGCATAGCAACGGCGATCGTTGGGCTCGTGATAGCTTTCGAAGCTAACTGGCAATTGGCCCTTATCATGTTGGCTATGTTGCCCCTCATTGGCCTCAATGGCTACGCCCAGATGAAGTTCATGCAAGGGTTCAGTGCCGACGCCAAGGTCTCGAATCTATAACTTTTTGGAAACCAATTAGTTAATGGATTACTACTAGCTAGATGTATATAGCTAACGCGGGCATGGGAAATGGTTTTAAACTTGGTGCAGGCGATGTACGAGGAAGCGAGCCAAGTTGCAAGCGAAGCAGTGGGGAGTATAAGGACGGTAGCCTCATTCTGCGCAGAGGATAAGGTGATGAAAGTGTACCAACACAAGTGCGAGGGGCCCGTGCAGACGGGTGTCCGTCAAGGCTTGTTCAGTGGACTTAGTTTTGGCCTCTCCTTTTTCCTGCTCTACTCTGTCTACGCAGCCAGCTTTTACGCTGGTGCTCGCTTAGTAGCGGACGGCAAGGCCACATTCGGTGAAGTTTTTAGAGTACGTTGCCACTGCCCACGCTATCCTTTTACAATAACAGAGCGAGACAGTGAGGGAAAAAAAACACCAAAACAAGAGATGAACTTGAATACTGATGGTTTGTAGTGCAGGTTTTCTTCGCCCTGACAATGACAGCCATCGGAATATCACAGACGAGCACCTTGGCTCCTGACGCTGCAAAGGCCAAGGTCTCGGCCGCTTCAATATTCTCTATCCTTGACCGCAAGTCTGAAATTGATCCGAACGGCGACTCCGGGATAACATTAGAGACGGTCAAAGGGGACATTGAGTTTCATCATGTCAGCTTCCAGTACCCCACCAGACCTGAAGTCAAAGTATTTCAAGATCTCTGTTTGGCTATCACATCCGGGAAGGTAATAAAGGACAAGTTTTTCTTCGCCACCAGACCTGATGGTGGAAGGAAAGAAAACATGCAGAGTTCATTATCCTATTTGACTTTGACACACTAAAATCGTAATATTTTGATGACAGAGAGTAGCCATGGTTGGAGAAAGCGGGAGCGGGAAATCAACGGCAATCTCGTTGTTGCTGAGGTTTTACCACCCGGCCGACGGCCGGATTACGCTGGACGGAACTGATACTAGAGATTTGCAATTGAGGTGGTTGCGGCAGCAGATGGGCCTAGTGAGCCAAGAGCCGGTTTTGTTCAACGACACCATCCGGGCAAACATAGCCTATGGAAAAGAGGGAAATGCAACCGAGTCGGAGGTTCTGGAGGCAGCACTCTCGGCAAATGCCCACCACTTCATTTGCGGCTTGCAACAGGTAATTTCTCAGCTTTCAAAATCCTCGTTGCTTGTTCAATTTCCGCTTACTACTGCTACACTTGAATCTTTTTTCACGGACAAGTAAAAAGGCTCTTTTAATCTATGTTATGGAAATGGAAATGGCAGGGTTACGACACAGTAGTGGGGGAGAGAGGAGTGCAACTGTCGGGGGGACAGAAGCAAAGAGTAGCCATTGCTCGTGCAATAGTGAAGGAACCCAAGATCTTGCTGCTGGACGAGGCGACAAGTGCTTTGGACGCTGAATCGGAGAGATCAGTTCAAGAGGCTCTGGACACAGCCGTCGTGAATCGGACCGCCCTGGTGGTGGCTCATCGTCTCTCTACAATAAAACGTGTCGACTTGATAGTGGTTGTAAAAAACGGAGTCATTGTAGAAAAAGGCAGGCACGAAACTCTCATCACCAAGGACGATGGAGTTTATGCCACCCTAGTGGCACTTCACATGAGTGCCGCCCCTTGAATAAGGTATCTATTGTTACTAGGAAGTGAACTACAACTTGAATGAATTCGTTGTTATCAAGTTGATAGTTAATTAATACGTAAAAGGTTTTCTTTACTTCGACCTATCCATAAGAAGTGCATCTGCTACCTACCGTCGAATCGTGAAGATACATACAAAAAGGATTGCATATTACGTTCTCTTTTTTTCTGCGTGGAATAATAAACTGTCAAAATGTATCAACACGCATATGATTGAAATGATACCCTAAAGAACCCTGTAGCCACATGTATCAATTTGCTACTTGGCATGGTGTAAGTGGTGATTGTAAGATCGCCCAAAAAATGAAAAGAGAAGGTGTGAGTGTATAGGCGGAGCCCAAAATGACACGACTACCCACCAGTCACAGGTACTTTTCCCGTTGGTTTGCGCAACAAATCCTTGCTTTACTTTCTTTAAGGATTGTGATTGTCTGCATGGTTTCCGCAGTAAATAATAGAAAGGAATCCTCAGATGATGCACTCACTCAACCCAGCGGACAGCATTTCACTAACTTTAACTTTGATAGGTTTGTTGGGAGGCAAAGGCTAGGGACTAGGCAAGCATCTGCTTATGATAGACGTCTACCACCAATCTAGTTGAGTATGAGTTACTCTTTTCCTACCAATACTTCACTCGCGCGTCTGTTTGATGTTGCTTCAGAAAATACTTCTCCCGTCTGGTTCAATTATATTGCATTAAAAATGTTTACACCTATGACCTACCTCACAGTCTGCATTGTTTACATCTGATATGCAAATTTCGACCAGATCTTAAAGCACTGCATTGATCCGGTAAGACTCGGGATTTGCAACACTGTCTCTGCTTGACAGTCTTGCATGGGAATGGCATCTTCAGTGTTTCTTTCCTGTCCCTTTTTACTCACTCTCGTTTATGTGTGTGTACTTTACCCAAAGAGGGTGTGCAGGCGGTCAGACAATGCTGTGACTGGCAATCCCCCGTGGGGGGTGGGGATGGTAGAGGTAGTTACAATTGTTAAATGCTTTCTCCCATGGTCCTTAGATGGGGGATTTCAGTCAGTCAGTTAGTGGGGTCGTCTGGCCACTTCAGGTACCGGGGGCCAGAGGGCAAAGAAGGTTTTGGTTTTGTCCTTGTTAGTGCGGGGACGACAGGAAAGGAGCGAATAGATTCTTCTTACCCCCCCGCGACGCTGTGCTGTGCTGTGCCGGCCGCCCTGGTCAACTCCCTAACACCTGACGTCTCTCATCACATAACCCCAATCCCTTCAGTCCTCCTCCTTCCTACCAAGAGAAGAATAAAAAACAAAGGAGTGTTTTTTGGTTTTTTCATGGCACAACTCCTACCTTTCACTCTGCTCTGTCTCTTTCCCTCGAAGCAGCTCCAACTCCCTAGAGGAGATTCTATAATTTCTAATTAGTGTTTTTTATACATACCTATGGCTGCGAGATCCCCCCACTTATCCTGGTAATCCTTTTCATCTTCCAGAGGACGACTGTATTGGAATCGGAAGGAGAGCATCCACCATGATTAATGCAACTGAGATTAAGGCTCTAGCCCCGACTACGAACAAAGCTTCTAAGCACAAGGATCTTATTAGTAGCCCCAGGCAAGAAGCTCCCAGTGGCGGTGTCTCACCGAAAACACGACCTCGAACTTCCCCTCCGGTGGTGGTAGCCTCCGAAAGCAACAGCCACAGTCAAGGGCCTCGAAGATCTCTCGGCCACCTTAACAGACTGAGATCAGGCAACACCATGGGAGCTCAGGTCCCAAGGGAGGACAACAGCAGGCCTCTTGTAGGTCGCCCTGGCATCCGGGCTGTGGAGCAATACTCTCGGCTGCGCCGGATAGCAGTTGGCCACAACCCCAAAAGCGATGACTCGGAAGGGAAGAAGAAGGATTTAAGGCTCCGGCTGGAGGAGAGCGATAACCTAGTCAAGGATTTGCAGTCAGAGGTGTTTAGCTTGAAGGCCCAGTTAGAGAAGCTGCACAACTTAAATGTGGAGCTTGAAGCCGAGAACAGCAAGCTCCGGGCGGATAATCTGGCTGCTGCTCAAGCAAAGATATCGGCGCTTTCATGTGACGACCAGGTAAATACCAAAAGAAATTCTTCTCTGTGCTTCCACCACCATAAACCAACGTGGTAGATGCTGCATTCCATTTGCTTGTTTGTTTGATTAGAGAAGACCAATTTAGTTTCTTTATACCACCACAGAATTTTACCCTGGTCGTTACGTTTTCTCTACTTCTTGCAGGGATTATTAACGAGTAATTGCTAGTTTTTAACTTTTATCTACTAATTTTATCTGAAAAGTTAACACGCCATGGTTATCTGACAAGCCGATTCAGTAACCCTTGTTCATGCTGCAAAGAATGAATTAGATTGTTTGTTTCTTTTGTCCAAATCAAATCACATCTGCCGTTTAAAACCTAATACTATGTTGATCTGGTTCACGTGGTTTGAAATGTATACAACTATTGAAATTTTTACTTTCGCTGGTGTAATAGGCATTGATCGTGACATCGTTTCTCTTCTTTTATTCCTGAATTTCCAGGTGAATTTAATCACCTCTGATGCATATTGATCCGATTGATTTCTCTTTTGAATTGAGCAGTTGTAGTTTTGTTTATTTTTCTCCAGATTAATTCCATCCCAACGGAGACACAAAATTGGGGGTTCCAGCAAAAGAAGAAACTGATTACTAATAAATTGGACCAGTTCAACAGAAACAGAGAGATCACAGAAAAAGGTAGAACAATTGGAGTGTCTACTTTCCAATTGGGGCCGTCTATTAAAGTAGCAGAAGTTCAACCAGTAATCTCTTCAAAAATTACATCATCTATACCGCCCCCACCCCCACCACCACCTCCTTTGCCACGGCAACCTAGAGCTTCAGCTAAAACTCCTCCCCGGCCTCCCTTGCCACCCACATCAGGGCTAATTCCTCAGGAAAAAGCTACAGTCCTTAGAGCTCCATCTCTATTGGAATTTTATCACTCGTTAACAAAGCTTAACAAGAGGAAAGATCTTCAAGCAAGTGTAAATTCAAGTCTTCCTATGGCTGCTAATGCACACAACAGCATAGTCGGAGAAATTCAAAGCCGGTCATCTCATTTGTTAGCTGTAAGTATTTCATGATTGATATTGATTGTTTTGCATAGGCTGGTATAAATTGTATATATTTCTTGTCATCTTTACAGGTAAAAGCAGATGTAGAATCAAAAGGTGACTACGTCAACATTCTGATTCAGAAAATTAGGAGCACAGCCTTTCCAGACATAGAGGAACTACTCACATTTGTTGAGTGGGTAGACATGGAGCTGTCTTCCTTGGTAATCCAGGAATCCTTTTTTATTCTGTGTTTCAGCACATGTATTCCGATCTCTCCATTACCCTTTCAAGGTTTCTATACTAGCCAAATCTTACTGCTCTATATCTCTTCCTTTTACTATTGCGGTGGCAATGATCTACTGACTTGATCAACTGTTCATGCTTCTGTAATTTATCATTGGAGGCTTTCAATTTTTTGTTAGAAATCATCTATCAGTGCTTTCTATAATTTATTAACGGTCCCAATAGCAATTTGGTGGAGGAGCAGGGGCAGACTACGTCTCAGTCTCTTCGAAGGGCAATCCTTCTATATGCTGGAACTCTTCAGCCTTTTTACATTGACTTATTTTTACAAGTTATTTGATTTCAAGTGTTGGCTCCTTAACTTACTCCCCTCTGTCTTACAGTAAGTGTCCTAGTTGGTTATTCACAATGAATTTATATTAGTCGGTATCCTATTTGGCTGTTCAAAATGAACTAGCATTATCATTTTGAAAAAACAAATAGGACATCATATTATTATGATGGGACAGAGGGAGTAATATTTTTGTGGGAAAAAAAGTAATATTTACGTGGAAAATCTTTCCTTATAACTATTTATCTACAGTTTTTGTAGTACAACAAGATTGCCACTTTCAAGATCCCTCTCCGCCCACCAAATTTCCTGAATCTGCGCTGCAGAGAACTAAATTGAACATTTGTGCCTTGTGTAATACTCCCTCCTTCCAATAAACCTGTCTGCATTAGAAAACCAAAATATACTGCTTTTAGTTCATAGTGTTTTTTTAACGAAGACAGGTAATATTGGACAGAGGGAGTAGCTAACATTGCTTAATTCTAAATACTTTTGAAGTGCATCTGCCTTACAATCGCAGAACTTTTCCTATGAACCTACGCTAATTATATATACTTGAGATAGTCAACTTGTCGGATCATTTGGTGCTTTATGTGTTTATTAGAGCATAGTTTCTCGCATTCCTTCCTTGACCTGGTCGATGTTCAATGTTTGTACAGTCTGATGAGAGAGCTGTTCTAAGACACTTTGATTGGCCTGAGAAGAAAGCCGATGCCATGAGAGAAGCTGCTTTTGAATACCGGGATCTTAAACGACTAGTAAATGGAGTTTCATGCTATGAGGATGACCTAACCACGCCATGTGAGATTGCTTTCAGAAAGATGACGAATTTGTTAGACAAGTGAGTGATAAGTGATGGTGCACTTTTTTTCCATTTTCTTCTCATTCACTTATTTTTTTTAGTTATCTGAATGGTTCTTATATGGTTACACGACACCAGATTGGAGAAGAGCATTCATAGACTGATTAAATTGCGAGAATCTAACATGCAGTATTACAGAGATTGTAAAATTCCAACTGAGTGGATGCTTGATTCAGGAATAATCAGCAAGGTATATTCATTACTCAGATAGATTCATACTCCCTCCGTTTTAAAATACTATGTACATTTGGAAATATTATTATTCTAATATATTGTGTACATTTTGCCAAATCAAATGACTTCTTCTTTCCAAAATTAGAGGAGACTTAGAAGGATTGACTAGAACTGTGTTCATGAACGAGCATACAAGTTGGACGGGATACCAGGGAGGAGTCATGTGATTTCCTTGTGGTTTTCATGGTCCAATAAAAATGAGAATTTTCTGTAATATACATAGTATTTTGGAACGGAGGGAGTAGTTTGTTTCCATAATGCATCCATTATTTAGTAAGAGCGTATTTGACCCGGGAATGAATGTGTAATTGTGTATTGAACACAGATAAAGCTGGGCAGCATAAAGCTAGCGAAATTATATATGAAGAGAGTGTCTTTGGAGCTAGAATCTAATCGGAACACAGAGAGAGAATCTACTACACAGGAAGCGCTCCTCCGTCAGTGTGTTCATTTTGCTTACCGAGCCCACCAGGTGAAGATTTGATTTTCTTGGTTTCTTGACCGGCCGATTTCTACAAGAAGTCATTTAGTAGAAACGTATATAGAACTATAGAAGACCACTAATTACCATAATTTTTTTATGGAACTAATTACCACAGTTGATTATCTGTCTCCGGTTGTACAGTTTGCAGGGGGGCTCGATTCCGACACAATGTGTGCTTTTGAAGAAATAAGGCAGAGAGTTCCAGCGCAGTGGGGAGGATCATCTGAAATGATAGCATGCAGGAATGATGTTACTCCCGTAGGCGGAGTAGGGATGCTCAGTTTATAGTGAAAACATGGATGTGCTTGTGAAAGGAAATCTCTATTGACAAATACTCTCTCTCTATATCAGACACACACAATAGTTAGCATGGGAATTGGGATTTTTTTTTTGCTAGAATGACAGGGGAAGATGATCATGTCACTTACTGCACTTATAGTCGTTATCGAGCACATGGAGAAGTTATCTCATTGTGATTTACGTCACGGAGATGACCGTGCCGTCTGACAGGAAGTAATTAGCCCAGTGGAGCATTCAGTAGTAATTTAGGAATAAACAACGGAGTACTAATCTACATTAGGAACATCCCCTGCCCGGTTGATCTTTTTCATTGGTGGCTGAGGATCATAGCAGTTCAAGAAAAATGGGAAGAAAAAACAGCCAATTCAGAATCAAATAGGTATCATTACAAACTACACCGTGTCTTAATTCATTCTATGATAAAAAGTTAATGATAATGTAGTCTCATAGTACCACCCAAATGCTCATTTTGAAATTATCAACTACCTGATTACTATAGTTTCCACTCTATCTCTCTACCTAATCATGGAATGCCCGAAAAAGGAAACGACCCTCAGCCATCCGCTCAAAAGTGGGGTTTGCTGAGCGAGTAGGGGATAAAGCCCTCCTGCCTGTCCATTGGTTCTCATTTGCTCCCAAAATCCAATCTTTGTCCCACACACAACACTGGTGGAGTAGGCTGCGCAGCTTTGCCTTGCTCTGGGTTGTGATGGGAACGAGGGCCGCCTCTCCTCCTAGCATTCCACCACACCAACCGCCCCTGCTTCTCGAGTAAAGCTGAAACGAGAGGAGCATCTAACCCAAAAACTCTCCTCCAATCTCATCGACAGGACCCGCCTCATTTTGTTAGTTCCCCCAAATTCCAATGGCACTACTCCTCCGACCTCTTCCAGCGCCAGCGGGTTTCCGCCCTACCCTCCCCCCATCCTCCGTCGCTCCACCTTCTTGTTTCTCTTATTCCATGTCTCCTCCTGCAAGAAAACCTCCTCAATTCTTCGCCATGGCTCCTAAGAAAAAGGTACTCCTATAACTTCGTTTTATTTTCGAGTTTCAGACAAATCTGCCTTCTTCTTACAATTCCCAAGGGTATAAGCTGATCCTTGGGCTTTACTTTCTTATCCAATACTGATGAATTTCTATAATACATCTACCTGCAAATCTGTCATCTCAGGTGAACCGTTACGACGAAAACTGGAAGAAACAATGGTTCGGGGCGGGCATCTTCACCGAGGGGAGCGAGGAGGTGGAAGTGGACGTTTTCAAAAAACTGGAGAAGCGCAAAGTTCTGAGCAACGTGGAGAGGGCCGGCCTACTTTCCAAAGCTGAACAACTAGGCCTCACCCTCTCTTCCATCGAGAAGTTGGGCTTCCTGTCCAAGGCCGAACAACTGGGCCTCCTCAGCCTCCTCGAGCGCTCCGCCAGCTTCTCCCCCTCCGCCCTCGCCTCCGTGTCACTCCCTCTCTTCCTCGCCGCTATCGTTACCATCGTCTTGATTCCCGACGACTCGGTTCCGCTGGTTGCTGCTCAGGTCGTCCTTGCCGGAGTTTTTGCACTGGGTGCCGCCAGCTTGTTTGTGGGGTCCGTTGTTTTAAGTGGCTTGCAGGAGTCTGACTGAGAGTGTTTTTCTCTGTCTGTCTGTCTGTCTGGATACTACCCGCCCCCGCGCATTCCATGACTCTAATCTTCTCCCGAGTCCAGTCCATTCTCTTTCTCGGCTTATTATTGTAGTTTTTTTTATTTCCATTTTTTTGGTATTTGTTGGATAGTACTAGTTACCTAGATCACCATTCCATCATCATCTGTTGAATTCATCAATGGTCCTATGTAATTTTTCTCAAATTTCAGCATTTACCTGGGCATAGTCAGTTGGCTAGATTATGCTAAAAGGTTATGGTCTTTTCCCTCGTTTATGGTCACACTGTGGATGCGTTCCAAGTCTCAGTATTCAATCTTCTTCTACCTTTGTTATAGCTATTGCAGATGCTGAGCAACAGTTGGGCTGGCTTTCATGTGACAAAAATAATAGATTGGTCTGACTATCGAGTTATCAATCCATTGTAACAGAAATTAATTCAAATCAATCAGCCCAATTTGTTAAATATATATAGAGAGAGAGGGAGAATGGTTTATATGAGATCGTTCTTGTATTCGGAGAATGAGAATCTGTCTTTTGGGTTGTTGGATTCCAATCCGATAATGGGCATCAAATCAAGGGTAGGTAAGTATAAACCATCACTTATACTTATCCTTGTAACCGTCAAAATCAAAATCTAACAACTAGAAATTAAATTGGCCTCATATAAACCAAATGAGAGTGATCACATTTAAATTATATTTTATATATATATATATATATATATATATATATATATATATATATTGACGGTTTATATGAAATCATTCTCGTATAAGGAATACATGATCTCACGGCTATAAAGGTGAATGATGGATCACACTCACCTACTCATTAATTTGATACCCACCATTGGATCGGAATCCAACGACCCAAAAGACATATTTTCATGCCTTGTACAATAACTATCTCATGTAAACAATCTTTTATGTGAGTTTCATGTAGCTATTTATAACTGTCAAATCAAGATCCAACGGCCACGAATTGAATTAGCTTCATATAAGCAAAATAAGAACGATCTCATTTAATATATATATATATATATGGACATACACACAAAGAGCCTCTTAGATTGTCTACTGCCGAGAATCAACTTCAATTATGCAATTTTTTTACAAAAGAAAAACTAAAGAACAAGTCAGTTTTATAGCGCCTCCAGTAAGTCCGTCATATGTCATACAGTAAATTTGAACAAAACTATACTGCGTCATAAAATATGGTCACTTGTGTATTACTCCCTCTATCCATTCGAATAGTTCCAATTTGGATTTCCAAAATAAACTAAAATGTAAGTTTTGAAAAACCAAATGGGAGATGGGGGAAGTAGAAAAAAAAATGACAAGAACTGACTAGTTAGCTACTAGAATTACCTTCCAAGCTGCTTAGGAAATCAAAGAAGCTCACAAAAACTCAACAGAAGCATTTGAATGCACGCTAAACACAAACTTATTAACATAATCTGACTGGCCAAGACGCAAAGTTAAACAAACAATCGAAAAACTAAATTAGAGGCAAAAAAGATGCATGTTAGCATTTATTAACAGTAAGCCACATGGAAACTCAAAATTCTGGAACATTGCATTGCGTTCTTTTTTCTCAAATAACAACGGGTTCATTTCACAGCTCTGAGTTTCCTTTTCAACATCTGAGCTTCGAAAAAAATGGCAGGACAGCTTGGTGAACTGAGCACAGGTCTCAAAACTTATCGGGAGGACCCTGCATAAGAGGCGTACAAATGTCATAACCCCTTGGATAGAGATACACTAAATTAATCATCAGCTGAAAAAACTTCATCTTCCTCCTTACTAGCCCTAACTCGCCAGCATCAAATGATGTTAATCTGCAAGGGAATTGCTCAAATTTGACATCATCTGATGGTAAGGAAGTGAGCATGACCAATAAGGAATGCTAGTGTTACTTGGGAAGGGCACATGGTATCAGCCCTTGCATGTATCAGAAGATACCCATTGCAATTAACTAACACATAACAGAAAGTCAAACAAAATGTTCGAACACCAAAATGAGGGGACATTATTGCCAAATCATAACGAAGTACGAAGAATCGAAAATAATCATAATTTTTTGGGATGACAGAATGATAGCCCCAGAAGTTTCAGCCGAAGCTCAGCAAAGAACTTCCATGTATGATAAGACTAAATTTAATTTAAGCCTCAATGTGTTCGGAAATTCCCTAGATGAATCCTCCCTACCAGCTTCTTCCTCACCCCATTCTTCCTCAATATTCCCCTTCTTCCCTAATCACCCTTACTACATTGGTAACAAGAGCCAGCAGCGACCTGCAAATTTCAGCAAGGATCGCGCCAGAGTAAAATCAGGCTGAAAATTTTCTGTATAATCAGGGCAAAACAACCACCTGCGATTAGGCTAGAAATTCCATTGGGAGCACGCAGGTAGCAATCATGATGGTGCTTATTACCACCACATACAATCAAAAGTTCAGGACAAGTTCAGGCATGGGAAGCTCGAGCTCGGGCAACTGCCAAATAGTAGCAGATGCACAACATGGTAATTTTATCAGTCAAATGCACAACATATTGGTTATCAGTCTAACAGGTTAGCTTTTTACTGCAGTGTCGGCACCTATCTTGAGCCTATTAAGGTAGCAGACAACCTAGGGGCCAGCTGACCATTACCATATTAAAACATTTTTGGATCACTAATATTCTTCTCCCCAATATTACTGGTATATCTCCCCATATCTGATCTTTAGGACACCGAATATATCTACGATGAAAGATATTGTGAACCATGCTACATACATAAATAATTGCCTTTGTGAATGGAACATGTTATGCCCTACTGGACGAGGGGAGGATAACATACAGAAATAATTTATATCCGTCCTGATATTTGATGCAGGTCTTAATTAATCCCAATGATTTGACAAATGGAAATTTCAAAAATAAGAAGGCAGTGCAAGCAACATAACATTATGTCAAAGCAGATTCAACAACAGTAGGAATTTCAACATACCTCTCAATCGCCAGAGAGCATCTTGCAGCTAAAACCATCTCTAACTAGCTTGTTTATTGCATCCCTGAACTTATAGTAATCATTAACGCAGTTGTAGACCTGATGAGATATCCTGGCATATCCGGTCACAAAGTCATTTGAATGATTTGCCCCGTTCTCCCGATCTTTTAAAGCCTTATAGTATATCGGGACTTCAATGCCAAACTTCTCTCTTAAATGGGTCCTCAATTTCATGGTATCCTTTTCACTACAAATACCCAATCTCCCGGGCAAACCGACCATTATCATATTTGAACACATACTGGGAGGCGTTCCAAGATAGGTCTCCCAAGACTGTGCTAGCATCTCCCCCATCTTCACCACAGTCTCATGGTTTCTTATTCTTATTCCGTCAATCCCACCCTCAAATCGATTGACAAACTTGATCACAGACGGGACCACGAGCTGGGAGCTGTAGTCCCGGGTACCAATCCAGGCACTCTCGATGGCCAGCCCGTTGCCGTACTCGTGCGAGACCACTGGATGGTGCAGATCGGACTGGATTGATGACTTCTTGCAGTACAAGAAGGCGACGGAGGGCGGGCAGAAAAACCATTTATGCAAATTACTCGTGTAGAAGTCCGCCCCAATGTCCTTGACGTCAATCTCAACGCTGCCTATAGCATGTGCAGCATCAACGAACACCTGTTCCACGCCCTCTTCTCTGCAAATCTTCACCAGATCCTTGACTGGGATCAGAACGCAGGGCATGGAGGTGATGTGATCAATGACAGAGAGGCAGACCCTCCCGCCGTTGGCCTTGCCCTTCTCGAGAGCCTTACGGAATTCAAATATGATCTGCTCGTTGGACTGGACAGGGAAGGGTAACTCGACCTCGATCACGTGGCCACCGGCACGGGAAACATAGGCCTGGATGGACTTCTTGACGGCACCGTAGGCGTAGTGGAGCATGACGACGGCATCGCCTTTATGGAACTTGCCCTCGGAGAAGGCCCAGGCGATCTGTTGGAGAACGATAGCAGCGGCAGTGGTGGCGTTGTCAACGATGGAGACCTCAGAAACGTCGTCAGCGTTTATGAGGTCCTTGATGATGCGTCTGGAGTGGAGGATGGAGGGCTGGAGGCGGTTAAAGAAGAAGTCGTCGGGTTGTTGGAGGAAAAGGCGCTGCCACCGGGCTTGGGCGGCCATGACAGAAGCGGGGCAGCTGCCAAAGCTGCCATTGTTAATCCGGGCTACGGCAGGGTCGTGATGGGCGAACTCGAAGCGAAGCTCGGAGTCGGAGATGGGGAAGGAGGGCCTGAGCTTCTTGAGGGGGGAGCGGTCGTCGCCGTTCTGCTGGGAATCGTTATCATCGCCATCTCCGTGTTGGTGTTGGCTTTCAAGGAAAGAAGAATCCATGGTCGTCACTGCTGGGGTTGTTGGTTAATCGATCGGGCTTGGACTCTAAAGGGTGATGATGGGCGATGGAGAATGATGCACAAAATGGACATGGCAAACCCTAACATCTTACCAGAAACCATTACAAATGGATAATGTAGGGATATATGTCCGCGTCTTGGCCGCCGAGCAAAGGACGGGTGACTGACGATTTGCTTTTCCTTTTTGAGGACGGGAAACCAGCGGCGACGAATAAACCCCGGCACTCTCAGGCCACACTCGACGGCATTTGCGCATCTATTGCCGTGTGCCGGCAGTTTTCCTGTCCCTGTTTGCTGCAGTCTGCATAAAATAGAAAAAATATAGAAAGGAGGGTAATCATCAAATTGGCAATAGCAAATAAAATAAATATAATCAAACATAAAAATTCGGCTCGGTGCTCTGACCCATGAGACAATTTTTTTTTTTTTTATTGGGTACGACAGGCAACCCACGTAACCTTTTATCCCGCTTTCACACGAGTCATCGATTTTTAAAGATCTCACCGCACACGGCTCCAATTATTTAACACCAATTTACTTGAGCGCACACAGATTAATTCTACGAGATTTGCCCTAGAGTGTTATGCTGGTTCTACCCAAATTTCACAAAAACGAAACACTTCCCGTCTGGTAGGGTAGGTGATCGACCAAGCCTTAAGCAAATCTTTTAGTACCCCGAAAGTGCAGTAGTGCACTGGTAGCAACTCTCGACTACAAAGGAAAGGAGAGAGAATCGCAGCCCGAGCATATGAGAAAGGAGTACTTAGGAGTGAGGCCACGAGGCCTACTACTTATATGTGAGTGTGTGTCACTGCCCATGGGGCGGTTGTTGACAAAAAAAAAAAAAAAAAATGTGAATCTTTCTGTATTTGCTTTTAAGGATGAGTAGTTTTATCCAGCCCACCCCTTTACACAGATTTCCTCTGGGCCCATTTTCTTTAGATGGTGGACATCCACCGTATGTGTACAAGGGAAGTGGGTTGGCGCTAAAAAAAATAGTAGATAAAGGAAGTGGGCTGTATAGTGACATAGGTTAATGTGGATTACTCATTCTTGCTTCTGCCCACCCTAGTAAAATTGCAAGTACAAAGTGCACGTGTGACTAACTATGAAGTTATTTAATATAGAGAGCTGGTCCCAAACAAGAATTCTTTTGTATCTCAAAGAAAAGTTTATTTGATACATCTCAAAGAGACGTTTTCTCTAGGGTATGTTTGGTAGCAATTTTTTTGAGTGGGAAAGTCAGATTCTAGGGAAGAAGTAAAAAGATAAAAAATTGGTGTTTGGTTGGAAAGAATAAGCTTTTAGAAAAGAATTTAGGGCTCCCTAACATATTTTGTAAATAAATATGAAAAATATGGACACATAATAGGAGATTTTTTTTTCTTATTATGTGCCCCTGTCTTATATTTATAAAATTATAAAATATACCACCTAAAAAAGTAAAAAAAATGAAGAATCACTTCTTTTAGAAAATCTCCTTGAGAAGCCGATTCTCCTAAAAGTTGGTTATGTAGTAAGAACCAGACAGAGCCTAAGTCTACCAAACTTGTGGGAGAAAACAAAATTTATACCGAACTTGTAGAAACCATTCACGTTTATATACACTACCACAACTGTGTCAAAAAGTTGGACTATAAATAAATATTTATCTTAACACCCTTCATATTCCTACTGAAGAAAGAAAGCATGTGTTGGACTATTTTCCTATGGTTATATGATTTTACTTTTAAATATTATTGAACGACCTTTAGAGTCTCAATGAATAAGTAAATATTTAAATAGATTGATTTACACGAGATCGTTCTCATATAAGTAGCATGAGAACAATCTTTTAGGTCATTTGATTTCGATATGATAGTGAGTATCAAATTAGTAGGTAGGTGCGTGTGAACTGTAAATCATTACCCATCCTTGTAGCTGTCAGATCAAAATCCAACTGCCACAAATTGAGAGCAATCTCATTCAAGCTTTTCCCATATTTAAACCAGACAACTAAAATTGTAGGAGGTTAAGAGAAAATTGTGGAATTGATGGGTTTTCTTATAAACCCCATTTTAACAATACTACAAATTAAACTCATTTGTTTTATCGTTGTGTTTTGTCTGCCCTAATTGATTCTTGGGTATTGGGGCAAACCAAAGAAAGGGTTTTGGATCCAAGGATTGGTTATGAAAGATTTTGGCAGCCTTACAATATTTAGTGTTGGTTGAAGAACTTAATTTACTTGGCAGTCGATACAATTTGGACTTGTCATAGAATTAATCTCTTCAAATGCTTGTGTAGTTGAGCTTTAATTTGACCAACGGGATCAAATTTGAGATGGAGCTTTTTTTTCGATATGTTGAGGTGAAGCTAGTTGGTGACAGTATATATGGTTTGTCAGTTATGGAACATTTATTGGGAAATCTATTTTAAAGCACGTACATTTGTAAAATACGAGGTAAAGTTAAACCCATACAATTGGAGTCTGGGGTCCGTATAGTGAGAAGAGTTTCGTGTTTTTTTTTTCACCGAGTGTTGTGAGTTCATGCACAACCTACAGCCCCTAAAGGGATGATGGGATCATGGAAGAAGGAAAGGTTGGCAAGAGAGGGTGGGTGCGTAATAAAACGAGCGTTGACGTCTTACGTGTATATATAATAAGTGGTGCCTTTGCTCTCGAGTCTACGGCGTGAACCCCGTCACCTGCGGTCGACCGAAATATCGAGTCTGGATCGGACGATCAAGTAGAGCACGAGATTCGCGCACCCCGTGGCCGTGACAAGGAGGGTCGATTCGCCGCCCCCGTCCCTCTCTCCCCCGTCTCTCTGCACTCTGAAACTCAAAACCTTCTCTCTCTCTCTCTCTCTCTCTCTCTGGAGACTGGGGATCATCGGGATCGGGGACCCTGCAGGGAGGGTCTCGGGGCACAGGAGGAAGCTTAAAATAGAGAGATTAACCACCCAATTTCTGACGTTGGCTTGGATTTTAGGAGGTATTTTTTTTCAATTCTTCTGTCCCTCGGTTGGAGCGGATTTCTCATGTCCCGAATCAGGTGAAATAAGGGATTCCATTCATTAGCTGCTTTGGGAGAAACTATTCGCAGCGGATTTTTTTTTCAACCTCGTGGGATCGATCGATTTACAGACTTTGGGAGAGGGCCTTCCTTTTATCACTACTTAGTTTTTGTTGTTTCAATCAGTCGTCTCGAGTCGGCGATTTTGTTGTTCTAGTTTTGTCCTGAATTTTACTTTTAGCCCATCGCCCTTTCCTCCTCTTCACCTTTCAAGCAAGCACACAACTATGAATTACCGTTCTACGATTTAATTGATCCGGATCAATACTACAATACAGCAGTAGTCTGTGTTTTTGTTAGATTTGAATTGACTGTATCATCATCGTCGTCATGGCAACACCTCCACCTCAACCTGGTGGTTATGGTGTTAGCTTCACTCCTCCGAGCACTCTTACCCCTCGACCTGAGAAAAGAGGGGCTCCTCCTGCTTTCTCTTCTCTCGTGGCTTCTAGATTTTCCCCTCAACCTGCCCAGCCCGACCTCCTTCCTTCTCCCCATCTTCACACTTCATCATCCCCCGCCAGTGGATCCAATACTGGGAGCCCCGTCCCTCAATTCAGTACTCCCCCTGGTCCACCTGTTTTTGGCTCTCCACTTCGACCTGCTGCCGCTGTTCCGTTTCGGACATCTCCCGTTGCTCCTCGCCCACCACCTTTTTACTCTCCTCCATCTCTGCCCACATCTTCTCCTCCTCATTTTTCCAACGGTCTACATGAGCCGCAATCACAACCTTCATTTCAAGTGGTGGAATCGATGCCCGAAGAAGCATCCCCTTATGTGCTCTTTTCTGCTCACAAGGTGACCCTTTTTTTTAAGTACTATTAATATATGGTTTCCCTCCATTTCGATCGTACTCAGCTCTTTTATTCTTTTCCTGCAAATATTAAATCACTCGTAGGCTAATCCATTGTGAAGGTGAGGTGTCTGAACATTTGCCTGCGTCCACTAGCTCATTGATGCATCTGCTGCTGCTGCTGTTCTCTTACCTTAACACATTTTTGTACTCATAGTTGCGTGCATGATGCCACCTTTTTTCATTTCATTGAACACTCTCAGACGGGCCAAATTGCTAAATAGTTTATTGCATTCATGCGTACTTAGACTCTCCAATTTAGATGGCCTAATTGATATCCTATCATGCAATGTACTATATCCGAACACAGTCAAATGAATTCTATATATGACGAATTAGCTGTCAAACTTTGTGGTCTGCTATGGTAGAGTGCTAGCGCACCCACTCGTCCTTAGCTCTACTTTCCATAAAGTTATTTTATCCACCTTTATATTTGTTTTTATATTAATATCAAACATTTTACACAATTTGTTGTTCTGTGTCACAATAGTTTCTGGCATGCATATGTACTTTATATAGATTCTCTAGCCATCTGATCTCTGTTTTGTGCAACCAGAAACTTTTTGGCAAAACATGTAATTGACTGTACTCCCTCTATGCACTTCTGTGTTTTGGTACAGGTTTTAAATCAGAAGAAGCTGCTGAATATCCCTAGTTTGGGGTTTGGTGCATTAGTTTCTCCTGGTAGAGAAGCTCCGGGCCCTCAAATAGTTCAGCGAGATCCACGTCGCTGCAATGATTGTGGGGCTTATGCAAACCTTTACTGTAACATATATACTGGCTCAGGAAAATGGCAATGTGTGATATGCAAAAAACTAAATGAAAGTGAAGGAGACTATGTGGCTGCCAGGAGAGAGGACCTTACCAGCTGGCCGGAGCTCTCCTCTCCAGTGGTGGATTATGTTAAAATGGGGAACACTAGGCCTGGGTTCATTCCTGTATCTGACTCTAGAATGTCTGCTCCCATTTTTCTTGTCATAGATGAGTGCTTAGATGAAGCTCATCTCCAGCATTTGCAGAGCTCCTTGCATGCTTTTGTTGACTCCCTTCCTTCATCTACAAGATTGGGAGTAATAACATATGGTCGGACTGTGTCAGTTTACGATTTCTCTGAAGACTCTATGGCATCAGCAGATGTGCTCCCTGGCGATAAATCACTAACACAAGAGTCACTCAAAGCTTTAATTTATGGAACGGGTATATACTTGGCGCCAATTCATGCTTCACTCCAGACGGCTCACTCTATCATTTCATCTATGAGACCGTATAAAATGAAAACAGCTGAGGTGTCCAGAGATAGATGTATTGGTGCAGCAGTAGAAGTTGCCCTTGCCATAATCCAAGGTCCCACTGCAGAAACTCTGCGTGGAGTAGTTAAACGGTCGGGAGAAAATTGTAGAATCCTCGTCTGTGCTGGCGGACCAAGCACATATGGGCCTGGATCTGTTCCTCATTTACTCTCTCATCCAAACTACCCTTACATGGAGAAAACAGCAATGAAGTGGATGGAACACTTGGGTCGTGAAGCCCATCACCATGATACTGTGATTGATATTCTTTGTGCTGGGACTTGTCCAGTGAGGGTTCCGATTTTGCAGTCATTAGCAAAAGCTTCTGGTGGGGTCCTTGTTCTTCATGATGATTTTGGGGAAGCTTTTGGTGTGAACTTGCAAAGAGCCTCAAAGAGGGCGGCTGGGTCTCATGGGCTTTTTGAGATTCGTTGTTCAGACAGTATTTTTGTGAGCCGTGTAATTGGACCCGGTGAGGAGGCTACTCTAGAGGCCCATGAAAGCTTCAAAAATGACAGCTCTACTTGTGTTCAAATGCTAAGTGTTGAAGAAAGTGAGAGCTTTGCTCTTTTTATGGAAACAAGAAACGACATCAAGAGTGATCATGTTTTCTTCCAGTTTGTTGTGCGCTATTCAAATATTTACCAGTCTGACATATCAAGGGTTTTTACTGTTAAATTGCCTACTGTGGGTAGTGTATTAGCTTATCTTGAAAGTGTCCAAAAAGAAGTCGCCTCTGTTCTTGTAGCTAAAAAGACTGTCCTGCAAGCCAAGACTGCTTCGGATGCCATTGATATGAGAATTACAATAGATGAGAGAGTGAAGGATATCGCATTGGAGTTTGGGTCCCAGTTACCCAAGTCAAAGCTGTATCGAATCCCTAAGGAATTGTCATCTTTGCCTGAGAATCTGTTCCATCTTAGAAGAGGTCCTTTATTAGGAAATATTTTAGGCCATGAAGATGAGAGATCTGTTTTAAGGAATCTGTTCTTGCATGCCTCATTTGATCTGTCGCTCCGCATGGTTGCTCCTCGCTGTCTGATGCATCGGGAAGGGGGTACATTTGAAGAAGTCCCAGCTTATGACCTGGCCATGCAGTCGGATGCTGCTGTGGTGCTTGATCATGGGACTGATGTCTTCATTTGGTTGGTATGCATCAGCATACTTCATGTTTGTCATTTTCTGCTATATATTTTTTTTTCTACCAGATATAGAGTTTTAATACAAAAAAAAACTCTACTATCTGCTAAGGATTTGACTTTACTATCTCTTACAAAAGAGGTAGCCCAAAACAGGCTGGAATGGAGGAGTAAGATCCGTGTCGCCGACCCCAAATTGTTGGGAAAAGGCGCTACTTGATTATGATGATATAGAGTTTTAATACACTGCGAAGCTTCTTAGCATATGTTGTGCATGTTAGGAATTTTTAGCTCCAGCTTCAGCTAATGCATAAATTATAAAGTCTTTGCCTCTCTTATTAACTACAACCCCTCACGAGCATTCTAATCCTCTTTGTCAGTTTATAGTTAATGCCTTGTCAGTATATAGTTAGCACTCCGAGTGGGAGTATATTCTTTTGTCATCATCTATGCCTTACCTAGCTACCTGAGATTGACAAAATTATAAACACCCTAACAATTGATGATACACCTCTCTCCATCACCATCTTCATCAATGTAATACATCTCCCCCTGTCAGCTGTGTTCGGTGCCATGACATGATAGTTGCGTTTGAATACACAACTTGCATCAAAATAAACCAGTTTGCCTTTTGAATTAGCTCAATAATTTTATACGATGAAAGATGATTACTGGATTGCTATGTGCTATGCTGGCAAAAAAAAAAGAATCAGTTTTCTTTGCACATAATAAAAGCATGGTACCATTTTCTCCCTTTTTGTAAATTTATTGCCTTATGACGAGTTCTGATAGATGTGTTGGGGTATGAGCATTTTTGCTATTTACGTTAGTAAAATGAACTTACTGCATCTTGAAATAGCTTCCAGTTAGGTCTACTTTGTGAGCCAAAATTTTTGGTTAGATGTAGTTTTCAGCCAAAACTTTTGGCATGACCATAAAGCACTTGGTATTACTCTGGGATTGGACAAGTTTTATGGTATCTGTTTACTATTTATAACATTAGAAAGAAAGAGAGGTCTTGCTAGGAGTTGCTGCCAAAATCTGTTTATCTTGTGATTTTCTTCTAGTTTCTCTATTAATGCATCTGTTTGATAATATAACAATTTGGCTCTGTATTAACCCATGAGAACTTGCTTTCTGAGTTCTCTCTCTTGTTTGTTCTGAACTTGAATATGTTTGTTTCTCATCCAGGGTAATGAGCTAGCTGTTCAGGAGGGTAGAAGTGCAGCAGCTTTGGCTGCTTGTAGAACTCTAGCAGAAGAGCTCACTGAAGATCGGTTTCCTGCTCCTCGAATACTTGCATTTAAAGTTTGTTCCTTTCTTTTTTTAAAAAAAAACTCCAAGATAGCTATATCACAGTTGTTTTGAGCTGATACATGTATTTAGGGTATATATGTATATATATATTTATATACTAAAAGGAAAATGCTAATATTCTGGGTCACATAATTCAAATATGTGCATGGCGCATTGCGAGCCATGATATTGAGATCCCACAGATTGCTGTGTTTTAAGCAGCGGTAATCCCGCCTGCCCCTGTATCACAAGCACCGTGCGATTGGCGCTGGGCACACACTCGTGGTAGACTATTTTAAATGCATCATTTTGGAAAAAAATTCTCCATGGATTAAGGATAATTTTATTTAAGAACTGGTTTTTGATTGGTGGAGAAGGATCTCGGTAGGAAATATTTTTCTTCCTCCCTTAATCTGATATAATTTGGATGCTTTCGCAGGAAGGAAGCTCTCAAGCTCGATACTTTGTTTCCCGGCTGATACCTGCACATAAAGATCCTCCTTACGAACAGGTATGGAGATACAGTTGAATTACATCACGACTCTCTCTTCACTCCCTATAATTTGAACAAAAAGCTGTAATTTGGGTCGCAGCTAACTACTCATTTAATCTAAGTCACTGAAACAGACAAGAGAAATATCATCATCATCATCATACGCCTTATCCCAGCTATCTGGGGTCGGCGGCATGGATTATATACCACATTTGACTCTTATCGGAATCAAAATGGTACAAAATCCATACAAAGAAACATAGTGGCAAGTTTTTACACCGGATGCCCTTCCTGACGCAACCCTCCGAAGAGGGGACAATGATAAGGAGATTCAACATCATCATATTCATCATACACCTTTCCAAATATGTGAATTGGCTTCATGACATGATGGTTGCACATGAAAATTTTAATATAGTGGCTATATTAAAATTTTCATGTGCAACCATCATGTCATAAAGCCAATCCACATATTTGACAAGAGAAATATATCACACATTATTTTCCATGTGAAGACTCTACTTGATTATGGTTATGATTTTCCATATGAAGCTTTAAGTACTTTTAATTAAGATCTGTACTGTTGGATCAATTAATCTCATTTATCGCTTATTGTTTCATTATTACCTAGCATTGACAATGTAGTCATAATTTTTTCGTCTAATATTTATTTAATAAAAATAAATATTTCGTCAGAAGAATGAAGATACTGCAGCAACTAATATTAATTTGCGAGTTCATATCAAGGGATGTATTAGTGGAATACCAGCAATTAATTTGTCATTTAGTAAAAAGACAACTTTATTTAGAAACAATAAGAAGGTATTTAAATGCTATGATGATCCAGCTGGGTTACTGAAATAAATTCTTATTAGTGGGATCAATGAAGTAAAGATACAAATGAGTTCACTTTGATTATGATATCTAAAGAGAGAGTATCTGATACCTTATTTGTAACATATGTTGCTAGCTAACTTCTTTTTGCTTGGTAAGTTACTGGCTGACTTTTGACTGACTCGATCAACTCAGGGTGCGTTTGGTTACTGATTTTCTGAAAAAAATCAGCTCCTTTCAGCCTGAAATGACTGAAAGTTGTTTCTTTAGTGAAAGTGAAAGAGCTGCTGATGGTGAAAGGTGAAAATTTTCACCTATTAGCTGTCAGTGCATTTGGAAACTGAAATGGGCAATTTTCACTCATGACCATAGAAAGTTGCATCGGCGATATATCGGTATCGGACTTTAACCGATACATCGATACTGGGTTATATCAGTTTTGATAGTTTTTTCAAATATCGCCGATATATTGGTCCTTTTTTTAAAAAAAATATTCCTATTGCAGCCCAATGTCTTGTTTCGGGAAATCATTCCTATTATTGCAGTCCAAGTCACGTAGAGGGGCCTAGCCTAGGTCATCTAAAGCTTTAAAGCTTTGGAGACTGTCAGGACAATCATTGTTGCAGTCAGGCCTAGCCTTGGTGGGCTGCCTTGGGCAGAGTAGTGACTAAGGTCATTTAATGGGGATGGGGCTTAACATACAATTCATGACCTGCTCCTGCCTGGGTTTGTCACTTCATAATTGTAGAGTCACAAAATCACAAAATTTGTAATATGTATTTTTGCATAAGATCCTAACGAAATTTGTGTAAAAAATCAAGTGCTATCTTTGTGGGTATGTTAGAAGTACATACCCACAAATCAGCAAAGTTTATATTTTAAAATTTATACTTGTCTAAATTAGTATCACTTATTTTAGAAGTTATATTATGAAAATATACGGTAAAAATTAATTTTAGACCATCGATATTTTTTTACATAATATCTCTGATATATTTTCGATATTTTGTCTCTTTGGCCAACCGATATTTTACCGATATCCGATACGACATTCCTTGCTCCTGACGGTGAAACTGAAAAAAATTAGCAAATCACCCCTGAAAGAGGTGAAAAATATTTATTCTTATTCGAATGAGCATCAATTTGAAATTTTTTTCCTCACACCTCTCACTGCCTTCTCGTTGCCGCCACTGGCACCGCCCACCGCCGGCGCCACTCACCGCCCACCACCACCGCCGTTGCCGCCCACTGCCGCCACCGCTTAACCGTCGCCGGCCATCGCTGCTGGCACCACCCACCACCGCCGCCGTCAGCACCACCTACCCCCACCACCACCCACGGCCGCCACCCGCCGTCACTGCCACCGTCTCATAATCATAATCATAATCATAATCAAGTAGCGCCTTTTCCCAACTATTTGGAGTCGGCGACACGGATCTTACTCCTCCATTCCAGCCTATTTTGGGCTACCTCTTTTGTAAGAGATAGTAAAGTCAAATCCTTTCTTATTAACTCCATCCAAGTTTCTCTTAGGTCTCCCTCTCGCTCTTTTAGCAACATTTACGTGTATCCCTTCTAATCTTATCACAGGGGCATCTAAAGGTCTTCTTTGCATATGCCCATACCAACGCAACCTACATTCCCTCAGCTTCTCCTCTAAAGGCGCTACTCCTAGGCTCTCACGAATATATTCATTTCTAATCCTATCTCTCCTAGTTATCTCTCCTAGTCACTGCCACCGTCTAAAACAGAAATTTTTCACCGGTTCTTTAAAACACAAATCACACTTGATTTTTTTTTTAGGTTTCCAAACGCAAGTCACCAACCAAGAGTTAGGTTGATGGTGAAAGGTTGAAAATATGATTAATTTCAGGTTCCTAAACGGGTTTTCTACAATCAGAAAAATCACCTACAAATCACCCTGAAAATATCCTGGCTGACATTTTTTTTTCACTTTTCCCTATTAGTATCCAAACGCACTCTTAGTCATTGCTGGCCATTGAACGTGAAGTTACTTATGGTCAGTGAGTTTAAGCCTTGTTGATCTTTACAAAAATCAAATACAAATAATTGGATTTGAGTTCTCTTTTGTTTAAATGTGGTTAAAGATTTAACGGGAGATAGAGGGGACCCAATTTCAGTACAAGTCCAAATTCTAGGACAACCCCTGTTGCAGTAATCCTCTTTCCACTCCTTATGTTTTAGCCCCGTGGGCGCCCCTGTTGAGCCGGTGGTGCACCTGTGATAAATGCTGTTGTGGTGCACTAAAGTCTTTCCTCTTTGTGATGCAAGTCTGAAATATAACAAAGGGAATGAGATGTGCCAAGCTATCCAAGGTCTCCTTTTTTGTTTCTAGAGGCTAGGTAATGTGACATCTTTAAACACAAAGCTGGTGTCTAATTTCTAGTTTGTTTTGTGTACGATAGCTTGATGATGTCATGTTTACAAAACCTGATTGCAACATTTTATTGTCAAGCTAGATCTGTAAATCATGCACTTGTGGACTTATACATTCTGGTTATAGGTGTGGATATATAATAATTTAACTGTAGCATGTTTCCTAACAGCTTAAGCTACTAGGAAAAACTGTAATTTAACATGGTATCAGAGCCAAGGTACTGGCTTTAAATTCCTTGGGGCATTGTTTTCCTTGTTTGTCCTCTTAATTATGTCCATGTGCGAAGCTAGATTGGTGCTTCACTTGCCAGGGAGTGTTGAGAGTCTCGAGACATAAGATAACCATAATGGTATCCAATTTCCTGACAGTTTAAGCTATTGGGAAACAATCGGAAATTCAGCAAAAGTGGGATTATCTGAATCTAATAGTTTGTTATAAACAAAGATATTAGGGTCTGAGGGAATTTTTGAAGTTTGTTTTTGTATGAACTCTTTTTTATTTTTATTTTCACTGATGGCAGGAAGCGAGGTTTCCTCAGCTACGTTCCTTAACGGCAGAACAGAGGTCAAGATTGAAGAGCAGCTTTCTTCATTTTGACGATTTTAGTTTTTGTGAATGGATGCGTAGCTTAAAACTTGTGCCTCCAGAACCAAGCTGACTAATTATGGACAGCGCCGCAAGGAGGGTTCAGTTTCCTTAAATGTAAACTTGCAAGCCGTAGAATAAGAATGCTGCCTCATTTGTCACAGGTTAGGGTATTGAAGGTGTGAATGACCTCTTTTATTAGGCCATTGTGGCGAATTAAGAATTTTGTTTCTTTTTTTTTGCTCGGTAAGCTGATGATTTTTTTCTTCGTGCATGTGTTGTGTAAGTTGCTATCTCGTTTTTTTTTCGAAATTGGATTTTGTTTCAAAATTCAAATAACACTATCAAAGCAATAATACATCTGAGTTTGGTTTCTGTTTCTTTTATTCAGTTTTTTTTTTGGTAAACAAAAGTAGAGTTATGTGGAATTTATGCCTCTGCCCGTTTTGCCAATGGACAATTCATCCACTATTTTTCATATTTATTTCTAGTCATTTCGCAAAATGACAGTTGAATGTACTAGCTCTTCAAATCAAGATTTCTGGAGATGTTTCATTGGTTTTCGATGAAATGCAGCAGGATTTAATTGCTCTAGGATTCTGTAGAGTCATGCATGAATTACCTCAGTCGTCAAATACTGCTCTTTGGTGGGCAGTTGGGACGTTTGGTAGAATCCTGTCAGCTACTTTTGGACTGTAAGCTTGACTTTGAGATGTTTTTTCTACTTAAATTAATTTCGTAAGTAGCTCAAGGGTTGGAAAGCTCAATCTCCATTTGAGTTGAAAGTCCGAATTTGCTGGAATATTTATATAAACAGTGTATCGCATTGCCATCAGGAGGCAACATCTGGGTCTGAGCAAGATTTATCATGTCCAACTAAATGCGTTTCCATGGCTGTGACTTATTTTAGGACCCTGTTGGCTCTGGATGTTGATTCTTTAGGTTTTGGCATCTTGTGAGTTTTCATTAGAAAAAGGTCGGAACCCTGTTTTAGAATTGAGTACATTCTTTTCTATTTTTTTGTATAACGGAGTACGTTCTTTTCAAAATGTTGGAGAACAAAAGAAATCTCCATCTCTTGGGTTCATATTGGTTACAAAATTATCATCTCCAGTTAATCAATGTACAAAGATATCCATGCACATCCAGACGATGATATTTAAATGGTCTCAAATTTAGGAGCCTATAAGTGCAAACGTTTTGTTATCATAGCAGAATCTCCTCTGCATACACCATCATACAGCAAAGCAAGGCTCAGAAAGGCTAAAAAAAGAGTTAAACCAACATCCGGTGGCAAATCAATTTGAAAAGCAAGGAAGACTACTAGTTACGGTCATCAAGTAGCTCCAAAAAATTTCTTTCAGAGGACAGCGGTAGCTTGTTCATTTCTACAAATTTCTTAGCGTCTACTGAATTTGACTGCGCAGAGTATTAATGCCTGCTGCCAGAACGTCTTGGCTCACACCAACGCGCGTGAACCCAAGCTCACATAAACTTGATTCAAATTGTAAAGCAAGATCTAAGTTATTCTTTAATTTATTATGTACCAAGATAATTCCCATTAACTAAGACATTAGAGGAAGAATAGGCAATCCAAAAAATTTCTTTCAGAGGACAGCGGTAGCTTGTTCATTTCTACAAATTTCTTAGCGTCTACTGAATTTGACTGCGCAGAGTATTAATGCCTGCTGCCAGAACGTCTTGGCTCACACCAACGCGCGTGAACCCAAGCTCACATAAACTTGATTCAAATTGTAAAGCAAGATCTAAGTTATTCTTTAATTTATTATGTACCAAGATAATTCCCATTAACTAAGACATTAGAGGAAGAATAGGCAATCCAAAAATTTTCTTTCAGAGGACAGCGGTAGCTTGTTCATTTCTACAAATTTCTTAGCGTCTACTGAATTTGACTGCGCAGAGTATTAATGCCTGCTGCCAGAACGTCTTGGCTCACACCAACGCGCGTGAACCCAAGCTCACATAAACTTGATTCAAATTGTAAAGCAAGATCTAAGTTATTCTTTAATTTATTATGTACCAAGATAATTCCCATTAACTAAGACATTAGAGGAAGAATAGGCAATCCAAAAATTTTCTTTCAGAGGACAGCGGTAGCTTGTTCATTTCTACAAATTTCTTAGCGTCTACTGAATTTGACTGCGCAGAGTATTAATGCCTGCTGCCAGAACGTCTTGGCTCACACCAACGCGCGTGAACCCAAGCTCACATAAACTTGATTCAAATTGTAAAGCAAGATCTAAGTTATTCTTTAATTTATTATGTACCAAGATAATTCCCATTAACTAAGACATTAGAGGAAGAATAGGCAATCCAAAAATTTTCTTTCAGAGGACAGCGGTAGCTTGTTCATTTCTACAAATTTCTTAGCGTCTACTGAATTTGACTGCGCAGAGTATTAATGCCTGCTGCCAGAACGTCTTGGCTCACACCAACGCGCGTGAACCCAAGCTCACATAAACTTGATTCAAATTGTAAAGCAAGATCTAAGTTATTCTTTAATTTATTATGTACCAAGATAATTCCCATTAACTAAGACATTAGAGGAAGAATAGGCAATCCAAAAATTTTCTTTCAGAGGACAGCGGTAGCTTGTTCATTTCTACAAATTTCTTAGCGTCTACTGAATTTGACTGCGCAGAGTATTAATGCCTGCTGCCAGAACGTCTTGGCTCACACCAACGCGCGTGAACCCAAGCTCACATAAACTTGATTCAAATTGTAAAGCAAGATCTAAGTTATTCTTTAATTTATTATGTACCAAGATAATTCCCATTAACTAAGACATTAGAGGAAGAATAGGCAATCCAAAAATTTTCTTTCAGAGGACAGCGGTAGCTTGTTCATTTCTACAAATTTCTTAGCGTCTACTGAATTTGACTGCGCAGAGTATTAATGCCTGCTGCCAGAACGTCTTGGCTCACACCACCAACGCGCGTGAACCCAAGCTCACATAAACTTGATTCAAATTGTAAAGCAAGATCTAAGTTATTCTTTAATTTATTATGTACCAAGATAATTCCCATTAACTAAGACATTAGAGGAAGAATAGGCAATCCAAAAATTTTCTTTCAGAGGACAGCGGTAGCTTGTTCATTTCTACAAATTTCTTAGCGTCTACTGAATTTGACTGCGCAGAGTATTAATGCCTGCTGCCAGAACGTCTTGGCTCACACCAACGCGCGTGAACCCAAGCTCACATAAACTTGATTCAAATTGTAAAGCAAGATCTAAGTTATTCTTTAATTTATTATGTACCAAGATAATTCCCATTAACTAAGACATTAGAGGAAGAATAGGCAATCCAAAAATTTTCTTTCAGAGGACAGCGGTAGCTTGTTCATTTCTACAAATTTCTTAGCGTCTACTGAATTTGACTGGGCAGAGTATTAATGCCTGCTGCCAGAACGTCTTGGCTCACACCAACGCGCGTGAACCCAAGCTCACATAAACTTGATTCAAATTGTAAAGCAAGATCTAAGTTATTCTTTAATTTATTATGTACCAAGATAATTCCCATTAACTAAGACATTAGAGGAAGAATAGGCAATCCAAAAATTTTCTTTCAGAGGACAGCGGTAGCTTGTTCATTTCTACAAATTTCTTAGTGTCTACAAATTTCTGTGCTGTCAAATTTCTTACATGAGCTCAGTTATCTCTAACTGTTAAGTTTTTGATCCCACGGAGGATGTCAAATCAGTGGTAGATGAGTATGCCCCCACCAGGGTACGTTTGTTTGCTGAAAGATGAAAAATCGTCACGGTCAAAGAATTACCTTTTACAACTTAATGTGAAAATTTTTCAAGCCTAAAACGTACATTGTGTGCGTTTATTTAAAATTATCCAAACACATTTCACTTTTTACAAAATTTTGGCACTTCTTTCACCTTGACGATTTTTCGTCTTTCAGCAAACAAACGCACCTAGTAGCCGTCCGATCAAAGATTTGATAGCTCAAGATTACTCGAGCTCATGCAAGCTGCATGAGACAAGTCTCATTTCTCATTAGAACTTTTCTCAATAAATAATATATAGTGCTAAAATCCTTCCTTAATTTATTTTTTGATGAGATGTCAAATTCTTATTTAAGTCGCGGTTTGTAATTTTTAGTGATATTTTGTATTTATTTTTTTATTAAGTACTCCTTCTGATCACTTTTAATTGAGACAATCGTATATTTGGTCAATTCTATTGAAATATAGGGTTCTAGTAAAAGCCTAAGTTTTTCGTGCAAGCACCTTTCACCGCGGAGGCCTCTCGATCTCGACCTCAACCTAGGACCTCTGCCAGGAGGCCGTCGTCATCTCTTGCATAATTTTAAGAATAATAATTAAAAAATAATATATGACAAATTATGGTACACATATTTTTTCTCATTGTCTCCATTAAAAGTGACGGAAGGGAGACGGGAGTACGTTTTTGGGTTCACGAACAAGCAAGGTATATATAAACAATAAACATACCCCAATTTTAACTCTATTTTCATTGTTTTAAATAAAAGGTGTTTAATTTAGACTATTTTTTCTTTGTAGGGGCACCCACCCATTGCAAGTTGTTGCTGCTTGTTAATTTGTTAATAATAGGAGATTAATAATAAGAGTATATAATAATAGTAGGAGTGGGACACCGGCGGGGGTGTTGGGTGATTTCAGAACGAAGCGGAGTCCCTCGCCGCCACCCTACCCTCGTCGTTGTCGGCCGCCGCTCCAGAGCCTCTTATAAAACCGGTTCCATTATCAAGCCAAAATTCGGCTTGGCAGAACCCTGAATTCGCCTCTCTTCTTCTTGGCTTTTGTTGGGGGAGGGGACAGAGTAAGTTCCTTGCAGCACTCTGTTTGGCAATCTGGATTGGCTGATGATACTCTTTTGCAGCTAACATGTCTAGTGCTAACTTGTATTTCTTCTGAACCAAGCACTGTACATGAGGCAGTATTCACTTCCTAATGACTCTACAACCATTGTTGTTGAGAAACTGACCATTAAATTGCACGGCGGTCACCTATCAGTATGTTACCTTACTTTTTCCTTCATTTTTGCTTTGATTTATGTAGGAATATGCCGCGTAAAATGGATAATGAGTTTGACTATGATGATGGCTATGATGATTATGGCGAATATGAGTACGACTCTGACGAAGACGGAGATGGTTAGTGCTTGCATTGGCATATTACGTTTAGATATATTTACTCGACAAGCGTGTTATATGTTTCGATATATATTTGCTTGACAAGCTGTTGTTTTTTGCTTTCCCTGGTATATATATGGGTTATTTTGGTGGGATGGGGTGGGTGGGTTGTTTTTTGTGGTTGGGAGGATAGGGGGGGTCCGCCTCTGGTATTGTTCAGTGTTGCTCTAAACTCTGAGTGCCTGTGCTGTGGTTTGAGTCATCATGTTTAGCATGGCACTCGTTATTGGTGAAATATGCTGGTTAAATCAAGTCTACATGCGAGTAAAAATTATTGGATATATCTGAGAAGGGAAATTTTCATGGACGTCGGATGTAATCATGCTCATGTGCCTAATGCATCGATAGAATGATCTCAAGCATTTGGAATTGAGGTGTACATAGAACCATGAGATTTACATGGATGTCAGATGTAATCATGTTCATGTGCCTAATGCATTGCTAGGAAGATCTCAAGCATTTGGAAATGGAATGTACATTGAACTTTAAGCTGTGATATTAACTTAGGGGAATAACGGAGTCCTTTAGAATGAAATGTTGTGTGATTTATCTTTTCCTTGCCTAGATGGACATATATAGTTAGCACATATACTGATACTAATCCTTGTGTTACTAAATGGCCATCTGAAATAAAAAGTATCCTGAATACTCGTAATAAATGAAGTGCATGTATGACTTCCTCCTTGCTGCTGTAACAGTAGATATAGTTCAAGTTGGCCCCACGGTTCCGAAGTCCAGTCTTTGGCGCTGCTCAATTTGCACATATGATAATGACCAGAGTTTATCATCTTGCGATATATGTGGGACTCTTCGTAACGTATCAACTATCTCAGACAACAACACAGATGATAAAACAGGTAGTTAGATTCAATTTGCAGTGAACTAATGACGTTCGTTGTTTAATTGCATATATCAGTGTGCTAATGCTGTATGCTGGAAGTAAAATTGGTGTCGGTGCCTTATATTTTGAGTCAAATCTACGTATCAGCTAATCTGTCATAGATTATAGCTCTTTATGCATTTATTGACATGCCAATAGACTTTGGAGCATCAGTCATGGCCAAGTCTCTTTTTGTATCATCAGTAGAAGCTCAAATCCCCAATCATCTTCAAGGAGTTAAGTCATGAGTTTCTGCAGAAAAAAGGGCATAGCTTTTGTGAAACTGGAAATGTTTATGGCCATTTTTACGATTTCCAGAAAGCTTTCATGGGTCCTGAATGTAGAAAGTGCATTAATATAGGTCTGCACATAGTATATGACGAACATTTGAAGTATATCATTATGTTGAAGTTTCTCTCTGTAGGTTGTCTTACGTTATCATGCAAAATTGCTACACTGTTGTTTTCTTTGAAATTACTGGTTCCAGTGACACATGATTTACATATTTCTGCTCTTTTCCGTGCTAATATTAAATAGGCTGGCTTATCTGTATTATATTTTATTGTTGACAGTTCCTTTCAAGTTTGATACTCCCTCTCCAGATGATTTTGTTTTTGCGGGAAAGTGTTCTTCTGTCAAAGGTACACTTTTTTAAACAGTACTAATGAATATGCAATGTTAGTTTTTGTGATTTAGTCTCAGAAAAATGATGGTTATTTAAATTATCTTTGCTGTAATGACCATCATATGGGACGTGTTCAATTGTTATAAACACACAAGTATATTATGCCACTATTATGTTGTATTATCATTATTCTTTGACCAATGGATTAGAATAATGCGACAGCATAGTGACTAAATTTCATGTTATTGATGTGAATTGTTCTTGAAGTTATGGCCATCTTTTTGCCTTCATTGTTGTGACATAGTCCTTGCCTCTTCCCAATTTTCTTTCCTTTTTATTATTTAGCTGTATTTTCTAATTTCCTTGATTTCTTCTCTAGCTAAATCTACAGAACTGGCATCTTCTAAAGTTTCCTCAAGTGGCAACAGAAAAGGGGCATGCAAAACTGCAGAAAATATTGGCAAACTGAAGAATCCATCTGTTTTGGTATCAGAAGTAAGCAGTGACATAGAATCTTTAACCAACAACAAAGGAACAACAGTTAAAGCTATGAAAGTTGATAAAGCAGATAATCTATATGCTGTCGCATCAAAAAGTATTTTAATCAATGAGGATGAAAACAGCTCTTCCACTGATGAAAACAACGTACAAGCTTCGACCAGTTGTCTAGGTAACTTGAGTTTGAATTCTAACACTATGAAAAGTAATCTGAATCTTACAACTGCGTCCCAAGCACAATACAAGCCAGAAAACTGGATGTTCCCTGGCCAAGGAGAAGAAATTTCAAAACAACTCAGTATTGCAATTGTAAGGTTCCTTCCAACTTGTAGTGTTTAGTGGCTTCTCTCCACTTCCCTCTGCCATATGGATGTCATAATTGACATTTTTTATTTGCTTCTTGTGACAGATTGGCCATGTGGATTCTGGAAAGTCTACACTCTCCGGGAAACTCTTACACCTCATGGGAAGAATTTCACAGAAAGATATGCACAAATACGAGAAAGAATCTAAAGAAAAGGTGAGTGAACTTTGAGCAGCAATTTTTGACTCCCTGCAGTTCCATTGTTTTCAGTTCATTACACATGGGAAGCATGTTAGTTCGTTGAATCTGTTCACCTTAATGATTCTATATATTCATTTAAAGACATACGGTTACGAAAATGCAAAAGTTTGGTTAAAAATAAAATTATACTGAGAGAGTTATATCATTAACGAAAAAACATTACAACCAAGTGGTAGAGATCGTTGATATTGAATGCACCATCAATGCCATTTTGGTTTAACTGACATAGGTATCAAGTGGCTTCATCAGATAGATAAGTGCTCACTTCAAATGATAACTTTCTTGTTTTAAAGATCCACAAATATTCAATTAAATTTTTTTAAAATGTAAACAAGCATTGGAGCTTTAACCGCAGTCAGGTGATAAAGCTTGCCTTTTATTGTTATCTGTATTATTATAAAATTCTCTTGACTTTCTGTCATATCTATAGCGATGGTCTCCCTTTAGGTTATGCTTCCCATATATCTTCTGGTGGTTAAGAATTTTTTCTGTCTTTTTGCTTCAGGGTAAAGGCTCTTTTGCTTATGCTTGGGCTTTGGATGAGAGTGCCCTAGAAAGGGAACGGGGTATTACCATGACAGTAGCAGTTGCATATTTTAAAACAGAAAAGTATGATGTTGTTTTGCTAGACTCCCCTGGACATAAAGATTTTGTGCCAAATATGATATCTGGTGCAGTTCAAGCAGATGCTGCGATACTTGTTGTAGATGCATCAGTTGGTTCATTTGAAGCAGGTATGGAAGGAAATGGAGGGGGACAGACAAAAGAGCACACACAACTCATTAGAAGCTTTGGAGCTGAACAGCTTATTGTTGCTGTCAACAAGATGGATGTGGTGGATTACTCTATGGAAAGGTTTGAATTTGTAAAATCGGAACTTGTCACCTTTCTGAAATCTTGTGGCTTTAAAGACTCCTCAGTGTCATGGGTCCCATTGAGTGCTATGGAGAATCAGAATTTGGTGGCACCAGCATCTGACAGTCGATTGTCATCTTGGTAGATTATTCTCTTCTTTGGCATAACTTTGAAGTTTTAGTTTCTCTTTTGGGAAAAAAGGTGTTTATTACAGTTAATGTTAGATGGATTAGTTGTTTCCAGTGGCATCACTTGGGTGTTTCAATAAGTACTATAATGTTTTTCTGTAGGTATCAAGGACCACACCTTCTAGATGTGATTGACTCTTTGCAGCATCCTGTAAGGGATATTCACCAACCACTTTGCATTCCTATATGTGATGTCATGAAACCACACTCGTTTGGCCAGCTAGCAGTTACTGGGAAATTGGAAGGTGGAGCTGTCAGAACCGGTTCCAGGGTATTCACTATGAGCTTTTACACACGTAGCTTTTCTTTGTAAAGGAAGAAGGATTCAAGAATAATTCCGTTTTGCGGACATGTTTGTGTGGTTGTGGAACCTACTTTTGTTAATGGATCCATAGTGGGGTTTTAGCCATCCTCACTACATTTATATCCCAACCTTTTGTAGTAGGCTACTCGATTTCTATCCAAATAGTCCTTTGTCCTAAGCTTCCCGTTTGCACTTAAGAAGTTCACTTCCACATCTCTTCCACTAGCTATGTGCATGTTCTGTCTGAGGATGTCCCCACCTCATGGAAGTCTCAGAAAAGAACTTTAATTGTGTCTTTCCATGCTAATTCTGTCAAGGGTGTCTATCCTAATTCTGTCATGGGTGTTTATCTGCACTTGATTGAAGCATATATAAGAACGTGAAATTTTTTTGAATGAAATTTGTGTCTTATATTTAACTTAAAATCATTGCATTCTGTTTTAGAAGGTTGAGATATGTTGTTAGACAATGCTTAGAGATACTTTCTGTGTAGTTTTTCGTTGTAAAAGAACAAAAAGAAAGAAAAAAAAAGTCAAAAGTTAAACAGGATGGTAAACATTCTTGTGACATTGAGTAGATGATTTAAAAAAGAAAAAAGTCAAAAGGTAAATACTGTGGTACACATTCTTGTGATATTGAGTAAAAATGATTTAATTTTTCTCTAAAATTGCAGGAATATTTGGTATTATCTTTTACCACTTTTGTTGCTACTTTTCTTTGTGGCTCTGACTGTAGAATTTATGCAGGTTATGGTGATGCCTTCTGGCAATGTGGCCACTGTTCGTTCCATTGTTCGCGATTCTAATTTGTGCACTGTAGCAAGAGCTGGAGATAGTGTGTCTGTCTATTTACAAGGAATTGATGAAGGTAGATTGATAACAGGCGGGGTTTTATGTCATCCTGATTTCCCTGTGGCTGTTGCAACTCATTTAGAGCTGAAAATCCTCGTCCTCGATATTTCAGTGCCAATTCTAGTTGGTTCCCAGGTTTGTTTTCAAGTACCACTTCATGTTTCGTGTACTTTAATTGAATAGAATAGTTGTCTGAGTTAAGAAGATTACAGGTGGAATTTCATATACACCACGCTAAGGAGGCTGCAAAGGTGCTCAAACTATCATCTGTGATTGATCCGAAGTCTGGAAAGGTCTCTAAACAGGCTCCCCGCTGTCTTTTGTCTAAACAAAGTGCAGCTATAGAGGTAAGACAAGTACTGCTGCCCTTTCAGAAGAATTTATGTTATTTTTTAGCATAGGATGGATTGGCTAGTGATGAGTGCTTTACCGTCCAGATGCAAACTTGTGTGGTTTGTGAATTATGGAAGTCGTGGGTAAGCGTTCTTCACGTGTTTTCTCATGGCCCCCCTTTCTTTCCTTCACAGGATATGCTAAGTGCAAAGTTTCTTCAGACCATATGCTAGGGCATGTTAACACCATTTCTCTTATCTATATTGTTCTCCTAGAACATCAATACCGCAAGCTTGGTGGAAACACAATCAATAAACTGTATAGAATTAACCCTAAACCCTACACCCTAATTTAGAGCTGTCATTTAGTGACGGACTAACCAAATGGCTTAAACTTCTTGTTTTCCTTTTCCTTTTATTTGATTTGGTATATCTTAGGGGCTGTTTTGAATTTTAAAGAAAAATGGCTTTATAGCTCTTTCCCACTTAACTGACCTCAGGAGGAGGGTTGGCCATAAAGTCAGGAAAAGCTTGATGGGATATGTTGGCCTGGACTACACCCCTGAAGCAAATCCATGTAGGGAAGTGGGGTGGCAAACAGCCCCTTAATCAGTCTTTGGGCTTGGTTCACCTCAAAGTTTTGCAATGGTCTTGCTCTTTCTCTCTGGGGGTTGTACTTAATTGACTTTAATCCATTCCTTTCAGCTGTTCCACTGAACATAGATGTGCTTAGTCATACTTAATACCTAAGAAAAAAAGAGTTTCATATAACTGGTCAAATTATGAATCTGCATTTTGCCTTTATTGTTGATGATAGTATAGCCAGGTCAAAATGCAAATGCAATTATACGCATTGGTACTGGATGGTTGTGGGAAACGTGGTGGTGAAAGGAAGGAAACCCTTAGCTGCGGCTGAACACTGGATGACACTTTTGTATTATTTGTTGATTTGTTGATATGTTCCTTTGTGACAGGTGATTTTGGATAGGCCAGTGTGTGCTTCAACGTTCTCTGCATGTAGGGCTCTTGGCAGAGTATCTCTTCGACTCTTAGGAAAGACAATTGCTGTTGGTATTGTCAGCCGGATAATTGAACATAAGAATAGATAATTTTGTGTAGTTTTGTCTGAATACAATGAGTTGATTGTAATTATTTACCAGATCCCGAGGATCGATGTTGATCAGCCATTGAAAATCCCATCGTTGCAAGTTCATGAAAGTTAAATCAACCCCCACTCAGCTTAATTTTGAAGCTGAACTTGATCTCAGAATAGGACCAAATAGGTTCAAATGAGACTATCAATCATGAAGAAAAATGAGACTATCAAAATGGAATGTTGTAATTATTGTGGGGTGTACCAAAATAGGATATTATGGAGGAATAACCAATACGGACAACACTTGTCAAAAGAGAGCGTCATGTCTTCTCTTCTCACACTAGGTGTTTTGACCGTGCAAAAATCATATGGGCTAGTCCATGATAAAACAATAGATATGTCATACATGTAATTTAAACATGGAGGCAGTGGAGTACATTACATGAATCTTAAAAGCTCGTTTATGGCCATAAATGCCATTTTATTATGGAGAATGGGTGAAAATAATGTCATTAATAATACCTAATTAATGTTATAATAATTAATTTACTAAATTTACCCCTATAAACTAATTTTTGTTACATCTAATTTGCACACTGAAAGTAATAAGGGCATAATGACAAAATGTCTTTGTCCTCTATGAAATACCATGTTTGTCCCTTAATAAATTAATTAATCTGATCACATTTAATACTTAATCACAGTCTTAAACAATTTTAGAGGATAATTAGTTGGAAATTCCATTGAAAAAATCAAAATATAGCTGGTGCTTATTATAGTAGGTAGATTAGATATATTAGATTAGACTAGATTGAATTAGAAGATTAGATAAGTCGCTCTTTGGCGTGCCATCGGGGAGGCAGCCATTAAAGGTTTATGTTTCTACAGTACTGATGCCACCACTCAGTCAGCTGTTTCATGGCTGGATTTGGCGTGGGAAGCTGCGACAGGCCATTCCGCCGGATAGTCTGATGTGGCCACTTGCGGGCAGCATGGCTGCTGCTATCCAACTGGCTTGCCAAGTGGGAGTGGCTTTTGAACCTGGCCAAAGTTGTGGTTGGGCGACCAAGACCCGGCAAAGGCTAAAATCCTAGATTGACCGGTGGCCACCTTCTTTTTTGTAAAGAAAGTATTAAAACTTAAATTGAAAATGGAAAGGTGAAGCCAAATATTTATGTCCATTGTAGAAATATGCTAGTAGGTTGGTAAATGTTAGGTCTGGTGATGAAATGATGCGATGATAGTAGGACTAATATAACGACCATAACCATTTCCCATATTAATTTCCATAACTATTCAACTACCTGTATGCTCTGTTAATACATTTCCACCCTTATTCGGCTGGTCAAGCGTGTAAAGTATTATCCATTACCTCTTTCATAAGGATTCTTAATTCAATATAATCTCTAGTTATTTTTTTAAATAAAAAAATTCTTCTGTTCTGTTAACACATTTAAGCCTAAAAGTGAAAAAGAAGAACAAAAAATATAACACATTCATCGCATGCCACTGGATGGAAGTGTATTGGTTCTCTTGGACGATGTCCGGCAAGATATCCTCCATCAGGTTGTTAATCATCATGATGGACGAAGCACAGGCTTGTAGAAAAACTGATGTATGCTGGAGAAACCTGAGCTCCATTGATGATGATGATCGATGACTCCTATTGATAGAAGAGATTCTCAGGATTGACGACTCCTATTAATGGATGTGATCCTGACTGCTATGTAGAAAAGTAGTGGAACATTTTTGTTTATACAGGTAAAATAGGAAGAAACTAAGGGTCTCTTTTGGTTAGAGAGAAAAAGGAAGAAAAAGAAAAAAAATCAAATGAGAAAAAAGAAGAAAAGAAAAGAAAAAAAAATGAAGGAGAGTTGAACTTTTCTCTTATTTTCTTTCTATTTGAAAGAAAAATTTATAACTGAAATTTTTGTGCCGTTCCCTACAAGAGAGAAAAATAGTTTTCAGCCGTCACACTTTTCTGTCCATCCAAACGCTAAAAAAAACTTACTTTTATCTCGTTTTCTTTTCCTTTCTTGCTGACCAAACACACCCATGGATAATTCTAGAAAATAAATGTCCAGTCCAGTTCTGTCAAGGTGTAACCCATGGATAATTTCAGCAGGCGGAGTGTTGAACCAATAAACCGAGAATTGCGTAGCTCCAAAGTTGGCCAAAATATCTGCCATCTGATTTTGTTGATGATATACATGGTAGAAAATACATTCTGAATCAGATTCTGTAAATCTTCGAATATATTGGAGGTAGCTGCGAATGTACCAGGTCCCCTGCAGATCATGTTGATTGGTTAAAGAGATTAAAACTTTAGAATCACCCTGAATATGAACTCTGGGCATGGACAAATATTGAATCAATTGGATGCCTAGAAAGTAGCTGATAGCCTCGGCATGAAGAGCATTATAAGCTGCCACTTGGCATGCATAACCTTTCCCCCTGCTGCAGCTATTCCTGAACTGCTTTTAAATGCTCCATCAAAGTTTAAGCAATAAAAACTAAGTTGGGGCCTTCCATCTCAGAAATTTGTCTACAACATATTGCTTACGATGAGCATTAGGACTCCGATACTGGCAATCCGAATCTGTTGAAGAAAAATCCTGCATTGTAACTCAACTTGCTGAAGACTCTATTTTATATGCTGAAAAATTATTTGTTTTCGAAACCTCCAGATAACATTAACGACAACTTAATAAACATCAAGCAGTGGTGTGTTCTCCAGACGGGGCTTAAAATTTTTTTTACAATGAGAGAGATGAGTAATAAAATCCATGACTGAATTAATATGAAGGGGCAATTGTTGAACTGTTATACTCAACCAAAGTTGGCAGAAGAGACCACATTGCAGAAATAGATGATCAGAGGTTTCCACAGTAGCAGAGAAAAATACACAAGGATTAGCATAAATATTTAGCCTTGAATTAAGAAGATCCGAGGTAGGAAGGCCATTCTTACAGATTTTCCAAGATAGATGCAGCATGCTTAGCAGGACCTTGGATTTCCATAGCCACGACCGAAAACGGTTTTTTTCTACAAAAGCAGTCTTAGTGATGAGCTTGTATCCAGATGCAACAGAATAATGTCCTGAAGATGTCATTTTCCAAATCAGCTTATCAGAGCTTTCAAGGGAAATAGGGGTCTGCAGAATTTTTTAGGCTATATCAGGAGGCCAAAGGGAGGCAATAAGGTCGATGTTCCAAGTTTTATCCTGTTGTGACAAAAAATTAACATTTGTATCTTCATCCAGAGTAAATGGAACTCGCTCACCTGCAGAGAGCCAGATGCATTTCAATATTTTGACACTGAGTCCATTTGCAATGAACCAAATAGAATTTTGGCTAATGAGATCTGAGAATCGAACTAAATTTTTCCAACTGACTGAATTCTGCGGTTTGGCCTGACCATGAATAAAATTACTTTGAGGAAAATACTTCTGCTTCATAGAATCATACATTGTGCGCATAGTGAGTTAAGAGCCAGAGGCCAATCCCAAGCTTTCTTAGCCAAGAGAGCATCATTAAATTTATCCATTATCTTCAGTCCCAGTCCACCCAAATATTTAGGTTTTGTAATAGCACTCCCACTTAGTGTGTGAAAGGTCCTATCCTTAGTGTGAGACCAAAAAAAGTTTCTTGCCAATTTATCCATATAGGCTGTGACATTCGCTGGACATTTATGAACAGACATCAGATTTATAGGAGTAGCAGCTAATACAGATTGAATGATTGTACATCTCCCAGCTTGACTCAAAACATTGACTTCCAAAAAGCCAGTTTCTTATTGAGTTTAGTAATAGGTTCCTGACAGTGTTTCTTCTGAGGACACCTTTAGTCAGAGGCACACCAAGATAACTCTGTATGCCAAAATTTCCACAGATCTTGAAAATATCTCTCAACTTTGCAATCATATGGCTTGCAACACATGGACTATACTGCATTTTAGTCTTTTCCGAATTGAGAGTAAGACCTGAAGTAGAACAATACAAACGAACTCTCCTCATTGCTTCCTTACAACCTTTCGACCTTGCACATAAAAATAATATGAGATCATCTGCATATAACAAATGGTTGAGAGGGGGTGCTTTACGCGATATTTTAATTCCAGATAGACCTCTATGACCTTCCCCTTGATTGAGAACTTGAGATAGTACCTCTTTCATGCAAATGAACAAGTAAGGAGAGAGAGGATCTCCCTGTCTGATACCTCTCTGAGGGTAGAAGAATTTCTCAGAACTCCCATTCACCAATATACTAAATGAAACACTTGTGACACGAAACATTATCCACTGAATCCATTTTTTGTGGAGCTCAAATTTACCAAGGATCTGCTTGAGGAGAATCCAATTGATGGAATCATAAATTTTAGCAAAATCAAACTTGATCGCCACCAGGCCTCCTTCATTTTGATTTCTGTGCCGCTGAGTGCGAATTGTATGAAATATCTCTTGTGTAAGCAAAATGTTGTCATGAATGAGTCTCCCTTTTATGAAGGCAGATTGATTGAGAGAGACAAGTTTGGACATAAGCGGATGTAATCTGTCAACCAGCATCCTTGAAAGGATTTTATAAAGAAAGTTGCATAGACCAATAGGGCGAAATTGCCCTGGATCTCTGGTTCCATCAATTTTCGGAATCAAGACTATATATGTCTGATTGATAATTCTCAAAGAACTCCATTTTCATATAAATTTTGAACCATTTATATAATATCCTTTTTTAGTACATCCCAATGGGTTTGGTAGAAAATACCTGAAAATCCATCTGGACCAGGACTTTTAAGAGAGCCTAATTGAAAAGTTGCAACCTTGATTTCATCTTCTGTAAAAGAAGCCACCAACAGGTCATTGTCTTCCTTAGAAATAACAGACGGAATATATTGCAAAATATCTTCTTCCATAGATATCTCCTGATTGCAGAAATGCAATTGAAATCGCTGAGCAATATCTTCATGATCAGTTAAAATCACACCATGGTACATGCACAAAATTCTTTGCACGCCTAGCAAGAGTAATTTTGTGAAAAAAATTGTATTGGCATCACCCTCCTGGGTCCACAAAAGCGCCGCCCAAATACTCTCTTGATATTCACATAATTGCTGATAAGTTTTTGTAATCTGTATTAGCTCGGCTTGAACAGAAGTATCATTTTCAGCAATAGAAGATAAGCAGTTGTCTCTGATACAGGTTATGAACAAGGGTATCAATATTCCCTACATGATTTTTATTCCACATCCTGAGATTATCTCGTGTTATTTAATTTCTGAACCAAAGAATGTGAAGGAGACCCTCTAGTCGGACTTGACCAAGCCTCCTTAACAATATTATCATGGCCAGCAACCTTCAACCAGAATGCCATGTATTTAAATGGTCGTGGCCGATAGGAAGAAGAGATCTTTGTCTTCAAAATCAAAGGGGCATGATCTGAGGCAACAATCGGAAGATGATGTAATAGAGTATTAGGGAAGAATTGCATCCAGTCAGAAGATAGAAAAGCTTTATCAACCATCTCTCTCTCACATTAACTATTCCATCTTGTTTCTTTTGCCAAGTGAACCTTGGGCCCACAAAAGGAACTTCAAACACATTACAGTTAGACAAGAATCCGTTGAAGATACTGACACTGTTCAATTGAAGTCCAGCGCCTCCTTTATTATCTGCAACTTGTGTAACAAGATTAAAGTCACCACATAACACAGATTAATCCACTGAAGATTCCTGGATATGCGGGAGAGAAGAGACATGTACAAAGATTAATATACAGTTTGGAATCCTTGCAGAATTGAGTTCAATGACAGTTATCCAATTAAGACAATGTAAGGTGTGTACTTATAAAGGCTTATTCGATAGAACAAATGACACCATCTTTATGGTTTATAGCTGGTTTTTCTCATTGACCAGAGAAGTGAAATTGATGGCATAATCTTTGTACCACTCCTTTGCGAGCAAACGTTTCCGAGAGTAATACAATATCAAGTTGATGTATGGCAAAGAGTTTCTTTAAATGGGACTTGGTGCATTTGTTACTCACACCATGACAATTCCAAAAGAAGATATCCATACGATGGATTCAACAAGACACACCAACGATACAAGCTCTAAGGCCAACACACAACCCACAGGAGGGCCTTACAGATGGAGAAATGATATTTATACAGCAGATTCCTACACATTTTTCATACACAGCTGATGTGTATGGAAATATGTAGGAATCTGCTGTATGGTTATCAAAAGTCGCAAAAAGAAGTACAGAAATACCTTATTCTAATATTATTTATCTCTCTCTCTCTCTAAATTATTTTTAAAAATAAAAAATTATCTAAATAATAAACAAAATAGTGTAAAAAATATATTTTTAAAACATTATAAAAGTAAATTGAATACATGGCCCTAGAAATAATAAAAAATAAACTATCACGTGATAATATTTATAAATAAAATCAAAGCTCATACTATCCCCCATGAAAATTCCACAAATGCTCAGTCGGCTTAAAAAAGGCTACAAACATAGTTCTTTAGATTACAAAATGAATACTTTTTCGTAGTTCTCTTGATTAGTCCCAATGGACAAAAGCAACAATTTTTTCAACAGCTAGAAATATAGTTCTTTTTTTCATTATCATAGTCCTTTTGATTGTAGAAAGATTTTTTTTATAGTTCTTTCAATTAGTCCCAATGAACAAAATCAACCATTTTTCCATCACCTCAAACATAGTTAGTTTATTCATTATCATAGTTCTTTTGATTGCAGAAATATTTTTTCATAGTTCTTTCTATGAGTCCCAATGGACAAAAGCAACAACTTTTACAACAACAAAAAATGGCTAAAAATATTTTTCTTTTTTTTTTCATTATCATAGTTTTTTCAACAAAATTTAACAATTTTTAAGCATGATCCAAGTTGAACTTTTATTGATTTGATTCTTTATATATTTTCTTTGCAAATAAAATCTGGAAAATAATAGACATGAGTTATGTTAATGTGAAATGTTATAATATTTTATATAATTAATATCTAAATGTATTAGCCTTTTTTTATGGAGCTTCAATACTTGTGTTTTAAAAACCACTTCATCATCAAATTAGGAGAATGAGGAATCCATGCGATTAGTATAGAATTTTGTGGACAAATAAGCATTTGAAAGTACTCCCTCCTATCATTTTTAATAAATATAGTTTTCTTTAATAGATACGTTTTCTTCAAATGAACTAAATTTTTAAAAGAAAACTATATATTATTAAAAATGACCAGAGGGAGTAATAAAAAGAGACAAAGTTAAGTACGTGAGAGAGCACTTGTGAGAATGGAGATGAAAATGATTGTTGAAAGTAATAAAAAATTTGGGAGCCAACTGTACAATTTTTTGAAGGATACTAGGTTTGAGAATAAAAGAGAAAGATATATGTTTAATAGAAAAATAAACAAAAAATTTGGGTCTCCAAGAGTCCAATTTGTGAAATAGTTTTTTACATAAATAAAATATTATAAAAATAGGGTTTGTTTTTTTTATGTTTGAGAAACCAACAAGGCGTTGGCATCCACGTGTAAATGGAAAAAACTCTTGGAGATGCGGCAACAAGTGTTCTTTAATATTCTTTTATTGGTTTAAGCGTTTTCGGGTTAAATGTAGTAATTTTCGAAAATAAATGGGTTTATAAATGTTTTAATCAAACCAATTTTACAATCATGAGTTTCAAGTGATTTTGGAGCAAACCTGAATTTTTAAGATTTTTCACTAATTTTTTAAAAATTAAGGTTTGACGGGACCCCTGCGGACTCCACTGTCAAAAATTAGGTTTTTGTGACCAAAATGCCCTAGACATTAAAGAAGGTCATTATAAAAATTTTCAGAATTTTTTGGACTTAATTTCGGATTAAAATAGCCAAATTTTCTAATTTTAGTCAAAAACCCTATTTCTACACAAATTTTACTTAAGTCTACCTCAACTTTTTCTATAAAAGGAAAGTGTTGTGCCATTTCCCAAGTTGGGAATAGGGCTTGGCTGGGAGATTAGGAACCTCTTCCCCATTAGGCTTGAAAATGAAAGGATTAGAGGTAATTAGCTTAGGGTCGGGTTGCGGGCTTTCAGACCTTTCAATTAGCATAGAATTTTTGTGACCCATTCTTCATGTTATGATCATATTACAACAGAAATTTACTATACATCACTGTGATCCTATTACAGAATGTCAATCAAATGAATTAACTTATTTGCAAATACAATGTCATTCAAATGAATTCTTATTTGCAAATACAAAAACTAAATATGGATAAATTTTTTTTAAAAAAGATACTACAAAATACTACCTGATCCTATTATGATAAAAACATCAGTCTTACACATTTCTTGCTTCTAGAGAATTCAATCCAGTCTTTGCTTTTACAAGCTTTCCTATAGACACGAAATTTAATAGGATCACAGATTAAAGTCAGACATATAGACAGATAGGTCACATGAGACTTATAAAGTAGACACTAGATGCAATAGTGATGGAACCAGACGAACAATTTTCCACACTTGCTTTATGTTAATCTAAGTTAGAGTGTAATGCAATTTGATAGTGAAAGCAAAAAATTAATAACCAATTCAACCATCTATAGTGTTATTTTTTGCTAGGCCCACCGGCTTGCGGGCTTAAGCAGTTTTTTTATTTAGGCCCTTACCCGACCCTAAGTTTTGCAGACTTGAAATTTTGTGGTCCGACCTAACCCTATGCCTTCAAATTCTAGCCCATACACGTAGTTTTACTAGCCGGATAGGGTCGGGCTTGCGGGCTGGCCCGCAAAAGTTGCACCCCTACTCTTAACCCTAGAGTCGCCCCCACAATGGGTACCTTTAGCAGGCCTAGGGGAGGACCTGGCAGAAATGTAAAAAGATACAGGGGACACCCATTGGTCCAAAATATTACAGTTGGTAGTTGGTACTTGTGCGGTCATTATGTGCGCCAGATAGGATCATAGCTTTTATGAGAAAACGTCTAAGACCCGCTGGGCACCGTCCCACTGTTGGGCCCAAGTCTCCATCCCAGATCGTGGGTGAACACTTTTCCGAGTCCTGTCTACGCTTGGAGAAAGTTTTGGGTGTAGAATTAGATACGACACCACTCTGGTTAGTGTCGATCCCCAATGGGAGACAGACACACAGTAATTTCGTTTTCCCGCGCATGATAAAGAATACCAGATCCCCCGTTTTGGAATTTCCAATTTCAAATTGCGCGCTGTCGTATCTACACCCAAAAATTTCTCCTCTCCTCCTTCGCTCTTCCCCTTCCGCCGCCGAGTCCTGCCGGCTCCAGTCCAGCCTCTGCCCCACGTGCCGCCTCCGCCTGCCGTCCTGGCGCATTAATTTCCACACCTTCCAAACCACATCTCCTCGGTCGTCTCCCCTCAGCCCCTTTCCCCTTCACCCTTCACCCTGACGATCTCCTCCATCTCCGACCACCGCTCCCCTTCCTCCCCGGCGACGATCGATTGCCTTCCGGTGGGTCTCCGCCTCTCCCCCCCGCCTCCGGACACATTCGTCTTCTCTCCAAAGGTGTGTTGTTTCCTGTCTTTTTCTGCGCAAAATCTTGGTTTAATTTGACTTCTTCTGTGTCTATGATCGGAAATGGTTTCTGGGTTTTTTCTAGTCTCGTTTGATTTTCCGTGCCTTTAGAGCTGGATACGTTTCTTGGAAGGTGAATCTCATAATCTAGCTGTTGAAAGGTGGTGGGATTTTTGTTTGATCGGTTTGTATTTAGTTAAATTTATCATTTTGTTCTGTGCATCTGGATTTTGATTGTTTTTTCTTGGGAGATAACATGGAATCTGCATATGCATGTGTCAGTTTTGTTATTGGATTGTGGGAAATGATGTTTAGATGCATAAAGCATTTGCATTTTTAAATGTTGGTATGTAGGCCTAGTGAATTTTAGGATAAAGGCGCTTCTTTGCTTCAAAATTGTGAGGCCTTGACATTTTGGGGGTATTTTGAGCCTGGCCTCTGTTTTTGAGCTGAATAGAATGGATCTTTTCATACTGTTGATCTGATATAGGTTGTTGAGACAAAAGGAAGTAAGGTTAAGTACGAACTTGACAAGAAAAATGGGCTCATCAAGGTACGAATCACTCCTCACTTCATCATAAATTTAATAAAAAGTCTAATAGTGCAATATGAACAAAGCTAGTTTCATATTTTAGGAGCCTGTTCTTCCTGGCCGCTTTCTTCGAGCCAGGGCCATAGGCCAATGATTGATCAGGTATTTTTAATTGGCTATAACCAAATCTATATGTTCTTCATCAAGTTCATGCCATGGTCACCTCCGTTATTGGGTACAGGGAGAGAAAGATGACAAGATCATTGCAGCCAGTGCCGATGATCCTGAATATCGTCATTACACTGACATCAAGGAGCTCCCTCCTCATCGGTTACAAGAGATCTTCCTGGGGCGATGTGGGTTAGGAAGGTGTAGAAATTAATGCGCCAGGATGGCCGGCGGAGGCGGCGCGTGAGCGCGGAGGCTGGACTGGAGCCGGCAGGAATCGGCGGAAGGGGAAGACCGAAGGAGGATCTGGTATTCTTTATTTATCATGCGCGCGGGAAAACGGAATTACGGTGGGCGGCGTATCTGAATTTAGCCGGGGGCCACACCCGTATCGTGTATCTCCCATTGGTGATCGACACTACCTACGATAGGGTGGCAGCTCAGTGTCGTATCTTCAATTTCTCCTATGCTTGCTTGCCCTTTGACCACCACTCTCCTACCCTACCCGACCTTTCTTCTTCTTCTTCGACTACTTTTGTTCCCTGCCCCGCGCCACTTTAGAAGAGACGATTCAGATTTTCAGACGCATCTGCAACTCCTCCAAGAGAGAGCGCGGCGGAGAGAGGCGTTTCCCACAGCCCAAACCGAACGACCCCAACTTCCCTTTCTCCACTTTCCCTACTTTGCAATTTAGAAACATGCCGGCGGCCGATAAAGACGACTTTGCTGCTACGGCTGAAAGGCTCCCCCTTCGGAAGGAGGATCACGACGACGAAGAAATCGACGACGAGGAGGACGAGGACGACGAAGAAGAAATTGACGAGGAGGAGGAGGACGATGACCTTGCTGACGGTGTTGATGAAGTCGTACCCACAACCACCGCCCTCCCCATCACCGTTGCCCAGCCTCGCCACGGCCGCATAGACAAAGAAGATGATCTCCCCTCTTCTTCCTCTTCCTCCTCTGCGGCCGACGACGACGACAACAACAATAACATCGTCGAAGAAACCCCTCCTCCTCCCCCTACTACCGCTAATCCTAACCCTAACCCACACTCAAACTCCTCCACCGTCACCGTCGCCCACCCCCCTCCCTTCAACGGTTCCCCCGCTGTCTCCTCCGTCGTCGTTACCCCTCCCCCCCATCACCCCCTCGACACCCCTTCTCCCAAGCGCCAACGCAAGCCAATCCCGGTCCCTTCCGACGACTCCCGCCGCCTTTTCCAGCGACTCTGGACCGATGAGGACGAGATCGAGCTCCTCCAGGGCTTCTTGGACTACACCAGCCAGCGTGTCCTCTCCAATCCTTCCTCTCACCACCACCACCACGACACCACCCCCTTCTACGACCAGATCAAAACCAAGCTCCAACTCGACTTCAACAAGAACCAGCTCGTCGAGAAGCTCCGCCGCCTCAAGAAGAAGTACCGCAACGCCATCAACCGCATTAGCTCCGGCAAAGACTTCGCCTTTAAGAGCCCCCACGATCAGGCCACCTTCGAGATCTCCAAGAAGATCTGGTCCACCGCCGCCTCCGCTGAATCCTTCGACGACAACGACGATGGTAACCCTCTTAATAATGGCAGCCCTAATTTTGCTGACAGAAGGGGTCCCCGGTCCCAGAGGCGTTCAAGGAAGAGATCCGCGTCCGCCGCTGTGTTAGACGGTCTTCCTGGTAGTGATCCCACTTCTGCTGCTGGAGTCCCTCTGCCGCCGCAGCCTCCTGTCGTACCTCCGCTATCGTCTTCGTCTTCGGTGCCGAGTGTGATAGAAGATACGGTGAGAAGCTGTCTCTCTCCCTTGTTCAAGGAACTGCTCTACAGCGCTGTCAGCGGGCCCTGCGGTTCGAGGTTAATGGGAGGCGGAATGGCGCTTAATCCACTCCCTTTGAGCTTCGGTGGGACTTCAGCTGGTCTAGGAGGGAGTTCGGAGGGTGTGGATGAGAGGTGGAGGAAGCAGCAGATTTTGGAACTGGAGGTTTACTCGAAGCGTTTGGAGTTGGTGCAGGAGCAGATCAAGTTGGCTTTGGAAGATATCAAGTCAAAGGGCGGGTAGTATTTGCTCTTTATCTGTTTACCGAAGAAAAATTATTTTCTTTCTGCTTCCTTTTACTGGGTTTATGTAAGTCGTAGATAACTGTTTGAATGTTGTCACTTTCATTAAAATCTTAATCAATTTTTAAGGTCATCAATAATCTTAATTTCATTTCTCAAATTTAATTGGTGGAACAAAATCATTAACTTCTCTGTGGATGCGATTAATTGGATGTATTAGCTTTTCTTTGGCCTTCCAATTTTTGTCTTTGTTACTTCCGTGGCTGACAACTGATTTAGTTTCGAGGAAGTACGCTTATGGTTATGACTTTGTGCCTTCACTAATTTGCAGTTTACTTGGAGCAAATCCTTTCTATGATAGGGAACTCCGCAGACTTTATATAAGTACTTTGTTATGTGCATTCATCACTTTTTTGTTCTTTGGAATGTCATCTGCCTCTCTTGAACGTGTGTTTCAGTTGCAAAGAAAACCAGATTTTCTATTCTCATGCTTGCTAGTTTGATAGAGTGAGAATTGTAGCTTTTCATTTTTTTTGTCTGATAAAGAACCAATATATACTTTGTTTGAAGTAGATTAAGGTGTAGATTTCCGTTTGTTTAAATAGTGGTGAAGTTATGACAAATTTTATTCTGGTTTACTCTGAATTTGTCTTTGTATTATTATATTGTGATAGGGCAATATTCGATGACTTGAAGATGAGTTGAAACATTACTATGTAATTGTGGTGCTGAGATGTGTATTTATGTTAGAGTAGCATGAGATTTTGTTGATAAGAGTTATGCTCGTCTTTTTTTTTTTGCTGAAGATTTTTTTGAAACCTTAAGTTTAGTAGGATACAACTGATTAAGGCGTCATTTCATTCCTTGTTCATTCTTGTCATCAGCCAGAACTGGTTCTTCTATTACTTCGTCCTTCCCTGATTTGACGAGAAGGCACAATGGATGAAAGTAGAAGAAGAAAGGACTCATGCATAGCTCCAAACATTCTGTTCTATTGTTTGTCAACCAAATCGCATATTACCTAATGGTGCAAGACAAACATGGTTCAATAGAGACACATAAAAAATTGTCCACACACAGCCATCACATATAATCTAATGGTGCAAGAAAACATCGTATGATTTATTATGATTAGGATATCTAATTAAGTAGATGTCTAATGAAGGATATTTTGGGAAATTCTTGAAATTGTGTGTTCCACCCTTTTTACTCTTGTTTCTGTCAGTATAGGTATAAATTTACACACACAGCCATCACTCTTCGGTTGCAAAAATGTGAGTGTTTCTATGGATAATCTAGGTAATATGCCATTTGGGCACATACATGCTTAATTTTGCGAGTAGCATTTGGTGGGTCCTATGATCCATTTGCCGTAAGAAAGACCAAGTGAAGGTGAGGTGTTAGAGTTAAAACCCCACCTGAGCTTATGTTTATTCTTTTTTGGAGCTAATTCGAAATGAGGTAGGCTTCAGACATATACTAAGGAATCAAGTAGCTACCCAATTGTTAACTTTGCATTTTAAGGTGCTAGTTAAAGTGTACCAACAAATGCATGTGCTAAACATATAGCAATGACTATTACTTTACATTTTTCATATTAAAAGTACTAAAAAAAAGAAAATTTACTCCTCAGTTTCTAAAAAGATTATTTAAACCCTTTTTAATATTTGATGCAAATGACAAGAACATACAGTTATTATATCTAGTATTTTCTATTCCCTCCATTCTAATTTATATAGTAGATTACCTAGAGAGCCCTGCCCACAAGCATATGGCCATCTCACCCTTGCATCCACACCCAATTTTTTTAGATTGTTTTTACAAAAAATTCTATAAAGAATTTGTTTTTAGATTAAAATCCTTTCACTTAAAAGTATCAACTTTTAAGGAGCATATTTTTAAATACATATGCATCCCATTGTTATAGAGAGATATATCATAGCATGGACAGATTGAGAGATGCAATTTTTTTAGATTACTTTTACAGAAAATTCTATATCAAATTTGTTTTTAGATTAAAATCCTCACTTAAAAATACCTACTTTTTAAATTACTATATATATATATATATATATTGGAAAAAATTTAAATGAGATCGTTCTCATTTGGCTTATATAAAACTAGTTTCAACTCGTATTCGTTGGATCTTGATTTGACGGCTATATGGGTGAGTGATGGGTCACACTCACCTACCCATTGATTTGATATCCATCGGCGGATTGGAGTCCCTTATATGAGAATGATCTTATATGAGAATGATCTCATATAAATTGGTGTATATATATATATATAGAGAGAGAGATCAGCAAATAAAGCACTCTTATTTTGTAGCAGATTGTATATCTTTCGGTTAATTAGCTATCACAGGGAAACTAGCCAATGGGGTGTTTTTACTATTTTGTCTTCTAAAAACCACGTACTTACACAATTAATATATAACAAAACATCTCCCCTTGAGGGCAAATTAGGCATATTACTTGACATTCTCCGGTCATATATTTTTTCACGTAGAATACCTTAGGGATCATTTGTTTTGTTGTAATATATGTGAACTTTAAACAGGGTACTTTTGGTAAATACAATGGATGATTAAGTATAATTAGATTAAAATTGTAATAATAGTATAGATTTGTTGTAACATTGTATGATAATGTAGAATCATGACAATGTACTACCCAAATGCTAATTCTTCTTGTATCAATGCCATGATTTATACTCTCTCCGCCTAATCACAAAGCCTCTATTTTTTGCATATGAAACTTTCTATTACTCAAGGCAACAAACATTAATGACTTGCAAGAAGTAAGGTTTTTAAAACCAGACCAGTCATTGACCTAGATTGATGGCTGGTCTGGTTGGACCGCGGTTAAACCAAAGTCAAACCAGATTGACCCGATATTTGAAGTTATACTTTAAATATATGATAAATATATATTTTATGTATCATTAATATCAAATTGTTTGTAGCTCCTTAGGTTAAGGCTTTAGAGTAACTTGCTGAAAGCAAATTTTTTTTCAAAACAAAAAACAGTCACCTGGTCTGGGAGGAAAACAGGCCAGTTTAATGAACTGGGGTTAACCGTTTTAACCAAACCGGTTTTTTGGCCTGTTCCGGTTCTCCACAGTGAGACCTAGTCTGATCCAGTTTTGAAAAGTAGGGCAAGAAGCTATACATTGCCCGATTTCCAACCGAAAGTATGCAAGTGAAAACGAAAAAAACCCCAATGTCCTCGCATCTGTAGGGATAGAAGGAAAGCACCAATGTGGTGATGGCAACCAAGGTGGTCTCTGCTGGAAAGGATAAATTCCAGGACAGCGCCGATAAACAATCACTCCAGGACCACCAAGGGGTATGGCCAACCACCAACATATCCATGTCCTTGGCGGAGGAAGGTTGCAACCTCTGTGAATAAACACAAGTAATCGAGGCAAGAAGCGCTCGCCCACAGCTGCAGGGAACACCATCTACTTTTCCTTTGGACCTCTCTACCCATATGCTCCTCAAGTAGATGGGGCATGCTTGCGAGGGAAGTACGCCACAAATTTGCATCTCCAGCGAGCAACCAACCACACTCTCATAAGGACCAACACCTATGCTATATTAATGCAACCACAACTAACACAAACACAAGCAATTTTTTTACACAGTTTTTTTTTTTTTGGGGGGGGGGGGGGGGGGGGATTAGGGTTGGAAGCAGATATGGGAGGTGGAAGAGGAAAGGATGGTGCTAGGGTGTGGGAGAAGGGGACGGGTGGAAAACAGACGGGTTGGGGAGATGGAGGGATTGCGGAGGAAGAGAGGAGAGGGGGGGAGGAAGCCACCGTCAAATAACCCACCACAGCCTCCGCAAGTCGGAGAGGATAACTACAGCAGAGAAGAAGTCTGATCTTTCCCCAATGGAATCATCCAGAGGGTGAGTGCCGCCAGCTGGCCAGGAAGACCTAAACAGTCACTCTTTCATGCTCGTGTTCAATCGCAGATGGACTAGTTTCATATCTAGAAGGGAACTAATTAGAATTGTTACTGTACAGTGTTTGTACAGATCTATTTATGCATTTCGTTAACGGTGCTTTCATCTGGAGTCGGCTAATAGAATTAAATTTAGCCCATTATCTTCTTGCATAGTATCTCATGTCGCAAAAAAAATTTACATCTCCATCGTGACAAAATTCTCCTTCTAATTCCACTATAAGTTCGCTCATTAATGTTCCTCCTGCATCCTGAATCAATCCTTCATTTAATTCTTTCTCCCTATCCCAGAATATCCCTGCGCTTTGAGTCCTTGTGAACTTGCTAGTTCAGATCATAAATCAGCTTGCTCAGAAGATACGGATAAAGAAATGGCATAACAAGATGAAGCATTTATGCAGCATCTATTTAAATATGTAATAGTGTTCCCAAACCATACATTAAACCTCCTATAATTCTTCCCCACTGTCGTCCCCGAAAACTGAAGAAACTTTCAAAGCCAATTTTTGCTTCTTTGCAATACCACCAACCAACTGGTAAAAAAAAGAGAAAAAGTTAGGGCTGAGGGATAGAGCAATTTTGAGCAGGAAGAAGAAACGATTGGGTGGGTGTAAGTTCACGGAAATATAGTGCATAACACAAATTAATGAGCAACATGCAGGCCTATTTGTGCAGAAGTAGCAGCCATTTTTTGCTTGTCGTCATTCATTTTCCGCACGACATTTCTGTAGGCTTACGCCACCTACTGAATTAAAATCAGATAGAAACTATTAGGTGGGTGTAAGTAATGACAAATATAGTGCAGAACACATATGGATGATCAACATGTAGGCCCATGTCGTCATTCGTGTTGTGCACTAGAGAGACATTTTTTCACTCAAATAAAAATTCCATGCAAGTTATATTGTACCATCTCAATGTCAGACCGATAATCAAAATTTCCAACCTACGTTTGCCTTGTATCAGGATACACCATGAACGGCATTAGAAAGAAAAAAAAGGCAACAGATTGAACTTTGGATCATTCAAAACAACAAAATTTCAAGCACTTGTATATAAAATTACAGATAATTACTGATCAATGTAGTAAAAGCACATAACAATCTGCTAATATTTATAAGCAGAGATAGACAAACCTTGGATGCCCCAGCTTTAGATGAAAAGCCAAACTTCAATGTCTGTCGTTGATCTTGAAGGCTGAGATTAGTTGCACTACCTGACGTACTAGGCGCTACAGAAGCCTCAGGTTGGTCTTGTTGCTCTTTCAATTGTTCTTGCTGTTGCTTTTGAGCACCAGCGCTGGTGGATGTCCAAAGACCTCAAGTCAAAATGCATTTTTTCAGAGGAAAAAAGAAGAAGTCGACATCCACATTGCAATTTAATAATGCAACAAAAGAAACAGGGTACATTTGTGCAAACTTGGCCATTTCTCTTTCTTGTCGCAGCACTTCTCGTTTATGACGATCATCACGACTAGCACTACCATGCTTTTCCCTCATTTCTTTAAACCGCTGCAGATATTATTGAATTAGAACCTTTACGTCATAATTTATCAAATACACTTCATATCTTATTAAAGCAAAATCAAGCATAATGCAAAAGGTTACCTTTCTGTGATTGTGATCATAAGAGCTAAGATGAGACTCAAATTCCATTGCCAATTTGTACTGCTTGTTACAGAGGTCACAATAGAAAACCTTGTGGATTTCTTTAACTTCAGTCTGGATTTTTTGCTCACGCTCTGCAAGAACCTGGATTTCCACCATGCGGGAAGCAGAGGCAGTAGAAGAAGCCACCAGGTAATAAAAATTGCACGAAATTTCTCAAGAACCGCCATAGTTGCTATGCCTTTTATAACGATAAGTTTATCATCACCATCAAAAGACATGTATATACCTCCACACATCCCACCTATATTAAGCTATCTGATTTAACCATCATAAGTGCTTAAAACCATACCTCCCGCTTCTTCATGTGCTCCTCACTCTCCTCCAATTCCACCTCAAGTTTTTTCCTTTGAACATTTTCCTCAGCTGTAAAAAAATCATCCTGTTCTTGCTTGCCTACACCTAATTTTGAGTCTCTAATGCCAGCTCTTATTGGCTCAATTATGCCTAGAAGTGCAGCAGAAAAGAAGGTTAAACTATAAAGGATGACATAGAAAATCAAGCTCTGAAACCTATTGAATTATTTCAAAACACAAAACTCTACTGCATTCGAAATACATCAATTTATAAGAAGGGAATCTTTAATATTATTAGCACCTATAGTGATTAAATATATGAATGGCAGTCAAGTTTTTCAACAAAATACAAAAAAAGAGCAGTAAGTCATCAGACCTATAGAAGTGCTTAATGGCGCACCAGTGTAAATTTGGGTTAAACTTCCAAACTTTGCTCTACCTACCATGTCACAGTATTAAATAGGAATCCATTAGATGGGAAACATGTCACATTATGCTGTCTTATAGTCTGAATGAGCGGTACTTTTGTACGGACATATACACTTCTCTATAAAGATAACCATAATACAACAGCAAAGCATTTAAACATATGGCTTATGCAAAGCCCGTATTAGTAAAAAACAAATGCTCTTTAAATCTCTAAAATTTGGACTACTCTTCATGCATTTATATTTTCTTTTCTTTTAAGATTAATTGCAACGGAAAGCAAGATGTCAGAACACATGCCACTTCACTACCTCATAAATGCTACCAACATTTGTTTAGCTACATCAAAGGACTTGATGCTTAAAAACAGAATGTAGATATCTGCTTCTACATAGTGCAAAAAGCGTGGAACTAACAAAACTTTAAGAAGAATAAAATCCAGCAAGGACAAATTATCCGTTGATAACATTCAAAAAAATAAAGAAGTTGAAGCATCATGAAATTATACCTTGCTCATCTTTGCCAAGACCTCTTCCTTTCCAGCCCATTTTTTGCAAAAGCCTAAACCCTATGTTAGATGATGTTAGCTGCGTGTCTAAAGATGCCTGCTCTAAGTTATCTCTGTCAAGATTTTCCGTTGGTCTATGGTCGAGCGGAAGATGAAAATCTTCTCCAAAATCCTCAGCAAGATTATCTTCATGTACCTACCGAAATAGTTGCGGGCAGACTGTAAGATACAATAACATCTAAAAGAGATACATGCAAGATACAGTAAATGTTGTAAATTAAGATTAACGACATCGTGAAAACGCCATCATCATCATCTTGATCATTATTTACATGGTTAACCACATCTACATTTTCTACATATGCACTCTTACAAAAACAACTTACAAAATCAAACAGAAACGAGATTTCATAAGTTCAGAAATTTGAAAGTTTAACAAGTGTGTGGGAAACTCAACTGTCTCCCAAAAAGAAATGTTGCAATTTTAAAGAGAGAGATAATTTAAGAAAAAAAGATGAATAATCGAACCTACTTATAAGCCTAAAACTGATGAGCAGAAATATCGAATCCAAAATCCAAATGCCTAGGTTCAGTATGAATCGTCCTACAGCTTAGGATGTACCTCTTCTATTTGTCTATGTCGTTTATCTCCACTACGCGTTTCCTGTCCGCCACTGTATCGACTGTAGTCCATTTCTGAGTCGCCTGAGCTTCGATAAGACAACCCAAAACGCGAATCACAAATCTAATTATTAGAAAGAGGATGCAAATAAGGAACGGTAAATAGCAAATGCAAGACGAGGCGAAGGGATATGCATATTTTCTGAGAATTCCTCTATGATATTCCAGATCGAGGAAGCAAAAAAGAGAATGCTATAACCCAAGAAAAGAAGCACAAACACCAGTGCAAAGAGCTCGTTCGGATCGGAATTTAACCAGGACGGAGAAATGGAAAGGAAAAGTACAACGAGACCAAATCCTCATAATTCCCAATTAGGTTATGCAAAACGAAAAGACAGAAGAAACTATAAAGAAGAAGTAAGTGCCTCTCTCAGTCGAGAAAAAAGGGGAGATCTCTGGACTCCTCGCGTTTCCGCCGACGGCAGCCGAGACACGACCGCACTTGGCCAAGACTTGACTTGCCGACCGTCGTGTTGTGTTGAGGACAAATACAATTCCAACCGACCAAATCAACGCCGGATCTACTCTACTCCATATAAAAATGCCAACTCCAGGGAGAAATACCTACTAAGATCGACGGCGCTCACGATCGGTTGTTTTGGCGTCTGGATCGCAATCGACGGCTCCCTGACATAAAGCTAACGTCCTCGTGCGCTTGCATCCAATAATTTTTTCAGCCCAAGGACGATCATTTGTTAATGTGTCAATTCTAGCCTTACATTTTGATATTGTCACGATTTTACTTTTAAGATTATCCTTAAAGTTGGAGTAGTGCATAGATGTGGCTTCGGGAACTTGGTGTGCAATTGTGCAAGAAATTAGTGGAATTATGAACATTAAATTATGTGAGATGGTTGATGCCCTTAAGTTGGTAGTATGCGCATTTTTACCACTTCACATCCTTTCGATTCTTACGGGAAATTTGGTTGAAAAATTAATTACACTTAATTGCCTAATTAATCACATTTGCCTTTCAAGTTGAATTGATAAAGGTGGTTACATCGGTTTTCATGTTCGCCACTTGGGTTACATCATCTCTATATCAAATTATAGCTTATTAGTTGCAAATCACATGTATATGAGTTTTTAGTAAACTTGATAACTAAATTTTATCAAGAACCAAGTACTTTTTCACATGTGCAATTCCTAGTGTAAAAAAAAAGTGTTTAGATGTGTTAAGTTTTCTCTATAAAAGAAAACAAAGCATTGAGTTTAAAAAAACAAAAATGATAAGGAAAAATCTATTTGATGGATCGGCCCAGTTGCAGCCTTGGGTGAACGGATAATTTGAAGCTTTGTACCAAGTATACCCTTTATACAAAGCTTGTGATGATAAACAAAAAAAACAGAGGCAACCTTGGTTGGAAGATTACCTAACTCTAGAAATTGTATATGTTAAGAAAAACCAAAAAATAATACGAACATTGGCTTGCCACCCAGAGTGTCGAAGAAGCCACCCCTACAAGAAAGAAAAACAGGCTTCCCACCCTTTGCCCTTGCTCATGCCACGGGGCTGTTTGGCTCCCCTATAAGTGCCAAAGGAAAAGTCCATTTACAAAGAAACGAAGGATGTAAACCCTAAAGAAAAACTTTTGGTATTCAAGGGAGTGTCAAAAAGTCCCCACATCTTCCCAGGTCACTTTCTCCTCTTCTCCACCACCCACACTTAAATAGGATGACTCTCCCTCACGGCTTGTGCCACCTCCTCCCTGACCTTGTCTGCCCAACTCCTTCCTCGTCTTGGCTCACCTTGTCTTGCCAACGTCTCCTCACCTTGATGATATGCTTCTTGGTTTATTCGGCCCTCTCGGAGCACATATTATACACACGTGCATTTGCTTTAAAGTTTCCATTGAATCAATAACCTAGATGAGGATAAAAATCAGTGGGGCTCCAAATGAAATGATTTTCTTTGGACCACTTCCGAGCAATCAGAACCAAAGCACATGACTGAGTTGCCCTTTTAGCTCAAAGCCAAATCTTCACCAAATGGAGTTGGCCAGACTAAGGTTCAACTTCACAGGATCAAACTTCCGAGCAATCAGAACCAATGCAGTTTCATTGGCGACCAATCACATGGATCGATGGCACATGTGCTCATGACCTTCACCAATGGGTTGAGTGCTAAATCCTAGTTGGTAGCTCCATCAGAAAGAAATGGCAACACCATTTTGACTATGCAGTACAATGGGATCTGCCATTTTTCTCTATGAAATGGTAGACCCCCAAACTTCTGTTATAAATAGAAGAATGAAAGGGTCTATTACTTTAGTAAGAGTTTTTACGTTTGGTGTAAGCTCAAAATTTCAATGAAAAATCAATTTGAAGTGGCCCATTGGAATGCACTCACTCACTTCAAAAATCTACACATGCGTGAGCTTGTGTTAAATATGCGACATCAACATGTCCAATGGGTCTTTCACTGCAAACACCGGAGCAAACATGAGTCAAGGAGAATTTTTATCAAATACCAAAAATGCACCCAGTGTAGGGACTGCCTGCTGCGGTGTTCGTGGCATGTTTGTTGTATAAAAGAACATGTCTAGAATGTGTCCATAGTGGCGGCTGTCAGATCATATGGTCCCACATGATCTGACGGTTGCCTCCCTTGCACTCGTTCTGAACATCGTGTGTCATAGCCTATGACTCATAGTTGCAATCTACTTTTAATCAGATGCAACCTAGCTCCGTTCTCTTTGTTGGCTTGCTTCACAAAATATCGAAGAGCTTTTTCTTTTGGAAGTCGGGTTCCTATCTCTCACTAGGTTAGGAATTAATTGGTAATTAAATTAAGTGTAGACTATAGAATGATTCTCGTCCTGACGCCCCTTTTATGCTTACTGGCCTAACAACGGGATGCAATTAGCTGGTGGAGTTTTTTAGCCGGGGAATCTTGGTCTTTGAAGGAGGAAAATGTAACAGTAAAGCTTCTTTCTATACACGTGATTTGTACTGATTTTGATTGGTGCTTAAACGAGAAAGAGGATCAAAGACTAAAAATGTATTAGCGTTGCGTGATTTGAACAACAAGGTATCTTGCTCTTATTATAGATGGCCTATACTATGCCTAAAGGGAGGAGTGAGGACAGCTTGCAAGCACTGCTGGTGGAAAGCAAGGAAAGAACTTTCCGTGACCCTAGTCGGAGCCATATTTTCGTACACACATACAGAGAGAGAGCGAGAGCGAGAGCGAGAGAGAGAGAGACAGTTTTCTTTTCTTTTGACTGGGATCTTTAGCATCCAGACGGAACAAAGAAGAAAAGGTTCAAACAAGGTCTTCTTTTTGATAGCAAACCTTGAAATCCAACAATCATTGAACTCCTGAAACATTTTTAAAAAGATAAATATATAGACTATAGATTAACTTTGAGTAGATCTGTGTATTATCACTAAACAATCATGAAACCGGAATCAGATAAGCTCGAATCAGCCGCTTCTAATTAGAAGCTACTGGTGATCGGGTAAAGAAAGACAATCTATTAATACCTGATATGGCTTCATGAAAGTTCAATATTCAAAGCCAAAAAAAAAAAGGGAAAAAGAAACAGAACTCAACATAAACTGAACTGGCATTATGAACTTCTTAACTTTCTCATGCTTATATTAAATTTAATGTCAATGGGATAGAGGGAGAGTTATGCAATTACGTACACAGTTAAGTTAAGCACAGCCATGAGCAATGCCCGTCGTTAGCTAAATATCCATCAAAGATTCCAAGATGGAAAGTAGCCAATTATATATATTAGGGAAGATGAGTTGAACGACGACTAGTTCGGTAAAAAATTAAAAGGAGTATCCATCTACAAAAGGAGAGGCCACAAATCATGATGGACTTTGTTCCTGAAATTACCACACGAACGTAGTCTCTCTTTCTGGACCGCCCGTCGTTTGAGTCAATCCCGTCCATCCAAGTTTGATCTCAACGGCCAGGAATCTCATATTCCTTCCACGGAGCATAAGAGGTCTCGCGGCCAGTGCGCAGTGCCAAATTGAAAAGAGCTCTAGCTAGCTCGAGCCCAGTACTGCTATCTACCAATATAAAAGGAGATCGCCCACCCCTTGCCATTCTTAAGCAATTAATCCAATTAGAGAGAAAATTGCAGTAGTACAGCTTAGGCTGCTGCTTCCCGTAGGAAGAGAGAAACTAAAGAGCTAAAAAGTCCTAATATAGGATGGGAGGCAAGAATAGGCGTGGTAGGGAGACGAGAAGCTCGTCTTCTTCTTCTTATTCTTCTTCTTCTTCTTGGAGGAGCAGCAGCAGCAGCAACAGCTTGTTTTCCATGATGAATATCTTCAAATTGCCGCTAGCGAGGAAGCCAAGAAACAGGGACGCGGATGTGGGGGGGCAACAGCAGTTGGAGCAAGGGCTGAGAAGGGCACGTGCGAGTGACGAAGACAGGGGCCGATACTTTGCGGAGCCGGATATTGACCGCAAGGCCTCAGATTTCATTGCCAAGTTCTACGAAGCTCGTGTCATGGACCCGGAGCGCCAATTCCATCAACTCCCTGCGCCAGTCAATAACGCTGTAGCTTCATAAAGTAAATTCATATCGCCTTGCTCTCCGCCCACCCATGCATCGATCGCCCTCCGTATTATATACTCATGTTCCATCAACTTCCTCCTTATTGTGATTAATTAGTTCGGCTTGTCATTCGCATGCTCTGTGAATAGCTTAATTGTTTCTTCCTCTAATTCAGTGTGTAATAATAATAATTCATTCGAGTACATTTTTGTTCTGGGTATTTGCACGGACTGCCGGCCGATTGCATGCTAGCTACTAGCTATTTTCCAAGCGATGAAGTTCTTTTTAATTAGGCCTTTTCTGGTTGGGCTTAAAAGAAGCTGGATTCTAAGAATCTCCTCCCAAAAGAATTCACCTTACTTCTTCCCGTGGTAAAAGCTATAATTTTAGAAAAAAATTAGCTAAAATTATAATTTTTGCCACTGGAAGAAGTGAAAGTGAATTCTTTTAGGAAATGAGGAGATTTACTAAAAGAAGCTGGATTCTTATAATCCAGCTTCTTTTTTGGGCTACCAAACGGAGCCTTAATGTAACACACAAAAAAGTTCTCTTTAGTTGGGATTCTTTCCTACATACATCGAGTTAGACTTAACTGCCAGTAGGCGAATGTCTATTGCCTACTAGGGACACGAGACCACATATTGGCATTGCCAAGAATTCGGGCCTGAATCGAATATTTGAAAATATCATACTCCTGTTATGGCCCAAATCAGAAGGACGAGTTCTCTTTAGGATTCCGTACTTATTAGAATTTAGTTTCCTTATCTAATTAGGTGCTCTTGTGATAACTATTCTACTATAGGTAATATATTTATATTAATCAGTTTCCTCAAGAAGTTAGGATCTATAAATTTTAAAGGTTCTTATGCCTATAAGTATGTAACCAACGTGCTCTTTTAGGACAAACAATGAAGAAATAAGAGTTCAGTTATTTTCTCTCTTTTAGTTTTATTCTTCTATAGATTCTCTTGTGTAGACTGCTCCGGTCAACATCATTGAATCCGAGTCATTTCCATCTTTGGCTCCCACTCCCGGTGTGGCACGCGGTTGTGGGAAACACGCACGGCTTCCTCCTGACCCTCGGCTGTGGCCTATAGTCACCGAATTCGCACAAGAAGAGTAGATACATATAAGGGCCATTTGGATCGTGGAAAATCTAAAACATCTACACTGAAAAATCTACTTTCAGTATTCATTTATGGATATCTGATTTTCACGATCCAAAAGGCCCCATAGGGCCATAATTGGAAATATCATACTCTTCCATCCAAGAAAAGTAAGTACAGAGTGGAAAAGTCAAATTTTTAAGCCACAGTAAAACCCCTAAAGTGGGAAAAGATCGACATAAAAGGAAATGCACCCACCTCCGCCGGACGAAGGAATTGAGTGAGCGTGTGGCCTGACCAGCTTTCATTACCAAGCATTTCTTAACCAACAATCGAAGCACGCCACATCAGCAAATAAGAATATCGAGGCAAACTCGATATGGGGTCAAGCGGTGAGTATCGTCTCCCCCTTCCCCACGTTCTACCCAAGGAGGAGTTGCCGGGTGGCGGGACTCCAACGATCTGGGTTTTTTTAAGAAGAAACGGAGGCAGCGGCATCGAGCGCCGTCCGCTCACGGCGGTACCAGCACTTCCGTCGTCGGACTGGTGCCTCCTCTCGTCTTCCTCCGCCTATAGTTGGGAAGCACAGGTCCGACCGCCGGTGCACCCATGTAGCTGGCCCATGCCTCTCCTTAGGCAACCAGAGAAACATATCTTTTTTTTTTTAAATGGAGACGTTGATCCGGCATAAAATCCTGCTGGGTGGATTCAATAGTGGATGCAAGTGAATAACATAATTTTGGTTACTGCTATTTCAAACAGAAAACTTTGATGCCTGAGTGGGCAATAGCCGCAATAGATATCTGAGAATGGTTTATCCGACCCGAAAAGTTTAAATGTGATAGCTCTTATATACTCCTCCGTTCCAAAAATACTATGTACATGTAGGGTGCATTTGGCAACCCGGATTTAGACGATGTGATTTTAAGAATCACGTGATTTATATAAATCCTGCATTTGACAACTCTTTTTTGGGTGTGATTTGATTCTTCCCTAAAATTTCACTCCAAAATGACGTGATTTTTATTATAACTTGAAAGAGGGTCGCCCAAAATGACAGGCCTAACCCTGTCATTTGCAAAATCACACGAAATTCTTTTAATGGTGTGATTCCAAAAATCACACCTCTAAATCAAAATCAAGGTTGCCAAACACACCTTTAAAAAGATTCTCATTTTTATTGGACTAGGGAATTTTCTTTTTTATATCCCGTCCAACTCGTATGCTCGTTCACGAACTAAATTTAAGTAAATTCTTCCAAGTTTTTTCTAATTTTGAAAAGAGGAAGTCACGTGATTTGATAAAATATATATAATATTTTAAAATAATAAATATTTCTAAATATATATAATATTTTGGAACAAAGAGAGTGTATTAAATGAGGTCCATTCATGTCATAGCTATTGGATCTTGATCTAACGGCTAAAGACTGAATGATGGTTCACCGTTACTTGCCTACTGATTTGATACCCACTATCGGATTGATATTCACTTAACTAAAAGATTGGCCTCATGCTCCGTAGATGATAACGATATCTTATAAACAGATCTCTTGTATCAGATGTTCTTGTATAACTGATATGAGAACGATTCTCTGAACCGTTGAATATTGTTACTTTTAAATCAATTGGTTATGGTTATGACATCTAACCCTGCAAGTAACCATGGCCAAGCAAGCTGCTGATCATAATTTGGCAGACCCACCTGTGTCTCCCCTCCCCCTCCTCCCCCTCCCCGCCGACGCGCATCCCCTCCTCGGCTAGGTCATCTCCCGCCGTCGCCTGCTCCGCCCCAGCGCCTGGGATGCCGCCGTCTTCTCCTTGCTTGCATGCACCTTTTCCCCAGTGCCGCCTCCTCGTCTCCCCCCTCACCACCCTCTTTCTCCGCCTGATTGACTGCCTACTTCTATAGTTTTTCGCTAATGCATGTGGAGATGCCCGCTGAGGGCTCCGCTCTCGATCAGTCACCACCTCTCTCTCTGTCTCCTTGCCTCTGCCTTCGCCCCAATCCATTCCCCGACAAACTACGACCCATTCCCCCCTTCTCTTCCCGTTGGACACTCTCTGAGGAGAGACGGAGCACCTGCTGCAGTCGACCCATTCTCCCTGTCCGGTAGATCTGTCGGCACCATCTGCCCGTTTCTCCATTGACCACCACTGCTCGATCTCTCTCGGAATATCAATTGCTTCTGTCCCTGCCCGAGACCAACAAGTTGTGAGAAAGCAGTCTGGTCATCAGTTTTTGGTCCCCCAGAAAGCTCTGCTATTTCGTCGCCCTCCAACCGGCTCAGCGCCGGAAGGTCCGCAAAGACCAACTCGCTGGTCCACATTGGGACGGTGGCCGGAAGGGGCGAAACCTGGAAGGACATGCTTCCATATTTCTCAGGTGGGAAGGTTCTTTGTTTGATCATGGGACTTGGAGATTCCACATTCGAGCGACATGGAGTTAATAGCCAAACTATTTGTGGGAATGCTAGTGAAGGAAATCATAGTGGCTTTGAGGGAGATCTTATAGCTTTTTGTGAATTTAAGTGGCAAAGGTAAGTGCTTTGTGCATAGTTAGTGTTTGTCAAAATGCTTAATAATAAAGTTCTTTTGAAAAACGTTAAATTTAGGCATTTGTGTTGTAACAGAAGTTTGATTCATTAAACCTATATTTGGTGGAGTGAGGATAATATTTACTTTATGCATTCGATGTGATGTGATTATCAAATTGATTGTGATTGCAAGGAATTCAAATATAAACTCTGGTTAAACCAGAGTTCATCATACTATAAATACTTTCAATAATATGATTTGCATAGTTGGGGTCCTGGGGGGAGGCAAAGGAATTTATAGTTATATCGGCATCCATTATATCAAAGATGTCAAAAAATATGAGGCCTCTAACCAATTCTTGCACCTATTTGTATATCTTCTTAAGTTGATGCTAACATAATGTTTTGTAAATATGCAGGTAGAAACAAGTAGTATTAGCACTAATCGTTTTGATTATGATACCCAATTTAGTCAAGTGAATATCAGTACATAGTCTTTCATTTCTTGTATATGCGCGGAAAATAGTTATTACTACTAATATATGGATGATGTGGCTCTTTAGCTCAACTGGTAGAGCACTTGGTTTTTCTTAATCACCTACTACCAAGAAATGGTGGTTCAATTCCACCAAGAGTCAATAAAAGCAATAATCTATTTACTATTATGAGAGCATCTTAGCCAATAGGCTAAAGTCTAAAGAACACTCTATATGAACTTTGAAGTTGCAAGCCAATAGCTATATTTGTTTACAATGTGTTATGTAATCGATTTAAATGAGATATTGAGGTGTGTGTTATCTACAAGTAAGCATTTTGACAGAAATTTTTTCTTGGGATCAATTGGGACTACATTTCACTGTCTTATAATTTGTTGGGGATCATGACATACTTAAGGTGGTAACAGAGGAGGCAAGAGTCTAAATAATAAGCAACTAGATGAGTTTCAGGTTGCCAAGAACATGCGCATTTTGTCTGTAAACAGCGGAAGGGTGCCTTCTTATGATGGAACCATACATATATGGAATAGTTTTACAGGGAAGTTGATATCAGTCTACGCTGAACCGTCAGTGAACTTCATGCACTCTTTGATGGCATCAAAGAGGGATACTGACGAATCAAATATCACTCCCCATACTAGTGGGATGTTATCGAATACTTTTAATGGAAGCTTGTACACCTGCATGCATTACACTTTTTATCTGATTTGTTTGTGCTGCAGAGTAATTGATGTTGCTCAAGATCGAAAAATAAATTTATGGAAGACCGATGGTTCAAACATTTGAGCCCTTAAATGTAGGTGGATGTGGATATGAGATCCTGACAGTTGTAACCGTGATTGATCAGCAAAAGAAGCAGATATTGCTTAAACAATCTTCAAGGAGGATTATCTACCCTGGTCAGTACAACAATTTTAAACTGCACAAAGCTTGCAAAAAGGATAAACACTCAAAACAATTGTTGATATTATTTTGGTTGCTTTCATCCTAACCTGCCAGCATTTGGATCAAAGCCTATGACGTAGTATGTCATAGCCACATAGATAGCTACTTCAACAAATGCACGGTTGCCCCTCACCAATATTACATGTAAGCATCACTCTTCAATAGCGCATGTAAGTGGTCTCGCAATCCATTTGCAGGAGAAGATCCATTATTGATTGCACGAAGAAAAGATCTCATACATAAGTGTTTTATTTGTATTTTTACTCCTCACTCCTAGGCATGTTCTCCTTATCTTCGTCATTGTTAGTCGAACATCTCAGGACTCTTACACTATACGCCTCTGTCACTCCAACTTGGGATTGATGAAAGATAAAAAAATTGATCTTCAGGACAGAAAAAGAAAAGTACAAATACAGACCTCAAATTAACAATTGTACTCAAACGTTAGGATTCCAACTAATGTTGGAGATAAGTCCACATCGACGAACATCATTCCAAAGAAAAAATCAGCTGGCATTTTCAAGCTGTCAAAATCTTTTAACCTATGAAAATGCACCTTGGATAAATCTAGTAAAATGTCATTAATATGACCCTTTTTTACGCATCTCATTGGTGGGCTTAGTAGCTGACTAAGCAGTCACTAACGTGACACATAAAAAGGCCACAACGGTCATTCACTTTGACAAGTCGCTGGAGGGAGTCCTACATATTGCAGTTTATTTGAATCAGATTCAAAACCTACAATTGCTGTCCATATGGAACAGACTCAGAACTTCAACATATGCAATGCAACATTCCTAAATTACATTGCACGAGGTGTTATTTGCTAGAATCCATATATGCGAGAAGTTCTGAAAAATAAGAACCAAATTGAGAAGATAATATTACACCTTAAGTAATACTCGATCCGGTCCAAAATACTGTGTACATTTGATAAAATTCTCATTTTTATTGGACCATGAAGCCCACAAGGAAGTCATATGACTTCTTCCCCCGATATCCCGTCCAACTCGTATGCTCGTTCACGAACTAAGTTCAAAGTCAATCCTTTTAAGTCTCCTCTAATTTTAGAAAGCGGAAGTCACGTAATATTTTGGAACAATGAATATTTCAAAATGTACTTAGTATTTTGGAACCGAGGGAGTACTAATATGAGAACGATCTCATTTAAACTTTTTCCTACATATATTGTCATTGGCTTGGAAATATTAAGAAGGAAAAGGCGAAAACCATTGAAAATGCTTAAGCTGCTTGTAGCCAGCGACGCGAGGCGTGCACCTGCTGCAACCAATGCGACCGTCATGAAGGCGTTACTGGCTGCGAGCTGCCCCAAAGTTGTACAACTCATAGACTCTCCAGGTGCCACTGGCGCCAATCAAACCGAGAAAGTATCTAGTGGAACCACTACATTAGGAGACATGAAAGAAAGCAATTGAGAATTTCTCCCAAAGTGTTGCAACAAGGTCATGTGCGTTGGTCGGTCGACTGTCATCCAGCTGCTGTAGAAGTCCATCGAGCCATCTAAAAGCCATTATACGATACGTAGAGAGCAGGACGTAGCTAGCTTTAGGAACAGAAACTGAAGGGAAGGCACAACATGAGGTCCCCTCATTTTAGGCTTTGCGTTAGCATGTTGTGGAACGGAACCAAACACTTTTTAAGCTGATTTTATAGTTTGCTCTGAAACAGTAGACTTAAAACATCTCTCTCTCTCTCTCTCTCTCGCCCCCAATATTTTACCCGCGCGCTGTGGAAGAATCTCCTCCAATAATGATGAGAGAACTCATGAGAACCTAGACTTTGCTTGGAAACGTTGTGCCAGGTAAGAGGGGTATACTATAGCCTGCATATTTTCCTGAATCAGTTCCTGAAGGCGGAGGACCATCTAAACCCTGCATGATTCGGTTTTTATAGGTGGAATATCCTTTAGCCTTCCTTTTGGAACAACTTCCACCAAGTGCAATGTCAAAAGACTGGTGTTCAAACTGCCTGCCTATCAATGTGCATGCACCTTTCTAGTCCACTACTACCTTCACTAATTGCTTGATCTTTTCCTTAATTTGATTTTTAAATGTAACAAAAGGAAAAGTTTGTTATCTACTCACCTACATTAACGACCGTTGTGCCTTGGCTTACCTCTCTACCCACAGATTTTTCAGTTCCCGCTGGTTAGGCGCCATAGGTCTTCCTGTGCCTAGAAGATTCATTTGAACCCAAGAATATCTACGCAAAAGTCTAGATGATCTTTCACCAAATTGTTGTAAAGAAAATATTAAACCTTACCTTTCTCAATTACATGCTTGGCGAATTTTTTTTTCCGACACTCAAGTTAGATGTGTTTTCAAGGAGATACTCGCGCATAAAGATATTGCGCGTCCTATGATTACAACAATGGCTACCATGACTCTATGTATAGGCCATATTTAGCTGAGGAGAATCTAGTCAATGGCCTTCAAAACATAAATTGATTTTGAAGATGCCGCATTCAATCTTTTTCTTTCTGGATTTCTTCTCGATCCTCAAACCCTACAACTTTAGTATTATTAGCTTCATTGTTTGTGAAGCTGTGTCCTCTTGGATCACTTTGGATGCACAGAAAGGGGAGTCTTGGTATCTCTCAATGATGTTCCGTGGCCAATGAGATTCTTGTTTTCCCTGGCGGGCGGCGGCCATCCACTTCGGCTTTTGAGGTGCAAACCAAAGGGCTCAAATGAGATACCTAAATGGGCTGAACTCAGGTCTTCGGTAAAAATTCGGCCCGCCACGGATCATCTTATTCCAACTATAATGGACACCCAAATTCGACGCTCACATCATGGACTAACGCATTCCGAACCGATTGTCTAAGCAAAAACAGGTCTTAACTAAGAGTTTCTTATTGGGCAAAGAGGCCTTAACTAGGAGTTGTGCTGATACGACGGTCAAGTTATAACTAATTACAAAAGATTTATGTATCAAAAAAGTTACAAAAGATATAGTTTTTTGCCTGAATTTGTCAGTACGAATTCAAGCCAACATACAACCGGATTCTTCAATTAGGTATTCCTGCATTCTGGTCGAACATTCTACTGTATTTTTTCCCCACTTTCAGAACCAGGTATTGTACTGAGTTAGCATATTTAATACTCCCTCCGTTCGAAATTACTCTTCCGGCAGTGGCCTTGAGCGAGAGGAGAGGGAGCATTTCAGATGAGGGGGAGCCGGGGAGAGATAAAATCACAAATCACGTGAATTTCTTGTGGGGCCCATTGTCTAATAAAAACCACACTTTTTTGAAATCTACTTAGTACTTGGAGGGAATAATTATTAGAGCATAATTCTAGTTCATTTTTAAGCGCAATCTTTTCACTTATACTAGATGTTTTTTTTGCAAGGACTTACGTTTTGAATCGGAACTGAATGGATGAAGAGCAATGACACATTGAAAGCCATTATGGAACAAAGTAGTCCTTAACGCCTGCCTGACATTGAGAAAGGTTCTAGATGATACCGTCTTCTGGTTCTGTATATAGTGTCTTATTTGATTGTGCAAAATGAATAAATCAAATGGGACACTTAATTTGAGATGGAGGCACTCTTGGGATTGTCATATAAAAGAGGGCTAGAATACTACCAATCAATTGATAAATAACTCTATAAAAATATCAGAGAGTAGAAGAGAAAATTAAACCAGGTTTGAGGCACGTTATGCGCTATCCTTGAAACAGATATTCCGCCCGTCATGCTTCTCCACCACGATCAGACCTAAGTTTCTTGATCCGCCTCTCAGTTTGATTCTCAACCTCCATCTTATAAATCTTAAACTTCTCAAAAACCTCATCTTTAGATTTTAATAAATACACATGATAAAATTTAGAGAAATCATCAATAAATGTGATAAAATATCTCATTCCACTCCTAGTTATTAATCCATTCAACTCACAAATATCAGAATGAATTAAATCAAACAAACATGTAGACCAATCAACAGATCTGTTAAGGTTTCCTACGTTGTTTAGCTTGAATACATATTTCATATTTATCAAGAGATTCATCATGCAATTTTGGAATCAATTAAAGATTCATCATTCTCTTAATAGTTTGTGTATTCACGTGCCCTAGCCTCATATGCCACACATCAAAAGAATCAACATGACAAACCAAATAGTCATCAACTTGAAATAAAGAGTTATTATAAAAAACTAAATTAAGTTTAAAGAGACCATCATACACATAGCCTTTACCAACAAAAATACCATGTCTAGTTATTACAACTTTGTTCGACTCAAACACTAGTTTATATCCTTCTCTACTAAGAAGTACTCCACTAACAAGGTTCTTCTCCACACTAGGCACGTGCAACACATTATGAAGAGTCAACGTGTTCCCCGATGTAAACCGGATGTCCACATTTTCAACTCCATAAACTCTAGCTTAAGAGGGGTTCCTCATCGTCAGTGTCCTATCCTTTACATCCTGATAGAAAGAAAAAGAAGAGACATCAACACCGATGTGAACAGTAGCCCCTGTATCAACCCACCAATCGGTAGGTTCACATGCTAAGTTAATTTCCGATTTAGTTAATACTAATTTATCATCTAAAATAACCATGTTAGCCTGAGTAGAAGATGTAGCACCACCATGACTATGGTCATGAGCCTCCTTCTCTTTGCACTTGTTTGCAAAATGTCCATGCTTCTTACAGACCCATCAAACCTTCGACTTCATATCCTTTTGGATATTATAACTAGATTTGAAAGATCGATTCTTGAACTTTTTGTTGTTCTTCTTATAACCATGAAACTTGGATTTTCCTTCCACAACATTAGCTTGAGCACTATCATTGGCCCCCGAAGAAGAACCTTGCAAGATTTTCATCTTGCCCTTGTGCTTCTCTTCAATTTGGATAGCCACCATTAAATCATCAACGGGCACAGCGTCCCGTTTGGGCTTTAAATTAATTTGGAAATCCTGCCATGAGGGTGGTAGTTTATCGATAAGCGCAGGAACTTGGAACCTCTCGTCAACGGGAATGCCTTTTTCAATGATCTTAGCAACAAAATTCTGTATTTCGACTACCTGATCTCTAAAAGACTTGTTATCAATCATCTTATAATCAAAATACTCGCCTACAACGTATTTTTCTTCCCCTTCATGCTCTTTCCTAAATTTCTTATGAAGTGTATCCTATAATTCCTTAGTAGACTTAGTGTTCACATGCAAATTATACAACTCATTGCTCAACACACTCAATATTTATCAATTGCACAGTTCATCATCTTGTTTGAATTTATCACTATCATGAGATTTAGCAGTTCCTACAATTTCAGAAGAACTAGCAATTTTATCATATTCAGATGAAAACAGGTTTATCCGCAACAGCATCAGAAATCACATAAAAAATATTTATTTGTGTCAACCAAAATTTCATCTTTGTTTGCCATCTCATGAAATTCTTTCCATCAAACTTCTCTGTTTTAAATGATTTGTCAACACCCATAATTGCAATAATAATCAATCAACAAAATCAATAATATCTGTTTCAATATTGTTGGGATTGTCACATAAAGAGGGCTAGAATACTACCAATCAACTGACAAATAACTCTATGAAAATGCCAGAGAGTAAAGGAGAAAATTAAACTAGGTTCGAGGTATGCTATGCGCTATCCTTGAAACAGATACGCCGCCCTCCGTGCATAGGCAATCAAAGGCGTTCCGTTCCCGAGATACAATGAACCACATTGTCAGTTTAAAGGTGCACTTTAAATCAAACTGACTGGATCTCGATCAGAGGAGATTTTATTACTCAATGATGGACCAAAAATTTAGAGAGAAGAAGAAAGTATATTTAATTCACTTCTGTAACCCTATTATGAGATTTTTCGTTCTCAATATAAATGAGGATTCTGTTCTGATTTTTCTGGAAGAAGAGACGCAACTTTAGAAGCCAAAATGATCGAAATAGCCCAATAACCTTCATGGTGATCGATCGCTTCATCAGGCGATCAATCGGGACTCAGCGTGACACAAGTCTAAAAAGTCCAGTAGATACGATCGATCGCACAAGGCCGATCGATCGTTTCTTACCGTAGCGATCAATCGTCAATTTCGGTGATCGATGGCTGCACTCAAAACTATTTAATATCAAGTCAAATTTTCAATGCAGTACTGTGAAAAGAAAATGATAATGCTACTGAGTATGCACACGGGAGAAGAGAATTGATGAAAGGGGCAATGAGTGGGGAATTGTGCCCACATTGTAGGTGCCATTGATCTTCGAGATCAACGGCGGAAGCATTTGCTTTTGCGTGTCCAACTGGATTGCAAGGGTTGGGGACACGATCAGTAACTTCTCGTGGAAGTGAAAGATATGTCCCCATAATGACACATTGCTGGAAAATTATTGGCTACGCGCCGCCGCACAGGGGAACAGTGTGCTCATCACCGATGGGTGATGGGCACATCTCCCATGCTTGTCATGATTGCCATGTGAGACCCACAAGCAGGGAGACGTTCTCATCACCCATTGGTGGTGATCACACTGTTCCGCGGCGTACAGCTAATAACTTCTCCACGTTGCTTAAGAAGCAGGAGCCCATATCCAGGGGAACCTCTTCAGTCTCCACCACGTATGATTGGTAGCACGTTTTGGCCCATCTTAACGTGTCACGAAGTGAGTGGAACTGTCCTTGCAGATTTGGAAAAAAACAAACCTATAACCCGTGCTTTTCCCGTGCTCAGGCCTCAGGGTTGGTGGCTGTCAGGAGGGCATGGGGATTAACATTACGCAGCCCGTTTTTGCCCATCTTAACGTGTCAAAAAGTGCGCTGTTCACCAGCCACGTGTGGAGAGATTCCACTGGATAATTCTACCTGGTGGATAAAAGGAGAAACAATGTGCTTCCAGAGGGAGGGAGGGAAGGCCTTGCTTAATAATCACTGTTTCATAACTAATTTTGCTTTACCTGGCATATTGAGATAATTTCTATCTTATCCTTTTTTTTTACAGCACTAGGAGTGTTGCTCGTGCAAAAATTGTGGTCAAGTCCATTACGGATTCATGATGATTGAAATTTGAAATAACATGGTGGTAATGTAGTGCATAACTACTAAGGCCATGTTTGGTTACAGCTCAATCATTGGATTTTCGCGGAAGTACGTTTGGTGTCACTACTTCAAAAGAATTCCTCTGAGTAGTAAAGTCGACTTTCCTCCTTATATTATGAGAAAGTCGACTTTCCCTAGAAAGTTTGGGAAGCCCGTGTCTTGCCCATTTTCTCCTGTGGCTTGCCGTTCACCTCTCCTCTTTGCTATGCTCGCCGGTCGTCGCCCGCCTCTCGTCTCCTCTCCGCTCCGCTCGCTGCTCCTCTTCGCAAGACTTCCCGATCAAGGTTACGGGCTTTATCTTGGTAAGACTTGGCTTTCTACTCGTGCAATCAACCCGATCAGGCGCTATATTCAGAGCCGGAGTTCCTGCTTCGAGTTCGCCAGGACGATAGCATCAGAGTTCCTGCCTCGAGTTCGCCAGCGCCACCCACCTCGATAGCTCCGAAAAGGTACCACCTTTCCTCTATTTCATCTGTTCGATTGAAATGGATGTTGTCTCTAGTTGATACCTTGCTGCAATTCGTCATTGCTAATATATACTTCCTCTAGATGCATATAAGCATTGCTTTAATTCGTCATTGTTTGGTAATAAATATATAATGGATGTAGTTGATTTTCAAATGAACTAAAATATATTCATGTGTTGAGCAGCTTTCATATTGATGTTAATGAACTAATCAACTTCATTTGTAGATAATGTTTTCTGTTCTAAATGATAGATATTGAGAAGATAGGTATATATCTTGAAGTTAGGTGACGATATAATATTTTCTGTTTAATAGCTCTGTCAATTTACCTCGTAGTTACTATTTCCAAACCTCGTGGCTGGGTATTCCCAAACGATGGCAAGGAATTGAGAATTGGAATACCCAGAAGAGTTAGCTACAAAGAATTTGTATCAGAAGTGAAAGATACTGGTATGGTTAAGGGCATTTACTTGGGAGATGTGGCATGTCACAGGATTGTTCTTTCTTGTAATTGGAACAGTTGTTTGGATTATGGAGCACAAAATTAACGATGAATTCCGTGCCCCCCCTAAAAAGCAATTTGACACTGTATTATGGTGAGAACTGAGCAGCTTGGATGTTGTTGAATTTACATTGCATCCAATCAATATATTAGCAGCCTTAATTTTATATATTAAAAAATAGGACATGAGGATGTCCCAAGTCGCTTGCTTACAATGATTTAGATCATTGTCTTTTTGTTTAATTATAACCTCATGATCTATTAAAAGACAATTGGAGTAGTTCAATTTTTTTTTTCTCGTGCACCACTAAAGGATATTTTTAATGTTCTGCTTGATTGATATTGTTCTGAGGATCTTATGTAATGCCCAAATCCATTCCTAAAGCAAACAAAACATTCATTTAGATACCAAGTGTTTTTACTTCACAACTCCACCAGACTACCACTTTCTAACTGGATATTTGTTTTTTGCCTACAGGTTTAGCTTGTCAACTGCCTTTTTTGCACACATTAAGTTGAATTACTTTGTTCATATTCTTTATCTTTAAGTTGAGGTTAAAATATAGAGAATCCTCTCTCTTTCTCTCTCACTCATAGTTCACATAGATGGTCAATGACTGGTATTGCCAATTTCTGTAGACTTTTGGCTACCTTCAACTACTCTCTCACAATGTTCCTCTTTTTACTTTTCTTTGCAGAAGAAAACACAGTGAGCACTCTTGGCCGTATGGTGTTGCTTATATGGCTTTTCGAGGTCTTGATAATTCAATCTAGTTACACAACAATTCTCACTTCAATTCTCACAGTGCAGCAACTTGCTTCACCCCTAAAAGGGATCGATAGTTTGAGAGCAAGTCATGAACCTATTGGCTTTCAAGTTAGCTCCTTTGCTGAAAATTATCTGGCCGAGGAGCTGAACATTCCCAGGTCTAGACTTGTACCTCTTGGGTCGCCAGAAGCATATGCTGATGCACTTAACAAAGGACCTGATAATGGAGGTGTTGCTGCTGTAGTTGATGAGCTTCCATACGTTCAGCTATTTCTCTCTAGCAACTGCAAATTCAGCATAGTTGGGCAAGAGTTCACTAAGAGCAGATGAGGATTTGTACGCCCAAACTGAGAAAATGAAGTTTCACTCTGTGCCGACATAGTGACAATAGCTTATGATACTGAACTGATGCTTTCTTATATTGAGTCTTTATTGTACTTAGTAGGAATCACCTATCTCCAGATGTGGTTTTCTTGTACTTCTAACTCTTAAGCCCACTCCCTCCAAATAGGAAGTCGTGGGGAAAGGTTCTGATTTGGTATATGTCCTTACAATCATCTGTATCTACTTGACTTTTCAGGCATGACTCGTGCTTGCAGCATTTGAGTTGTGTTAACCAATTTTGCATTTTTGCATGCAGCCATCTATCACTTTAACGTTTACATTCCTGCCTTTGGTTCAGGCATTCCCATGGGACTCACCCTTGGCTGTGGACCTATCCACCGCAATTTTGCAACTTTCAGAGAATGGAGACCTCCAAAGGATTCATGAGAAGTGGATAACAAATGGTGCCTGTGGTTCACAGTCCCAGGAAATCGATTCGAACACTATTGGACTCAAAAGCTTTTTGGGTATTTTTATTGACACAATTTATTTGTCATTAATATAAAGGGTAGCTTTGTAACTTGTATATCTAGAATCAGCTTTCTTCTTGTGCTGCCAAACAGAAAGTTGAATTTTCCTTATGTCCAACCAAACACACATCACTTCATAACAAAAATCTAAGAAGCAGAATACCCTAGATTCTGCTTCTTCTACTCCAAGAAGTTGCAACCAAACAGGGCCTAAAAATTTAACACTTGTATTATAAAGAATGAGTGGAAATAATGCGACTAATTATTCCCAATTAATGTTATCATGATTTATTTGCCAAATTTACTTCAATAAACCGATCTTTATTACATCCAACATTTTTTTTTTGTATTTTGTTACATCCAACTTACACACCGAAAGCAAGAAGATCACTATTGGCCACATGGTGACAAAGTATCTCGCCCTCTATCAAATACCAAGTTTATCCCCAGATAAAAGAATTAATTTAGTTAAAACTTAATCACAGTTTTAAATAAAAATTAGGGGTTGATTAGCTGAAAAGTACACCAAGAATAGTCACTATACCCAATGATTCTTATAGTAGTTAGAAGATTAGATATTGAGATTATAGTTCAATCAATGTGTCTCCTTCTGCATGAAGGGCTCTAGGCAAAGTTTTTTCATCTTACATGTGTTTTCTCTAGGCAAAGTTTTTTCATCTTACAAAAAGAAACATGTTTCTCTCCGAGTAATTGTGATATATCTCCTTTGTAATAATGTGACAAGGGCTCAGACATAAGTACATGACTAGAGATGATTATGGATTCATTACTGGCGAAATACTATTAATTAGTTCCCGTGTCCCATGTCTGTATCCCGTGTCATATCGTTTCGCTATATTTACTCCGCAAGTGACCAATATTATTTGTTTTGTCTGTTGGCAGTCAAAATCTCAGCTCTATGCTTTCTTGACATCCACCCATATAATATTTTCCTTTGGAATAAAAACCACATCCATTTATCTTTCCAAGTTCGGAACATAGAACCGAGGGTATAGTATAATATTTGTAGAATTCTTTGTGTTAACATAATATAAAGCAAATTGCCTTCACGGAATCTTAGGCATGTTCATTTCAATTATTGGAATAAATTAAGTCTCTTAGATGAGAGTAAGGCGGAAAGTAACCGTTACTTGCCTCGTAAAAGTACAATTAGGCCCTGTTTGGTTGCCCAAAAAGAAGCTGGATTCTTTTTTTGGGACCAAAAGAAGTCATAAGAACTTCTTTCAATGGCATTTAGCGTAAAATTCAGAAAATGAAAGGGGCATTTTAAAAAAAAAAAAAGCTAATGATGAGGTTTTTTGTTATCAAATGCCTTTGTCTTATTTTGAAAATTACAGTTTTTGCCACTATGACCTAAATTCATCCAATGAAGTTGATTTTGGCCAACCAAACACCACTTTTCTTAAACCTAGATTCATCTAAAGAATTTGGATTTCCTACTCCTAGAAGTGCTAACCAAACAGACCCTTAGTCTGACATTCACTCGAAGCTGATTTTAAAAGTTTAGAAAGAAAGAAAAAACACACACTAGAGAAACTGAAGGCAATGTTTTTTTTATTGTTAGTTAGTACTGTTTTCTAGGAAACGCCGGTTTTGAAAGATATCATCCCCGTATGATGCAGCACTGCAAGACTTGGGAATACCGAGAAGGAGATGCATGCATCTTGGAAGAGTCTGGGCGGACGGGGTGAGGGAGAGAGGTGTAGTGATGGAGTATTTCGTCCACCCCGGCCATGTGATAAAAGAGTGTAGACCACAAAATAGTGAAGGAACATGTGTAAACCCCTTCCTTCCCCCTCAGACACGGATCTTGCCTCCTCTTCCACAACAACTCTTTCAAATTAGTTTTCCTGTAGTACTGTTCCCTAATTATAAAACCAATCCCATGCATCATCATCCCCAGCCTTACTAGCTATCGCATCCTCTCATCTTGATCATCCCCGCCGGCCCTCACAATATCCGCCACACCTATGGCATCCTGGGTTCGCACCATTACATCCCCATTTCGAAAAGCCTGCACTTTCTTCAATCATCCCAAGCAGAACAAATCCCATCAAGGTTTGCCCCTCCTTGATTTTTAGTTTTTCTTACTTCTATGGTTTTACCAACTTCATCATGTTATCATCTCTCTCTCCCCCTTTTATTGTACGACAAAAACAATTCCAGTCTCTCCATCTCAGTCTTAAGTCCGCTCACCTTCCTTTCCTCTGTGATCGCAGGTCGGGATTCTCCTGGCATGGACTTGCACGGCGAAGTGATGGCTTGCACGTATGAAGATGTCCGTGTGATGTGGTCAATTTTGGACAAAACTAACAAGCTACCTAGTGTTTGCGACCTGAGCTCGGCTTGATGGTCATGACGACCTTTACGTATATGAACGCCAATTCTGGCCTCCTATAACTTTCTTTTGTGCACAGATTCCTTCATTCCTACAAGTTTAGCAGCTTAGAGGAGGTCCTTGTTGACAACATCCAGGGATCTCTCATGTAGTTAGGTAGACAACAATGGAACAGGGGCAGTCCAAGGTTGCAGCGAAAATGAATGTTGCATGCTGTGCCGACTGCTGAATCCAGTAATGCTTATTTAGGGGAAATCCCCGTTGTCATTTAAGCCACGGCGAGATTCAATGAAATTTTCTTCTTTATAAATATAGCAGGGCATCCGCTGCTCCTAGTCCTTCAAGTGTTGCATTGATCTTCACTTCACTCTTTTATGGGTGCCCGTGTCCACACGATAGGAAGCGCAAGGCCCCATTTGTGATTGCCCCCAATTGTCGATACCTCTATTTTCGGTACCTCATTTTGAGTTCCTCCATCTCTTGCAATGATGCCTATGTCGACACGGCATATAGCATAAGGGCTACCATATTACATTTAAAGTGGAAAAAATTGCTGCCATGCCCACAAAGAAGATCTGAAAAAAAATATGAACCTGCCAAATTTGTGACTAATCCAAGAGATTATCAATTTGCACTTGCCCTTCCAGCCATTCTGCTTGCTACTCTCGCAAAGATGAGCAGGTTTACCTAGAAATAATAGTGATTTAAGCGGTTTTGCTGCAATAAAAAATTGTAAGTCTAATAAACGAAGTTTCTCTAACAGTAGGAAAAAACATAGATTCAATTAAAAAAGGAAAAGAAGAAATAGTAATTTTAATTGCATTTAAGATCAATATATAGTAATTTTGTAATTTGATGGCCACTTGACATCTTCCTCAAAAGGTGGTCGACACCCAATTAATGCTATTTACATTAATTTTGTATATCCCTTTATAAGACTTTGATAACATGAACAGAAATGGCAAATGGATTTCTTGAACCTCTGCAAACTGATTAGCTGGTAGGAAAAGAAAAACTAAATCTGGATTGACAACTTAGCAAATGAGTTGAAGTGGTCATTTTTATTTAGAAAAAAAGTGGCCAGATATGGATCTAAACCTGAAGTGAGCCTTAGTTTGAAGCAACTGTTGTGGTGTTCCCAATCCCCAATATTGAAGCCACTTTTTCACCTACATGAAACCAACAATTGCTTAAAAATTATTTCAATTGACTAAATCGGTAACTATCTATTTGGCCAGTTAAACAAAACGTCGATAACACTTTATTCAGGACACATGCTATAATGTCTACAGTTGCAGTATGTAGTATTTTTCAATTTCATTTCATTACCCAATTTATGTCATAAATGCTTATGCCTTCAGATTAGACTTTGACTGTAACTGTAGCAGGATGTTGAACAACCTCAGTTTGCAAGCTTTTGATTTAAATAAAAGCAGGTGTATCAACTTCATCTTAATACCCGAAGCAGCAGGCTAGATTTCAAAAATCATGTGAACCTAGGAAAAAATCTCGTGAATAAGTACCCTACAATATAAGTATAAGATAATTAAATTTCCCAAAAGCTCGAGCGGTTAGGAAACAAAAATCTTTATTTATTTATTGTATATTCTAATATCCCCTTCATTTGCATGTGTCCACAAAGCGTTGTACGTGATAAACGCCTCCAGCAAGAGTAGAACCCATGACCCTCCGTAACCCTAAGCTCTGATACCATGTTAGCAAACTGGTTTTTCCCAAAAGCTCGAGCTACTAGGAAACAAAAATCTTTATTTATTTATTATAAATTTTAACAGTAAGATTGTATGTAAATAAGGTTTTTTTTACTGCCTATGGTGCAATTTCTTAATGTTTAGAGCAAACATCAACAATTGTAGCACATAACTGCAGAATTAATGAAAAAATATGAACAATCGATGAGATATCCAGTGAAATAGCAGGTTACCATAGGAAATGAGAAATGACCTATTCAGCATCTGCTTCAATTTCAGAATTAGAATCCACTATAATGCGTGCCTCTGCGAGACTGGAAAGGGAAAAAAACAGAGAAAAGAGGAGGAAAGGTGAAGCAATTCAGAATTTTAGAAAGAATTTCGAAACATGTTGAAGTGGAGTAAATGCAGTATGAACTAATCCATGTGATAAAACAACGTCCTCTTAGGCTACGACCTTGTGCAAAAATGAGAAATGCAGATAAAAGTAGACGAAAATACAAATGGAAAAAAATTGAAACTGAAGAATGAAAGAGCAGAAGCAAAATTCAATTTCACAGCGAGTGCGAAAACAGAATTGGGAAATGTCTTACAGATGAGGCTGAGACACGGGCTGCGGTGGTAGACAACAACTTGAGGTTGGGGTGCTGATCGGACCAGTTTGAGTAAAAAACGCATAGGATGCTCAGTTTGGAGCCGCCGATTGAAGGTGCAGATGGGGCAGCTGAGAAGAAGAGAGGTAGAGAAGAGGCACTCGGCATGTTTTTGGCGCGGAAAGAATCATTGCCATCAGATCAAAATAGATCTACGGCTGATAATTTTTGTTCGTTAGATGTTGTTTATGGTCCCTGTTTATGGTTGTATAGAATTCAAACTGCTAACTGTTTTACTAAAGAGATTTGTGAAGCCCGGATTTTCCTTAGTTACTTATCGAATTATTAGAGTGATACTTGGAATAAGCAGTCAAAACAGGCAGAACTAGTTGAAAGACTCGAATAATTTTCCTAATCTTATCCTCCCTCGTACCTTTGCCTGTTCTTTTTCTTTTTTTCGGGTACAAACCATTGTCTACTTTTTTATGTTAATAGTATGTATACCCCTGCAGGCCAGCAATGAATATGAATACCGTCGATAGCAGCCTAGCACATATAGCTAGTAAGGTAGTTTCAAAATAGGAAAAAGGTTGGGGGAACTGCGTGTTATCAAGTTAGTGAGGGTGTTATTATGGTGAAGTTGGTGAGATAAGGGCGTATGTTAAGAGGTATGGAAGTGATAAGGATGGATGCATTAGTGGAAAGTGTGTGTTAGAGGGGGAAAAGTAAATTGAAATAGGAAGGAAAAGGTGTTGTTTCTAGAGGCGTAACTTAGCAAGTTTGGAGGTGGTCTCTGATTTTGGTTTGGTGTGTTTGTAGATGGGAGATTTTTCTCCGAGAGGTTTGCCGGGTGTAGAGAAAGGGAAGAAAAAAGAGGGTATTGGAGCAGAGAGGATGAAGGAAAGGAGACCAAGGTTTCTTCTCAAAAAGGGATTGAAGAAGCTTTTCAAAAAGTGACTCTGACGAAGGAGGAAGAGGAATATACAGTCATCACAGCTGAACATTGTGCAAAGGAACTTGAAGCAAGATCTCGAAGTTTGGTGGGCAGAGTTCATACTTAGAAAAAGTTCAATAAAGCATTGGCAAAGAACACCATTAAATCCATTTGGGGGCTCTATGAAAAACTCAGGATCCTGGAGATAGGTGAGTATCTATTTCAATTTGTCTTTCAATGCGAGGAAGATTTGGAATGGGTGTTAGAGAGATGTCCTTAGACCTATGATGGGTCTTTGATTTTAGTGCAAAAATGGGAAATGAGAATGACTCTTAGAAATATTTAATTCACCCATTCCCTTTTTTGGGTTCAAATATGAGATTTACCACCATTCATGGTGACAAAGACGATTGGTGAGCAAATAGGTCCTTCTATAGGCATTTTGTATATGGTTGAATCTACTTTATGTAGGATGCGCTAGGAGGAAATTCTTTAGGTTGAGAGTTGGGATTGAAGTTGAGAAATATTGAAGAGGGGGAGGAAGGTTTTTGGCCCATATGGTAAATTTTATTGGAGAAGTTATCGATATGAAAGATTTCTAATCTTTTGTATTAGTTGTGGTTTAATTGGTCATGATGTTCGTAGCTGTTATAATGAGAGTCCTGGGAGAAAAGAGGATTGCCAATTTTTATACGGAGAAGATCTGAAAGCTTCATGGCAACGTCTACTGATGGAATTTTCTTAGGTGGACAGGAGAATGATGCATGGACGGGGAGAGGGCGTGGAGGCAAGAGAGGAAGAAATTCTGTGCAATCTCACTTAAGCTGGAGGCAACCTGACTTTTCAGGGGAAGGCTATGGAAGGGAAATTGATTTCTGTAGGAAATAGAGGTGGAGGAAGAGGCGGTGGGTGTGGAATGTCCGTACGAGTTTTAGGAGAGCATGAGGATGGGGAGTCTGGGATCCAAGGCCAAGTGGCAACTCGTGATTTGCATGGGAAAAGAAAACTCGACAAAGGAAATGAAAAAGAAATCAAAATGGTGGAGGCAGTTGTTGGGCTACAAAGGGCAAAGGATCATCGTAGGGGAGGGGAATTAACTAAAGCAGTTACACATCCTATGATCAAAGGTTGGATGGTGGAGATGATATAATGGTGGCTGCAAGGAAGTATTTAGAAAACTATTTTAAAAATACCGGTATTGATGCTCTAAAGTTGGCAAATGATCTATTAGAGAAGGAAAAAGAAGATGGGCCTAGTAATGAGGTAGTGATAGGAATGAAAAGCCAGCTTAGGGATATGGGCCGAATGGAGGAGGGTGTTAACATTGTGGACCTGGACAATACGGTAAATATAGTAAGCCCGTTAAAGCGACACGCTCAAGAGGATGTGAGACTGCAGGATAGACCCATCGTGGAATGCCAAAAACTGAAGAAGCTTCAAGGGGAGGCCCAGTTGATTCCGGTTGCTTAGGTGACTATTTCTGGTGAGTACATGAAGCCCATGGGTTTTACTTATGAAGGCCATATTCCTATTGTTTTTAATAGTGCCAAGTCCATTTCTAAAGAGCAAGCAAAAGGGGGACTAGTCAAAAGGGTGCAACTTAAAGGAGTGAAAGCAAGTAGAGGTCGAAGCAGAGGGAAGGTAGTATAAGAGCAGGTGACTCAAAAGGAAGCGGGGCAGTGTGGTGAAGAGCAGGCTTCAGGGCAAGCTTTCTTAGGTCATAACTGTGGGTAAAATTCCTTATGCTCAAATGGAGAAAAAAGAATCTATTAGCGAAGGGGGATCTAGGAAAAGAAGTGAACAAGAACTCCTCATGGTAGGAATGGAAAAGGTGAAAAGTGAAGGGGGGGAGGGGAATTGTAGGGATTACTGTAATAGAAGAAAGACAGGAAGGGGTTGATTGATTGATTTTTTTACTATTTACTCGCAATCGCACGAGATTACGTATAGACTAGTGGTAACGAGGTCGAACCCAAAGGACTTGGACTGATTCAACTTAATTCTAATGGAAGATTTGATTTTTTACGTAACTAGTTATAACAAAATGAAAAGTTCTAATTTAACAAAGCAATGAAATTTATGTGAAAATAATATGATGAGAAATATACTAAGACTTCGAATCCACCCAAACCAAATAGCTTTCCTCTCCGTCAAACCCGTACAATTCTAAGTGATCAATTATCCGTGCCCCTCTCGAAGTCACGAATAATCGTAATGTGTGCAGCCCTCTCGAACATGCAACTAAACAATTAAATCTAACTTAATTAATCTCCCTCTCTCGAGCAAAGATCAATCATAAAAATGCAATCTTTATTCAAATAATACCTTGGAATTCGCTAAGATCTCTCGAACATTAACAAACCCTTAGTTTAATTTTACTAACAATTACTCTACCCTCTCTCAAGCAACAGAATAATCGTAACAAAATATTAAGCATATGGAATAAAAATCACTACTTCAGAATTGCAAATAAATATTGAGAGTCAACCAATTCAGCAGAGCTTCATCTAGTCTTAGTACAATGAAATTTAGCTAGACATGGATGAAAAGGAAGAAAAAGCATGGTTCGTTGAATTGGTCATATGTAGGAACACTGTTCACTATTCACCCGGCACTGTTCACAGCGCACTGTTCACTTGTCTTCCCCGTTGAGACGCGCACTGTAGCACTCGCCAAAAACTTGATCGTTTAAAATTAAACCCTTGCAAGTGCACAAGGCAATTGTACTACGGTGAGTATGGAAAGGGTTGTCGAACCTCAGGGACGGATTAATGTTCTACCAAATTCAAGAGAAAAGCAGCAGTTTTTAATTAATCTAGAGAAAAGCAATGAACTTTAATTAAACTAAGCTGAGATTAATCAATAGGAGAAGTACCAAGGCTTCGAATCCACCACAATAGACTAGTGTATCGTCTCTCTCTCTCTTTTGAATTCAGATTTCCAGTTGGCTAGTGTATTCCTCTCGGACATACACTTGTCAATTCAAATTATAGTGCCCTCCTCTCGGATGTAACACATAAATCTATTAAAACATGGAACTGTGATCTATCTCTCTCGAGTATAAACCAATGAGACTTTATTAATATGTAACACTTCAAAGCCCTTACGTTCCTCTCGGACACGCAAGTGCTCTTTCAGATTGAAATCCACAAAGATCCACTCTTGTCTCTCTCGAGTACAAAGAATAAACTCTAATGAATTAACTTTTATTGCATAACAAAGATTCATACACCAACTAGAATAAAAACATAATATGAGAGAAAGAAACAATACAACCAATCAGTTGGGTTTCATCTACGCCTTGGAAGAGAGTCTAGCCAAGCATGGGAAGAGAATCCATCAATAAGTTCTTCATCTTCTTCTTCTTCTTCTTCCTTTGCTCTAGCCTCCAAGGTCTCCAAAAGAACTCAAAACTCTATTCTTGCATACCCCATACGTTCTCCCTTAAGGCATATATATAGGGGTGAAGGAAAGCCCTCAAATCCCCTTCCAAATCCGAGTCAAAATAGGGTTAAATTGCGTTTTCCGTATGCACCGATCGATCGCCCGTATAGCACGATCGATCGCATTGCGAACGTAGCCGAACGAAGCCGTTTTCCTTTGTTAATTGCTCCCGATCGATCGTATTGCGAACGATGCCGGACGAAGCCGATCGATCGTTTTTACTGTCTTCAAAACTTCGTGCAAATCCAAAAATTCCAGTAGATACGATCGATCGTTTGTGTGTCCGATCGATCGTTTTCTCCAATGTAGTGTTTTTAGCGGAAGACGGGATCGATCGCGTAAAGGTTGCGATCGATCGTTTCTACTGTCCGGAATCTTCAAATAGCTATAACTTTTTGCTCCGAACTCCGAATTGCGCGTGATTGGTGGCGTTGGAAAGCTGACTCCTTGAACTTTCACATGAGACTTGAATCAGTCCAATCCGATATTTGTACACGGAGTTATGATAATTTGACCATTGAAGTCCGTTTTCGCCATATTTTTGCATCTTTGCTCTCATTTCCTACAAAACCAAAAACTATATTAAAGTAGTAGTTATTCTAATCAAACACTAGCATAAATATAAGTTTAGGAGATAATAAAATGCATATTTCATGTATAGATCACACTCGCAAATCGACCCAAAATCAGTCTGGCGATCGACTCCTCCCTCACTTCTCTTCTTCCGGCCAGAGACCCGCCGGATTCCGGCGAAAACAACAATGAAAAGGGCTCTGTTTCTCTCTGTTTCTCTCTGTCAAAGCTCCGATTTTTATCTGTAAAAGCTCCCCCTCTCGGCCCTCCGTTTTATTTCTTTTATATCCTTCCTAAGAGTCCCAAATCCGAGCACAATTCCAAATCCGATTATGCTACTATTTTTGTTGTTTCCCAATTGAGCACAAACTGCCTTTTTTAATTCCGGCGCGACTCTGTTTTCCCGATTCAGCACGAGTTGCCATTTTTCCGATTGAGCACGCCGTCGAGCTTCACTGCCTCCGTCATCAACCTCTCCCATCGCCGCCGTGGTTGTCGTTCCTTCAGGTGGTCACTGTCGAGAGCCATCGCCGTTCCGCCGTCACCCAAAACAGAGCTCGAACAGAGCTGTCTTTCTGCCGTCCTTCATTGTCGATCGAACCTGCAACCTCGCTCCACCGCCGTGGCCATCACCGTCGCTGCCCATTACTCGATCTGCCGTTCAGCCCAGCTCGATCCGCCGCCCAGCTCGAGCAGAAGCTCGAGCTTCGTCTCTGCTGGAACACCCGACGGATTGAGTCGGGTTTATATTTTTTTTATCTTTCCTGAACCGAACCACTGAACCGGTCGGTTCAGGTTCAATTTCTCTCTTCTTTTTTTTCTTTTTCTTATTTAAAACCCGTCGTATTAATCTCCACCATCGGATCTTCGATCTCAGCACAGAAACGGTTCGACGCGTATTCATTCTTTACGATCTGCAATTGGGACTTTTAAAACCTGCATAAATAAAATTAAATATTAAGTTAGACGCATAATAAAATATAAAGCATTAAATCCAATTAACGCGTCTAAATTAATCAATTAAGCACATTTATTTATTAAACTCTTAATTACTCACCTAACCATGATTAACCATTAATTATCCTTACTTCAACTAAAATTACGACTAACAAATAGGCAAAAAGCCATATAAAATGTGTATATTTTATAGATATCAAATACCCCCAAACCTACATTTTGCTAGTCCTCGAGCAAAACAAAATCAAGCAAGGAAAACAAAAAACAATTAAAGTAAACTAAAACAGCAAAGTAAATGCCACTTTCGTAGGGAACACGATTGCATTGAACATATGCAACAAGCCGTTAAACCTCTAGGTGTCCCTAGTAGGACGAGTGTTGTCTCGTGAGGGTTTGCAGCCATGCTACCCACAAACATGTATTTATGGAATTAACCTAATTAACTTAAATATAAAAATAAATCAAAACACTGCAAAACAAACAAACCTATTATCCCTTCAAATGCAGACTACAATGCTTAAGAGAATTAACCACACGTACTTGGTTCATAATCAACAGGAATATAGAAGCCCTCAAGTAAGTGGTTTTATTCCACACTTTCATCTTGGAAATTTCTGCTCAATATGATATTGCATTATACTTTAAATATTAAAAGTGTAGAACATTGTAGCAATACATTCTAAATTTCTGTTTTACACATATCCAGTGTTACCCATTAACCAAAGAACATCAGAATCTACATAGCCATCCCAATCTTTAGGTTCATGATAGCACAGATCTGCGCGCCTCTTTCGGGTCCAACATTCTAGATTTGAGAGGATAATACACCATAGACTTCTTTTTTTTCTTTTCGCTAGGACTGTGTAAGGCCTGACTTCAAGATGCTTAGGTTTAGCAATGACTCAGGCCAATGACTCCCAGCCAGTTGGCTTAGGGCATTAGGTTTTAAGAAGACCGCTTCGGGCCCGAGCATCAGCCTAAGTTAATCCTATAAAGTCAAGCAGCCCCTTTCTTTCATTTTGTTTTTTTATTCGCATTTTTATTTTTATTTTCCGCATTCATATTTTCAGTACATCTTTATTCTGTCCAGGTTGTATTATACTCTTAACCTATTTCCGGTTCCAGCCCTTGCCATAGCCAAGTAAATGGTCTATCATGATCTTTTAAGCTCAAAGGACAACTACAGATCACCCAATGACTCTGACTAAAGACATCCCACTGAAGATTAGTATTCAACAAATCTCTAGAGGGTATTACTTTATGTACTAATGTGTGTGAGTGAGTTTTCTTAGCTCAAGCACCTGATCCAAGAGGACTGTAACAGAAAGATACTGCTCAGTTAAGTTCTCTATCCTCCAGTATACTTACTCACACTTCCAATGTAAATTAATCTCTTAAGAATTGTAAAATGCATCATCACGGGATAAACTATCAAAACCTATAAAAATACTAGCAAACAACCTAAAAACTAATCAAAAAAATTTTTTATATTTTTTTTCGAAATTTTTTTTATGCATAAACGAAAACATATGATAAACACTTCTTTTCTACACCCCCAAACCTAAATTAAACATTGCCCTCAATGTTTACCAAAATAATACTACAATAAATAGTAAAAGAAAAGAAGTGAGGAAAGAAGTCACCTGAATGGAGAGCCTCATTGTAGATGTAAAGCATGAAACACATAAGCGAAGAATGAAGCGATAATATAAATATGGAAAAATTAAATACCCCCCCAAACCTCGACTGTAGCATCCCCACACAGGTAATAAATGACTTACAAGAAAAATAAAAACAAAATAGAAAATAAACAAGAAAATAAAATTTGAGTTGCCTCCCAAGAGCGCTAAGTTTTACGTCTTCAGCCAGACGTAACCCCAACAAGTCAACCTGGATCAATTAAATGATTGCTCCACACACTCCTATCCTTATTACCTAAGTAAGAATCATGTCGTGAAATGAAAGGGTGGAGTGGTGGGCGGGTAAGCTTAGGGAATAGAGGCCTGTTCATTGGCCATTGAAAGAGGTCATTAGAGAATTTCAAAATGAATGGCTCCTCTTCCACATCACCCAATTTGGCCTTAGTGGCCTCCTCTATTAACACATGTTGGAGAGGACTCTCGAATAATGGATTGAATGGGTAATCGATAGAATACTCTAAGTCACGTTCAACAATCAAAGGGGAAGGTTGGTCTAGACATTGTACGAATGGTGCTTCGGGAACAGAAGGTTCCGTTAAGATTGTCGTAGACGGTGGCTCCCCAGAGATGGAAGATTTAAAAATTTGTTCTAACGACTCAGTCACTTCTTCTTTAATATTCACCCCTTCTTGCTCACTTCCTGCACTATATCCATCCTCATTTTCAAATTGCTGTGCACTCCAAAGGGTTGTAACATTTTGAACATGGTCAAGGGAAAAACATATTCCCTGTTCAACAAATTAGCCCATCGGGTATTGTGGTTGGATAGGTAAAGTGTTTACTTCATTACTATTGCCCCATGCACTACTATAGATCTCATTTAGATTATCCAACATGGACAAGACCTTATCTTCAAAGTTATGATTCCATGTGGGTTGTGCATATTGGGGTTGGGGCAATGGTGGTGGTGGAACAGGGCATGACATTCCTTGGAAGGGTGGATTAGTGATTGGGTCAAACATGGCTCTTTTGTTGAGAGTGTGCCAAGAAAAATTAGATTGATCATCCCACCTATGAAGACCTTGGACCGCATTTACATGATCGTGCACCAATTCCGGATACTCATGGGCCGAAGGGCACTCCACTAGGGTATGGGTAGGACTTAAACAAATGGCACATGGTTCCAAAATAAAAGGAGTCGTGGGTTGTAGGGAAGATATGCTACTCCCAAAGTTGGATTGATTTTCCCACCCATGGTTATAAGTATCAAGATATGAGTGACATGGAGGGAATGACACTTCAAAGGGAGTGGAAGTAGGTGTGTGTGAAGAATAATAATCATTAAAGTATATGTATGGGTTCTTATGGCTAAATTCATAGGAAGGAGAAGACATTTTTTTTTCTTTCACCACACAATCACCAACACCATAACCACACTATCACACATCCACAACACAAAACAACCCTAGATATCCACGATTAGCAATCAACAGTCCTAAATATTGACAACTAGTAAACCTAACTATTGACAACTAGCACTGCATGCATTCACAGAAATAAAAAGAAAAATATTAAAAACACCCAAATCTACTAAAAAAAGAAAGGTTGATAGATTGCAAACGAGGAGAAAGAGTGTCCTTTCCAACGTCGGCGAGTTCCAAGTGTCACTATCTGCCTCTCCAAATTGACTCCTACAAAGACAAGAAAATCAAGTATCAAAATCCTACAAGAAAAATCTGAAACTAATTAGGATTAAATCAAACCGTTACCAAGTCCCCGGCAATGGCGCCAATTGATTGATTGATTTTTTTACTATTTACTCGCAATCGCACGAGACTACGTATAGACTAGTGGTAATGAGGTCGAACCCAAAGGACTTGGACTGATTCAACTTAATTCTAATGGAAGATTTGATTTTTTACGTAACTAGTTATAACAGAATGAAAAGTTCTAATTTAACAAAGCAATGAAATTTATGTGAAAATAATATGATGAGAAATATACTAAGACTTCAAATCCACCCAAACCAAATAGCTTTCCTCTCCGTCAAACCCGTACAATTCTAAGTGATCAATTATCCGTGCCCCTCTCGAAGTCACGAATAATCGTAATGTGTGCAGCGCTCTCGAACATGCAACTAAATAATTAAATCTAACTTAATTAATCTCCCTCTCTCGAGCAAAGATCAATCATAAAAATGCAATCTTTATTCAAATAATACCTTGGAATTCGCTAAGATCTCTCGAACATTAACAAACCCTTAGTTTAATTTTACCAACAATTACTCTACCCTCTCTCAAGCAACAGAATAATCGTATCAAAATATTAAGCATATGGAATAAAAATCACTACTTCAGAATTGTAAATAAATATTGAGAGTCAACCAATTCAGTAGAGCTTCATCTAGTCTTAGTACAATGAAATTTAGCTAGACATGGATGAAAAGGAAGAAAAAGCCTGGTTCGTCGAATTGGTCATATGCAGGAACACTATTCACTATTCACCCAGCACTGTTCATGCGCACTGTTCACTTGTCTTCCCTGTTGAGACGCGCACTGTAGCACTCGCAAATCGACCCAAAATCAGTCCAGCGATCGACTCCTCCCTCACTTCTCTTCTTCTGGCCAGAGACCCGCCGGATTTCGGCGAAAACAACAATGAAAAGGGCTATGTTTCTCTCTGTTTTTCTCTGCCAAAGCTCCGATTTTTTTCTGTAAAAGCTCCCCCTCTCGGCCCTCCGTTTTATTTCTTTTATATCCTTCCTAAGAGTCCCAAATCCGAACACAATTCCAAATCCGATTATGCTACTATTTTTGTTGTTTCCCAATTGAGCACAAATTGCCTTTTTTAATTCCGGCGCGACTCTGTTTTCCCGATTCAGCACGAGTTGCCATTTTTTCGATTGAGCACGCCGTCGAGCTTCACTGCCTCCGTCATCAACCTCTCCCATCGCCGCCGTGGTTGTCGTTCCTTCAGGTGGTCGCCGTCGAGAGCCATCGCCGTTCTGCCGTCACCCAAAACAGAGCTGTCTTTCCGCCGTCCTTCGTTGTCGATCGAACCTGCAATCTCGCTCCACCGCCGTGGCCGTCACCGTCACCGTCACCGCCCAGCTCGATCCGCCGCCCAGCTCGAGCTTCGTGTCTGCTGGAACACCCGACGGATTGAGTCAGGTTTATATTTTTTTTATCTTTCCTGAACCGAACCACTGAACCGGTCGGTTCAGGTTCAATTTCTCTCTTCTTTTTTTTTCTTTTTCTTATTTAAAACCCGTCGTATTAATCTCCACCATCGGATCTTCGATCTCAGCACAGAAACGGTTCGACGCGTATTCATTCTTTACGATCTACAATTGAGACTTTTAAAACCTGCATAAATAAAATTAAATATTAAGTTAGACGCATAATAAAATATAAAGCATTAAATCCAATTAACGCATCTAAATTAATCAATTAAGCACATTTATTTATTAAACTCTTAATTACTCACCTAACCATGATTAACCGTTAATTATCATTACTTCAACTAAAATTACGACTAACAAATAGGCAAAAAGGCATATAAAATGTGTATATTTTATAGATATCAGGGGTCTATAATGGGAAGAAGATCCGGGGAGAAGAATGCAAGGCATTTGAATGTAGTTTGGCGGCGGCTGGAAACCAACCCCGTTAGAACCCATGATTTGCATTTTTTGGAATTGCCAAGGGCTTGAGAACCCTTAGGCAGGCCAATGCCTTCCTTCAAGATTTAGTGAAGGAAAAGTCGTCCACCTTCTTATTCTTATCAAAAATAAGATTAGATAAGGAGAGTATGAATACAATTAAGAGAAAGCTAAATTTTAATGAGATGATTGTTGTATCAAATGAAGGGAGAGGAGGGAGTCTGGCTCTATTGTGGAAGTTAGGTATGGATGTTTAAAGTGGGAGTTCTTCACGTCACCATATTGATGTTTTTATTGAAGATAAAATGAAGAATCTAAGGTGGCGCCTAACTGGGTTTTATGGTCACCTTGAAACAGGTAAAAGAATCTAGACTTGGGACCTCTTAAGGCATCTGAATATGTATTATTTTTTGCCTTGGATAGTCAGCGGAGATTTTAATGAGGTTATGCATAGTGATGAGAAAGACGGGGGTCAAGCAAGGTTGGAATGGCAAATGAAATTTTTTCGAAATGTGCTGATGGATTGTAATTTGTTTGACATAGGCTATGTGGGTTTGAAGTATACATGGTGTAATAGTCATTCGGATGATACTTGGACGAGGCAGCGATTGGACAGATGCATGGGGAATCAAAGATGGATGGAGGTGTTTCCTCATTCCTGAAAGTACAATATGATATCCTCTATGTCAGGTCACAGTCTTATAGCATCGCACATTAATCAAGGGGGAAGGCAGAAAGACCTCATTTGTTTAAATTTGAAGCTATGTGGGTCCGTAGTGATGATTGTGAACAAACTGCAAGGGAAGCATGGCATGTTGGGAATTATTGTAATGCGAATAGCTTGTGTGCAAAAACTGCTTTCTGTGGAGAAAATTTGGAAAAATGGAGTGATCAAAAGTTTGGGAAATTCAGGAAGATAGTTAAAGAAGCTAAAACTAGGATGTATGAACTTGTAAAATCTAGTAATCTAAGGGATGAACAAGAGTTGCAAGAATTGAAAAGGGAATTTAATGAGTTGCTTGATCGAGAAGAAATCTTTTGGCGTCAAAGGTCAAAAGCTTTGTGGCTTAAGGATGGTGATTGGAAAAGAAAAAAATAGGATTGAAGGCCTGGAAGATGCAAATGGACAACAACAGGAGGATGAAGAGCATATTGAGGCTATTATAGGAGGATATTTCAATGACCTATTTGTTTCTTCTTGTCCATCTATTGAGGATATTTGTATAGTTATTGACCCTCCCTAGGGTTGTTACAGATAGTATGAACGAGTAGTTATTGGCTGATTTTAAGAAAGATGTAGTTGGGGCTTTATCTGTTATGGAGCCTTGCAAGGCTCGAGGTGATGACAGAATGCCGACGCTATTTTACCAGTGGTACTAGGCAATTGTTGGTGAAGATGTCACTGATGTAGTTTTGAATTGCTTGAGCAGTGGATCTATTCAGTCTGTACTAAACAATACTCATGTGGTGCTAATTCCAAAAAAGAACCAAGCTAGGAGGATTACAAATTTTTGTCCTATATTATTGTGTAAAGTGGTATATAAATTGATTACTAAGATTTTGGCCAACTGGATGAAGGGGATACTGCCAATGATAATAACAGAGAACCAAAGTGCCTTCATCCCTAGTAGACACAAATCCGATAATATTTTAATTGCTTATGAGGTCTTACATTATATGAAGGGGAGAACAAGTGGGAAAGTAGGGTGTATAGCGATTAAATTGGATATGAGCAAAGCATATGATCGTGTGGAGTGGGCGTATCTTGAGATGGTAATGAGAAGTCTTGGGTTTAATGATCGATGGATTGGCCTTGTTATGTCTTGTGTTAGTTCGGTGACTTCTAAAGTATTAATAAATGGATCTTCAGCTGTTTCTTTAAGGCCGAAGCTAGGATTGAGGCAGGGGGATCCTCTTTCCCCTTACCTCTTCTTGATATGTGATGAAGGTCTCTTGGCATTTCTTCGAAAGGCGGAGGAAAATGGTGAAATCAATGGCTTGGCTGTGGAGTGTGGTGCTCCTAAGGCAAATCATCTATTTTTTGCTAATGATTCTTTAATTTTTAGCAAAGCATCTAAGAAGGAGGGGCTGGCCATTCTTAGAATTCTCAACATTTATGGGAAAGCTTCTCGTCAAGTCATTAATTTCGAGAAAATTGGACTATTCTTCAGTCCAAATATCTCATAAGATTTGAAATTTTTTATTAAAAAGGTGTTCAGTGTTGATGAGATCAAAAGCCACGAAAAATCCTTTGGGCTGCCAGCTTGGGTGGGAAGAGGAAAAGTTGATACTTTCAAAGGCCTGAGGAAGAAAATTGAGAGGCGCATTGGTGGATGGAAAGAGGGTTTTCTTTCTCATGCTGGAAGGGAAGTGATGATTAAATCTATTGCTCAAGCAATTCCGACATATTCAATGTGCTGTTTCAAAATTCCCAATACAATTTGCAAGGACATTAAGAAGGCAATTTGTAATTATTGGTGGGGCTAGAAAGGGAATGAAAGAAAACTGCATTTGATTGGATGGGATCATCTGTGTTCTCCTAACGGTTGAGGAGGGATGGGTTTTCGGAATTTGCATGCCTTTAGTTTTAGTTTATTGGCAAAACAGGGGTGACGAATGATTAGCAATCTCGATTCTTTATTACGAAGATAATGAAGGCTAAGTATTTCAAAGATTGTTTTTTGGCAGGGAGGAAACAAAATAGCTCATTTGCTTGGAAAAGTTTATTAGACGACAGGGAGGTTCTCAAATTGGGGGTTTGTTGGCGTGTCGGAGATGGTAAATCAATAAAAGTGTGGGAAGATGGGTGGTTGCCTACTCCTTCCAAACAATTTCTCACATCGCCAAGACCTCCAGATTGTGCAGGTATGAAGGTTTGTGATTTTATAGATGCAAGGACAGGTTGTTGGAAGTGGGGTGATGTTGATAAGATGGAAAAGATTAGTTAATGTGGATTGTCTCCTCACAAGCCTCCTGATCAGTTAATGTGGATTGGTAATAAGAGGGGCATTTTTTCCACAAAAAGTGTTTATCACATCGCTATGGATTACATGGGGAGAAATAGAACAGAAGAATGCTCCTCTTATAATGCCTCTAATAAGTTTTGGGATAAACTTTGGAAGATGAAGGTTCTTGTTAAAATCAAATTTTTTGCGTGGCGTGTATGCACAAATATTCTTCCAACCAAAACTAATCTATTCCTGAAGAAAGTGACCCAAGATGCTAAGTGTGAATCATGTGATTGTGAGGTTGAAACTTCTATGGATGCATTGTGGCAATGTTAAGCTTTAAAGCAGGCTTGGGTGTCTGAGGAATGGTTTTAGAAGATTGATTTTAGTCAGGCCCGATGTCCAGTGGGCGTAGTAGATTTTATTTCGTTGGAATTTGCATAGGTAGATTTGGGTTCAATATTTTCTATTGCATATTTTCTGTCGAGAGATAGAAATGTTGCTAGAGTGGGAGGCCTAAGAAGGAATCCGGCCATAGCCTACACGCAAGCATTGAAGTGTCTGGACTGCTTTTGAAATCATTCTAGCTCTCATATTGGAGATGTACCTTTATCTATGTTGCATTGTTGTCACCTTCCTTATGAGGGGTGGGTTAAAGTAAATTTTGATGGTGCAACTTTTGATTCGAATGTGGGAGGAGTTGGGTGATTTGCAGAAATCAAATGGGTGACCCTCTTGCTTGTCTTAGCAGCAAAGAAGTCCGTTGTGGAGAAGCTGAAGATATAGAATTACTTGCAGCAACAAAAGCTATCTCTTTTGCTAAGGATCATGGGTTCAATCGGGTAGCATTCTAAAGTGATTGTTCCAATATTATTTCTTTGTTTCAGAACCACAAGCCGGATGTCTCACATTTGGTGAATGTTGTGAGTTTTGCATATAGTTGTTTGACCTTCTTTGAGGAAGTGTCTTTTGGCCATGTTCAACGAGAAGCTAACGGAGTGCCCACTGCCTACCTGGCACGTCATGGACGTGTCTTATCTTCATCTGTGGCTTGGACCAATGTTTGTCCTGGTTTTTTGCGACCAGCGGTCAATTTTGATGTAGCTAAATCTGCTTTGTAGGGTGGTATGACCCCATTTCAAAATAAAATAAAATAGGAAAAAGGTTAAATGAGACTTGTCTGATGCAGGTTGCATGAGGCCCAGTAATCTTGAGCCCTTAGTTCATGATCTGACGGCTATAAGGGTAGGAGATGATTCACACTCTTACCTACTAATTTGACACCCGCCGTTGGATCAAAATTCGATGGCTCGAGATGACTTGGCTCATGTAAACCAGACTCTTAAATTCTTAAATATATGTATATATATATATATATATATATATAGAGAGAGAGAGAGAGAGAGAGAGGTTGAGCAGACAACAGTTTTAAGGGGTGAATTTATGTACCCTGTCGTCTGTCTCCGCTGTCATACAATCCTCATTGCTCCACCATGGTCGTCACCTATTATCTTCTTCATGCTTGTTATCCAATAATTGTCTTTCTTACTAGTATATATATAGAGGAAAAGTTTTGTATGAGAACAATTTTTTCAGTCGTTGGATAAGTTTAAATAAGATCGCTCTCATTTGGCCAATATAATGCCTCATATAACTAGCCTTATATTATTAGTCAAAGGAGAACGTTCTTATTTAAACTTTTTCTCATATAAAGACCGGTTTACATAAGATTCTTCTTATATAAAGGTCATGAGAATCGTTTATATATACTCAAATTATGGATTTTATTAGCCCTTAAACTTACGTTTATGTTAGTGTTATAATGTATTTAGTGCTCTTTAATTTAGTTTTTTGGTTTTTGTAGGAAAATAAGCGCAAGCTGCAGATACGGTGAAACGTGACTCTAATGGTTGAATCTTTATAACTTTGTGTGCATCTATCTGATTGGGCTGATTCAAGCTCCATGTTAAATTCAAGAAGTCAGCTTTCCAACACCATTGACCGTGCGCAATTCGGAGTTCGGAGCGAAAAGTTATGATCATTGAAAGTTTTTCATACAAAAGCAGTATGTGATCGATAGACACATTTACGAGATTGATCGCCAGAACCAGAATGAGTCACGAACGAAGGAAGCGATCGATCATCACCTCATCAATCAATCGTATCTACTGGATTTTTTGTTACATAGAGCGCGATCGATTGACAGATGAAGAAAAGTCACGAACGATCACAGGAAACAGTGAAAAGACGAAGGAAAGACGTGATCGATCGGGGCAAATGCAACGATCAATCGCCGTATTCACGAAACTTAAAACAAAACCTATTTGAGTCGAAATTAGAAGGGGGTTTCGTGGTTTCTCTAACTCCTATATATATGCCTTAAGGGGGAGCATTAGAGAGATCTTAGGTTATCTTGGAGTCTTAGAATTGAACGAAATTGGAGATGGAAACTAGAGTAAAAGAAGAAGTCTTTTGATGGCCAAAAAAGAAGAAGTGATTCATGCTAATGAATACATCAAATCAGGTTTTTCTTTTCTCTAATTCTATGTCTAGCTAAATTTTTTATCAATGCTTGATGAAGCCCTCGACAAGTATTATTACTCTTGATTGTTTAATTTAATAGAGTTGATATGATTTTATATGTTTAATGTAATTTCATGATTTTTCATCTAGTGCTTGACTATAGACTTATGATTATGAATGAAATTTGATCTTAATAATTCTTGTGTTTGACCAAGAACAGGATTATGATTAATTCTATGCCCGACCAAGGATAGAGTTGATTGTATTAATTTATAGTGAATGAACTTTGCGTGTCTGACCAAGAACGTGTAGTGCATTCACTGGTAATTCGTATGTCTGACCAAGAAGACGAGTTATCTCGTCATGTCAACTTGTACGAAATAATAATTGAGAGTGGTAATTACAAGTTTAGAGGTAGATTCACTGCCTTGACACTTTCATCAATTTAGTTCCTCATTAAAGTTTATTTCTTTAGTTCTTTAAGCTCTTGCAAATTCAATCCTTTTAAGTAGAATTAATTTAGAATTAGGTTAAATCAACTAAGCCTTTTGGGTTCGACCTCGTTTCCACTAGCCTGTACGTAGTCTCGTGCGATTGCGAGTAAAGTAGTTAAAAATCATAACAATCAATCGTCTTTTAGGTCATTGGATTCCGATCCGATGATGGGTATCAAATCAGTGGATAGGTGAGTATGACCAATCACTCACCCTTATAGCTGTTCGATAAAATAAGACAAGTTTAAATGAGATCGTTCTCGTATAGTTTATACAAGGCCAGTTCAAGTTGTATCCATTGGATGTTGATCTAATGACTATAAGGGTGAGTGATGGGTCATACTCACCTACCCACCCACTGATTTGATACCCACCATCGAATTGGAATCCAACGACTCAAAAGATTGGCCTCATGATCTCATGTACCTACTAAAACGTCCCCGAACAAAATAACTCCAAAGTTTATTGCAAGTGTAATGCTACACCAAATAATGCATCACTTCAATCCCACCCAAGGTTTTAAAAATTGGATCGGTGACTGACCCGGAATTCCTGCCGGGTAGGTTCAACCGGGGGTCAACCCAGTGATGATGTCATTAAAAAAAGGGGGGGGGCACCCCATCGAGCCAGAGTCCTCCCCCTCGGAGCCGCTGCGTCGAACCAGAGGCCTCTCGGGGTTTCGTCAAGCTCGAGCCCTTCCCCCCTCTGGCTTGACGGCGAGGTGCCGGTGGGGGGGGGGGAAGGGGTTAAAACCCGGACCGGTCAGCAGGGTCAACCTACCCAGACCGGTTTTCAAAACCATGATCCCACCTAAAGGTCACTCACACCTTTAAAAAGAGCTCCATTATGCCCTTATCACCCAATAATTATGGGGAATTTATATAATAAATCATAAAAAAAATTATGAAAATGACACACTATAGCAAATAATTACAAAATAGGGTATCTGACAAGCCACGCAGGCGCCTGTGTGGCGCGGGCGCTTGCGTGGCTTTTTTTTTAAAACTAAACCAAAAGGCGTCGGCTCTCGGTTAAAAGAGAAAGGCGTCGGTTCAAGCGACGCCTTTTACTGCCTTTGTCATTTTTCGTCCCATTTTAAATAGGCTGTCAATTCAACGATACATATCTCTTTCATTTCTAACCTATTTTTACTAATTTTTTTTTTATTCTTCCTTATTTTTAGTGCTCTTTCTAGTCATTATGATATCACAAAGATGTTGAGCCATCACATACTATTTATCGTAGTTTTTGTAGTATTTTTTTCGATAAATAGTATGCGATGGATCAACATCTTTGCGATATCATTATGACCAGAAAGACCACTAAAAATAAGGAAGAATGAAAAAAAAAGGGGCAAAAATGGATGAAGAATGAGAGAGATATGCATCATTGAAGTTATCACCCCTTTAAAATGGGACAGATTTGTTTTAGTGGGACAAATTTCAATGATGCATATCTCTCTCATTCTTCATCCATTTTTGCCCCTTTTTTTTTCATTCTTCCTTATTTTTAGTGGTCTTTCTGGTCATAATGATATCGCAAAGATGTTGATCAATCACATACTATTTATCGAAAAAAATACTACAAAAATTACGATAAATGGTATGTGATGGCTCAACATCTTTGTGATATCATAATGACTAGAAAGAGAACTAAAAATAAGGAAGAATGAAAAAAAAATGAGTAAAAATAGGTTAGAAATGAAAGAGATATGTATCGTTGAAGTGACGGCCTATTTAAAATGGGACAAAAAATGACAAAGGCAGTAAAAGGCCTCGGTTGAACCGACGCCTCTGTTAATGCGTCAGTTAAACCGACGCCTTTCTCTTTTAACCGAGAGGCGTCGGTTCAACCGACGCCTTTTGGTTTGGTTTTAAAAAAAAAAGCCATGCAAGTGCCCGTGCCATGCAGGCGCCTGCGTGGCTTGTCAGATACCCTATTTTGTAATTATTTGCTAAAGTGTGTCATTTTCATAATTTTTTTTGATGATTTATTATATTATTTTCCCAATAATTAATCGTGTTTTTTTTCTTAAACCCACCTACTCTACCTTGTGTTGATGCGGACATTGAAGTCTCTGGTCATACCTCACCCGGTGCTCCACCAGCCTGCCATCTCCTGGGGTTGAAGTTAGGGGAGGAAAGATGTGGCGCTGGCAAATTAAAGGTAGGCCGCCAAAGCCAATAAGTCGCCGTCAGCAAGCCGGTGCCAGATAAGATAATGACTTAGTGGGTAGTGAGGTAGGCAGCACAGATTTAATAGGCGTATGGGGTGAGACTAATTGAATCGAATAGGTTTTCTGAAAGTGGGGTGAGTGACCTTTTAATGGGGTGAGAAGCCAGGCGTTCTTCAAAATGCACTGAATAAAACTCGATGGTACCAAAGATTTCCCTATTATCTTGGGTTTTGCAGGAGCCTTGGCTTAAAAGATCACTCGAAGTTCACTGCCCTCCCGAGGGGGGTGATTAGGATCAACTTAAATTTGGGCCGTGTGCCTGAAACTCTCGTCCTTATTGATGTTGATCTTGTGAGAAATGATTATGGTTGCTTTGTCAATGGCTTCCACTTCATCGGTAATTGCAGAATCTTAAGCCTGTTTCCAATCTTCCTTTCCGTTCAGTGGCTATGACTTGGTAGAGTTCAGTTCCTCCTTAATTATGTGAACCAACCATAATGACTTGCCCCGCGAAAATTGGCCGATTATTTGGTGTTAAAATAATCTAAGTATTCTCTTTCCTAATTGCTCTAGCTTTAAAAAATTTATTTATTTAACACAGTATCAAAGACAATGTCCTGGCTTCAAATCTCATGAGGCGCTAGTTTTTGTTGTTGGTGTTCCGGGCCATATTAGTCTTCCCCTCAATTATGTCCATGTGCTGAAGCTCGCAAGTGCATAGAGGGGTGTTGAAATATTAATTAAATGTATTCATTCCCAATAGCTCGAGTTTTTGAGAAATTTAGTCAATTACTAGTACTTGTATCTAGTAGCCAAGTGCCTTGCAGATAAATTGTTGCTTTGGATAAATGCACTTGCTATTGGAATAAATCCCCACGTGCATCGTTTTTTAAATTTATTAATTGAGTTTTTTTTGGGGAAAAAGAAGAGGAATGTTGTATTGGATATTGGTAAAATATTGGTCCAAAGAGATAAAATATTGAAAATATTGTGTAAAAAAATATCGGTAGTCTAAAACTAGTTTTTACCATGTATTTTCACAATATAATTTCTAAAATGAGTGATACTAATTTAGACAAGCATAAATTTTAAAATATACATAAAAATGTATATATAATTCAAAATATGTGTTTGCGTTTTAAACCCGTATCCTTCCACTTAGCATAAGATGGGAAACAAACGGGGAAGTTAATTTTTTTTCTTTTTTAAAAAAGATTCAATTTTAAAAAAGATTCAATTTTTTTTAAATATTTTTTTAAAAAATACCAAACCTAAACCGATATATCGGCGATATTTTAAAAAAAATTTCAAAATCGAAATTACACAATATCATTTTATCGGTTAAAGTCATATATCGAGGATACAACTTTCCATAGTTGTGTTAATTGATCATATAATTGGTCGTGCAACTTCTTGACTATTTGGTTAGAATTACCCATAGAAAGGACCTTGCGTGACCAAAAAGCAAAAAAGGAAAAGGAAAAAAACAACAGAGAAAGCACTCAGTTTGTTGCACTCGGCCCTTTGTTCAATGAGATAAGAATGTGTATCATTACATGGACCCTTAAAGGCTAAAATTTCCAAAGCGCTTGAAGCCATAGATCATTTACAAGTGATTTGACGTATGACAAATTCTCAAACGGGCCTCAGTATTTGACAATAAATTGTCAAAATAAGGCCCTTCTAAACGAGCTATATGAAAGTAATGATTTTACTCTTGATTCCTATGGATAAACTTTTTTCGATTGAAATATGGAAAAACTTTTTGAGTTAGAAATAGCGTTCATGTAATTTTATTTAATACGTGGCTAACTAAAAAAACTTGAAGTTGCCCTTCGCATCTTTTTTTATTTATTCCCGGCACTGTAGTTCCCCACTGTCATAATACTATTCAAGAAATAGTAGGCAGGAGTCCATTAATTCTGCTAAATCAAAGAGAAGAACACCATAGGCTCACATGAGAACTATGGTATATTATTTGTTGGCATTACCAAACCCAAAGTAGGCTTACACAAGTACACAGACAAGAGTTTTGCCAAAAGAAAAATAAACAAATGCACAGACAAGACTCAACTTTTTTTTATAATATCAAAGACATCAACAACGACACAGACACCGGACACACTCGATGATGAGAACGCTACCAAAGGCGTAAACACATGCTAAAAGAAACGGCAATCATATGATAAACGTCAGACTTGAGAAGGCACCGGTGCTCGACCGATGTGAAGAGTTCCCATAAATAGAACCAACCGCATCAGAAAAGCCCCCTGTGACAGCTGCAG